>OV884017.1:15797500-17047500 GCA_930367235.1 Sarcophaga rosellei
TTTTGAACCTTTAGGAAAATAGATTGCATGATACGACACTGTGATATTCACTTTGTATAGAGGGGAAGGGGAAAATAGTATGACGGACCTCGTGAAAGATCTCCACAAAACTTCCGAAATTATATGCAGCTAAGGGTGGAAACACATTTTCATAGTCGGCATGTATACATCACTCTATTTGTCTGTCTATTCATTTCAGAGTCTTTTAGGCGTAATTGTCGGCGTAGTAGGTAGTGTGTTGGCTTATTAGACTAGCAGCCATAGTGCAAACACCAGGAAAGACATCTGCAACAAAACGAAATATGTACGAAAAAATACATATGTATGTCTTTCGGCGACTTTCTCTCAGTAGATTTCTCGCAAAAACTCTGCAAGTAAATAAAATTGCCATTGACTGTAACGGCCACTCCTTGCTCATTTTCGCAGAAAAATTGCCCAATTATGCCTCTGGACCAAAATCCGCACCAAACAGTGACTCGTTTTGGGTGCGTCGGCTTTTCAATGTATGCGTGCGGGTTTTCTGTGCCCCAAATGCTACAATTTTGCTTGTTTACATACCCGCCAAGATCAAAATGAGCTTCATCTGAAAAGATGATTTTTTTTTGCCAAAATGGGCAGCCTCATTTTCAAAGTAATGTCTTAATATTTCCCATCGTTGTTCAAGCGTATATACAACCATATTCGTTCAGCAGAATGATAAAACTAATTATCTGTCAAATTAGACATGAGCTAAGTGTTACCATTCACGAAATAAGCTTTAGTTGAAAAAAAACGTTAGATGGCGTACCCTTTATTCGATGTTTCAAATTTAAAGCCATGGATGACCCACTTAATACTTACACATCTACATATATAAATGTAAATATGTATAGGAAGTTTGTGCAAACTTTAATATGCTTGTTCAACAACAATTGAAACGATCTTTTGCATTCATCAAACCCCTTCAATTTTACCGCCATCACATGACAATACTTGTACATTCACACTATGTATGTATGTACTCATAATGAAACGAATACTCGTACACACATGTAAATACATATGGATACATAAATACACATATATACATATACATAAATGTATTAACAAACATGTGTACATAGTATACATTATTTAATATTTATTCACAACTATTATGCTCAAATATTGCATGGCTTTCATTGCCCCCCCCCCCTTACTCAAGCATATGCATAATCATACATGTTTGCTGTATTAAAGCAACGAATGTTTACTTTTAACCTCAGAACTGACACTCTATACCAGCTGCGTTGCTAGTCTAGAACTGTCTACTGGAATTGTTGTGCGTTGTTAATACCTTATGTAGTCGCCGTAGTCTAGTAGGTAGTGTGTTCGCTTATTATTCGTAAAGCCCGGGTTCGAGACCCAGGTCAGACATCAAAACGAAATATGAAAAGAAAAATATTTCTTCGGCGACTTCCTCTCAGCAGATTTCTGGCAAAAGCTTTCAGAGTAAATAAAATTGAAACGAAAACTTTTCAAAATCTGTCGTTCGGAGTCGACGTTAAACTGTAGGTCCCGCCACTCCAGTATAAAATTAAGGCACACAACTTGAGTGGTGTGAGAAGCTAGGCCGTAATCCTGACTGAAGGGTTGTAGTGGCCAATTATGTATGTATGTATGTATGTATGTGTGTTAATCATTTATAAAACAAAGGACAATCCTTAAAAAACGGGATTAATTGCTGAGTACTTTGTCCAGTTTTTGTTGCGTAAGAAATATCGATAACTTCGGTCTAACAACGAAGAGTGTCAAATTGTGTTGATATTTCCATAGTTGCCATAGTCTAGTAGCGATTCTAATTAATCCTGTAAATTCGGTACGCCAAGTTGTTGAAGCTAAGCTCACACAATAATATGGCAATAAATAAAAGGGTTCGGTAACCGTCCCTTACGTTCATAGGAAACACATACAAGCGTATTTAGTTGCATGCAGCTCTTTCTCTATTTGTTTGTTCTCGCTCTATTGTTGATAATAACGCTGTTTAAATTAAGCGAAAGGCTCCTTTAGTCATTGTTAGACGTGTTGGTTGTTTCTATTCTTCTATAAATAATACCTTAAATTATGTGCCACGTTAGTAGGGAATAGAAAAATAAAACCTTGTTTTTTATCGATAAGTTTTTCAAGCATTCTGTTGTTCTTGTTTTAAACAACTCAAATGGTGTGAAAAATCTTTGTTCCTCAACAACTCATACCAAACACTAAGCACTTCTCTCGCTCACATCTAAACAGAATGCATTTCAGATTGATTGTGAACAGTTTTTATGCATGATGTTGTTGCTGCTGCCTGTTATATTAACGCTGCATAATTACATGAATCTTTGGCTTATTGGAGCGTATAATTATTACAAAATTCATGTAGAAAATTAATGGAAATTTTATTAATTGGCAATTTCACAAAAAAAAAAACAAAACATACTAATTTTACTTCAAAGTGAGAGCAGAGTTTCTAAGCACACATATGTACTCGTATGATGAAAGTGAAAAGCTTCAGTGAATTCATAATACATGGGGTCACATGTTTAAAGTGGCACTTAACAATTTTAATCAAATACATTAAAAATGCAGCAATAAAAACAAAATTTTTTTATGTATAATACGTACATACCTAATTGGCCATTACAATCCTTAAGGCAGAATTACAACCTAGTTTCTCAAGCCATTTATGTTGTGTGTGCTAATTTTATCCATAAGTGAAGGGGGATCTACAGTTTAAAGTCCGAACTCCGAACGACAGATTTTTGGTGACAATTTTTTCACTTTCTATCAGAGTTTTTGCCCGAAATCTGCTGAGGAGAAGTCGCCGAAGAAAGTTTTTTTCATTCTTCGTTTTGCCTGGACTTGTCCGATCTGGGGTTTTGAACCGAGGCCTCATATCTAATAAGCCAACACACTACTTATTTGACTATGGCAATGGGTGGCCAGATATTAAACATAAATTTGGTTGTACAATAGTAAAGCCGTAGGTGCCGAAAATAGACCGAAAATAGAATTGCAAACGTATTATGTTTGAGTGTGATACTTTGGCACAATAAGGCCAGGTTTTCGAATCCACTCCTAATCACGATGAGACATGTAACCACCACTTCACGCCTTAGACAAAGGAACACTCCAAGCAGAGGACTGAATTTGGAGAATCGTGTCCGTAGTAAGTGAAAGTTGTTTCTTCTACAGACAAGGTCTTGATGTCTGCTTTTTTGGGACTCGCTGGTAGAATTTTGGCAATTTTATTTTACTCTCAAACTTTTTGCCAGAAATCTACTGAGAAGAAATCGCCGAAGATATATTTTTTTATATTTCGTTTCGTTCAAGATGTCTGACCTTGGCTTTGAACCGTGTCCTCACGTTTAATAAGCCAACACACTACCTACTAGACAACGGAGTCTTTAAGTTTAATACAAGACAGAATTACTCAACATTACTCACTACCATATAATTTTTATGGAGCATACCGAAATAAAGCGGCGGCAACGCATCGGTAACACTTTGTAATTGCGAAACCGTATTTTAATAGAGCCTTTAATAGCGAAGTTGGCTGCACAAGATAATGTAATGTAAACAAAGTGAAGGCACATAAGTCTTAAGTGCATGAAACTGTATCTCGGTATACTATCCAATCGAGCAAAAGGTAAACTACGTACACAAGTAAGTATGTAAGTGGCAAATAAGTTCTTATGGACCTTGAATTCTATCTTGTTGGCATTTCCCACTGTTCCAGCCTTTCGCTTGGCTAATGCATGCCCAATAATAATATTCTTCGCTGGCAGTGTCCATCCTCAATAAGATTTTATAACTCTAGCTATCATCTACTGATCACAATATCATCTTTATATTTTTTTTGTTTGTGCATTATCCCCCGTTTTCATTTCCTGTAAGCTGTTATGTATTTAAAATATAAATACATATTCAAATATGCTTTTAAAAACAATATCATCAAACAAATTTAGATTGTCCACAAGATTATGGTCAAAAAGAGTATTCGTTCGTTTCTCTATTATTCTACACTACTTTCTTATTGGTTGCCTTTACAAATCTCAACAGTGTACGGAAAACGCTTTAAAAAGACTTCCATGGAATGTTAAATAATATAAAATACGACTACAATCTACCCTACACCACTATGCACTTTCAGCAATAGGCTGTCAACACCAAATCTATACCGATTACGAAATAACGGAGACATGGTTCACTTGACTGACTGAAAGGCCGTGCTCACAATAAGCGATTCTTGTTGCAGAGAGTTTATCACGAAGGACCATCTGCTTTGACTACAATCTGGCTCTACTAGTTGGGCTTATTAGTGGACAATGCGTCATTGATGCCCAGGCAAGAATTTGTCGCCTCCTCTCCTACGGTCAAGCGTTTTCAACAAAACAGAAATACTTTCATGTAAAGCTTGACTCAAACAAAACAGCGATGAGAGATACACACGTACATAACATACATACGAGTACATAATTGGTCATTACAAGCCTTCAGTCAAAATAACGCCCTAGCTTCTCACACCACGTATGTTATGTGTGTTAATTTTACACATGCGTGGAGGGACGTACAGTTTCAAATCGATTCCGAATGACTGATTTTTGATAAAGAATTCATGGCAGTTTTTATTTAATTTCAGAGATTTTGCCACAAATCTGCTGAGAGATCTCTGACCATGGCCTCACTCTAATACTACTACTACGACTTCAAATTGAGATACAAATTCCGCCAATTTGCTATCCCTAGCATCTGCCTATGCCCAATAATGCTATATATCTTGGACAGAAAACGAAACAGGAATATGAATGAAAAATCCTGAACAACTGAGCCGACAACTCTACAGTACCGTGGCTTGATTGTTCGCTTTGGCTAAAAGAAATCGTGCCGAACTCCGTCCAATAAATTTTATTGTGATAACAGTTTACACTTCTTAGAACACCTCGTCCAAGTATTCACAAACAGATTCCGATCACGCGACAAATTCGAATGTGGAATCTTTTCTTTCCATCCAATATCAGATTATCGATCGAGTTGAGCTATATGAATAAATAGTGACAATAAAAAGGTCATTAGGTCCCTAGAAACTGTTGCAGGAGATAACAAGACGTTCGAAGTTACCCTCAAATGGGCTTCTAAACCTAACAATATCGTGATGTAGTAGTTATCGGTGCGGTTGAGGCGGTTGCCTATTTAACCTAACATAACTTAATTCCATAAATTCCCAGTTTGTAGACTTTAGCAGACTCATTGCATTCATCAGGTTGACTCTGTAGTAAAGAACGAGGGTGGGCCTTATAATTTCATTGAAAAACCCAAAGGTTTGAGTAAGTTTGACGTTCGTTTAGCTGCTATGACCTCTCAAACAAATTTTACATAAAAAGCTTGGCATTCCTGGTATTAAACGTTCATTACTTGAATACCGTTTTTGATGATTGAGATCGTTAGAAACCAGCCGAAGTACAGGAGTATTGTTTTAAGTGATGAAACACATTTGTGTGTCAAATTTCTGCGTCAATAGGTAAAATTTCTGAATTACTTCCATTAAAACTGTTGCGGTTTCAATGTTGACTGCATTATCGGTCCTTTTGTCTTTCAAAATGAGCAAGAAGCTGCCGTTACAGTGAATATTAGGCAATTTTTGTTTCAAAAAATTAAACATCGACGCCATTTGATTTCAATAAGATGGTGTCAGACTTGCCTGAAAGCCAAGTTCATTCTGTCCATCACGCATAACCTAAGCTAAAAAGTTCAACTTGATTACTTTATACACTGATATACTACAGCTGTTAAATGGGTTCCTTGTAATTCCAAAAAACAATTGTAGTGTGGATTTACATTAAAATTTCCAATTTTTTCCGCCATTTTTTTTTTTAATTCAATTTTGCGAATGCTTATAGCGAAACGTTTTCAATATCTTCAAAGTAGTACAAGTGCTTGTCGAAGTAGCACAAAAAAAAATGGACAAAAAATGGTGAAAAAATGAATTGAAAGAAAAGGCAAAGAAACATAGAAGAAAAGGAATAGAAATTCTAAGTGACACTTGAATAGTTTATGTTGGTTTTTATTTTCTTATGCATTGAAAAAGCGTTGATGATATTGGTGGTCAATCTTGTAGAAAATTAAGTTGCAATAATGTGATGACGTCGCTAAGATGACGACCAAAATCGAAAGGCAACGAAAAACAGAATAAAGAAGTGAATGAAATGAATGAATAATAAATATGAAGAGAGTTTTAAGATATGTTAAGGACATACAGGTCCAGTGGTTGGCTGTAAAGAAGTTTTAAAATCCATGAGACAATGCGTTCAGCTATAATAGTAGGGAACAACTTGTGGTTGTTAAAAGCAGAGGAGACACTTTAAGGTTTTACTTTCCATTGTTCTTTTCTTTGCAAGATGAGGTCTTTCATGTTTTTTATTTTTTATGGTTGTGGCTAACATGATTGATGATAATAAATAATAAAAAAAAAATATTTAAAATTAGTGTTTAAAAATGCAAGCTTCTACGTAGGCTGTTCCATAATTAGATGTAATAGTAGATTGAAAAAAAAATACATACGATATAAGTGTATGCACTGAGAGGCCAGTGCGCCATTCTAAATGATTGGAGTTCCTTTAAATGAATTCTGATCAATTTTAATGGAAAATTTCTTCTGCATGTAATTCATAACGGTCCAGATCAATTTGGATACATAGTTGGTCAATACAACCCTTCCCAGTCAGGATTACAACCTAGTTTCTCACGCCACTCGTGTTGTGTGTATTAATTGTATACACAAGTGGCGAGATCTGCAGTTTATAGTCGTTTCCAAACTTTTCCTCGCAATTATTTTTTTTATCTCTTAACTCTCAGAATTTTTGCCAGAAGACTTTTGTGGGGAAACCGCGAAGTCCTTTGTGTATCTGAATATTTGCAAATTTCAAAATCGAATTATCAAATTCGATGTGAAGCGCAGAGAAAAGAGAGAGAGGGAGAGACAATTTATAAGCTGCCAATGCATCCTGAAAGAAATACAATTTGATGCGGCTTGTGGATCAGCCACGTCATTGAATTGTACTCAGATAGTCTCGTTTTATTCAAAAATAAAAGAATTTGACTTGCTTGACAAGATAGTGTCACAAGCAGCATAGCAAGTGAAACCAATTTATTGAGCAATTAAACAAATTGACTGCCAAAATTAAATTATTTAAGAAACTTAACGCCAATAAACAATATTTTATAAGAATACATGAAGTAGGTGATCTACGACATTCGTTTACAGTTTCAAAAGAATATTTTTGGTTTTTTTTAATGTTTGATGAAGTTCATATTGAAAAACCCAAGACCTAAACCAAAAATTCTAAAAGATAAGATTTTAACGCTAACAAAGGAAAATTTTCACACCAACAGAGCACTGTTAACTAACATCATAAGTACATACATACACACATAATTGGCCAGGACAATCTAGTTTCTCACACCACTTAGCGGGAGTAGCGGGATCTACAATTTAGAGTCGACATCGAATAACAGATTTTTTATGCAACTACCGGTTACCTAGACTAAGACGGAATAGATTATAATTCTAGTGGCTGTGACATAATCTAATACGGTATTCAGATATGCACCTTTACTGTGTAAATCGAAATAAACGCCATTATTGAGCTCAATATTTCATATAAAATTTCAATTAATTATTGCGTAATAAATAGGCAAATTGTTATAATATTGAGTAAAATTTAAAATGCAGCACTGTCAGAAGTATGTTCAGTGCGCATATTATCCGAACACTTTCCGGTGATGTTTGACAACTTAAATGTCAACGACAAACAAACAATGTTGTTGAAACAACCAGTTGTGTTTTGTTTACCAGCTGTCAAATCAATATTGAATAATCAGCTGAACTGCATATATTTTTATGTCTGAACACTGAAAATATTATACTCAATAAACCGAATATTGACTCAATAAAAGCGCCTATCTGAACATAGTATAAGATTGTGAAAAATCTTAAACAGAACCTTACAGTTGATTTATGATTTACTTTGAAGCTAAGCGTTGTATTAAATACGCTAACGTTGAACTGTTTTGCAAATTCAATACTCATTGTACATTGTATATCTATTCACTATAATTTACCATTGAAATCTTAAAACATGTGCTTTCAATCGTAATTAAATATTCAATAATTTCAATGTTTTTGTGATAAAATTGTGTTATGAAATATTTTTATTTAATTTTTTTAATTGGTATTCAATAATGTATTAGACATGAAACATTTAATTGTAATTTATTCATAGCAATTAAAACATAAAAATACTTAAAACTAATTAAGGGATTTCTTAACGGAAAATGTTGTGGGTTGCGGCAAGCAATCGTCAGGAAAATTATATTTCAAATATCTATGAATTACTTGTGCTCTTTCGCTCACTTTCAGATAAGGACTTTCTGGATAAATGGCTTTAATGCTCTCCCAGTCAAATGCTGCCAGCATAGATAGTGCGTTTGATGCCAAGCATTTAATTGCACGCAAAATTGGGCGATCCATTGAGGATAGATCGGGATTGATTTTCAATGTTAAATTCTCATCAAGTTTTTTATCCTCGTTTAAGGCCAAATAGTACGGAGAACAAAAATAACAATAAATATCCCCTATATTGATGTGGCTTCGATTATCTGATATCATTGACATTTTTGATGTATCCTCACTGGTATTTATAATTTCATGAGTTTCAGTATTAAACGTGTTCATTATTTGCATTTCGTGTTCTGACAATTTTTTATTTATGAATTCCAAATCATTTTCCAATTCTTGTCCAAAATTTTCGCTCATAGTACCAAACATAAGCTTGAAACCTGTGCAAACGCTATTGAAATTGAGAAAATCTTCGGCGCTGCAAATAAGAAGGAATCTGATAAGAAAAGTGGTTATAACTGTTTTTGGAAAAATGTATAATTCGCGAATGCTTTGGCTGAACATTTTTTCGAATTGTTCACACTTACTGTAAAAGCATACGAATTTTAAAAAGGCATTGTAATCTTTTTTTATAATTTCAAAATTATATTCTCTGCATTTTGATAAGAGAGACAAAAAATCCCGATCAACTTGATCGTTTTCAGTTTCATTTCGAGATTTATTTATCATGGGCGTGAGCGTGGTCGTGAGCTTGAAACCAACACACACGCAATTGAAATTGATAAATTCTTCGATGCTGCAATAAATGATGAATTTAATAAGAAACGTGGTTACAACTGATTTTGGAAAAGTGTAAAATTCGATCATGCACTGCTTGAACATTTTATGGTATTGGCCAAGCTTTTGATTACTATAAATTTTATTAAAGAATTTATAATAATCTTTTCTAACAGCATCTAAGAACGAAATATTTCTGCATTCTTCCAAGAAAGCCAAAACCTCTAGTTTAGGATTGATGTTTTCAGCTCCACTTTGTGACTCATCATTTGGTTCATTAGCAGTATTTAACAGTTTTGTTTCCAATTGATTTTGATTATCCTTCGAAGAAACTATTGTTTTCGAGCTCATAATGCTGGTTGTGGTGAAAAATTCTCAAGCTTTTATATGAAAACACACAAAAATGTAAATGCACGATTTGAACTTTTAATTTTAATTTCACTGTTGTGTTTGTATTTGAATGGAATTGTTACTCGTCAAATATCTTCTTGTCAACTGATCAACAAAATAGGAAGAAAAAAAATGGAAAAGAAAAAAAAATTAACAACAACACACAAACGCACAACAAACACACACAAATTTTGACAGCCCCAAGACCAGTCAGCTGTTTCCTCGGGGTCACTTGTTATGAATTCGCTTTAAAACTGCTGTTCGTTCTACTGTCGGCAAAATCCGCGAGCGTGTAAAAATTGTATACAAACCAGTGTTGAAAAATTCAGTACTTTAGTACTTTTTTTCACTACGTTTCAATTTCAAAAATATCACAGTACACTCTTAGTACTTTTTTTATTATGACATATTTTATGGTCTGCGCTTTTCAACAATTAATGGATTATAGCAACATGTTCAACATAATGCTAAAGGCAGCATTAGCCTTTAGTCCTGGTTAGCCCAACGTCCACGCAATGTACGTTCGTTTTTAGAATACGATACATATACATATACTAAAATGAATGTACATTCCGCTACGTTCCTTCGAAATTTGACTAAACGAGGCTTTTACGTTTCGAATCAACTGGTTTTGTTTTGTATAAGTCGTTCTATTCCATTCCGTACGTGTATTAAGTGTAAATAAATATATATTTTTTATAAAAGTACTATTTGCTGAAAAAGGTACATTTTCAGTTATAGTTCAATATCATTTTAAAATATCAATTTAGCAACACTGATAAAAACAAATGCAATCAACAATTCGCTGAGGTCAATTCGTTTATTTTTTTGTTTCTTTATCCATAAATTCTCAAGAATTCTAAAGGGTCCGCCAAATAACTTTTTTTTTTTGGAAAATGCTTTAAGAAAAAACTACTGAATATTTTCTCAAATTTCTTTTTTTATTTTAAAGTACAATCCTTCCGGTTAATGAGGGAAAATAATTTCATTCAAATGGCTGCCTCGGCTGGCCATGCAGTAGCCTACACGAGTAGCCTACAGAAGATGCCGATTTTGGCAAAAAAAAATCATCTTTTCGGATGAAGCTCATTTTGATCTTGGCGGGTATGTAAACAAGCAAAATTGTCACATTTGGGGCACAGGAAACCCGCACGCATACATTGAAAAGCGACGCACCCAAAACGAGTCACTGTTTGGTGCGAATTTTGGTCCAGAGGCATAATTCGAAAATGAGCAAGGAGTGGCCGTTACAGTCAATGGCGATCATTATCGGGCCATGTTGAACGAATTTTTGTTCCCAAAAATTTAAGAGGAGGATATTGGCAACATTTGGTTTCAACAGGGCGGCGCTACGTGCCGCACAGCCGAAGCTACACTCGATGCTTTGCGCCCTGTTTTTGAAGATTGCATTATCAGCCGCAGAGCTGATGTCGTTTGGCCACCTCGGAGCTGCGATTTGACACCGTTGGACTATTATTTGTGGGGTGCCGTCAAAGGTAAGTGTTACGCTTTAAGGGACAATATTCGTGAAGCCATTGGTGAAATACAGCTGCACACAATCGATAATGTGCTTAAAAATTGGACCAATCGTGTAGGCTACTACATGGCCAGCCGAGGCAGCCATTTGAATGAAATTATTTTCCATTATTAACCGGAAGGATTGTACTTTAAAAAAAAAGAAATTTGAGAAAATATGCAGTAGTTATTTTTTAAAGCATTTTCAAAAAACAAAAAGTTATTTGGCGGACCCTTTACCATTAATAAACATATGAAAACCATAACCAGGTATGGTAATATTAAATATATTTGCATACAGGCATACATCACTACAGTTAGGATGACGGTCAAATCGTAATGCATTCAAGTGCAGAAATTTTTGGAATAATATTTTATAGACACATGATTGTAATTATTTCTCTCTCTCTATCTTTCTCTCTAATATTGGGTGTTTAAATTAAAAATGTGTGTCATTATTTTATACTTATCAAGGCGAATTCATAGTGAATTCATAATGTCATAATGAATTCGCCTTGATACTTATTAAGCATTCATATGCTCGTATGATAAAAGTTTTATGAATTCTTAACATAAATTTTTTAAAATTTCGAAAGACAAACAACAACCACTTGAGAAAGGCAACAAATCATTACTTTGGAGACTTCTCACAGACTTTTTGATTCACCAGCAATATTCTCTTCGGTATTCACATTGCCTTGCATGGACTTTGAATCAAAATGAGTAAAATCAGTGCGATAACTATCAATAACTGAATGAATTGCTTACTTAATAGATCGATTATGTTAATCGTTAATCGCATAAATTCCTCTCAGAATTGAAGTAAGTAAATTCACACAATTTGTATGGGTTTATCTGTGCTCATGATGTCTACTTCCAGTTACAACACAGCTAACATAATTCATGCTTGAAGTTTAAATAGTAATGAAACAACGTGTGGATAGGTACATAAGTAGGTTGGAGTGGTAGCTTTGATACCAAAAGCTCACTTGAGCATGCATAGTGGCCCGTTGTAATGCCACTGGTAAACGTAGTCCCTGTACTGACCGAATTCCACCAAACTAGGAAAGAAATTGGTCAACGTAAAGGCTGCACATTAAAAGCACGACTACCCTACGCTGGAAAATCAGACCGAAAGTTTGATGAACAAAACCATATCATTGACATCAATGGATGATAGCTCCGTTAAGTTGATTGATAGAATTATCAGTCAATATTATTTGACATTTTCAGCTGTCAAACTATAGTTATTGATATCGATAACTAAAAGATATAATTTGTTACGATCATCAAACTGGACGATTTTCAATTCATTGTTGTCAAGAACACAATTGGTCAATTCACACAAGCCTTTGTATCGTTGTATTCATTGTATTGTTGGAAGAACATACAACAGTGTATGATTGTTGTTGATAATTTTCATATAAAAATACGATACACTCATACACATTTTTTTCCTATGTTTTTGGAAGTTGTATTGGTTTCGTGCTATCAAATTGTGTGAATGAAAAAAATGTGTATATGTTTTCATATGTTGTGTTGGTTTCGGGCTATCAAATTGTTTGAATGCCACGAAATAAACAATACAGCATAGCATTGAGCGTTCACAAACAAACAAATGTAGTCAATACAACATACAAAGTTGTGTGAATTGCCCAAATATTTGTTCAATTCACACAAGCCGTTGTATTCATTGTATTGTTGGACGAATATACAACAGTGTATGCTTATTGCTGATAATTTTCATATAAAAATCCGATACATTTATACACATTTTTTTTCATATGTTTTTAAAAGTTGTATTGGTTTCGTGCTATCAAATTGTTTGAATGCCAAAAATTATGAAGTAGAATAAGAAGAAGACATTTGCAAAACGAAATACACACTACAGCATAGCATTGAGTGTTCACAAACAACAAAGTGTATTCAATACAACATACACGATTCAAAGTCATGTGAATTGAGCAATTAAGCTTTTAGCGCAAACTAATTTGTGGGTTTTGCCTTTACTAAAATGACATGCCGGGATGGCCTTCAAAATAGTCGACCGTATACACTGATGGCATATACATATATGTATATGAATTGTTATTCAATAATCTATTGTACATGAAACATTTAATTGTACTTTATTTCTGTCAATTAAAAAGAAAATACTTAAAACTAATAAATCTTTCCGAAATTTTCAACAATCCGACGTTATTTTTTTTATCATTTGCGCCATCTCCCTTGCTTACTTGCGGGCATCGCTAGTTGTGGAGAATTTCGCAACAGAAATTGTTATGGGCAGGGCGCACTGGCTATCGTGAATGTTATACTCAAGATATCTACGGATTAGTCGTTCTCTTTCCTCCACCTTTAGGTACGGACTCTCTGGACAAGTGGATTTAATACCCTTCCAGTCAAGTGCTGCCAGCTTAGATAGCGTTTTCGAATCGAAGCATTTAATTGCACGCAAAAGTGGCCGATCCATTAAGTTTAAATCGGGATTGATATTGAAAGTTAAATCCTCATCAAGCTTTTGATCCTGATTTAAAGCCAAATAATAAGGGGAACAGAAGTAACATGTAATCTCTGTAACATTGATGCGACTTTGGTTCTGATCTGATTTATCGGACATATTTGTTGACATCTTATGATTATCGATTACTTTTGATTCATGATCACGCAATATTAATGCAAATTCAGGCAATTTTTTATTGATATTTTTCAAATCCTTTTCAAACTGTTGCTCAACATTATGCTCCATCGAATCGGCCACACACTGGACACCCGTGCAAGCGTAATTAAAATTCATAAAATCTTCGGGTTTACAGTGAAAAAGAAAATTGATAAGAAACGGTGTTACCACGGACTTCTGAACACTTTGTAATTCAATCATGCATTCCCGAAACATTTTATGATATGAACTCAACTCTTTATTCTCGAAGATTTTCTCAAAGAATACCGATTGATTACTCTGTATGGCATTTAGGAATTGCATATTTCGGTATTTTTCCAAGTGTAGCATGACAGCTACTTTAGCGTTGAAACTTTTATTTTGATTTTGTGGATTATCGGACAGATGTTGTGCGCTGTGTGTGTGTTTCGTATCCAATTGATTTTGATTATCCTTAGAGGGAACTGCAGTCTGCCAGCTCATAGTGATGTTGATGGTGGTGTTGATGTTCGTTGGGTTGGTTTGGAAAACTTTTCAAGTTTTTCTAATGAAATCACTCGTGCGTTTATAGATTTAAACTTTTAATTTCAATTTCTTTTTCAGTTTCACTGTTTGTTACACGTCGAAATTCTTCTTGTCAACTGATCAACTAAACTGTTGTTCATTCTGTTGTGGGCAAAATCCGCAGTTCAGGATGTAAATTAACGACTACGAGCGTAGAAAAATTCAATACAAACAAATCCATTCAGGTCGGATAAAACCGTTGTTCGTTTCTGTATCCATAAGTTCTCAAGAATTCAGCCATAAATAAACATATGAAAATCATAACCAGGTATAGTAATCTGTAATATTAAATATATTTGCATACAGGCATACATCACTACAGTCAGGCTGAGGGTCAAATCGTAATGCATTCAACTGAAGTAATTTTTGGAATGATATTTTACAGGCACATGAATGTAATTATTTCTCTCACTCTCTCTTTCTCTCTCTCTCTCTAATATCAGGTGTTTAAATTGAAAATGTGTCTCATTATTTTATATTTATTAAAAATTCAAATGCTCGCGCAATAAAAGTTTTATGAATTCTTAATTGAAATTTTCTAAAATTTCGAAGGACAAACAACATCCACTTGAGAAAAACAAACAGACAAATCAACATTGTGGAGACTTCCTCTAGACTTTGTGGTACAACAGCAATATTCTCTTCGGTATGCATATTGCCTTGCTTGGATTTTGATTCAAAATTAGTACAATCAGAGCGATAACTATCAATAACTGCATGAATTGCTCTCTCAATACATATGTCGATTATGCTAACTGTTAAATTGCTCTCAGCATTGATATAATTTATTTAATGCCTTGAAGTAAATTCTCATAATTTGGATGTGTTTTTCTGTGCTCATGATGTCTTACCACACTTTAACGAATAGAAACGTCAATTTAACAGTTTTAGATGTCAAACAGTAGTTATCGATATCGATAACTACAAAAAAGTTGGATATGATCATTAGAATCGAAGGTTTTCACTTATTTATGGACATTTTCATTGCTTAGTATTCTGTAGTATTGGCCTACGTTGGTATGCAGCCATAATTGTGTTTTCGCTTTTACTAAAATGCCTTATCAACACGATAAAATGGGGTGTACAGCGATTGAGTATAATTGCTTTGTTGTACTATTGATGCTTCATAAAATATAGGATGGGCCGATTCGAAATTTTTCAAAATTTATGTGTCTTGTTGTAAGGTACTATACATACATACATAATTGGCCATTACAACCCTTCAGTCAGGATTACGGACTAGCTTCTCAACACCACTCATGTTGTGTGCGTTAATTTTATACATGAGTGGCGGGATATACAGTTTAAAGTCGACTCCGAACGAAAAATTTTTTGAGAAGCTTTTCATGGCAATTTTTACTGTCAGAGTTTTTGCCAGAAATCTGCTGAGAGGAAGTCGCCGAAAAAATATTTTCATATTTTCGTTTTGATGTCTGACCTGGGATTCGAACTCGGGCCTTTCGTCTAATAAGCCAACACACTACCTACTAGACCACGGCGACTGTAACGTACTATGTATTATATGGTTGCCTTGGCTGGCCTCACTGTACCTCATTCGATCGTAACAATTTACGTGTACTTTTTCTAGTGCAAGGGGTTGTATTTCGCGCAATGGCATCACGAATGTTGACCTTCAAATGCTCAATTGTTTCTGGTTTGTCGTCATAACACTTTTTGTTGACGATGCCCCACAGAAAAGCAACTTCTTGGCGGCCAATTGAGATCATAATTTCGGCGAATTAAACGGCCATCAAAAGTTTGACGCAATAAATCGATTGTGGCATGAAATGTGTGCGGCAAGTTGTGTCATCCTGTTGAAATCAAATATCGTTCACAATAATACCATGAAGAGCGGGTACAAAAAAATCGGTTATCATAGTGTGATAGGTGTCTCCATTGATCGTAACGTGTCAATGATAACTACGCTCCACAAGCCGCACCAAACAGTCACTCGTAATGAGTGCATTGGCTTCTGTAAGACCACGTGTGGGTTTTCTGAGCTCAAATACAAAAATTCTTGCTTATTAACTTGCCCACCACCAAGATGAAAATGACCTCCAGCCGGAAAGATGATTTTTTTTTGTGGCGAAATCTACATCATCGTGCAATTTCTCGTTGGCCCAATAAATCCCAGCATTACTCAAGCATAAATCGATAAATTACCTTCAGTGGAGATAATATACTGAATTCGTTGACAGAATAGAATGACAAGTATTGTTAGATTCGAAATAACCGATAGTTCATGATGCAGAGCACACTATTTTCGAATGTGTACGCTGACAGGGCTACCGCTCTAAACTGACATCAATAGTTGGAATGATCCCGGTCGCTAACATTGTCGGGGTTATGATTGCGAGTGGAGAGAATTGGACTTCAGTGGCGAGTTACGTGGAGCGTATCCTAAGACTGAAGAAGAGGGATCTCAAGGCTGCAGAACATGTAGGCACGCCGGCATAGATGATACTTGCACACGTGTCAAGCCGAATCCGATACAGGGACCTGGACGAAATGAATAGTGAAGACACGTAGATGTCTCCTCAACTTTCGACACGCAATCCAGACGCGGATATGAACACGCAGGGGCCAAACGGCCAAAAGGATTCCAAGTAATACCAACGTAGTTCCGGAGTGGGCAAAACGAGTCCACGAGATGAGGTGTGGAATTTAGTGGGTGAGGGCCCCACACACGGAGGAAAAAAAAAGACCAATAGATGGCCCACCCAATACAAAAACAGCATCGTGAAATTGCTTCGATAAAAAGATTGACTATGTTTCCTTGCAATAAATTCGAGTTTTCCATCAATCAATTTGTAATCATGCCCTTAATGAGCGAATTACAAGGCAGAACAGCTATCATTTGGAATATCCATCGATTGTGTGGTTTTATCGATATGAATTACAAAAATAAGAAAAATTTTAAGTCCCCAATAATACACCATGTGCCCCAGACAAACGTATTTGTGTTCTTAGGTCGATTAATCGTGTATTCGACTTCATATACGAAATTTGTTCAACGAAAATGGAAATTTTGATGAAATTGTTGCAGGTTGCCACCAAAAAAAAAAATTTTTTTTGTTTTTGTTTCTTTTTTGACGTGAAATTTTGTGGAGTAGAAAAATTTATGCCCGATAAACGAAAAGTGTTACGCTGCTGCTGCTGTCTCATATCAATTGCATAAAAGGAAAATCATTTGGAATTTTTCTTTTTATAATTCAATCGGTTTTCAATTGCTTTCCTTTCATTTTCCAATGCACACTTCATTGCATTTTATTTCCCCAACATGATGATGATGCACAGTGAGGCAATGAAAGAAAGAAAAGTTGCCTTTAGCACATGTGGAAATTACTTTCTCTAAGCATGGAAAAGACAGCCAAGGTTCTTTGAGATGACAGCTATTTCGCCATTAGAGAAGAAATATTATCGATCCTAATCGAAATCCGAATTTGGTGACTTAAAAACAACAAGACTGCTGGCTCTGTAAAGTGGTGCATGGTCAGCATGGCCAGATATGCTGCATATACTATCTTGTTTGCAAAATATTGCTAGACTTGCTAGTGTATGCTCAATTATTCGATCTTCTATGTACTCTGTCCGCTATAGCATCAACTACGGATGTGTAAATCTGCTGCCTATCGTATTTCTTGGCCCTCATCAGTACAGCTTCCACTGTGAGCTTTCCACAACGCCGAATGTTTGGTCTCATGAAAACCAATTTGCCCACACTGGCTATAAAACCACATTCGTTGGCATTTTTTCCACAGCCTGAGCGCTGAGGTTTTCCTGAGAAACTGATAACATACAAACATACATGCATTATTGGTCATTACATCACTTTAGTCAGGATTATAACGCAGCTTCTTACACCACTTATTTTGTGTGTATAAATTTTATACATAAGTGGCGGGGGACCTACAGTTTAAAGTCGACTCCGAACGACAAAATTTTTCATGGCAATTCTTCATTTAGGTTAGGTTAGGTTAGTGTGGTAGCTTCACACCAAAAGCTCACTTGAGCACGCATAGCGGCCCGTTGTGACGCTACAGGTGAGCGCAGTTCCTGTACTGACCAAGTTCCCCCGGACCTAGGAGGGAGAGGTCGGTCAGCGCAAGATCTGCAAATCCAAAGCACGACTACCCCGCGCTGGAAAACCAGCCAGAAAGTTTGATGAACGAGGCTATATCCTTGACATCAGTGGACGATAGCTCCGTCAAGCTGAAAAGGGTCGGAGAGCCAAATAACCTATATCTGCACCTCGCAAGAGATGTTCATTGACAAAGAAAGTGGGCAACAGTCTCGTCCTCTTCAGCGGATCTGCACCCACGGCAGAAGTCGTTAAATGGGACCCGCATTCTTTCCGCGTGTCTACCCATAACACCCTGTAAGCAATGCCCACTGTGATTGAGATGATGCCGCGACCAAGTCCAAGTAACTGGTTGGTACGCCTTCTATCCATCCGGGGCCAGGTGAGTCTAGCGGTAGAGCAGAACTCCTCGTTGATCCAGGATAGGTTGGCGTCTCGGAAAAATTGCCGCGCGATGGCCAGTTTGATGGAGGCAAGTGGCATTCCTAAGTCGATTGAACAGGATTCCAGGAGCAGTGCGCCAGCTCTGGCCAGCTCGTCGGCAGTGTCCGGGGACCCAGACAAGTGTGACTCTGAAGTGCACAGAAAGAAGTTTGAGGCAACGGCGACATTCCCTGACGATCCTGGAATTATTCGCAATGTTCGACAGAAACTTAATGCTGCCTGGCTATCCGAAAAGATCGAGATGCGTGTATAACACACTACCTGCTAGACTATGGCGAGTGCTGATAAGCCTCTTCATTATGAAACTAGGCAACCCTTGCAACTCCTTCAAGCTAGGAAACGATCTTCTCGAATCGTTTCTTGCTGCTTAAGGTTTCAGATCCTGTGACCTTTTCAACTTTGTCATGATGAGTGTTCCGCTTAAGATGCGTTTTTCTCATAGTGCAAAAGTGTTAAGTTGTTCATTGTTCAGAGACGTTACCCCGCCCACTGTTTTCAGTGTTATAAAACGGAAATCTGTCAAGATGGGTCGTGCAGGTTACGACCAACAATGCTTCTTCTGCGTTGAAAAGGAATTTATTTACCATGACTTCGTCGTCTGCAGCTCAACAGGTGTGCATCTAGAGAGGCAGCAAAGTATGTTTCTTACAAACAGGCAATTGGGTTACAGAGACAACTCTGTATGGAAATTAATGCACTACAAGCGGATTATCCTAACCGTTTTCCTCCATGGCGTATAAGCTTAGGGACGCTATTAAGAAGCTTTGGAGGTATATATGTATGTATGAGTTACATAAGCTCCTCAATGATGTGGTCGTTATTCATTTAGATGGTGATCCTCGCATGGCTTTGCTTTTACTCCCATGTGGGATCCATGTTTTCGTACGTATGTAAACTGTGGAACGTGTGTAAATGTTTGAATGCCAAAGTCTTCGGAAAGATAGTGCAAACTAAGCTCTAGCGGGGAACCCCCCGGGGAAGTAAACGAACAAGGTATACCACACCGCTAGTGAAGACGACAGATAGAGAAACACGCTACAATATAAAACAACAAGAATTTCTAAGGGACCTATGACATTTTGTTCAGATTTTCTTCACCACATACCATAGTGCACTTTGGCTTGACACTTCAAAACGAATTTTGCATTCGTTTTCATTCCAACAACAAATGATTTTCTAAAGATAAGACTTTATTTTCATAACGATTTCTTTGTCTTCTGCCATCGTCTGCTATCATTTGTATAGAAATGAAAAATTAAATTAAAGAGAAGACAAAGAAAATCAATTGTTTTCCTAGGAATAGTGGATTTTACTTTTGATGCTCAAGTACCACTTACACACTCTTATCTAAAAGTGACATTCCGTTCCACTTAAATGACGGGTTTTTGTTTCATTTTTTTCCTGTTTGTCTCGATGCTACGCTTTTGAGCTAAAATTTTTCGAAAAATATTTTCATTAATCGGGGTTTTTCGTCTGCTCAAAAGCATTTCAACGATTAAATGCCTTTTTAGGCAGGTAGATTTTGAAATCCCTATACTGTTTGAGTGTATGCGTGTTCAGTGCAGTTTGATTCAAAATTAATTCTCAGGTACCATTCGGCACGTAAGCAATTTTGCTACCTTTAATTGGTGTATATAAGCGTCTTCAAGGGAAGAGAAAATTCCCCAGGTTAGAAAGAGACACAGAGATTGTGTTTGAGAGAGAGAGAGAGTGCCAGCGAAAATATTCCTTTGTTCATTGTGTTGATAGGAGGTAAGGACTGTTTCTCTTCAATAATAATTACTACGTGTTGGAATTTATTATTTAAATAAAGAATTAAAAGAATTTAAGCAAAAAATTAAGCTCAATACAGTCAAACCTAAGCACATTGAAAAGCAATGAACAACAGTTTTGTATTTTTATGGCAAGACCAAAGCGATATTTTGTATTCTCCTGAGGCAACGAGGACAGTAAATTTAATATTGTGGACGTAGAAAATTGTCAGTTCAATTGTGATGTAGTTTCCTAAAACTGTGGCAACATAAAATCAATATAAAATACAAAAATCTTGTTGAAACAATTTTCTTTTTATTATAGTCTGTTAGATAACTTCGTGGCATTTTTTTAACATGTGATTTCCGGCAGATGTTCAACGCGGCTTTTCCCCCATAAACCTAGCTATACAGTGTCAATGATTGCTTGACTATTGTCTTCCCATAAACCAAGAGTTGTTTGCTTGTTTAATGAACCAAGTCCTTAAGAAGCAAACCAGGTTCGTTAAGTCACTCATATGATGGGATCAGTAAACAGGTTCACTTGCCATAGTCTAGTAGATAGTGTTATTATTAAGACGTTAGGCCATGATTGATAAAGTCCCCATATTCTAGTAGATAATATGTTGACTTAGTAGAAGTAAGGCCACGCTTTAAACTCCATGTCAGACATCAAAACGAAATACGAAAAATATTTCTTTGGCGACTTCCTCTCAGCAGATTCCTCGCAAAAACTAGGAGAGTAAATAAAATTGCCACGAAAAGTTTCCATGAAGTTGTAGGTCCCACCACTCATGTATAAAATTAACACACAAAACATAAGTGGTGTGAGAACACCAAAACATAAGGGTTGTAATCCTGTCTGAAGGGTTGCAATGACCAATTATGTATGTATATGAGGCTGTGATTGAAACCCCAACGCAGATATCTCGAAAGCGAATCGAAAATATGAATATAAAAAATATTTCTTTCGGCGAATTTCTCTAAGCAGATTTCTACCATAGTTATTAAACGTAAAGCCCGGGCTCGAGCCCCAGGCCAGACCTCAAAATCAAATATGATAAAAAATATTTCTTTAGCGACTTCCTCTCAGCAGATTTTTGGCAAAAACTCTAAGAGTAAATAAAACTGCCATGAAAAAGTTCCTCAAAACCTGTCATTCGGAGTCGACGTTAAACTGTAGGTCCCGCCACTCATGTACAAAATTAACGCGCACAACATGAGTGGTGTGAGAGGCTAGACCGTAATCCTGACTGAAGGGTTGTAATGGCCAATTATGTATGTATGTATGTAGATTTCTACCAAAAACTCTGAGAGCATAATTGCCATGAAAAGTTTCTCATAAATATGACGTATGGAGTCGACTTTAAACTGTAAGTAAGTCCCGCCACTCATGTCTAAAATTAACACACGCACAACATGGCTGGTGGTGAGAGAAGCTAGGTTCCACTTAGAGATCAGCAATGAATCATTTTTTTCTCTACTCAGAAGTACTTATGAAATTTTGAATATAAGTGAGTAAACAATACTGAAATTCAACTACTCTGATTCATTCGTACTCACTACAACATTGATTTATAAGTACAGGTTGCAATGAGTATGAATACAACGTTGACATCAAACTCACAACGTTCGAAATATGTTTGATTCATGCGCCTACTCATTCAGTTTCATAAATTTAGAAAAATACTTATAATACTCATAAATGATTCATGAGTGATTCGAATAATTCATCAAAATTTACAGTCTTAGTTGTTGTTGTATTGACAAAAAATAGAAGAAACAAAAAGGCAAAGACAGCAAGCAAAGCAAACACACAACCTTCTAGTGAGAATTGTAGTGTTCGTACGTGAATCATACTTATTTTGTGATTCTTGTAAATGTTGAGTAAAGGAGAGTCAAAATCAACAACATCATGCGTATTGTTAAGTATGAGTACGATGAGTACTTCAAACTTTGAATATGAGTAGTATGAGTATGATATTAAAATAAGTATGAATGCGTATAAGTATCAGAAACTATGAGCATGATTCGAATCTACTCATCTTTTTGAATACTCATTGCTGATCTCTGATTCTAATCCTAACTAAAGGGTTGTAATACCCATATAAAGTTTAGCAAGCACCACCAAAGATCGTTGCTGTTTTGCTGATGAATTTTTGGAAATAAAAACTCAGTCAGAAGCCCTCTACATATAGGCAGCTCCTTTACTCATTTCGTAGGCATTAAGGATGCCAAATATGCCGCTACAGTGTAAACTGCATCCAACAATAAATTTTAATAGATTCAATGAATTAAGAATTGTTTTCCCTTAAAATACGTTAAACTTTGCTTGTGTGCGCAATGGATTTCAATACAAACCATAATTCTTTAGTAAAATTGCTCATTTTCCGCCCTTATTTGTAGCCACGCCCATTTTATTGCTATGTAAGCCTAATTCCTTATGTATAATTTCCAAGATAGTCGAAGTTGACTTTATTAGAATAAAAAACTGATCGTGAATCTATTTTGGTTTTCAAACCATAAAAATTAAGATAAAGCCATGCTGAAGAAGTTATTCAGCAACTCAATTTTATCTTGAAGAAAGAAAAACTCTAGCAGCGAGTTCCAAAAAAGCAGACATCAAGACCTTGCGACTTTAATTATCACTGAATTTATGGTTAATATTTGAGCGCCCTTCGAGGTAGTCTAGTGGATAGCGCTTTGGCTTATTAGACATGAGCCCTTGGTTCAAGCCCCAGATCAGACAAGTCCAGACAAAACGAGGTGTGAAAAAATCTTTCTTCGGCTACTTCCTCTCAGCAGATTTCTGGCAAAAACTCTGTTAGAAGGTCAAAAATTGTTGGCAAAAAGTTTCCCAAAAATCTGTCTTTCTGAGGCGAATTTAATTTGAAGGTCCCGACACGCATGCATAAAATTAACGCACACAATATAAGTGATGTGGAGAACAATGTCATAATCCTGACTAGAGTATTGTAATGGCCAACTATGTATGTATGTGTATGCTACACATTTATTATTCCTTGCTGTCCTTGAATTTTCAAAAATCATTTTCGTTTGTCTTCGAAAACCCCGGCGTCTACCTTCACAATAATCATCCATAGCCAATGTATTAAAATGTTAATAAATTTTCTTTTTGATTTCTGCAAGAATTTTGCAACATTTCAGGCTTAACAATCAAAAATTTCACAAACAGCAGCAGCAGTGTTCTTCGTAAATCTCCAGTTTTTTTTTGGGTGAATCCCTTAAGACACAGTGTTCATAATGCATTTTGACATTAAATGCTACGAGAATTTGCTGAATGAAAAGTAAAACTTGCATCATATAAACTTAACTTTAAAACACTATCTACACACACACACATACACTTTCACATGCACTAACTTGCAACAAAAATCAATAGTAATGGCATCAGCAAGAGTTGCATTAGTAGTTGAGTTCACTTCACAGTTGAAAGTTGTTTAGAAAAGTTAAGCAACCGAGTTGACTTATTCTTACAAGATTTATGAAAGTTCTTCTACTTCTTGGTCTTCGTCTTCCTATTCTTGTTCTACTTCTTCTTCATGTGCTTAACTAGGGTTTATTTAAAACTAAGACGGTCGTATTTCTATTTTTTATTTATTTTTTTTTTGTTCCGAAATTAAATAAATATCGACACAATCACACATACATACATATATACTGAAGCATTTGCAAACATTTGTTGAAATAAATTTCAATTGACAACACTTAACATTTGAAAATTGCAATTTATTGCGTAAATTTTTGTTGCTGTTGCATAGCGTTAGGGTCCATTGTACAACCAATCGAATAGCGCTGGCATAAGTCGACTTCCAGAAATGTGTCACAGAATTTTGAGAGCGGAGAGGGAACAAGAACTTTAGCAATAGAGATTAAAATCATATGTCTTTAACTATGGAATGACAGACAATTGTTTGAAGCTGTAGCTCCCGTTTCTAAAGTCTCCAATTGATTGAGTCAAGCTGAACATAGTTCAGTGGTTAGGTAGTTAGGGGTGGGGCAGACACAGTTAGGCCACATGTGGCTCATTGTAATACATGAGTATAGAAGCGAATGTAGAAAATTTAGCTTCTGAAGAGTACATATCGACGCCTCCATTCTATAACGTTCTAAGTGTACTTAGAGTGTTTTTAATGTTCGTGCATTTTTAAATTCTACGTTCTCTAACTTAAATACTGTCAAAATTTGATTAAGATGCGCCGATCCGTTCCGAAGTTATAGGGAAAAATCTACTTAGAATACACATATAGTCTTACGGCGCATGAAAACTTTGAGAGCTCATAACTCAAAACACACTTTTTCGACTTAGAATGTTATAGAACGGAGGCGTCGATATATAGATTGTCTGCAAACGAGATCCCCAATGTTTTCTAAATTGACACAAATAACCACGCTAAACGTGCTTGTTTGAAATTTAACAGACATTTTGTGCGTTCTCAAACCAAATTTGACCAGATTTGATGGTCTATATACATACATACATAATAGGCCATTACCTTCAGTCAGTATTACGGCCTAGCTTCTCACACCACTCATGTTGTGTGCCTTAATTTTATATGTGAGTGGCGGGACCAACAGTTTAACGTCGACTCCGAACGACAGATTTTTGAGAAACTTTTTCATGAAAAGTTTATTTACTGCTGAGAGGAAGTCGCCGTTGAAATTTTTTTTCTTATTTCGTTTTGATGTCTGACCTGGGATACGAACCCGGGCCTAACGTCTAATAAGCCAACACACTACCTACTAGACTACGGCGACTTCTTGATGGGCTATCTTCCCCGTATTACGGAGATACAGATTGTCCAGTTGGCATTTGGAGAATTCAGCACTGTATTGTCAATACCAAGCTCCTCCATATTTATCTGCTCTATAGTTTTCGGTAATATCATATGTTCCAGTGCCGTTATCTCCTTGAGAGCCTCGCGACAGTCATAAAAGGTGGTAGCATTAATTACGTTAGAACTCCCTACTCTAAACGGCTCTTGGCTATTAGAAAGAGCGAAGTGGTCTCAAAAATATTTATGAAAGGATGCCAGTGAGAGGCCCTTATTTATGCAGTCAGTTTGATTGGCACAGCGATATAAAATTGTGAACGAGAGGGAAAAAGTTCCCAGATTTTACACACATACAGACAATAATTGGTCATTATAAGCCTTCAGTCAGAATTACTACCTAGTTTCTCACACCTCTTATGTTGTGTGTGCTCATTTTATAGATGAGTGGCGAGTCCTACAGTTTAAAGTCAACTCCGAACGACAGATTTTTGGGAAACTTTTTTTTACTCGCCAAGTTCTTTACAGAAATGTGCTGAGAGGACGTCGCCGAAGAAACATTTTTTTTTCATATTTCGTCTTTTGCTGGAGATGGCTGACCTAAGGTTTGAACCGTAGCCTCGAGCCTAATAAGCTACCTAGCTACTACACTACCTATTACACTACGATTTCGCGGACTTTGAATTTGAAACTGTTTCTGTTAAGAAGATGAAGGTTATGTAGTAGAGATTAAAGATGGACTACGGACCCAAATATCACGGGTTCAAATAAAGTAGAATAAAAAAATTGTTCATGATAGTTTTTCTAAAAATTTTGGAAATTTTAAAATGAAGAGCCTTTATTGGCCATACAAATAATGACCTTCAACATGAAAAAAGTCATTGGAAGACAGCTAAAAGCAGCTGTTTAAGAGGCAGGATTTCTTATTACTGCAAACGACGCGTTTAAGCAACGAAATGTTGCCTGTGGGCTGCCCTGATTAACTTAAATAAAGACGATTGTTGGCCCACTATGGAGTCTACATATAACTCCTTGAAGATTGATGGTGTGGAGCTTTGTGAGACCTCTGGCGGTGTAGTGTAGTCCAATGGCTCTGTATTTACAAAATTACTTTATCCTTACACTGCCTCTCCTAATATTCCAGAAATTTAACAGAGATGTACAGCACAGAGTCTCTATTGGAAATCGAATTCGCCAACCCAAAACACTCACAGATGGCAGACTACAAGACCCATTGGTTTTGTATATCGCCATCGAAATTTTCCACAGTGTTTTTATTTCAATAATTTAACGTGCTGAAAGTGAAATTCTAGTTCTTGAATTTCGAATTTCAACTCCTCCTACTCATAAAGTGAATTCTCTCAGGCTGTCTCTCAATTTATTTAATTTTTCTCTTTATTGTAATGAAAACTTCATAATGAACTTGACAATATGAAAAGTTTTCATACTCACCAGGAAATTCCATGAACTGACACGTACGTACGTACCATAGATGGGCACTTTGCAGTACCAGTAAAATTTCAGTAAAAATTGATTTTTACTGATTACTGAAAAAAATTTCAGTATTCAGTAAAATTTTAATGGTAATGCAATCTAAATTTCATTTAAATTTCATTTAAATTGCATTTAAATTTAGATTGCCTTAACAGTAAAATTTTACTTTTTTTCATTTAAATTTAATTTAAATTTCATTTAAATTTAGATTGCATTAACAGTAAAATTTTACTAAATACTGAAATTTTTTTCAGTAATCAGTAAAAATCAATTTTTACTGAAATTTTACTGGTACTGCAAAGTGCCCATCTCTGGTACGTACGTACCCTCAAAGGTTGATGGTTATTGTTGACTACCGAAATGCAATTGTTATACGTTCAGTTGTTTAGTTTGCTTGAGTTATGGAAAATTTTGATTTTCAAAATTTACATTTGTTGCAAACACACACACAGCACTTCCTTTAATGTGCAACAAAATGTTGTACAATTCGTTAGAAAGCATAAAGTTTGGTGTGTTTATGGTGTCACAAAAAAAAAAGAATTAAAAGAATATAAAATTAAAGGCAATAAAAACAAAATTTAAATTATGCCACGCCTACTAATTTTTCTGTTACAATACAAATATCATACCTACATACATAATTGGTCATTACAACACTTTAGTCAGGATTTCGACATAGTTTCTCATACCACTTATGTTGTGTGCGTTAATTTTTATGCATGAGTGGTGGGACCTACAGTTTAAAGTCGACTCTGAAGGACAGATTTTTGACAAACTTTTCATGGCAATTTTATTTACCCTCAGAGTTTTTGCCAGAAATCTGCTTAGAGGAAGATGCCGAAGAAATATTTTTTTATATTTTCGTTTTGCTGTCCCCAGGTCAGAACTCGGGCCTTACGTCTAACAAATCAACACACTACCTACTAGACCACGGCGACTTCACAATATAAATATCAAACACGTTTTATTTCAGCGGGTTTGAATAATTGTTATGGCATATAAGACTGGTGAGAGGAAGGCGCCTTAGAAATATTTTTTTTTCATATTTCGTTGTGTTTAAGCGGTGTAAGCTGGGATTTGAACCAAGTACTCATGACTAGTAACCCAACACATTACTTACTAAACCAACGGGACTTCCTGTTTATAGGAAAAATATTTCAATAACTCACGTCAAAGAGCAATACAAGCGTATGTACTACGAACTACTGTTCTCCTAAATGAGTATATTACAGCACGAGACATCGTTAGATTCTGGAGGGGTCCTAAGCATGCATTCTACTTGAAACATCTTGACTGTTGGTGGACAAGAAGTGAAAATGAAGTGATGACAGTGGAGTTAAGCAGTGTACCCAGCTATTGACCAAGTGTAGCCCACAACAAAGTTATCTTGAAACTCAACCACGAGAAGAGAAGAATTTTCATTGAATACCAAAATAATATACAATTCGTAAGGTAGGTTGGAGTGGTAGCTTTGATACTAAAAGCTCACTCGGGCATGCATAGCGCACTGTTGTGAGGCAACACGTCTTCAAACAGAATTATTGCTTTTGAGTTATCGAAAATCTATGTATGACACACGAATAATGGATTATTTGGATTATTTTTTCGTAAATACAGTGTGTCAAATTGTCGTAGTCTAATAGAAAGTGTTTTGCCTTATTAGGCATGAGGGCACGGTTCAAACCCCAAATCAGACAAATCCAGATAAAACGAAGTCTGAAAAAATATTTCTTTGGCGACTTCCTCTCAACAGATTTCTGGCAAAAAACTTTGAGAGTAAAATAAAATTGCCACTAAAAAATTTCTCCAAAAATCTATCGCTTGGATTCGACTTTAAACTGTAGGGCTCACCATTTATATATAGAATTAACACACACAACATAAGCGGTATTAGAAGCTTAATCATAATCCCAATTAAAGAGTTGTAATGAGCAATTATGACAGTCAAACTGTGAGGCTATTTGGTGGTCCTAACTGTCATTATAAAAACAGATTATTTGAAGAGTATTAAAGAATTTTGTCGCCATAACAGATGTTTGCATCTGGCATTTGTAATCGAGTGCTTTGATAATTGGAAAGTGTAGATCTTATACTATATTCAGATAAGCACTTTTATTAAGTCAATATTCGATTTATTAAGCACAATATTTTAAGTGTTCAGATATAATAATATATGTAGTTCAGCTGCTTATTCAATATTCATTTGGCAGCTGGTTGTTTTTTTTTGTCGTTGTTGTCATTTGAGTTGTCAAATATCAACAGAAAGTAAATGCGGACTGAACATACTTATGACAGTGCTGCATTTAAGGTTTTAATCAATATTATAACAATTTGCGTATTTATTGCGCAATAATTAATTGAAACTTTATATAAAATATTGAACTCAATAATGACGTTTATTGCGGATCATTAAAGGCTTTCATTGTGATGTGCCATATAAAGTCGAGAAATTATTTTTGGTTTGCCGTGTCCTGTGTAGTTCATCTGAAATTTGATGTGAGTGTTACTAATTTATTTTAGCAAAGTTGACTTCCTTCAACTGGGAAATCTCTTTGAAATTTATTTATTTATCTCAACATCATGGTAACAATAACTCAAGTTATTCCACCAGCCAAACACTAAGGCAGTCAGCCGAAGTATATCCAAAGTACAGTCAAAGTGTGAGGAACCAACAGGGTGTAGAAGTAATAGGAGTTGTCGGTTGGGGCTGTTGGTTGCTTACAAACAATTTTTTTTGTTTTTTTTGGTATAATTTTTGGAAACATTTTTTTGACATCAAGTTTTGATTGTGTCTCCAGTGAGATAAAATATTCTTCCGCACACAGATATACACACACATACACTTATACATACACATACAAGTATTTGTTTATAAAGTAAATACAATTGTATAAAGTTTTATTATATTGAATTCAATGTGTATTAATACATATATATGTATACATATATGCATGTCTACATAAGGTAAAGTAAATAAAGGTGAGTATGCCTATGTATGTATGAGGGAAAGTTTATATTTTGTCAGTTGCTTACAACATTTAAATCATTGCCGCACACACACACACATATACAATACACATACACTGCACCTACACTTATAAACAAACACAAACAAACATTTCCAGTATTTCAACAAAGTTTCCGCTGTACACTGTGTGTGTGTGTATAATTTATTGTTTTCCACTCCAGAGAGACTAAACTAAATAATATTTTCTCTTCTTTTTTATTTTTTTTTTGTTCTCGTTTTTCCTCTTTTTCTAGTTTCTATTTTTGAGGGAAATAAAAATACATACAACAAAAACCACCAAACTTTGTGGAGTTTTAAATGAAAAATTCAAAAAATAAAATACGAATTTATTTGTTCATATTCATGGTTATTTTCGCGTAAAAAAATATTTTTGACTCGCCATTCGGCTGCTTTTAAATAAATATTGAATTGATGAAATTGTTAAATTTTAATTATTATAAACAAAGGAATTTTAAAGTACATCACATTGCTTTGAAATATTTTTAATATTAATTTGAATCGAAAGACTCTTAACTCGTTAATCTAGTTGGTGATACATTAACCTTAACATCAATTTAATTACAGATGCCCGGGTCAAGTATTCCGCGAAAAGCTGTCAACTTCGAGAATGGAAGCTATTGCAACACAACAAATGCTCGTAGTACTAAGAAAGAATCATCCTTTAATCCTTTAATTAAAACAAACTAAAATCATGGTAAATTAGTCGCAAGCCAGTGTGTTTGCGTAGTAGCCAAGAACTCGTAGTTCACAAATCACAGCTCAGACATCTCAGTTAAAACGAGTAGGTAGAGTGTTCGCTTATTAGACACGAGTCTGTGGTTCAAATCCCAACTCAGACATCCCAAACAAAGCCAAAAATAAAGCAACATTTCTGGGATGTTTTTCTCTCAGCAGTTTCCTGTTTTCCGAAGTCGCCGTGGTCTAGTAGGTAGTGTGTTGGCTTATTAGACGAAAGGCATGAGTTCGAATCCCAGGTCAGACATCAAAACGAAAATATGAAAATATATCTTCGGCGACTTCCTCTCAGCAGATTTCTGGCAAAACTCTGAGAGTAAAAATTGCCATGAAAAGCTTATCAAAAAATCTGTCGTTCGGAGTCGACTGTAAACTGTAGGTCCCACCACTCATGTATAAAATTAACGCACACAACATGAGTGAGGACCTAGGCCGTAATCCTGACTGAAGGGTTGTAATGGCCAATTATGTATGTATGTAGTTTGCTGGCATAAACTCTAAAAAATTCTAAAAAAAATCTATAATTTAGAATCTACTTTAAACTGTAAGTCCCACCACCAATGGATAAAATTAACGTGCACAACAATGGTGGTGTAAAGAGCTTGATTGTAATCCTGAACATATATTTGCAATAACCAATTGAGTAGGAATATCATAAAATCATGTGCCTAGACGTAGCGAAACTAATTCCTACAAGCTGAACAGCATGAACGATGTATCGAAAATAAATGAATTTCTAAACATACATACATACATAAGTATTCATTGCAGGCCTTCAGTCAAGATTGCGACCTAGCTTCTCACACCACTTATGTTGCGCGTGTTAATTTTATATATAAGTGGCTGGCGGAACCTATAGCTTAAAGCCGATTCCGAATGACAGATTTTTTAAGAAACTTTTCATGACAATTCTTCATTTATTTACTCTCAGAATTTTTGCCAAAAATCTGATAAGGGGAAATCCCGACAAAATATTTTTCCTTATTTCGTTTAGTTGGAGACGTCTGACCTGGAGTTTGAACCGAGACTTCACGTCTCATATGCCAATACACTACTGACTAGACTACGGCAACGACAGAAAGGAAAGCATCCAGTTAAGCCAGCAGGTCCGGAGGGAATTAGCTTACCGGTCTTTCTTTGTTTACTTATTTCACATTCTTGAATTTACACAGAGGGAAAAACCGGTAGAAAAGTACCGAAATTGATACAATCCGTTGTCAAAAGTGAGCTTACCACGTTTGTTAACATTTCGTCAACGGATGTGTATAAAATTTTAATAACGCCCAGCTATCATTTTGACAACCACCGTGGTAATTTTGACAACGCATCATTGTCATTGAAATAACGCATTGTTGTTATTTCGACAACGCTTCGTTCTCATTTCGTTGAAATTTCGACAACGAATAAACGACAACGTTTATGATTCGACAACGTTTCGTTGTCATTTGGTTGAAATTTCGACAACGAATAAACGACAACGTTTATGATTTGACAACGTTGTGCATTATTTAATTTTTTTTTGTTGATTTGATAACGTTGTGTATCAAATCAACAACAGATGTTGTTGAAAAATTATAAACACTTTTGTGTCAATTTGGTACCAAACGTGTATAATTTTAAAACGTTTTTTTCTCTCTGTGTACTTATCTCATTAGCATACATAGCGCTTTCTGATCTTATGTGTACATTGGTACTGTTTCTGAATTATATTCTATTACGTCTGGAATAACATCTGTCATCTTTTGCTAACCTTCAGTTTGACAGGATGGTCTGTATACTGCCTGTCCTTCATTACATATTGGCTCTGCGGAGGTTGATTTTCGCTAGATCTTGTGCTCATAAAAGCTGCTTTTCTTCAACTAGATATCAACGATTTCAAGGCGCCGTAGTCTAGTAGGTAGGTAGATAGGTTGGAGTGGTAGCTTTGACACCAAAACCTCACTTGAGCTGGCATTGCGGCCCATTGTGACATCACAAGTAAAAGCAGTCCCTGTACTGACCGACTTTCACCAAACTATGGAAGAAGTTTGTCAGAGCAAGGGTTGCACATTAAAAGCACAACTACCCTAGGCTGGAAAATTCTGGTAAAACGACTGATCACTGTCGAGATTGTATCGTCGATATGCTGACTTTTGTGTGGGGATGTTTCATATCGGGTGGCTATCATTTAACAGTAAGAAAATAGAATGGCAAGAAGTCTTTGATTATTTTTATGGTTAACGTTATACTGAGAGTTCCTTTGGTATAGAGAAATTCCAGGTTGCCGCTGAGAACACCTATGGGCTTGTCGTTTTACAATGTATAATAATGTTGGAAAACAGTGGAGTTCATTTTGGCAAACTATTGTTCTAATGTGTGGACTTTAATTCCATGTGGCGAACAATAGCAATGCAAGACGGTTGAATGTGGCAGTTGAAGTATCTTGGCAATAATCGCCTGCAGACTGGACTTTTTCAATTTACATATGTTTTAGAATCTGGGCAATAATACAAGAGTTCCTTCAATATTTTATTTATAATTTCAAAAAAAAAAAAATCAAAATCTTGTTATTTTACAATCATTTTGTATTTCCAATATTCGACATTTTCTTTACACCATATCCAACTGGTGCCTTATCATATATATTTTATTTTGACAACATTTAAGCAATAAAATATTGCCAATAAATATCAATAAACAGAGGATCGAACCCCCGGAATATTATTGGCATTCAACACCCCTTTAACACATTGTGTTTATGATTAAGCCACAGTAACACAACAATAACAACAATAACATGTTAAAAATAATAATAAATTTACATAAAAACGTTTTACAATATTTGGCGAAAAAATAAAAAAAAAACAACAAATAAAGAAACTCTTTTCAAAGGATTTCAGACCACAAAAAAACCGTCAATAAAGTGAACGATCGAATGAGAAAACAAAAAATAAAGTTCGCAAACACAAATGGAAAAAGGGAAAGAAAGTGTCAAAACATATAAAAATAAATCAAGATAAGTTAGGTTTTCTTAAATTTCTTCTGTTTTTGTGGTAGTAATATGAACCACACACAGAGGCAATACTCCTTACTCCATACCCCTCCTTATGGCATTTAATATTTGCATTCAGCAAGCGTTGTCGGCAGATTACGGAATAATCAAGCAAATATGTTTATATACATACATACATACATCCATACATACATATATACATACAAAGAGAGCGATAAAATACCTGGGAGTGATTATCGACGACAGGTTGAATTTCAAGGAGCACGTGAAATACATCGGCGAAAAGGCTTCTGTAACACATGGAGCACTGGCGAGGATGATGCCAATTATTGGATGACCAGGCCCATTCAAAAGGAGAATAATTTCGGCGGTTGTAACGTCGATAATGCTATATGCATGCCCAATATGGTCGGAGGCCCTCTCCGTGGGGACGACAAGGAGCATACTGTCTTCGGTGTATCGTCTAAGCGCGATTAGACGGATAAGTGGCTTCAGGACAGTGTCTGATGAAGCAGTATTGGTATTGGCAAAGACGATACCAATAGACATATTAGCGGATGAGATGAGGAGGAGATACTTTCGCCGTCTGGAGTATCCAGGAGAAATAGCAGCTATAAAAGCGGAGGAACGAAGGACTTCCATGTACAAATGGTAGTCACTATGGGAGAGCAGTTTAAAGAAAAATGGACATTTCACCTTGTCCCTGATGTACCCTATGGATGGAGAACAAACATTACGAGCTAAACTACAACGTGACCCAGTTCCTAACTGGTCATGGGTGCTTCAGAAAGTACCTGCACAGATACTTCCGCTATGTGCCCAAACTGTGTAGATGAGGAGGTAGATGCCGAGCATATTCTAACATGCTGCCCCAGATTTAGATGGCCCGGAGAAACGAAGTTTAGGACCAAACCGGCTAATGGAAGAGCTGTTGCATTGTAGGAATCTATGGAGCCAATATAGTCAGAGATTGGCTGAAGTTATGCTAGGACTCCCAAGACTGGAGAAACGGAGGCGAAATTTGACTTAATGTGATGAAGTTTTCGAGCTAACCAGCCCTCCGCGAAGTAATACCTTACGGCAGTCCCGCGGGGGTAGAGTGGTTGAAGTGTGTAGGTAGGTGGGTTTAGTACGTAGGCACCAGTGATGGTGAATCGTGTTGGAACAAAAGTGTCTTTAGAAGATTCCCACCTCCGGCTCAAGGCAAAAGAAAAAACATACATCCACCCATCTATACATTCATACATGCATACATCCATCCATTTATATATATACATACATACATACATACATCCATACATACATCCATACATACATACATATGTATATACATAGATATACATATATACATACATACATACATACTTACATATATATATATACATACATACATAAATACATCCATAATTGGTCATTACAACCCTTCAGTCAGGTTCACAACCAAGGTTCTCAAGCTACTTATATTGTGTGTGTGTTAATTTTATCCATTAGTGTCGAGGGCTATACAGTTTAAAGTCAACTCCGAACGACAGATTTTTAGAGAACCTTTTCATGACAATTTTATTTTTACTCTCAGAGTTTTTGGTAGAAATCTACAGGGAGGCAGTCTCCGAAGCAATATTTTTGAGACGTCTAACCTGGGCTTTTTTACCATCGCCAGACTATGGTGACTCCATAGGAGTCTGAAACTTGGAGGCAAAAATACTTACTCACTCCCAGAGTTATTGCCAAAAAATCTGCTAAGAGACAGTCGCCAATGAAATATTTGACAATATTTCATTTTGTTCGTAACGTCTGACCTGGGATTTGTCCCGTGGCCTCACGTCCAATAAGCCAACACACTACTTGCTAGACTGTGGCTACTACATAGGAGACTTAAACTTGGGGGCAATTTCCTGTTTTCGATTTTTCTTTTTCGTATTTTCCTGATTCGTATGACGATAGTTTAATTGGAGTTCAATCGTATCGCCTTAGTACTACCAATATTCACCGCTGGGGCTGCTTTTCTTGGTAAACTGGGGTCACGAATGTGGCCTGGTGTGTCTGTCGGCGTCTATCATGTCAAAAACGAGAGCAACATAAGCAAATAAGCCGCAGTACTTTTCGCTTGAACGAAAATTGCCATCATGCTGTAGCATGTTGGTTGCCTTTCAAACACCTCTCGTCCATTTGTTTGTTTTATTTCACCCAATCGGGTCAACATTTAAATCAAATAGAAGTGAAGAAAATATTGTGGGGCCCAATATAAATAGGCCACTGTATTGAATTACAATTGAGTCACGGCTGTACGAAATTGATGCCATCATTGTTGCCACTTCGTTTATATCGTTGTTTTCATCCTTTCCATATTAATATATGGTGTGAGTGCGAGTATGTGCATGTGTAAGAGTGTGTATTTTTATGTGATTGTCTTATGATTATTGTTTTGTTCTTAAGACTGTTTGTTTTAAATATTTGTTTTGATTGTTTTTCTTGTTATATTTGGATTATTTTGTTAGCAATCTGTGTGTGTATGTTAACCTTTGAAAACGTTTCATATCCAAAGGATGTCAAAAAGAAAAAAAAACATCCCGAAAAATATGTGACAAATCAATGCTTGAGACACGTATGGAATTTTTAAGTATTTTTTACGTTTCGAAGCGTATTTGTCTATCGTTTAACATATACATTTGCATTACAAAGGAACAAATTTGATAAGACAGGAAACATAAACATCAAGTTAATGTTACACATTTACAGGGTAATTGTTAATTTGGATTCATACAAACAACAAAAAAAAATTAAGAAATGTTGGCTTGTAACTTTGTGGTCTGAGATGGAGTTCGCCTGAAAAAATCAGCGGCTAAAGGTATTGAAATACGTATAAATGTGTGAGTGAGCACATTTCAAAGGAAGTACAATAAAAACCAGGGACTAAAAATAATTGTTATTTTTTTCATTTAGAAAAAAAGGTTATGCAAAATTTCCCTTTATTTTTTTTAGGGAATTTTTAACCGTTATCATGAGATGTATATTATTTTGGTCGCCGCAACCAATATAAATGAGAAATATATTTTTTTGGTTATGAATAGCAGTTATAACAATCGAAAAAAAAAATTGGTTGCCAATAACCATTATCAAAATATTTGAACTTTTTGGTTAGTGTGTTGCTGTCAATTTGGACAGATTTTATAAAAACAATTTAACGCAAGTTACCGTTACTTATTACTGAGCATATACATATGAATTTTGTTATTGGATTTAAATTCTTCATGTCTAAAATATTGAATAAAGTATTGGAAATTGGAATTTCCAACAAGACAACATTCTTTTTTCTTTACTAGATTTAGATTTTTTTGATCATTTTAGATCATCTATCATCTAAAATTACCAAAAAAATCTAATTAATTAGATTAGATTAGATGATAGATGATCTAAAATGATCAAAAAAATCTAATTAATTGTGTTAATGGTTATTGGTAACCAAAAAAAATTTTTGGTTGCTATAACGGTTATTCGCAACCAAAATAAAAATAAATCTCACTTAAATTGGTTACATTGACCAAAATTAAATATATCTTAAAATAATGGTTAAATACAACCAATATTTTTATTTGTCAATTTTAACAGTTAAATGAGAGTTTTTCGCCATTTTTCTTATAACCGTTACGTCCCTGATAAAAACACATTGTAATCTACATCCCTTGACCATCTATCAAGCAATATATAGATTGCACAGCTACACTACCTTGTAGTCCACGGTTCAAATCTCAGGTCAGACATCCCCATCAAAACAAATATATTAAAAAATATATCTTCGGCCACTGCCTCTCAGCAGATTTCTGGGAGGTAGGTAAGTAGTTAGAGGTGGTTGCCCATCCAAGAAACATTTTTGGATGGACTCACTTAGGCCGCATTGGACCCATTGTGCTACCACAGTTATCCGTTATCCCCTAATCTCGAACCCACTCGGAGCTCCTGAAGAAGGGCTTCAGGCTGCCAATGTTAATCCTTCACAGTTCCTCCAGATCATCCATGTAGTAAGTACCCAAGTACTTTCTTCTCCTTTGGCAAAGAGCCGGGCATGTACCCAGCAGGTGAGGGACAGTTTTCTCTTCTTCCTCATCCCTGCAGTTTCTGCAGAAGTCGTTAGCAAGGTGTCCAAGACCAATGCGAATCGCATGCGTATCCATAACGCAATGCACCGTAATGACGCCGGCAACTACATTGAGTGCGCCTCTTTGGAGTTTAAGTAGACTCATTTTGCGCCCCTCATTCAGCCTTGGGCAGATTTTACGAGCCGTTCTATCCGTGTCCGAGGTCGCCCACCTGTCTTTGACGGAATCGATGATCGCATTATCCATTATGAGCTTGCAGGTCCTCATAGGTATGCCCAGATTCGAGAATTCATCGGAGAGTTCGATGGTCGTGCCCCGCATGGCAAGTTCATCAGCTCTGCAGTTACCCGGAATACTACTGTGCCCCGGTACCCATACGATATGGACATCATATCGTTTCGCTACCTCGTCGAGATATCTGCGACAGCCGTACACCGTCTTGGAATACATCACGTTAGAACTTAGAGCCTTGATAGCCGCCTGGCTATCAGAAAGTATGGTGACGTTCCGCTCGGAGACACTTGCACTGTATTGCCACCACCTCCGCCTGAAAGACACTGCAATGGTCTGGCAGTCTTATAGACTGAGCTATTCCAACCGATTCCGAAAAAATTCCACTGCCAAAAGCTCCGTTCAGCTTAGAACCGTCGGTGTAGATTTGTATGGAGTCCCTTAACAGGTGGGTCAAACCACCCCTCCAGGCCCAGATTTTTGGTAAAAACTGAGAGTAAAAAAAATTGCCATGTTACTCAAAAAATCTGTCATTCGTAGTCGTCTCTAAACTGTAGATCCCCCGTCACTCATGTCCACACACAGCGAGTACGAAATTTTGACTGAAAGATTGTAATGACCAATTATGTAAGTATGTATGTATGTATGTATGTATGTTTTGTAAACAAGAAAGACAGCATACTTTGGTGATTATGTTTTGCATCGTCTAAAATACTTCCTTCAACAATAAGTGTTCACTTGAAGATTAAGAGCTTTGAACTCATCAAATCACTGCATCAATAACATCCAAAGCTACAGACGACACATCATTAATGCCACAATCTGTGACACCAAATATCTTTGTCTACTTCGTTAGTATTGTGAAGAAAATCCTTCTAGGGTTTCTCAAACATTCCTTTCACCTTTCCAGATGACAAGCTATAAATCCAAACTGTCAACAGAATTTTCTTTTTTTTATTTTTTTTTTTAAGAAAACTAAAATTTTCCTTGAAATTTCTAAGAAATGTAAGAAAAATTTTTGTACCACTGTTTTGTTATAAAAATTAATATCTTCACCGCAAACATGCCTGTCAATTGTGCAACGAATAAAATTTTTATCGGCAGATAATTTTATACAAAAATATTCGCAAATTTACAACATTATCATTATCGTGAATAGATACCAGCAGCAGCAGCAGCAGCATCATCATAATCAGCATGCGAAACAAACACCTCATCAGCCATTTGTGTTTTTCGCTAGTATTTCGAAAAAAAAATCTAAAAATTGTAACAACAACAACAAAAACAACAACAAATGAAATTCATTTCAAATGTAATCACAACAGTTGTAACAACAAAAGGATTGTTATTGTACACAACAAGAGCACATTAAAATAATGCACACACACACACTCGCCATGCATATACTCGAATATGTATGTGTAGCATAGCTTTAGGCTGGTATAACACCTAAAAGGTGTTTTGTTGATTTTACAGCCTGTATTGTGATTTATACAATTGCACATACACATAAACACACACATATATGTAATACTTACTTACTTACATACATATTGCTACACATGCTTATATATACGCACACAACAATATACCAATCCAATAGAGTTTAGAGCATATACACATGTATATAAGTACAGTAAATATTTATTTTTACACATTTTGTTTATGCAAATGTTATTAATGCTATTGTTGTTGTTGTTGTTGCCAAACCAAAAATAAAAACAAACAAAAAAAACATGAGGAAAAAACGAGCCAAATAAAAACGAAATCACGATTTACTTTTTTTAAGCCAGGAGTTGTGGCAAAAAAAAGAACAACAACATACATATGCTCGTACAATGAAAACAAATATTTTTAGCATTGCTTGCAATTTAGCCTTAAGCCTTTACTTCTTTTGTTGTTGTTGTCCAAAAAAAAAAAAAAATATAGAAAACATACACGAACATGTACACGAAAACGTAAACATTTAGTTTAAGCCGTAGAACAACAAACTCACGCAAACGTACACCTACAATTTGAAAGCCCTTTAAGAGATTCACAACCAAAGTGTCAACTTTATATGGGTATTGTTCGTTTAACATTAACAACATAAAAAAGCATGTGTTTTTTGTTCCTGTCCTCTCCGTGATTGAACGAGAGCGAGTGTGATGGCGAATGTATCCACAAGTAAAAGGAGTTCAATTTTAAGTGTTTGTAGGGGTTTTTTTTCTTCTTTTCTCATGGTACTCACATGCTCTCGTGCACATTATACGTTTTCATTATATTTTTCGTTTCTTTAGAGAGAGTAGAGAGAGAGAGAGAGAGAGGGAGGGGGAATGAGAGGAAGAAAAAATAACATTAAACATGTACACAAGTAACATGTTGTTACATGTTGGTTTACAATGTTTAACTCACACATGCAAACATTATGATCGATTGCACGCTACACAGTCGATGTTAAATTAATAGTAATAACATGATCAGGATGCTTTACATCAGAAAATAGCGGAAACAGATTAGCTACGAATACATGTTTAGATTAACACGTTGAATGCCGCGACAATTTTTTAAAAAACTGGCCACGCAAGCGAACATTGACTTTTTGTTCTTTTCCCAGAAGCAATTTATCGATATCGAGCACTGATATAATACGATTTCGTAGCTACACAAGAATGGAAATTTTAGTGAGTACGAGATAACTCGTAGTTGGCATCCTAGAAGGGAACGCAATCTACGAGTTATCTCGTGATCGGCTTAAAGAAATTGCTTTAGGAACTATGGGGGTCACTCTTGAGTTTACTTTCCAAGACATCTTTTACTCCTAAAAGCGTCGAGGATATAGTAGTTGAAAATATTAAAATGAACGAGTAGACTTAAAACCTTTCACAGATTATGGCTAAGCACTTTCCCGCAGATAACAAATTTATAAAGTTGCGATAGGAAAGTTTCGTTATTGCTTATATGTATGTAGATAATGTGAAAATGAAGAGAAAGGAAAGTAAGAAAATTGTTCTTAACTTCAATTCTCTAAGTATCATTTCCATCAGTAAAAAACTGTACATAGGGTAAACAATTAAGTAGTTTAAAAACTGCCAGTCTGGCAATGTTGTCAGCTGTTAAATATCGTGGTTTGGGCTCACACAAGTCAACTTAGTGTCGTCACGTGTGAGTCGTCAAGTCTGAGTCGTCAATTCTGAGTCGTCAATTCATAGTCGTCAAGTCTGAGTCGTCAATTCTGAGTCGTCAATTCTGAATTGTCTAGCCTGAGTCGTCTAGCCTGAGTCATCCAGTCTGTGTCGTCAAGTCTGAGTCGTCAATTCTGAGTCGTCAATTCATAGTCGTCAAGTCTGGGTCGTCAATTCTGAGTCGTCAATTCTGAATTGTCTAGCCTGAGTCGTCTAGCCTGAGTCATCCAGTCTGTGTCGTCAAGTCTGAGTCGTCAATTCTGAGTCGTCAATTCTGAATTGTCTAGCCTGAGTCGTCTAGCCTGAGTCATCCAGTGTGTGTCGTCAAGTCTGAGTCGTCAATTCTGAGTCGTCAATTCATAGTCGTCAAGTCTGGGTCGTCAAGTCTGAGTCGTCAATTCTGAGTCGTCAAGTCTGAGTCGTCAATTCTGAGTCGTCAACTTTAAGTCGCCAAGTCTGAATCGTTTAGTCTGAGTCGTCAGGTCTAAGTCATCAAGTCCGAGTCTAAATCGTTTAGTCTGAGCCGTCAAGTCTGAGTCATCAAGCCTGAGTCATCAATTCTGAGTCGTCAAATCTAAGTCGTCAAGTCTGAATCGTTTAGTCTGAGTCGTCAGGTCTAAATCGTCAAGTCTAAGTCGCCAAGTCTAAATCGTTTAGTCTAAGTCGCCAAGTTTAAATCGTTTAGTCTGAGTCGTCAAGTCTGTATCATTTAATCTGAATCGTCATGTCAGAGTCATCAATTCCGTGTCGTCAATTCTGCGTCATTAAGTTCGAGCCCTCAAGTCCAAGTGATTTAGTCTCATTTAGTCTCATATCTTGAGTTTTTAGGAGGGAAAGTGATACAGACTTGACAGTACCATTAATCGTAAATTTCCCTTTCCTTCTTGAAATCGTAAATTGGCCAGAAAAAAATGTGTTGTGTGAACAGAAATGTTAGTTCAAAAAAAAAAAAATTAAAAAAATTTTAAAGGACTTGAGGACATAATAAACGTGTGTAAACTTTCATTTAAAATGACAATTCTTTTGGGAATGCGGATGACTTAGTAACCGAAAAACGCGTAAAAATAATCAAAACTTCGTACAAAATTGGTGAGTCAAACGTGACGACTTTTCGAGCATTACGGAGTGATTATGATGATCATAAACGGCCCACTGCGCTAGGAATTCGTCAGATTATAAAGAAATTAGAAGAGACGGAAAGCGTTGCATATGTGACATCATCCTTGACAGGAAATATTGAAATTTTTTGATTATCTTACCGCTCATTATGGCGTATTCAAATGCAAGAATTTGTTGTCCGGAGTCGACTTTAAACTGTAGGTTCATGTATGAAATGAACTCACACGACATAAGTGGTGTGTGAGAGCTAGGTCGTAATCATGACTGAAGGATTGTAATGATCAAGTATGTGTGCTGATTATTTGCTATCAACTGTATTTAAATACATACATTGTATTTATATATACGTGTGTATGTTTATATATTTGATTGTACATGTTGTTGTTCATCTAACTTTAAACAATTTTATGCTTAGCCCTCTAGTTAAATTGTTGTATTTGTACATTTTCTTCTATAATTTTTTCCTTTCAGCTTAGTTATCCTTTTTCTTAAATTGTTTTTCTCTCTCTCTGTATGGTTTTTTTCTTATACATATTCATACATACTTACACACTTACACATAGAGACATGTAACTGTGTGTTATGGTATGGTATGGTATGGTAAGAAAAAATATATGATAGTGGCATATTATAAGTGTAAATACTTAAGCCACTTTCTTTTTCTCCTTTCCTCTCTCTCTCGCTCTCTCTATTTCTCTTCTAGTAGCTTGTTTATTTATTTGCTTTATAACTGTCACAAACACTTGCTCTAAAGTGTCAACTTAACATATTTCTTGGTAATTATTTAATATTATTTGTTGTTGTTGTTATTATTATTTTTTATTTACAATAACATTCCTGTTGTTAGTGTTGTTGCAAAACAAAAACAAAAATCTGTTTTTCCTTTCATTTCATATTGTTTTGTGTGATTTTTTTTGTCTTATAAAAACAAAAGCAAAAACCAAAAGAGAAAAATTAAAAAGAGAAAAAAAATTCTGTAAGAAAATAAACCTGAAATGAAACGACAATTCAGGCCGGACACTTTGACGCATGAGGAATATTAATACCTTTATGATGCTTAAATTGTTTGTAAAAATTTAAGCAAAGAAAATGATATCATATGAACAGGATATAGAATTTATAACATGATATATTAAAATTTTTAAATTTATGGTCAGTTTTGATCACAAAAGGAATTTTATTATTGGATTTAAAGAAAAAACAAGAAATTAACAGCAGAAAACTAGAGGCTTCGCATCTGCTTATATAAAATTCTTTGATTAGAAACCAAAGAAATTTTTTTTTTAATTTTTAATTCCTAAAAAGAATTAAAACTTTTTACAAAACGACTATTGAATTATTAGTTCAATGAAAGTATTTCCTCGACAATACCTGCATCACATGTGGAATGACAGCAGTTGGAATTCGAAACCGGAAATGGTATTTATTTGCAAAGCTAGAAAAAAAATCTGTATGATCCACAAAGGCATACGCCCACATGTGTCATTCTAAACACATACATACATACATAATTGATCATTACAACAACCGTTCACCCAGGATCATAACCTGGCTTCTGTCACCACTTATGTTGTGTTTTATACAAGAGTGGCGGGGGTCCCACAGTTAAAAATTGAGGGAAGATGCCCAGTTTTATTTCGCGTTTCAAAAACACTTGCGAGCCTCTGTGCTGTTATGGAACTCGCTGACATGTCGGAATTTGACAGGCGGGTGGTGTTGGAATTTGGTTGGTAGATTGTGGTATTACTACGGTCTCGCTAATTTGCAAGATTCGGAAGTTATTCACCCATTCAACTGAAGAGATTGTTAAATTTCTTCGAATCAAAATTATGAGAATAAATTCAAGCTATTTCGATAGAGATGTTGGCGACTACAATCCTGAGCAATTCAACTTCAAAACCCGGGCTAAGCGAAACACTACTGCTGGCCCCTACCATCCCAGCCAACTAAGGGGTGATTTTTTAAGAGCTATCGGAAAATTAAAAAAAAAACACATAAAATTCAGAAAAATTCATGAAATCTTTATTTGAATCGATCGTACGGTCCATATAATTTAATGTTTGAAGATTATTTCATGCAAATGTTGATCGCGACTGCGCCTCAAATGGTCCATCCGCTTAGTTCTATTTTGGCATAGTCTTTCCAACATTTCGGCCGGTATATCACGAATAAATGCTTCAATGTTGTCTTCCAATGCGTCAATTGAAGCGGGCTTGTCTGTATAGACATGAGCTTTAACATAGCCCCACAAAAAATAGCATAAAGGCGTCAAATCGCACGATCTAGGCGGCCAATTGACCAGTCCCGAACGTGAAATAAAATGTTCAGCGAACTCGCCTCTTAATAAGTCCATTGTTACGCGTACTGTGTGGCATGTGGCACCGTCTTGTTGAAACCACATGTCATGCAAGTTAAGCTCTTGCATTTTGGGCAAAAAAAGTTGGATATCATCTCACGGTAGCGCTTACCATTAACAGTTACGTTACGATTCGCAGCATCTTTGAAGAAGTACGGTCCAATGATGCCACCAGCCCATAAACCGCACCAAATTGTGACTTTTTTGTGGATGCATTGGTAGCTTTTGCAATGCTTCTGGCTGATCTTCACTCCAAAATCGACAATTCTGCTTATTTAGGTATCCATTGAGCCAAAAATGAGCTTCGTCGCTGAACACAATTTTTCGATAAAGAAGTGGATCTTCGGCTAACTTTCCAAGAGCCCATTTTGATAATAAAATTCAATGATTTGCAAGCATTATTCGTTTGTAAGACGATTCATGGTTAAATTATAGACCAAACTGAAGATGTTTGACAGTGAAACAAAACACGAAAAGTGCGTGAGCTGTTTAAACCAGTGTTGCCAAAAAGATAATAGCTAAAAAATCACCCTTTACAACGAACATTAGAAGAATGTCAGAGGGCCTCACTTATCGAGGGTAAAGTAGTCTATGAAAAAGAAAAATTCTTTATCAGTACACTTTTAATACATTTACATAGAGGGCGCTGTCTCTGGACTACAACAGAATAAAAAAAAACCTTTATATTGTTACGTTTTTACCTTTTAAAATCATTTAAAATATGAACTCGCAAATTAAATTAAAATTCTTTATTATTCACACAATTCTGTGTGCCACTGTTCATATCTTGATGTAAACTACAACAATTGCTTTTCTTTGTGATTCCTCTGTTTATAACCTTTGCATAAACAATAACAAACACTAAGCAATTATACGACAGATCTTTGTAACGGGGATCTTCAAACCACGATTAGTCTCGTCAAAGATACCACGTCCTCACACACAACTGACTGAACTTCACTCATCCAGTCGCCTGCTTTGCCTTGCCTTTTATATGGCAAAGAAAACAGTATTGAAGGCAATTGATCACGACTTCACCTTCTCGAAATCTCTATAAATCGTTGTTTACATTTATTATTACAATGTTGTTTGTGTATTTTATTTACATTTGTTCTTGTAGTGTTGTTTGTGTATTTTTGTTTACTTATTTACCATTTTTTATGCCTTTTTATATGGCGGGGTAAACGATCTGATGAATGTTCTTGAAGGCAAATGTTACAGGCTTCGCCCTCTCGAAATCTCTATAAATGTAAACATCGTTATGTCATTATTGTTGTTTGTGTATTTTGTTTACATTTATTCTTGGGTGTTTGTTGTTGTACTTTTGTTTACTTGTTTACCAATTTTTTATGCTGGTGTTCGCTGTTGTATTTTTGCTTACTTGCTTACTATTTTTTTATTCTTTTGTTTGTTGTTATATTAATCAGTACGATAATTTGTAAACAGATTTGTTTACTTGCATTGTTTTCTATTTGTAGCTTTTGTTTATAATTTTAATGTTAAGCGATGTAAAAGCAAAACACCAGTATTTTGATTTTACATTTTCGTAACAATATATTGAAGTAAAGCCAAGAATTGATATTAAAAATGGGGAGAATATGGAAATATGGAACGGAATGGAAAGATAATGAAATATTTCAAAAATGTTCAACAAAAAAAAAAACCTACAGACCCAATAGGAAATTTATTGTATCAATAGTTTAAAGAATAATTGGGAAAGAACTCAATAATTTTATTAAAATGAAAGAAATTTTGTTCAAAATTTCATTCTCATTTGCTTCCATTATTTCTTCCCAGACCCTCTATAAACTGGAAGTTGTCCCTCGATTTGGAAGGACAAAATTGCAACAATAAAATAAAATAAAATAAAAGAAAAATAAAGAAAAATCGGAAAAAAGTGAAACTTTAATAACTTTTAGTCGTTATTCATGAATGAACAAAATAAAAATAAAATACAATAAAAAAAGAGCACAAGAGAAAAAAAGCATTAAAAACAGAACAAAGCAGAGAACAGAGAATCACAAATAAATGTTGAACCAAATACATACGCTAAGAATTATTAGAGCATGAATTGGCCAGCGAACACATTCCTTACGTATGCCGTATGTATTTATATGGCCTTTGTAGCTTTGTGTATGTACTATTTCGATTAATAATTTTGATGGTTGGCCAGTATTTTAGTTTTTGGCTGGCCACTGTTATTCATATTGTTGACCAATATCGTTACACACAACTTCATACATTTTCGTAATTCCATGTCTCTCTGATTGAGAGTGCGAGTGCATTTGGTTACAAGGACATGGGAAAACTGGGAGTTGGCACATGTTAAAAGCGATTTAAAAATTATTGCTTAAGTTTGTTACTTTTTTTTATTGTTTGTTTTGTAAATAATGTCCTATGGTAGTGCTTGTAATAATATCACAGAAGTAATAGAAGAAAGAAAATTATGTATGAAACATGTAGTAAGAGAATGTGTCCTTGACTATTAAATAAATTGAAGGTATGTTTGAATATAAAAATAAATGTCAAAATTAGCTTGTTGCCCTGTGCTCGAAATTTGACTTAAGATCTCCTAGAACAAATAAAATTCACTGCTGGCTTGTGTGGATCTAAAAGGTCAAACATCATTCTGTCTCCTAGTATATACATAAATATTGGACCTCTACTAACTGTACGGCTAAGAAAATACGTAGAATTTTGGCTCCCTAATCAGATCAAATCTACTAATAAAGTCTTTCTGTATCTTAAGCGTAAACAAGAGTAGGTAGGTAGAAGTGGCTGTCCCCTCAAAGGAGTTATGAGCGGACACACTTAGGTCATACACAAGGCCTATTGTGATACCACAGTTTACATTCTCCCCTAGACCAGGAACTATTCGGAGCTTTCGATGAAGCAACTCAGACTACCAATATCAATGACAATGAAAATTCATCCAGATTCTGCCTCATCCTCTTCCTTATCTCTACGGTTTCTGCAGAAATCATTTGAAAGTGTTCCAAGACAAATACGCATTCGTTCCAATAATGCAATGCCCCGTAAGAACCCCGATAACAGTGCTGAGTCTACTTCTCTGGAGTTTAAGCAGAGCTACCATACGCCTTCTATCCAGTTTTGGCCAGATTTTCTGCGCCGTTCCCTCTATGTCCGAAGCTACCCATCCCCAATGTCGGGAATTATTCAGACAGTTCGGTGGTCATACCCCTTCTGGCCAATTCATATGCTCTGCAATTACCCGGATTGTCTCTATATCCCGGTACTCATGTGATACAAACATCATGTAGATTAAACATAAACAAGAGCAAAACCTTTACAAAATTAGCTTTACAAAAACATCGCGTACGCAATTTAAAATTTTCATGTTTTTCAAGGCCATTTCATAACCATACCTTCAACGAACTCTCGGGCTTTTCATAAGAATTACCTTCAAGAAGAAATTCTACAAAATTTTGAGTACAATTTGAAATACTAGTCTCAGCATCAAGCTTCCCAAAATTGAGTAAAACATACATACATATATACATAATTGGTCTTTACAACCCTTCAGTCAGGATTACAATCAATCTTCTCATATCACTTGTGTTGCGTGTGTTAATTTTATCTATAAGTGTCGAGGGACATACAGTTATAAGTCGACACCGAACGCCAGAGTTTTGAGAAACTTTTTCAGGACATTTCATTTTGTTCGAGATGTCTGCGCAGGAGTTGGAACCACAACCTCTGGTTTCAACTCAGTTGTAGGTTGCATTGGCTTACATCTGTGTAATGCTCAACTTTAAAGAAGGTTGTGGGAATCTTATTCTCTTGCTGGTTTAAATGTGGTGAGTATTAAAGCCATACAGGCTATCTATTCAATCTCAATCTATTCAATAAAATTGCAGCGTAACCCATAGTTTTAAGCACAGGGCATATAGTTTACATTGAATGAAGGACCACTTGAGTCTCTATAGTTTCTTTTGGTGTCCTCTTTGTTATATTTGTATGTGTGTGTGTCCTTATTATTGTGAAAACTTTAATACATGACTTTGAAGAATAGAATATATTTTTAGCGTATATAACAACGATTCAACTTTAATTTTCTTTAAGAATTTTTCTTTTTATTCGGTTCTTAAGCTAACAAGAAATTCTTTGTCGTTCTCGTAGTGATAGTCGTGCAAAGAAAACTTTTCTGTCAAATTGTGGCAATTTATGGCCAAAGTTTTCTGACATTTCATAAGAGAAGCACCATAAAAAGCGACAAGAAAATTACACGCGGCATATACATAAGTAGGTGTGTGTTATTTTTTATAGAATTTTTAATTTAATAGTTTCGAAAAAGTTCAATCAAAAAATATTGCCCGTAAACATACACACCTCCAGCTTAAAAAGCGACCATAACAAGTAAAGTTCTCAATAATGAAGCAAAAATTTCGAAGAAGAAAGTATATTGGATGTATACCGCACAAATGCGATTTCCAGAACAGACGATGAATCTGTAAAACATGGCCTTTAACTTAAGCTGAAAACATGTCCTAGACCTCCATATGAAAGAGATAGTTGAGGTCATTCTGTAGAGTTGTTTTCATTTCAGGAGATTAGATCAGATCAACCGAAAAAAATCGTGGATTTGAAATTAGAACCCGCAAAACCATTGGAATCATTCAATACCAAGGAAATGGAGAACATTAAAATGAGATTTGCATCTCAGAACTACTGCTGGCAAACAGTGTTAAGGTATGAATCCATTATGAGGACCCAAAGCATAAAAAATCATAACATAGACTCATGGAAATGATTTTTATGTAATGTAATCAGAAGCGTCCCATCTCTTAAAAGCTGCTCAAAGCAAGCCAGACGACTTATATCTCATAGATCCGCCGTGGACCAAAATTATTTCTTTCTGATTCTATGTGGCTAAGGTTGGATTCAATTAGACATACTTAGACACTGTATTATTAAGAGACATAGAACACTGCTGCAGCAGCCTTCAGAGGATTCGAGAGAAAAGTCCTACGTAAGATCTTCGGTCCAGTGCGAGTTGGCGATGATTTCCGCATCCGAGCCAACAGTGAGCTTTATGAGCTCCTCAACGACATAGACGTTGTGCCATGTCGTTCGAAAGGAGGAGGATGCTCCGGCGAGACGGATATTTGATGCATGGATCTTCGGAAGTCGGCGAAGATGACGACCTTATATCCGTTGGAATAACCAAATCGGAGAAGCCCTGACATCGATTTGTGTTACCAACTGGCGTAGGAACTCAAGGAATAAATAAAAGTGCATCAAAAAGTGCCGAAAGGCATTACGACGAATTGGTACAGTGGCCTACCTGCTACTGTAAATGCTGTTATTGCCTTCGCTTCCTCAGACAAGGCTATCTGCCAATACGCATCCTTGAGATCAAGTTTGGATATGATATTTGCCTTAGGGAGGCGAGAAAATATAAACAGGATGTTATATGGAACATTTTCCATAGGAAATGTTTAAAATTTTCAACGCATTTTAAATATAAACCCCCAATATTTTGCATTTCAATTATGCTTTCCGAGAAAAATTCGCCAATTTAATTAAAAATTAATTTTCTTCAAATTGATTTCATTTTGTTTTTCTGGCTTTGAAGTGAGCCAAAAAAAATCGCAATAAATCTTGCCTATAAACATACCAACAAAGTTTTCTTTGTAATATTTGTGCAACAGCCATCATCAACGAATTCAATTTGCTGTCTGATATACGGAATTGATGCATAATGCGTTGCATGCCCCGTCATCATTATTAACAATTTTGATTAACTTTCAGTTGCTCTCGTTATGACCCCTTAAGCTTGCAAACAGATGCTGTGAGTGGCTGTGGAAACTTTTTATTTTTGGTACGATTGGCAATTGCATGCTGCAAGTTTATTTGAACTTTTGTTTTTGGGGGGAGGAAAAGTTTTATTTTCTGCATTTCATTGCAACTTCTTTGCAGTTTTTAGTTTTTAATATTTAAAAAAAAAAAAAAAAGTTATTGCTCTCACTTGCTCTCTCTTTATAATCAATCATCTTCCAATTTTTGCAATTTGTTTCAAAAAATATTTCTGTTTCTTACCTGCATGCACAGTCTGAGGGCATATGTTACTTTGAAAGCAAAATTTTTGTGTTGCTTTTAAAAAGTTATTTTTAAAAATATGTTTTTGAAAATATTGATATAGGGTGGGTGATTTAAAAGTTTGAATTTTAAAATGCCGTAAAACAAAAATGGTTTAAAATTTTGACAAATTTATTCTTTTGTTCTGAAATTCAATTGTTCCGCTTAGATGTGGAATATTATTTCATTCATTTGACTGCCACGGCTAGCCTCACAGCACCTCATTCGATCGGAACAATTTTCGTACACTTATTCGAGTGTATGAAGTCGCATCTCGGCAATGGCATTACGATTGTTGTTGTTCAAATGCTCAATTGTTTCTGGTTAAAAACGTTTAGACTATGCGTTCGTTGATTGTAAACCAAGTAAAACAAAAACAAATATGTTTCGTTGCAATTAAACTCTTTATTGTTCGCACTAATTTTATGTGCCACTGTTACAGCTCCAACAATAATTGCTTGTTCACTATTTCACACTTCTGTCCGCGCAAACACTAACAACTCTTCTGTAGATCTTCACAATAGCGATCTTCAAACCACGACTTCGCACGCAAGTGTCTTCATACAAGACTGGCTGTTGCGTGCTTTATCTTGCCTTTGTCTGTCTAACGAACATTCTTGAAGTAGAAGTTTTGTGTTCACGCCTTCTCGAGAACTCTTTCGCGACCTCATTGTTGTTTGTGCATTCTACACACTTGTCTATCCCTTTTTCTCTCATGCTTGTTGTGTTGGTTTACTTGGAACTGGTTCGATGTATTTGTTAGTGTGTATTTGTGCCGTGAGTATTGTGTACACATTGCCTCTTGTTGCGTTCGCTTTCGTTGCGTTTTCGTTATCTATATATTTCATACTCATGGTTTTTGTTTCTGTAGCTTTTGCTTATTGTTTTCATGTGAAATGATATTAGGTCGTTTGCATTTGCGTAACAATAATTTTCTTTAACGTAGCCCCACAGAAAATAGTCCAACGGTGTCAAATTGCAGCTTCTTGGCGGCAAATTCATGTCACCATTTCGGCTAATTAAATGGACATCAAAGGTTTGACGCAATAAATCGATTCTGGCATGAGATGTGTGTGACAAGTTGCATCATCCTCCATTGTTCACATCAATAGCATGAAGAGCGGGTAGAAAAAAGTCGGTTGTCATGGTGCAATAGATCGCTCCATTGACCGTAATGGTTGCGCCGTCCTCATTTTCAAAGAAATATGGGTCAATGATGACTGCGCCCCCACAAGACACAGCAAACAGTCACTTGCAATGCGTGCATTGGCATCTGTATGACCTTGTTTCGGTTTTCTGAGCCCCAGATACAGCAATTTTGCTAATTAACGTACCCACCACCAAGATGAAAATGAGCTTCATCCGTAAAGAGGATTTCTTTTGGCAAAATCGACAATGTCGTGCAGTTTCTCGTTGGTCCAATAAATCCTAATCTTCTTTAGGCGTAAATCGATTCATTACGTTCACTGGTGATAATATACTGAATTTTGTGTCAGAATAGAATGACATAAATATGGTGGTAGTCACCGTAGTCTAGTAGGTAGTGTGTTCGCTTACTAGACGTAAAGCCCGGATTCGAGCCCCAGGCCAGACATCAAAACGAAATATGAAAAAAAAAATGTTTCTTCGGCGACTTAATCTCAGCAGATTTCTGGCAAAAACTCTGAGAGTAAATAAACCTGCTATGAAAAAGTTTCTCAAAAATTTGTCGTTCGGAGTCGACATTAAACTGTAGGTCCCGCCACTCATGTATAAAATTAAGGCACACAACATGAGTGGTGTGAGAAGCTAAGCCGTAATCCTGACTGAAGCGTTGTAATGGCCATTTATGTATGTATGGTGGTATGATGGTTCAAATTTAAATCGATATATGACCCACCCTATAGTTTTCATTTCTTATTTTTACATAAGATTTGTTAAAAGAAGAAAAAAAAACCTGAATGATATTTTTTTAAAGAAATTTGATATGAAATGGCGTAAAACTTCTAAATATCATGGGGACCAATATATCTTAATTTTGAAAAAAGTCTGCTATTTATATTGCCACCACTGTAATATATAATATATTATACGTTTTCAAAGTACAACATTAACATGTGAGGAATTGTTTTTCGTCAAGTAAAAATTATTTTAATTTTAAGTTTTTCCAAAACTTGGAAACACACTGGAAAACAAAAACTTCTTCTACAGCTTGTGGTAAATAAGAAAGAGAAAAATTGAAGAATAAACGAGTAAAAAGGGGATCAATCATCTATGAAATGAATTGTAAAATGCAACAACAACACAAAACAAACAAAATTTATTTTTAAAGATTCAAACTAAAAAATATTAAAACCGAACTACACTGCGTATGATTAATATTGTGAGAGGAAGAGAAAAATTAAAAATAATAATCATACGCTGTGGGTACCTGGGTTGAATTCAAATTTCTTTTTGATTTAATTTTAATCACAATACCTGTGTAATATTTCCTTATTATCAAATTACTTTTGGCCTGCCATTTAAATAGTCTTCGATTACCAATTATCAGAAAAATGTTAAGATTACTTGTGTATGATTGTTAACACAGTCAGTATTACCTCTCATAGGCAGCTCATGTTGCCAGCTGTCAGTTGCTTAGTTGATATTTAATTTTCATTTTCCATACGTTCCGGCAATCAGCACAAACAGACAATAGACTCTGACTGATTTAAGACAATATTTGCCAATTAAAACATAAAATTCGAATCGGCCTTGGGGATACATTTCTATGATGGAATGTCAGGACAAATTGACATGTGATTCAAGTCAAGTAAATAATGGCCAGGATAATAAACGTTAATTAAAATTTGTATGCAAATGATAAGGGCCCATACAGTGAGCGTCAAAAGAATCTGCACACTATGGATGAAATTCTAATAATCATCAAACTCAAATTTTACTAATTAAGGAAAGTGCCCGCAAAAAAAATTGACAATATTTAGAAATTTTTGGTATTTTTTTTTCAGTTTTGAAACAATTTTAAAATAAAAATAAGGACAATTTATTAATCTACATATTTTTGTATGTGTAGTTACTTTTGACGCTCACTGTATTCTCTCATACTTATAGCAGAGGTACAGAATAGAGAAAAAACAGAAGTCTTTGAAATCAATCGTATGCAAATGAAATAAAAGAAAAGGACATGAAATTGAACATACAAAGCCTAGGAGTTACATGGTCAATTCGATCTTTTTCTTATAAATATGGCCATTTACCATCAATTGTAATTTGAATATTAACTTTCAATGCTTCAAAGGAACTTAATATAGCCCTTTAAAAAATAATCAAGAGGTATGTAATCACACAAACAAGGCGGTGAATGAACAAGACTGTAACGAAAGTTATCATCAAATCATCAAACAGATATTAAAATAATTATTTTATTAGACGGGGTGTGTGACAAGTTGCAACGTCTTGTTGCAATCAAATATCGTTTATGGGTAAAGAATTAACTTTTGGGAAGAAAAATTCAATCAACATGCCTTAATAATGCTCAACAGTCGCCATAATGGTAGCTTCTTGGTGATTTCGTTAGAGATGAAGACTAATCATGCTGTCTGCGTGCAAACTATTTGAATGCATGTAATAAAGATTCGTTAACGGTTTTAGAATTGTCTTTGCTCTAAATACTATAGCTTTATTTATTTACGCAGTTACTTAACCAGAAATCTTCAGAAAGCAGCACAATCCTTTGATAAAAATTTCATCTTCGATAACTTTCAACTGAACCTAATCAGCAAAATTGTGAAGTAAAAAATGGCAGTTTGACTACAATACTTGCACGAGCTATTTTTTGTAGGCACGTTTATAAGCTAATAGACGTTGCCGTAGTCTACAAGATAATGTGTTGGCTTATTAGACATAAGGCCGTGGTCAGACATCTCCAACAAAACGAATTATAAAAAAACTTTTTTCGTCGACTTCCACTCAGCAGATTTCTGAAAAAAACTCTGAGAGCAAATAAAATTTCCCATGAAAATTTCACAAAAAACTGTCGCTCGAAATCGATTTTGAACTGGAGGTCCTGCCACTCATGTATAAAATTAACACACACAACATTAGTTGCGTGAGAAGCTTGGTTGTAATCCTGACTGAAGTGTGCAATGAGCAATTATGTAGTATGTATGTATGTACACAACCAAAAATGAGCTTCCAAACCAAACACAAATAATTGCTAAAAAAAAATTTATCTTCGCCCAGTCAAATCAGCAAAACTACGTCGTAAGAAATGGCTGTTAGGCTACAATTCTTGCACGAGCTGTAATCTATAGGTACGTATGTAAGCCAATATTCTTATCATAAATTATTCACCTACTCAAGGGAAAAGACCAATTCTTTTTGCTTTGAGAAGTCTCGCACTTCAATAATTAAACTCCAACAAGTTGAGGTTACCGCACACAAAGCCAGGCTACGACGATCACAAGCTGAAGAAAAATACAGCATAAAATCGATTAGATCAACTCCTCTGCTATTAAGTACTACTCTTTAGTCACTCCTTTTAAGGTATAGCACTGACAAAGCAGTTTGTGACGGCTTTTTTTATTCTGCTTGGAATGAAAATTCTGATAGCCTTACCAACATTTGCAGTCATACAGTTATTGGGCTATCCTCTCTTATTAGATAGTGTGGTAAAGCCGATAATAAATAAAATAAAATATTTCTCACATCTGCCTTGAAATGTTAACTTCCTTCAATATAGCATATTGCCTTGGCTAGCTTCAGTGATTATTTTGAAAGTAATGCCACGAACATATGAAGTCATTGTGCATTGCAAGTAGCATCCAAGTGAATCATCAACGTCCATAGTATTGTCCTTCATCTTCCTTGAAAACCATTAACTTTTTCAATTTGAAAACGATTGTAAAAATTCACATTAAAGGTAAAACTATTGTCTTCCACTAGGAAGAATAGAAAAATGAAAACAATAAAACAACAACAATTAAAATAAAAGCATTTCTAATGCATTATCCTTCGTTTCTTACCTCTTTTCTTATCTCCTTTTTTGCTCATTTTTTGGAGGCAAATTATTATTAAAATTTACGGCAGATGCAATATTTTTTTTTAATGCATTTAAATGAGCAGCAAGCAAAAGTGCACATTAAAGCCGGCAAATAAAGGATTCAAATGATAAAATCGTAAGGCGACAACAAGAACAACAAGAACTATAGTCCTTAAAGGAAATAAAAAAAAGAATTTACGAACGAAATAAACTGAATAAATAAAATGATATGGGGTATGGGGCAGCGCTAGGGCAGGATAGGGTAGGAAAAGGTAAAATGCAATAAACCAAAGGAGAAAAACGAAAGAAAAAAAATGCAAAAAATTCAATGCACAAGACGAATGTCTACAAGACAGCCAAAACGAAAAGCACAGAAGTAAAAGAAAATAATAAAAAAAAAGAAAATAATAAGAAAAGAAGGACGAAGGATTTAAAAAAAAACGAAATGAGCATGTTATTGTCTGGCTAGCAAGAAAAGACGCGGTACCTATTCATGTCTAAATTTTTTCTTCTCCTACGTCTTCTTTTCCTTCTTTTCCTTCTTTTTTTTTTATTTTTCTTTGTGCCTTGGTTACTAGACAGATTAAATGCTATGAACAGTGGCAAAAACAACAAATACAACAACAGCAATAATACAAAATGAAAAAAAGTGCAGAAAAAAGCTTAAAAAAGCGCATAAAAAACATAGTGTTTGAAGGATAAAAGGACATGAAATGAACAAAAAAAAAATGTTGAAAAAAGCAACAACAAATTTAATGTCAAGACATCCGTTGTTGCTGCAACAATTGTCTTTTAGCGAAATGCGTTTTCAGCTTATGGCCGTTTTAAATGCTTAAGAAAAACATTTTATGCTGATGGCATTACATGGTCACAATACAACTGAAAGGTACTCTGCTATACCCTACGCTATACCATCACTGATCCATTACATTAAAGTATTTTGAATTTGCCGAATAGGGTCTGCAATAAAATTTGGTTGTAATAAAAATTTTAAACACAAATCAGTTCCTAAACAACAACATTCAAGAATCAAGGCTAAAACGAAAAAATATTCTGTACTAGCAGCAGATTTTTCCTTTCATAGGCAAAGTAAGACCTTCCCTCATTTATTGAATGAATTTGAAGCAATGTTTTCCCATTTTTAAGAAAAGCAACATATCCACTAGTCCAGTTCGGTAAATTATTTCAGAGGAATCCAGAAGTAAAAGCAGCTAAGCTTAGTATATTTTGTTAGGCACTTCAAGCAACTCTCCTGTATACAATTCTTCATTACTCGCTTGTTTATTAGCTAATATTATAAACGTGATACATATACTTACTGAATTGGTCATTACAACCATTTAGTCAGGACTACAACCTAGCTCCTTACACCTCTCATATTGAGTGTGTACTAATTTTATCCATGAGTGGTGGAACCTATTGTTTATCTCGGCTTCGAAATACAGATTTGGGAAACTTTTCATGGTGAATTTATTTTACTCTCAGAGACTGCTGCGATAGACAGCTCAAGGTCTAGGGAAGGGCTTTGAGACTAGAACGTGGAAAGCACAAATCTAGTGTATCAAGATCTATTGATTCGTTATACTATGTTCAGACATGCATTTTTATGGAGTCAATATTCGTTTACTTGAGAACCATATTTTAAGTGTTCAGAAATAATAATATACGCAGTTCAGCTGCTTATTCAATATTCATTTGGCAGCTGGGAAACAAAACAGCTGGTTGTTTCAACATTTTTTTTTTTTTCGTTGTTGACATTTGAGTTGTCAAATATCAGCAGAAAGTGTTCGAATATTTGTAATATGCGCACTGAACATAGGTACTTATGACAGTGCTGCATTTTAAGTTTTACTCAATATTATAACAATTTGCGTATTTATTGCGTAATAATTAATTGAAACTTTATATGAAATATTGAGCTCACTAACGGCGTTTATTGCGATTTACGCAAAAGTATTGCATGTCTGAACATAGTATTAGACCCCTTGTTTTCTAGCATACTACTGCGGCGTAGGGTCTAGAGGAATAGAACTGCTTTGGCATCTTAACCAAAGAATTTATCCATTTGTGATCGATTGAATTATCATTTCATTGCACAAATATGTGAAACCCAACTCCCTTTACTCTCTTCCCATATTACATTTATTAAATCGAACCTAATTCACTACACCATCGGAGCAATCAGTTTAAAATGATCTTCCTAAGTTGTTTATTGAAGTCTAATATGTAGTATATTGGTTTATTAAATGCTAGTCCGTGCTTTAAACGTCAACTCAGACATCTCGAACAAAACCAAATATGAAACAAAAATATTTCTTTCGGAGACTTCCTCCGCAGCAGTCTTATGGCAAAAAATTTGAGTGTAAAAATAAAATTGCAATGAAAAGAGTCACAAAAATCTGCTTTGCAAAGTTGAATTTAAACTATATGCCCGAGATTCAGAGATAAAAATAACGTACCGTTACGTTTTTACCCTTTTAAAAACGTTTAGAATATGAGTTCGTTGATTGCAAACAAAGTAAAAACAAATATGTTTTTTGTTTCAATTAAACTCTTTATTGTTCGCACTACTTTTATGTGCCACTGTTACAACTTCATGATACAACATCAACTTGCTTGTTCACTATTCTACTTTATACTTCTGTTCGCGCAAACACTAACAACTTTTCGATAGATCCTCACAACAGCGATCTTCAAACCACGACTGTTTACTTCACACGCAAATTGTCTTCACGCAAGACTGACTGAATTCTTACTACTCGTTGTCTGCTTTGTCTTGTCTTTTCATAAGTCCACAAAATCAGTCTGGTGAACATTCTTGAAGCAGAAGGTTTTTGTTTTCGCCTGCTCGAGAATTCTACCGCGACTGCATTGTTGTTTGTGTATTTTGTTCACGTTGTTTGCTGTTGCTTTCTTTCATACTTGTCTGTCTCCTTTCCCTTCATGTTGATGTTGTTGGTTTACTTGTAACAAGTTTGTTGCATGTGTTTGTGTGGCTTTTGTTTGTCGTTAATGTTAAACGATGTTTTCATTTTCGTAACAATACAAAAAAGATGCGTGGTACGCGCAGCTAGGTTGCAATCCTGACTAAAGAGTTGTAAGTACCAATCAAGCAAGTTGTTTCCAATGCTAAACTTTCAATTGATGGGAATTAAAGTCACAAAGATAGCCCTTTAGCGCTTAAGGCTTACAGGCGTGTTTAAAATTATATCGGAATATAGACTTACTTCTTCAACGTACAACATAGAAATTTATTTAATTAATATTAGCAGTTATTGCTTTCGAATTTACCAAGCCCTTGAATTCGCCATAGTCTAGTAGGTAGTGTGTTGGCTTACTAGACGTGAGGACACCACTCAGAACTTTGGTCAGACATTTCAACAAAATGAAATCCGAAAAGAATATTTCTTCGGCGACTTCCCCTCAGCAGATTTCTGGCGAAAACTCTGAGTGTAAAATAAAATTTCAACGAAAGAGCAAAAAAAAATTTGGCGAAAGAGCAAAAGTTCTAGAAGGATGAACCGAAATAATCCCTACGGAAGGTATAAAATCGATAACAGATAATATCGATAACAGATCGAACCGAGTAGCAAAATTACTGTATCATCATGGTCAACGTCAAGGAAATGCAAGACGTTCGGTTTCCGAAGAAACTGTCTGCGAAATTATACGTAGTGAAAAGCATAATCCCAATGGATTGAAAATTTTCGAATATATGTACATATAACATGAGTCGCTGTAGTCTAGTAGGTAGTGTGTTGGCTTATTAGACGTGTGGCCTCGGTTCAAAACCCAGGTCAGACATCTTTAACAAAACGTAAAAAAATATCGTCGCCGACTTTCTCTCAGCAGATTTTTGGCAAAACCTCTGCGTGTAAATAAAAATTGCAATGAAAAGTTTCTCAAAAATTTTTCGTTCGGAGTCGACTTTAAACTGTAGATCCAGACGCTCATGTATAAAATTAACACACACAACGTAAGTAATGTGAGAAGCTAGGTTGTAATCCTGGCTGAAGGATTGGACCAATTATGTATGTATGTATGCAAGTGTCTCGCAAGCCTTGCTGGTTATTTCTGTTCTTCAAAAAAAATTCCTTAAAAAATTAAGTCAAAAAATATGATTTTTTTTTTGTTGTTTGTGTTTTGTTTTGACTTCAGAATTTAATCATGAACTATTTATGAAAGTTTTTAAATAAAAAAAAAAATAAAAATCACAGCAAATGGGCAGCACACATATGTACTCATAAATAACGAAAACAAAAAAAAACGTGTTTTTTAACCAACCAACTTGGCTAAAATGAAAGAAAAAAGAATATCCAGGCGGTACAAAAAATGAATTGTTTTGTGAGGGGTTTTAACGAAACGTTGTTTTCTGTTGTTGTTCTTGTGGTTGTTGTTTTATTTATAACAATTGTTTCTTTTGCTGCTGATGTTGTTGTTACTACTTGCAGCATGATTGTTTAATAAATGAATGAAAGTTTTTTTGTTTTCTTTTTACGTTACGTTTTAGCCTTAAATGGGAAAACAGGGTTTAAATCAGGTTAAAAAGGAACAGAAAATAAAAAGAACAGCTTGTTGTTGCTTCAACAGACGTACATATACCCCAAACCTAAACTTTTGGTTATTTTTTTGGGGAATAAAATAAAAAGAAAGAGAAGCAGAAAAAGTAGAAAAATACGAATATTAAATGAAGAGAGAAACACTATTAAGGCCAATATGAATTTATTTAAATGAGAAACAACAGAAAAACAATGGAAAAAAATTTCTGGTTATTTTTCTTACTTTCAGTCTTGGTTTTGGTTAAAGTCAACCAAAAAATTGAATATGTTTTGTTGCTGAATTGTTGCTGAACACCAGCAAATATAAAAACGTAACGAACGTACGAAACGAATGAATGAAAGAAAAAGATTGGAAACGGTTTTTGTGGTTTCTGTTAAACATGGCCAGTAACACAGTAACAGCTGCTACCATTTCATTTACTATAACCAAATACGAACACTAACAATACCCAGGATAAAAACACACGCATACACACAGGCGTACACTATTAACTGGCCTTTATTTTGTTTTTTTTTTTGTTACAAAAACTGGCGCTGTGTTGAGGTTTTTCGTCTGTGGACATGACCTTTAAAATGGAAAACCCATAAATCTTACGCGAAAAAAAACATCGTACGTAACAGCAGCAAATTAGGGAAAAATTCAAATCCTCAAAGAGCACAGCTCCTTCTATACATACATATACACACACAGTTCTGTGTATGTGTGTGTAGGGAATTTACATAAATTTAATTTCAACAAAAGAACAGCAGGACTAGAGAAAAAAAAACAAAAACAAAAGAGTTGAAATAAAAGTAAACCATAGAAGGCTGATGGTACTCTCGACTGACTGACGGACTGACTGGTGTTTTGCAAGTGGAAGTCCATTGAATGTGAGCAAAAAAAAACAACTTGTAAATGCAAGAAAGTATGAGAGAGAGAGAGAAAGAAAGAAAAGTGAATGGAATAATTATTTTGTGGTTACTTTGTTTTTCAATTAAAGTTTTAAACACACATAAACGTTTATCTTAAAAAGAAAACGGAATTTCGAAGAAATCAAAAAAAAATTTTTTTTTTAACTTCACTTGTCCTTATCATATGAGTCTGCATGCACATGTAATGACAGATGTTTACACCATAATTAGACAAGATGTTTAGATTTTCAGCAATTTATGAAAATATTGTATTTTTCCCTATCTTCTTAAAAAGCCATTGACCGCAGACATGTCCTAAGTTATTCACTTATAACTTTTAAAGCCCACAGTTTAACAAGTCTATCGATTATTCAATGTGCTTGATCTCAAGGCTCATTTTTTCAATTACGAAAACATTACGATTCAAACGTGCCAGGTTGCTTATCGTCAGCTGTGTAGGGCATATTTTGTCATTACAATCCTCTAGTCAGGTTTACCACCTATCTCCTCACACCATTTACGGTGTGAGTGTTAATTTTAGCCAACATGCGCTTATCGCCCCATTTTTAAAACGGTAAGATATGGATCAGCTGTGTGGTATACCATATAGATTCCAATAAATACAAAAAATCCATATTTTTACAAACAAAAAAAATTGGGCATATACGGGTTAAACATAAGTAGCGGGAGCTACTATTTAAAGTCGTCTCCGAATGACCGATTTTTGAGAAACTTTTTTGTGGCAATTTTCGTTTACTCTCAGAGATTTTGCCAGAAATCTGAAGAAATACTTCGTATTTCATTTTGTTGGAGATGTCTGACCTCATGTCTAATAACCCAACACACCACCTACTAGACTATGGCGACTGTGTAGGCGATAGCATAAGCAAGATTATACAAACGAGAGACTGAACACGTTGGAGGTGTGATCAGGCCTATGCATAGTCGCAATATATATTCACTGCCAAAAATATTGCCTATGTTCGAGAAAATGTGTCGGGCAATACAAATTTTATGATTCCGTTTTCCATTTGGACATGCACATTCGTGAATTCAAAGTGCAACTCATGCAAAATTGAATTCAACTGACCATTCACAACACCTTGGATATGTCTATTGGGTTATACAAGAAAACTGGCTGTCGGTGGTAATTTTTCGAACAAAATTTTTTTCAGCAATGAACATCTTTCCTCACAGTGAAAATTGTCATGTATGGAGCTCCAAAAATCCAGAATGAATGCCAAAAACTCATTACATTCTGAAAAAGTAACACTTTAGTGCACATTATGCATATTTTCCGGAAAATGATCCCGGAGGAATCGTTTCCATCATATCAGCTATGAAAGTATGTTAAACGACATTTATTGGCTTGTAATTAAAGGCTTTAGTGTACTTAATAGGAATAGAGAAATGCTGGATCATCTTCAGGTTAAGTGATGTTTACATTGTTTTCCTGCCTGCTTTGCCTTGCCTTTTATATGGCAGAGTAAACAGTCTGATAAATGCTCTTGAAGGCGAATTTTCATGACTTCACCTTTTCGAAATGTCTATAAATCGTTGTTTACATTTACTATTACATTGTTGTTTGTGTATTTTGTGTACATTTATTCTTGCAGTATTGTTTGTGTATTTTTGTTTACTTGTTTACCATTTCTTTATGCTGGTGTTTGTTGTTATATTAAGCACTACGATAGTTTGTAAACAAGTTTGTTTACTGCATTGTTTTGTTTTTGTAGTTTTTGCTTATAATTTTAATGTTAAGTGATGTGAAAGCAAAACACCAGCATCTTGATTTTTCATTTTCGTAACAGTATGATGCCTGGTCAGCACCTAAAGAGACCAGAAATGTCCCATATTGTTAAGGCATAGAGAATTCTAGTGGTTGTTTAGAAACAAGGTTCTCTTTAAACAGGGCTTTAGCATTGCTAAGAGCGATATTTGAAGGGAATTAAAACTCTTAGATTTTAAAATTTTAAAACCATGATGAACTGGTTTAAAGTTAAGCCCTTTAACCACTACTCGATCTGATGGATTTATTAACATTTCATTATGGCTTGGGATTAATCAATGAATTGAATCGCAATCAAGAATAATTGTTTATAATGCTGCTGCCCTGCATCGTTACCATAGTGGGTATTTTTTCCTACCTGTTATCGCTAAACAGTTGATATTTGCTTCCAGCATTGTAGAAAGGTTAAACACTCTGTACTCTATTTGCATGCTATGTCCTCTATGCTTTAACAAGAAACATTTTATACTCCTATGCGACATTTAAATCAGCGTGTGCATGTGTAGATCTGTTACATGGTACGGTATAGCAATAGGCGCCCCATACAAACCATATATCCTGACTTAAAGGATTACAAACGACTTAGTGGTGGACTTTGAAATTATTTTTCATTTTTAATATTTATTAAAACGGAAATGTTTTAACCGCCCAAAACGAAGAGAGAGGAAAAGGAAAAAGGATGTGTATTGTAATGCAAAATTATTCACACATGCCTGCCTGTTCGGTTGCCTAAATACAAACAACAACAACACTATCCAGAAGAAAAAAAAATTAGAAAACCTGGCTGCTAGTGTGGCTGTTACAATAGGCAAGTAGTCTGTGGTATATTTAAAATAAAAATTTCTGCAAAAACAAAAAAATCCTCATAAATTATAGCCACCAACCACTTGGCATAACTCATTGTCTCAGTTAAAGTACTAGAATGTTAGCTAAACAATAATAACAACAACAACAACAACACAATATTAGGTTACCTTAACACGAGCACATACATGTGAATGTAAATAATTGAAGGTAAATGTTTTGGAGTAGTTGGATGACTAGCTGGCTGGCTGAGTGGCTGGCTGCTTGGTTTGTCCTTTTTTAACTTTTCCTGTTTAAAACAACACAATGATATATGTATGTGTGTAAGGTATATTGCTTTGAATAAACAAATACATATATTTACACTTTCACATTGAGCGAGAATAGAGGCCCAAAGTTTTCTTGTCTGTTGCTGTGTGCTTTTAGGCGCTTAAGCCATTGTATTATTAAGGTGTTAATACAGGCATCGAGAGCCAACCAACCAACCTTGGCAAAAATAAAAATGGCACATACTCAACCTGAGAGAGAAAGAAAGAATGGAGAGAAAAAAGAAAAACGGAAAATAATTTATAATAAAAACAACATGAGGTATTGCAAACCATAATTATGGCAATAATCGTAAATAATAGTCAAAACATATACGATATTAAAATGAGTAGCAGTCACCAATAGTCTTAAGAACAATATCATCAACACATGCTTGTTTATTTATACACCGCCCCCTCCCCCCGTACCGGGCGACCGACAATCTACCATATATTCTAGGCCAGTTAGGCATATGTTGTATAACAAAATCATGAGGGGTCTTCTGTAAACAGAAACCCATTTTTAAAAGCATTATTTTGGGCGCAATAAAAAAATGAAAAGGAAAAGGAAAGGAAGAACTCATAAAAATCAAAAATAGGAAACAGGCAGGCAGGCAGTCAGTTAGGCATACATAATCTATAAGCTAACAAGGCCATATGCAAACTGTAACCGTAATTAATTGCGGTTTGCTTTGTTTCTTTGGCCATTAAAAATAAATATTTTAACTTTAATTGTCGAAGTAATAGAACCATAAATTTCTCTTTTCTGCTTCTGCTTTGCCAAAAAAAAACAAATTTATTTCTGCTTTATACTCGATTCACAGCTTTATGTCTTATTTACCAACTACACTGCAGTCATAAACAGAAAATAAATGGAGTGTAATTGGAATTTGGCTTAAGAATTTTCAAAATGGTGAAAAAGAGAATGAAATAGGAATGTTAGACAAGCGGGAAAATAAAACGCTTAATAAACACATAACAGCAATAACATTTTCCATGATTTGAACAATTGGCCTAAGAACACAATTTTTAAGTGAAACAGTGCATTCATTGCATTGGATTGATCTATGCCCTCCCCCTTTCTTACATTTGTCATAGTTGGACAACCATGGAAAATATCTCAAACAGCAGCCTTAAACAGCAATAGAAATGAATGAAAAGAGCTTTTTCTGAAACTCTATAGAGTCTCGACAGCCTCAACGAACGTAGTATAATCTACCATTACCGTGTCACTGTTCACAACTTGATGTAAACAACAACAATTGCCTTTTTTTGGTTATTCCTCTGTTTACACCCTTTGCAGAAACAATAACAAATACTAGACAATTATTTAACAAACCACGATTAATCTCTTCTAGACTGACTGAACTTCACTAACTCACTCGCCTGCTTTGCCTTGCCTTTTATATGGCAAAGTAAACAGTCTGATGAATGTTCTTGTAGGAGAATGTTCATGACTTCGCCTTCTCGAAATTTCTATAATTATAAACAGCGTTGTTTACATTTATTATTGTAGTGTTGTTTGAGTATTTTGTTTACATTTATTCTTGTAGTGTTGTTTGTGCATTTTTGTTTACTAGTTTACCATTGTTGATGGTGTTTGTTGTTATATTAAGCAGTACGATAATTTGTTAACAGGTTTGTTTACATTATTTTGTTTTTGTTGCTTTTGTGTATAATTTTAATGTTAAGCGATGTAAAAGCAAAGCACCACTATCTAGATTTTTCATTATCGTAATAATATTACGACAAAATCGATAAATTACCCTTTAAAATGTGCATTTAATTTCCATTTAAAAACTAAACTCGAGCCAGAAAGACCATATATAAAGAAATTATTTCAATAGCCAAAAATTTAACATCCTTTTATGTTCGTATTAATGCCTGGCAAAAGCCGAAAAAAAACATTTTTTCTCTCTGCACTTTACTTTATTCGTGTGTGTGATAATTTTGCTTTTGAATAGCAGCTACCGGTGCCGATAACCCTTTTGTGTTGTAATTTTGATGGCGTTAACATCGATTTAATGACCCTTATTGACCTTTTATTACATTTAACTAAAGTTTTACTACCAACTAACACTATCGATATTAGTGTGTGTGCATGTGCGAGTGCGAGTGCGAGTGCGAGTAAAATATAAAATTTTATTACAGTTTAACAGCTTAACAGCTCATTGACTCTCTGTTCTCTTCTGTTCTCTGCTAGTAAATGGCATTATTTTTTTCGATACTTAACAAAAGAAAAAAAAGAAAGAAATTTCAAATTGTAAGCAGGAAAAAAGAAACGAAAATGTTTAATGTGAGGTAAGTGTATAACTATAATGTGTAGTGGAACACTTGTTCGTTGATTTTATGGAATCGATATCGGATCCTCTCTGTGTACATTTGAATGGCAAAAAAACCGTGCGCAATTAACCCTTGTGTTCAAACATAAAATTTAAGTTCCAACATAAAATAATAAAAATTATTTTAAAGCTCAATTGAGCCACTTTTAATGGCTAGAATTCAAATAAAAGAAATACGCACCTACTACACTCTTAATATTGTTCTTCTCACCTGTGGGTTTTACATACATACGTAATTGGCCATTACAACCCTTCAATCAGGATTACGGCCAAGCTTCTCAACACCACTCATGTTGTGTGCGTTAATTTTATACATGAGTGGCGGGACCTACAGTTTAAAGTCGACTCCGAACGACAGATTTTTTGAGAAGCTTTTTCATGGCAATTTTTACTCTCAGAGTTTTTGCCAGAAATCTACTGAGAGGAAGTCGCCGAAGAAATATTTTTTCATATTTTCGTTTTGATGTCTGACCTGGGATTCGAACTCGGGCCTTTCGTCTAATAAGCCGACACACTACCTACTAGTCCACGGCGACCTGTGGGTTTTACTGTATGAAAACTGCACTGAGACTAATTATAATTTAACGTCGACTTTGAAAAACAAAAAATATTTGCGCTACGCTTTTAACGAAGTTTATCATTTTAAAAGATCGAGTTCGGATCCACTGCATCCCATAGTGCTGGACTACAAATTCAAATTTTCCAACCATAAATGCAACAGAAAATATAAAATTGTCAACATTTTGATGAATTTAAAATGTTAGAATTTAAGAATCATCAACCCCGCTTTAAATAATCAATTCAGAAAGGGGATAGTAAATGAGGCACATAAGGCAAACAAATATATATTCGTGGCCTATAGGGGCATTGGAAACTGAACAACATGATTGGATTAAAATGGAATAGCGACACAGTAGGTGAAATTATTAGTGCACTCTAGGGATGCCTAGGTATAAGGAATACCATGTGATCAGAAGTATGATCAGAAGTGAACTGGGCAAGTAAAGAAGGCATCGAAACGATGGAACATATTCTATATCAGAGAACAGGTCACAAGGGCTCTTAATATTTTATGAATGCTATCCTAAAGAGTAGATGGAATGAAATTGAGGAAACATGCAGCTGTAGTATAGTAGGTAGTGCGTTGGGTCATTAGTCGTGAGGCCACACTTCAAAATCCCAAGTCAAACATCAAATCGAAATTTGAGAAGATATTTCTTTAGCAACTTCCTCTCAGCAATTTTCTGGGAAAAGAACTAAGAGTAAATAAAAAAAATTGCCATGAAAAGTTTCTTAAAAATCTGTTATTCGGAGTCCCGCCACATGTATAAATTAAAACACACAACATTAGTGGTGTAATTGAAAGTTTGTAATGACCAATTATGTTGGGTTATGTTATGTATGATACAACAAAGCCGAAGAGCACACACAACATACATACATAATTGGCCATTACAACCCTTCAGTCAGGACTACGGCCTAGCTTCTCACACCACTCATGTTGTGTGCCTTAATTATATGCTTGAGTGGAGGGACTTACAGTTTAACGTCAACTCCGAACGACAGCTTTTTGAGAAACTTTTTCATGGCAGCTTCATTTACTCTCAGAGTCAGAGTTTTTGCCAGAAATCTGCTGAGAGGAAGTCGCCATGGAAATACTATTTTTTTGTCAAATATCGTTTTAATATCTGGCCTGGATCTCGAAGCCGGGCTTTACGTCTAATAAGTGAACACACTACCTACTAGACTACGGCGACTTCGACACACAATGGGAAATTTAATTAAATTCATACCTAAAATTGGTATTCCTCTACAGAAAAGTAAACAAACAACTTAATTCATGCATGAAGGACTGATGGGAAAATGGACAGATCTAAGCCTGGCCAAATTTCATCTTATATTACTGACTTCAAGGAGCGCATGCCTGGAGACTGAGAATATCTCATAGCAATTTCTATAGCTCAAACGGCGAGTAAGGGTAAGAGGCCACAGACCATCTTCTGTGTACATCACAGAAAATTCTAAGAAAGTTGATAAGAAGAGCACATTTTTAGGTCATCCCAAATAACATCCACTATAATTTGACAGACCTACTCAAGCGCCTACTCAAGTGAAAAGTCCGCTACAAATTCTCTAGATGGAGCACACATCTGAAATGCCAAAATTTTCAATGATTCGTTCGCATAAATCAGCCAAAATTTTACTGATGCTACAGGTTGTGTTGGTATTGAGGAGCGCTGTGGTTTTTGGGTTATTCGGATATACTTGCGACTAAAAAAACTCCCACAAGAAAAAGTCTAAAGGAGACAATTGCCCGTTCCCAGTGGCCAGTTCACAACACCTTCACATGAGAAATGATCATCAAATTGCTCGTGCAAAGTACTCTATGTGGATTGAGTTGTGTGATACGTAGCGTTTATCTGTTGGAACTACAGGCCATTGATATACAGATCATATAATTCACTTCAAAATGTGCTTGTCCTTGACAGTGAGAGAATGTTTAACATCGTTCTCAATTAAATATGAAGCCGTAAAGCTGTGAGCTTAAAACACCCTCCAAACTGTTTGTGAACTGGTGTCGTGACAAATTCGAAAAATTTTGTTTGTTTACAATCCATTCATCCCAGAATAGGCCTTAGCCCTGAAAATTACGAGGTACGTTGATAAAACAATTCTATTATTTGCACGTATTGCTGAATGCCACATCAGTTCGAGATGATTTGACAAAACTAATTGTACAATTGACAACAAATTTGACAGATATAGCTTCAAAAAGATGGCCGTTATTAACTGTCAAAGTTTGGAAATCAAGGACTTTTTATCAGAATTTTTATTCGTTATGCGTTTGTATTAATTTTAGTAGAGCTGAGTTGTGCAAGCCTAAATTTTGTATTGATTTATAAGGAATTTTTTAAGAAACTTTATATTTCATCACAAGGATGACATTTACTTTCGAATAATAATTGAAGAAATTTTCTTCCTGTAGAAACAGTTGATAATTTCTCGACTAAGCCAATAAAATGAAATCCAATAAATAAAATTAATTTCATTTCCTCTCTAATAGCAAAAAAAATTGAGTAAAAGAAAGCAAAACTTTAAGCCAAAAGAGCTTCTCAAACCTTAAAGTAGGCCTCTTGCCATTTGCTGTGATTTTTTGTTTCAAAGTTTTTTGTGTGGCAAACCAATGCATTAAAGCAACGTAAAGTGGCTTCACTCACGTTTCCCAATACAATTTTCGCCAACACTCATCCGGGCCCATACTTACGCTAATTCGCACATACTCTTGCAATATTTACACACATATACACACACACACAAATATTCATTTCATTCAACGCCACCTCAATTTTAGTGTTTCAGCAAGGATTTGTTTTGCTGATGCTTCTTTCTCCACTTAAACAAACATAAAAACAACGCCAATAACAACAACAACAACCAGAAAGAAATGGGGAAATAGCAGACTGAAGAAAAAGGCGAATTAAAAAAAAACGATGAACAAAAATTGATGCACTCGTGAGCTTTGACGGAGTTTATGCTGTTTATTGAGGCGGAAATGTATTGATTCCCACAGCAATTAAGGCAATTGCTGCCACAGCACAAAAACAACATACACATACACACACACAGCAACTACACAAACAGCAATAATCTCAACATTAGAAATGCCTTCAAATAGCAATTCAAAGAGAGAAGAGAGACGAAACATACACATGCAATGATTGTAATAAAATTTCCTTTCCTTTTATCACTCTAACCTAACCTATACAGGATATTTGCAATTTTTTTTAAATTTATTTTGTTGTTGTTTTTTACTTCGTGCGCTGTTGTTTGTGGTTCATATTTGGATAGAGAATATTTTTTTTTTGTGGTTTTTTTTCTAAGCTAAGGATGCAATGAAGTTAGAAAAGTTTCTCTCTTTTTTTAGTTTCAAAATAATTTTGCTTTTTTGTTTTTTGTTTTTTTTTTTTATCGAGAAGATGTCAATATTTAATTTATTAAATAAAGTAATCTTCTAAAGGTGTAATACGAGGAGTCTCTATATGGGGTATTATTTTGTTAGTTAAGGGCAAAAGTTATTTCCTATAATTTCAGAATTTTCCGGGTGAAATATATTCTTCGATTTAAACATCGAAAAATATACCTCAATTAGTCGTTAAACGCGCCCTAATCGTCCTCAGACTTTGTTTCCAAACAAAGTTCGTTTATTAAGATCACATCAGTAATGGACTCCTCGCCATTGCCTTTTAAGCGTTTCAACACAATGTGTTTCACAGTCCCATCATAGTCTCATTAGGGATATCTAGCTAAGCCATTTTTAGCAACGGGAACAACCTACAGTCCCAAAGCGTAAAAGAGAGGGCTTAATGGACTTTGAAAAAATTGTATAGCCTCTATTGCTCAACATTTTGTATGTTGTCTCTTACGTTACATACATACATACATTACACACATACATAATTGGCCATTACAACCCTTCAGTCAGGATTACGGCCTAGTTTCTCCCACCACTCATGTTGTGCGTGTTAATTTTATACATGAGTAGCGGGACCTACAGTTTAAAGTCGACTCCGAACTACAGATTTTTGAGAAACTTTTCATGGCAGGTTTATTTACTCACAGAGTTTTTGCCAGAAATCTGCTGAGAGGAAGTTGCCGAAGAAATATTTTTTTTCATATTTCGTGTTTGACGTCTGATCAAGGGCTCGAACCCGGGTTTTACGTCTAGTAAGCAAACACACTACCTACTAGGATTCAGTCAGGATTACAATCATGCTTCTCACATCACGCATGTCTTGTGTATTAATTTTATCCATAAGTGGCGGGACCAGCAGTTAAAAGTCGACTTCGAAGGACAGGTTTTTTTTTGAGAAACTTTTCATGGCATTTTTATTTACTCTCAGAGTTTTTGCCAGAAATCTGCTGAGAGGAAGTCGCCGAAGTAATATTTTTTTCATAATTCGTTTTGTTCCAGATATCTAGGCTGGGGATTGAACAACGACCCCACATCTAATAAGCCAACATACCAGCTACTAGACTACGGCAACTTACAGCCTCAATAGCTAATCTTTAATTACTTAAACGGTGGCATCATTTGCCCATGCTTAGCTATGAACCACATTTGGTTTCTCCTGTCTAATGCCTCGTACACATTGGGCATTTTTTTGTTGACATTTTGTGGAGTCATATTTGAATTGCATGCAACATTTGTACTGCCGTTAAGGCGTTATTCTTTCTTTGTAATTAAAATTTGATGATGATTTTGAAATAAAGGTACAATACAAAATACCTAGCTATGATGCCAGTGCTTTGTATAAATAAATTATGAGCTTAAAATGGCAGTTCCTCTACACACAGAACTCCAAAGGTTGTCGAACAATTCCACATCAAGTCAGTAGACTTTCCCGCAGCACATTTACTCCCTGAATTAACAGGAACCTATAGTGTCTTTCAAGTTCTTCACATATCAAGGCTACTAGTGATGGACTATACCGGTAATTAAAAAAGAAGTAAAAAGGCGACTCATAGATGTTTATCGTTGATACAAAGCAGAGATACAAGCTTGCGCTCTACACTATGCAACTGATGACAGGTACCACAAGGAATGTTCATCAGAATATTACATCTGGATATTCACAGAGGAAATAATGACTATTGCACACACAGAAACGTTTCTATCACTTCTATAACGAACGCTGAAACCATTTTTTGCATGCATACAGATTTTCCTATGATAGATGGTTATAACTTCAGTAGTATAATATCGCGTGATTTCCGTAAGCTTTATTCTCATGTCAGAGAGTCCTTGATATAGATAAATACTATACAACCCTTAGTCAGGATTACAACCTAGTTCCTCACACCATTTACGTTATGTGTGTTAATTTTACCCATAAGGGGCAAGACCTACAATTTGTTTTATTCGAGATGTCCTTGAAACAATCAAGAGGAAATAAAACACTAAGAATTCTTTAAAGAAGATGCTGCTGGATTGGTCAAGTTTTTCGAAAGTATTCAAACAAGAAGGCTTATACCATCGCAAACATGGCTTTGTAATATGGAGACAGAAGCCATCACTGCGGATAACAACTAGACTGATATCATAGTGTTGTATGTCGATTATAAAAATAACAGTAAAAATCGTGGATATATTGCCATTCCACTTTTAAAGTGTTATATGTAGTTGAAGTACTATTGTTTAGTATTCATAGGCCTTTCAAGTGAACGCAGCGCAGTATACTTCACACGAAATCACTTTTCCACCTAAACTTTTTTTCTAATTTCCTTATTTTCTTTAATTTACAACTTTTTAAAAGGAAATCCTATACGATTGCATATGAAGAAACTTGGCATACAGGTTGCTTGCTTCGATTACTTGCAAGTTGCAAAACAAAAAATTCAACTTTCTCTTGCAAAAGTTTGCTCCGGCAAAAGAAAAAGGATTTGCAACTTTGTCATTCAGCCATAAATAAATGAAAACTTTCGAAACTTTGTATCTTTTCTACATACCATACTGCGTTGTTGTTGTTCGAGCATATATTTAAGTTTTTTTTGTGGATCCATAAAATTTCAATAATTTTCTAAAATACTTGTAATTAATAATCTCGTACACACGATTATATTTACTTTAGTTAGGAAAAGAACTGAATACTGCATATACTACCTACACTTGTTTGCAAATAATTTATAAGAAACTGAAGGAAAAAAACGGAAAGAATTTAAAGCGATTTGGGTCTCTTGCTGAGACCACTTCTATGGTAACAAAATATGGAATTCAAGAAAAAATTTTTTGAATATGAAATAAAATTTTATTGAATCTTTCCTTAAGAAGATCATACCATACCTTCTGTAGGGTAACAAAGAGATTAAAAACTTTCATATACTAAAGTTAAAGCCAAAGTGAAAGTTAAATACGGCATAGTTTCCATGATGTTTCTTAGAAGCAAATGAAAGAAATTTCCAAACCAAACCAATATCTTATGGTACAGGATGCAAACAAAGACGGAAATTAAACGAAATATTTTCATTAAATAAAACGAATAAAAAAATTCTAAAATATTATGTTGAAAATTTGTTATCCACTTACAGTGCAACACATAAGTAAGTAAATATATGTAGGTGCAAAAATTTTATTCTGCCGATCATCATACTAGGAAGACTTCTTAGTAAAGAAGAGTAGAGACCTGACATTGGCGAAATGTACACACACACACAGAGAAGCTTAATCATGTGAATACTAGACCTGGATACTCACAGAGAAAAGTTATGACTGTCTCACTCATAGAAATGTTTCTTTTGCTTCTACAAGGATTGCTGAAACCATGTTTATAACGTGTGTTCACACTATCCAATGATACACGGTTGCAACTTTGAAGGCAAAGTATTGCGCGATCTTTAAAAGCTCTATTGTACTGCTCCTGTTATTCCCCTGTCATAGAGCCCTTGATACATACATATGTACATAATAAATATGTACATAATTGCATGCTACCACCCTTCAAACAGAATTACGACCTAGTGGGACCTAGTGAGAGAGTGGGTCATGTTTAAAGTCGATTCCGAACGACAGATTTTTTGAGAAACTCTTTCATCCGCATTTTATTTGCTCTCAGAGGTTTTGCCACGAATCGGCTAAGAAGCTGCAGAAGGGGTTTGAAGCATGGCCTCATACCTAAATATTCAAGCAAGAAAAGCTTAGAATATCCAAAACGTGTGTAAATTTTACACATTTAAACGAAACTGGGATATGTTCAGTATCGAAGATAATTATGGAAATGCTACGGTAATATGTTCTCCAGAGTTAAACGCCAAATATTTTCGAATAACAGCATCAGCAACAGTGACCTTTAGCATTAAAAAACTAGGGACATATCCTGACATACATTAAATAGACAATGTGGATATGGATATACTCTACCATTAGGTATGTAGATACATACATACATTCGTATATACATTATACAAATTTGAGAAACTTTCATGACAAACATCTGTTACTCTCAGAGTTTTTGCCTAAAGACTGCTGCGATCAACACCTCAAGATCTATGCAGGGGCTTCACAACTAGAACGTGGAAAGCACAAATGTAGAGTATCAAGATCTGTTGATTCGCTAGACTCCTTGTTTTCTAGCATTTTCCGATACTACTGTGGCCTAAGGTCTGGAGTCACAGAACTTCTTTGGCATCTTAACCAAAGAATTTATGCATTTGTGATCGGTTGAATCATTTCATCCCTCATTACATACATACATAATTGGCCCTTACAACCCTTCAGTCAGGATTACGACCTAGCTTCTCACACCACTCATGTTGTGTGCTTTAATTTTATACTTGAGTGGCGGGAGCTACCGAACGATAAACTTTTTGATGGCAGGTTTATTTACGCCCAGAGTTTTTGCCAGAAATCTGCAGAGAGGAAGAAATATTTTTTCATATTTCGTTTTGATGTCTGGCCTGGGTCTCGAATCCGGGCTTTACGTCTAATAAGTGAACACACTACCTACTAGACTCGGCAACTACTGGATTGTTTCTAATATCGAACATAATTACGGAAATGCTATGATCAATAAAGGCTCAAGGGTCAAGTAGCAAAGACCTGGAGTTCAAGCAACGGGAAACCTGTACTGACACACATCAAGTGTAGGAAATGGAGGTGGATGGACAATACTATCAGAAAGAAGTGTGATAGAAGTGTGAAGACTGACATTAGCACAGAATTCTCAATACTCAAGCATCCGAAACAGCTAATACACTACAGCTGGATGTGCAAAATTAACTGCAACATACAGTTTCGAATGGAGATGCTTTGTAGATAACATACATATGCCTCCAAGATGCCATCCGGGCTGCATTTAAATAAAACCGCACTGAACATTTATTTATTTTTTTTAATTTCACAAACTATTACGCGAATAATTGTGTATGGAATACCATTTCCAAACACTTTATTAAACTTTGGCTTGTCATACATTTTTTAAATGCAAATGTTCATGTTAATGGCTGGCCCCCTTTTATTTTGCAACCCACCCCCCACCTTATAAGAATGCTAATAAGGCCCAAAAGACTTCATTCATGTGCCAGAGCTACAAGCCAAGAGTAGCACAAATGACATTAAAATTGCAAAATACAAGAAATGAAATGAAAAACACAAACACATTCCCAGCAATTTAAAATGAAAAACAGATAGAGAGAGAGAGAGAGAGCGAAAGAGAGAGGAAAAAAAGAAATACAAAACAAAGGAGAATAAAATAAAAATGAATACAACGTCTAATAAAATTGTGCAAAAATTTTATTTTTCCCGGAGAGAGGACATTATTAAAATGCAATATTAACGCGTAAGTAGGCAATAAAAGGCAGGAGCAGCAACAACAGCAAAAAAAAACAGAAGAAATACTGACAGAGGCACCTTAAAAAAAAGAAAATGAGAGGCAATAAGTAAAATACAGGCAGGCAAGAAGGCAAATGAAAAAAGAGAGAATAAAAATTGGTGGAGGGGGTTGGGGTAAATAAAACATTAAAAAAATAAAATGAAATGAAAAAAAGGAGAGAACGTTAAGCGTGAACATAACCTATAACAAGAAAAGGTGCAAAAATGATTACAAGTCAAGTGGCTGTGAAAGAAACAAAAAAAAAGAAAAAACATGGAAAGGAAAAATGGAACAAAACAGCAACAAGACTAGGTGAAGAACTACTGCTTACTTAAGTACTGAACTGAAGAAAGAAAAAGTCAAACGACAACAGAGCTCCTCCACTCTTTACACTCGTTCCCAATAGACTAGGAAACTTGATAAGAGAAATAAAATAAAACGTTGAGTTAAATATGTTTAAATAGGCAGAATTCTGAAAGAACTTTCTTTAAATCATATTATTTTCAATGGACCATACGGTGCAAACTCATTGGCTATGTTGCTCCCTGTACGTAACCCATGATTTAAAGGAGCCTGATTTTAAAGCCTAGTTCATCCTAATCATAGAACTTTAAAAACTACGGAGTAAAAGAAGCTGCTTTATATGATAAATACAAACTTAAAATACTCGCCTGTAATATATTCAGTGTGTTGTCATTGTTTTGTATTACTTTAAACAGGACACTGAAAGGAATTATTGGCAGTAGACTCCACACCATTCAATCACCTTTAGAAACTACAGATATACACAAACAAGTGGATCAGAGTCATAGGCAGCATATGCGAGGATACTGAAGCACTTTAGATACAAACAATGCAGAGATGGATCGTCCATGTCATCAGGATGTGACAGCACACTATCCAATCTGTCATGTTTTGTATTACTTTAAGCAGGACACTGAAAGGAATTATTGGCCGCAGACAGCACAACTCTCAATCACCTCTCGAAACTACAGACTTTCACAAACAAGTGACCCAGAGTCATGTTGATACTTAGCGAGATATTTAGCGAGGATTCTGAAGCACTTTAAATACAGATAATGCAGAGATGGATCGGCCATATTATCAGGATGTGAGAGCACACTATCCAATCATCTGCAAATCTACAGGTATTCACAAACAAGTTGCTCAGAGTCATAGGCGGAATATTCCTTCCCTATGCTGATACTTAGGGAGGTATATAGCTACCCAATTTAAATACAGACAATACAGAGATGGATCTTCCATATCATCGGGATGTGACCCAATAATACCACAAGGTTGGCGCTAGCATAGAATCCTTCAGTATTAAGAAGCCATGGGCGATCCAAATAACTGCTGGGTTGTACAAAAGTCAGCGTTGTCTAGCAGCTGGTGTATTGACTTATTAGACCTAAGGCCACGGTTCAAAACCTCAGATCAAATCTGAAAAAATATTTCTGCGGCGACTTCCTCTCAGCAGATTTCAGACAAAATCTCTGAAAAAAAAATTAAATTGCCATGAACAGCTTCTCAAACGTCTATCGTTCGGAGTCGTTAGGTCCCGCAGCTGATGTGTAAAAATTCACACACACAACATAAGTGATGTGAGATTCTAGGTCGTTATCCTGAATGAAGCGTTGCAATGACTGAAGTGTATTGTACCAAACAGCCAAGTACTTTAGTAACTAACAGGCAATAAGCTCCTACAGGTCATGGTAGAGGCAATGAGAAAATATATACAAAACTAAGGTACTACAGACGTCGTTATGATGCCTTGTTTAACCTAGAAATCATGATATAGCACCAGTTAACAGGACATCCATTACATGCATACATAATTGATCCTTACAAACTTTCAGTCATGATTGCAACCTAGTCTCTCATACTACTTATGTTGTGTGTGTTAGTTTTATCCATAATTGGCGGGAAACCAACAGCTTATAGTCGACACCGAATGACAGATTGTTTGGGAATATTTATCATGGCAATTTTTATTTTTTTCTCTGAGTTTTTGCCAAAAATCTGGTGAGAGGAAGATGCCGACGAAATATTTTTTTTTTCATTTTCGATTTTTTCGACATTTCTGACCTGGTTTAGAGCCATGGCTTCACGTCTAATAAGCCAACGCACTACTTTACTACACTACGGTGACTTCAGATTGCCTATTTCTAGATCTTTATAATGTTTTCCAAAAAAATAAACAAATCAACTCGTAATGATTTCTTTAAGTGCTCTCTACAGAGTGCAGAAATAAGCCCACACATCAACATATTCAAGGAGAATCCTTTGTTCCTTCCTACCTTGTCTGTAATAATAAATACGTTTACCGGCCCCTATTATAACACCTTGCGTTGTATGAATGTTAACTCAGTTACTAACTGCAGCCATTATACAGCAACATATTAGCGTGGTTGTGTATGCATTATTGTATTGCCTCCTACTAATACTGCTGCCACTAAACCGAATGTCGAGTCCTTGTGCAGTTTACTTTAATACTCTTGAATATGAAATCATCATCTATTGCTGCTACTTCTAGCTGCAAGTCTCTCTCGCTCTTTCTCTTTTGCCCGACTTCAGTCCATTACCCATCAAAAAAGCAAAAGATGAAAAAGTAAATGAAAAAAGTGGCAAAATTTCATCGCAATCATCGTGTTAAGCTTGAGCGTCTGTATGCTTTTGTTAGAACTTTAATGCTGTGAAAAGTAGATGTTTCCGTTCGACATTTAAAATTTTTATATTATTATTTGCTATTTGCTTTTGTTGTTGTTACTGTTGTTGTTGTTGCTGCTGTTGTACTTATTGTCTATTACCATTTCGGTTTGTGCTCATGTTCCAGCTTATTTCTGTAAATGTGTGGCATATTCTCCTTTATGATTTTTGTTTTTAACATCCACGGTAGGGTATTTCAAAATTCCTTCAAATTTTATTCGAATATCACAACAATAGGGGGCAAATATTTGAGTGTTCAATGATAAATTTAATGGTCATCTGCCATGAATACTCACATGACCCGGATTCCAACAAACGGTGACGCTATATTTCCTTCGTGATTCAACCTGCTCAGACAGTTTCATGCTGTTCTCGTGTCAACCTTATACGAATCGCGTAGTTGGATGCTAACCTGACTATCCTGGCATTTATGGATGCTCGTAAGCTTTCCTATGGCTTCCAAGCATTTCACTTTGCGACTAACCATCTCTGCTCCTGTTCCGAGAGTTCTATCTATGACCCATCAATTTGTTAAGAGAGAGTGTAGCTTTCCTTTACTTTTATGACTTGGATACGTTGCAAAACATTTTCTAGAATTATAGGATTTGTTCCCTTAGGATTTCCGCCACTAAATAACTTTTGACCTCTTCCATTATTCTAACCGCTGCCAACATAGCTTTTGTCCTCCCCTCTGAGCACTAATTGGAGGCTTAACATTCTTTATACCACTATAAATCGAAATACGAACATTACTGTCTAAACACACGTCACAAAACAGTACGACAAGTATTACATTGTCTTTGAGTAGAGATTCCTGCTTTCATTATGTTTGGATCTTGAAGACCACATATAGGCATCAAATGAATCAAGGGCTGTAGTGAGAATAAACAAAAATTTCCGATAAATTTCCTGCATTGCAAAGACCAGTTTGAAGATGATCATTCCAAATTTGATGTGAGAAAACGATGCAATCGATATACCTGGAATAGGGTACTACAATAATCCAACAAGGAGGCCCCACAATAGTGCTTAAGATCTTCGTTCCAATGCGAGTTGGCCATGATTTCTGCATCCGATCTAACAGAGAGCTGCATGTGCTCCTCAACGCCATTGACTGCACCCCATGACTGCACTGGTTCGGCCATACCGTTCGCACGGAAGAATATTAAATGCAGAAATCATTGCTAACTTGCACAGGATCGAAGATCTTACGTAGGACTTTTCTCTTGAATACCCTCAAGCCTGCTACTTCGGTATAGCGTTCATACTTCTGAGCCGTAACTAAGCAGTGGCTGCGCTGGCTTGGTAATGTCGTCGAATGGAAGGGGATACTCCGAAGAGAATTAGCGAAAGTCAGTGTAGATCATGATTTTGTCTGCGTTAAGAGGTTCAAAACGAGGGGACACTGCCTTTGATTGGTGTGACCAACTGGCAAAGTCGCCCAAGAAGCATAGACATCTGAATGGATGTGTTAAGGCAGGCCGACATCCATTGATGGGGTTGTTAATGCCAAACTAAGTAAATAAGTGCGTAATTAGGTTGTGTGAGAAGCTAGGTTGTAATCCAGACTAAAGGACTGTAATAGCCAATTAAGTAAGGAAGTGAGTAACAAACAATATTTCTCTGGAAGTCTAAAATACAGAATACAACGAAGTGGCAGAACTTATTCTCTAGCAACTGCTACTCATTGCAGCTCAACAACGCCAACAACGAACATTACGGGGAGGTACATATGCGTAACCTATTGAGCGGAAGTAAGGATCAATAGCAAGAAGTTTATTGCCACTTAGCCCAGTAGATGTTAAATGTTCACAGAGCTCTACAACGACAAATGGCAAATCTATCGTCCTTGTATGTGCGGCAGTAAGCCCACTATATATTTAACAAAGTAATGATATAAAAACAAAATGGAGGATACGTTTTGTGTACGCGAGTTACGGTGTTAATTTATCCCTTATATCCTATAGTGGGTTAATTTAAAATATTTTGTTAATTTTAGTACTTATTACCTTTTCATTACATATTACTTTCTCATTACTTTACTTATCACTTCATTTCTTTTCTATTCTCTTTATCATAAATATTGTTTACAACAAAAACATAGTCGTAAGTTCTTTTCTTTTTATTAGGTTTACTTATTTAGTCTTTAAGTCTTACAGTTCAGTATTATTCCATTCTTCCTTAAATAAACATTAAACTATTGATTTAATAATATTAACAGTGTGTGTTTTTAATTACATAAGTCGCGTGTATGCTTTAAAGGCACGAAAAGGCAAGAGATCAAGAGGTTTGTTTCCACTATAGGGCTGGAAGGGAGTTCGCGCCGCCCCAAAAAAAAATTAAAATAATGAGGCGCCGTAGTCTAAAAGGTGTGTGCTTAAGGTCACGGTTTAAAACCCAGGTCAGGGGTCAATAAAAAAAACATGAAAGAATATTTCTTCTGCTACTTCCTCTCAGCAGATTTCCGACAAAAACTCAAATATCTGTCGTTCGGAATCGACTTTAAGCTGTAGGTCCCGCCACTCATGTAAAAAACTTAACACACAAAACGTAAGTGGTGTGAGATGCTAGGTCGTAATCCTGACCGAAGGGTTGTAATGACCAATTATGTATGTATAGGAGTGGAATTGGGAAAGACATCCCATGGCTATTAGGAAATATCTTGTTTTCAACATGTGTAAAGTAGCCGCTCATTACACATTTAAAAACTGTTGTTAATAAGCTGGAACACCCTAATCCACTGACATCCTTTTCCTTTTTTTTTTTTTTCATCAAATCATATATTTTATTGCATAAACTAAGGCTTATAAATGTTATGGTATTTAGAATACAGAGGTAGAGAGAGAGAGAGAGTGAGTGTATGTGTTAGAGAACTGTATAGAAACGTGTTCATATTTCTACGTATTCATGTTCTTTTGTGTTTTTGTAATAAAGCGAGTGTTTGTGTGATGTACATGTGTGAGAGTGTAAGTGTTTGTATGCGTAGCAATAAATGCTAGAGGCGTTTTTAAGGCTTAAATTGTATTTTCCTCATCATCAAAAGGATTTATTTAAACTCAGCCAACACGAACGTTTAACTCTTATTGGCTTGTTATGATGGAATCAGTTGGCATGGCATGGCATGGTATGGTATGGTATGGTTGTGGTACGTTTAGAGGCAAATATAAAATTTCTATTCATAAATGTTTGAATGCCTTGAATGTCTTTAAATGTAACCAGAACTCGGCATAAGGATTCTCTTCATAATAATGTTCATTGCCACCAATAAAATAAGATTTGTTTTATATCTTTTCAGCGTTATACGTTTTCTTCGTACTATTTTTCATTTCTTTACATTCATTCATTTCTTTTCTTTATTTTGCTTACATTTCTTCAAACACGGAGAAATGCCTTGAAGTGCTTGTGTTGTAGATACTGATGACGAGTTCAAGAAATTCTTTCTTTTTGCATAAAATATTCATTTAATTCAATAATTTAAAGCGCCTTACAATTTAATATTCCTATTGAGCAGGGAAAATAAAAAACTAGTTGGCGCGGCAAGAAAAAATAACCAAATTATGGTGGCAAGATATTAAATATTAAACTTATAAACACAGACACACACACACTGAACTCCGAGAGAGATTTATTCTGCTGCTGGTTTAATAAATGGATCGTCTTTAAAGGCTAGCTTAAATAGGGAAACAACAGAGATTTACGATGATAATGAAAGAAATGCAAATTAACAGATTTTAATAAAACAAAGAATTTTGGTTAAAATTCTTAGAAAAACTGTTAAATTATGCAACTCATTTTCAGAATATTAGGCTTGAAACGCTGCAAATAAATCGCGTTTAGGGTTCCTTAAAAATAATTTAAATGCAAGCCAACATTACCTTAAGCACCCTTTATATCACTATCCAAAAGTCTCATACACTCAATCCTGTTTTATTCCTTATTATTCAATAGCCTTCAAAGATCGGAAGTCATTTCAAAAAGAGCATTTTTACCAAACCAGTAACGCACCGTTTTACCAAACCAGTAACACCGTAGTATGAAGTGTGACGCTACGATTCAAACCTCCTGTCAGGAGATTTCTCTAAGAATAAATGAAAATTTCCATGAAACATTTCTACAAAAAAAAAAAACTGTAAGTTCTGCCACTCATGTATAAAATTAACACACACAACATAAGTGAGAAGCTTGTTCGTAATCCTGACTGAAGGTTTGTAATGGCCAATTATGTACGTATGTTTATAGAGCAGTATTGCTCCTCTGTAAATAGATTGATAAGCTAGAAAAGACCTTCTCTCTATTGCATATGAGGTTCTTACGAGTCTATTTTATGAACGAATGAAACACTAATTAGTCCAAATCGGTGTGGTGCCGCCATGGCTCAATTAAGTGTTCTTTTGAAGCTGATCAGGCTGTTCAGAATGATGTTGAGCACCTTCTGTAGATCCATCAAGAAATGATGGATCTCTTCGAACTTTTTGATACCGTCCGAGGCGATCATTTATCATGCAATCTTTTCAACTTCGGCATTGAGAATGTTCACAAAACTGTGCTTGAGTACACTGACGACCTCGACATCATAGGGCGCGATAAATGAGACGTAACTGCCGCCTTTAACACTCTTAAGATGGATATGGCAGTAAGTGAGAACAAAATGAACTATATGTTGTCGCCAAGTAAGGACAAGCGCCGTATTAGATCCCAGATTACGGCCGTTAACTATACTTTCGATATTTTCGTTGAATTTATTTATATTGCCTCTGCCGCTAGCAACGAACAATGATGTCGTCAGTCTGGAGATCAAGACTAGCATGACTCTAGGCATGTGCTACTATGGTCTTAATTGTTAAATGGGTAGTAGGGGAGACCTCTCTCGTACACAAAAATTTAGTCATTTAAGTGTCTCATCCATCCGGTACATCCTTATGGCGCAGAAGCATGAACGTTATTAAGCACCGATGTAGCAATCATTCCAAATTTGATGAGAGAAAACCATACAACAAATATACTTGGAATAGGGTTCAACAATAATCTAAAAAGTAAGCCTTGTGATTCTCGATAAGATCTTCCGTTCACTGCAAGATGGCGCTGATTTCTGCATCCGATCTAACAGTGAAGTTTTTAAGCTCCTCAACAACATGGACGTTATGGAAGGCGACTGCGCTGGCTCGGCCATATCGTTCGGATGGTAGTATATACTCCGGCAAGATAGGAATTTGATGCGGAGATTAGCGAAAGTTAGCGTAGTGAGCGACCTTGTGTGAGTGGGTGGACCAAATGATGTAACCAACTGGCGAAGCTTCGCAAGAAGCAGACGCACCTGGGAGGATGTATGAAGGAAGGCCAAAATGTTTGCCGATAACCTACATTTCTTTTATATTTTTTTCTCTCCTTTTTGTAAAATTTCTAAGAATCTATTTTGAAGAATTTAATTTCCATTAGGACGTTTATAAACGTATTGCCCGTTTGTTTTGTCTATTTTGACCACAAATTAGGTCATTTACATGATGCATCAGCAACTTTGTTTTCCATGCCATTTGGGTATACTGTGTGTGTTGAGCTGAAGCTCATTTTCATTTTCAATTTCAATTCACTTTTATTTTCAGCCTTAGAAACCACAACTGAATGATCCAAATAATTACAACAATTGATTAAAATATTCAACTACAACAAATGCAAATACAAATGCAATACTAATATAACATGTCTGTTGTATGTATGTGTGTATTGAATTGATATTTGATTGAAACAAAAATTTGTGGTCAATTTAAAGTAGACTCTAGTAAATAAATAAATTAAATTTAAATTTAAATAATTAAAGTATTTCAACAAGTAAGTCAAAATCCATTGACACAATGTAATGATAGATATATGAGTAAGGAATTGTTGGGAAATTATTTTAAAATTTTGTTTGTCCTTAAAAATTTAATTGATTTTTCATTTATGATTAGCAAAGGGACACGTAGGGATAGATCCATCTAAGTAGGCTATGGAGGGAGTATAAGAATTTCAGCTACGATAAGCTTATTCTGAACCGATCACGTTTAACGAAATCAGTAGTCCCTTTACCCATGAAATATATGAGATATTATGAAGGGGAGCAGAAAAAGTGACATATAAGGATTAAACTCAAATATATACAGAATCGAAAAGCTGTGCTTATTGATTAGAAAATAAATACAAGAACAATCTATTTCCCTGCTCTAATCCCTCTAATCCCTGCAATCAACTCTAATAAAACCTAACCTCAAAAGAAGAGAGTAATGGATCAGGCACGTGTTGCGAAGTCAGAATGGTCTACCAGCCCGCATTTACATGTAGAAGGATATAACAACATACAACAAGGCTTAGAATAAATTCAAGACATTAGCTCTGGATAGGTCTTAATAGCTTGAAGTCGTTTATAATGCGCCTATGACGCTAACAATGTCGGTCAACACGTCTTCTGGAGAAAAGATTGTTCGCAGTGCATGACTGTGAGCAAATTTGAACAACTTAGTGTAAGAAATTCATTTGAAATGATTGAGTAAAGCTTGCATATTCCCAGGCATACTGAAGTAATGTTTGTACAGTCAAAGAAAAAAGTATACATACAGCTGTGTAATTCCCGCAAATTTTTCTTTTTTTTTTTTGTTGTTTCTTAATAATTTCTAGGTTATATTTATTTTATATTCGTTTTAGTCTGTAAATATTCTTAATTGTAACAGCCTTAAGCAACATTATGAAAATCATCGGAAAGAGGTCTACATACTGCGGTATATGTAGACTTTTTTCTTTGACTGTGGATCCTTACAGGTTCTAAGGGATACAGAAAAAGTCAATTATTTTCATACGCAGTTTTATTCAAATAAAAGTAGACGGCGAAGTGCAATTTTTTTTAGTGTATTTAAAAGTGTGTGTAAATTATTGAGCAGCACTGTATGAATTTAAAACACATTTGAAAAATATATGAAAAATCTTTCATTCTTGTAGTCTCAATATGAGTTTGATTAGCTTTTTCTTTTAGTTTTGAAATTCAATTTCCGTATGACCTTTAAGAGGTTGTTAGATTACATGAAATCAAATATTGTTCGTCGTATTATAATGAATTCCAATTAAAATCCAATTAAAATGATACGCTAAACGGATAGCGTTTACAAAAGCAGCTTTTTAATGCAGCAGCAGCGATAAAAATCTTCAAACAATTGCTCTTCTTATTAAGCAATTTAATTAAATGATTAAGAAATTCAAATTCAAACTACTCTCTTACTCTCATTCTTGCTGTCTCTTCTTCCCACATACACACACGCACACATACATACATTCATAATGTTTTTATTAAACTTTTCACCTTGAGCACCAGGTGTATATGATTGAAATATTATACCCATTCGTTCAATTTCTTTTCTTTTCTCTCTTTTTTTTCAATTTTCTCTTGTGCTGTTGGTTTGGCGGTATTTAAGCCATTAATGCTCAATTTCAAAGAAGAGGTGAGTGGGTGTGTATGTGTGCCAAGGAATATGTAGCTGTAGGAGGGCAAATTATATTGTAATAGTATATGTATGCATGTGGAATGGGTGTGAGTGTATTTGTTTGCATTTAACATTTGCCGTTTATTAAATTATTAATAATTTCCGGAAAATCAATTTCCCTAAAAAGAAATAATTACCATAACTTCCTATTACATGCATGCACATGTATGTTGAATGGGAGATGTGAGATAGGAAGGTGGGGTACATCCTACACATACACACTGTAACTCTCTCTCCCTCTGTATTAAACTTTAACTACAAAACAAACAAAATGTGTTGAGTTGAGTGTTTAATTTCACGATTCATTTTGCTTTCCGTCCCGATAATTTCTTGATATTAAATAGTTAAACGTTCTAGTGGGGTTTAAGCAGAGGCTTAAAAGAATGCATTGTTGTATCAATATAAAAAAATCGCAATAGCATTGCCACAATATATCCTCCTCTTCATACTCTTATTTGTCTTCGATTTATTTTCTTTACCTTGTTTCAGTCTTATTCATCAAATTTCGCTTTAAAGCTAAGCAGGTGACCAAAGTAGTTCCTAGAGAGATGAGTTTAAAATCCGGCACTGCCAAGAAACAATGCTCTTCATGATAATATATTGCGTTTAGTAATGAAAAATTATTTGCCACCCTTTTCCAAGCCTTGCTGTTGCCTTAACCTCCAATGCAAATTGTTGTAATTATATCTGGTGAGTCAGTGACCTTTTCGAAGGGTAAATTGAAAACTGAGTCTCCTAATTTCTTTCTTTAATTTGAAAAACTTGCAAAGAAACCATAAAACAAAAATCTTTTAACTTGGGTTTGTAGTGAAGCATTAAACCATTCTCACAAGTCACACTCTGTGGCTTAAACCATACCATTGATCGGTATCCGAGATCAGCAATGAATTGTTTTTTCGCTACTCATAAGTACTCATGAAATTTCTAGTATGAGTTAGTCAACAGTATTGAAATTCAACTATTCTGATTCATTCATACTCACTACAACATTGATTTATATGTATAGGTTGCAGTGAGCATGAATACAACGTTGACATCAAACTCATAACAAACGAAATATGTTTGATTCGTACGCCTACTCATTCAGATTCACAAATTTAGAAAAATTCTTATAATACTCATAAATGATTCGAGTGATTCGAATCATTCATCGAAATTTCTTTGTTGTTGTTGTTAAATTTACAAAAAAAGAAGAAAGAAAAAGACAAAGACAGGTTAGGTTAGGTCGGAGTGGTAGCTCTGATGTCACAAAGCTCACTTGAGCACGCATAGCGGCCCGTTGTGATGCCACGGGTGAACGCAGTCCCTGTACTAACCAAGTTCCACCAAAATCAGGGAAAAGGACAAAGACAGCAAGTGAAGCAAAAACACACAACCTTCTAGTGAGTATTGTAGTCTTCGTACGCAAATAATACATATTTTGTGATTCTTGTAAATGTTGAATAAAGCAGAGGAGAAATCAACAAAATCATACGTATTGTTAATTATGAGTAAGATGAGTACTTCAAACGTTGAATGTGAGTAGTATAAGTATGATATTAAAATAAGTCCGAATGCGTATAAGTATCAGAAATTATGAGGTATGATTCGAATCTACTCACCTTTTTGAATACTCATTGCTGATCTCTGATCGGTATATTAAAAAATGCGATTGCATATATCGAGAGGGCCATCTATCGGTTTATATTTGAACCATTGGTTATTTCGAATATGGCGATGTACATACATACATACATACATAATTAGCCAATACAACCCTTCAGTCAGGATTACGGTCTGGCTTCTCAACATCACTCATGTTGTGTGTGTTAATTTTATACATGAGTGGTGGGACCTACATTTTACCGTCGACTCCGAACGACAGATTTTTGAGAAACTTTTCATGGCAATTTTACTTTAGTCTCCAAGTTTTTGTCAGAAATCTGCTGATGGCAATGCTTATTTCATTCTATTCTGTCATAAAATTTAATTTATTATCTGCACTGAACGTAATGAATCGATTTACGCTTAAGCAACGTATTGGGATTTATTGGACCAAAGAGAATATCTACGATGATGTCGATTTTGGCAAAAAAAAAATTTTTTTTTTATTTTCGGATGAAACTCATTTTCGTTACGTTAGTAAGCAAAGTATTTGCGGCTCATAAAGCCTACATGTGGCCAATGCAACCATTACGTGTGACTGTTTAGTGCTGCTTGTAGAACGGAGTCATCATTGAGATACCAATTGCACCAATGTTAAGCGATTATTTTTTAGTCACTCTTTATGGTATTGATATGGACGATGTTTGTTTTCACACATCTCATGCCACAACGCAATTTATTACGTCAAACGTTTGAAGGGCCTTTACTTAACCGAAATGGTGATGTCAATTGGCTGCCAAGAAGCTGTGATTTGACACCATTGGACAATTTTCTCCGGGGCGCCATTAAAGAAAAATGTTATGCCGACAAACCAGAGAAAATTGAGCATTTGAAGGCTAACATTCGTGTAGCCAACATTTCTGAGACGCAATCCCAAACAATCTATCGATCGAATGAGATAGTGTGAGTCCAGCTGCGGTCGCCTTATCTTTGAACAAGGCAGGACTGGTATTTTCAACCTTAATGGTATTCCGCAACTTTTATATACAACAAGACTGCAATCAAATTCAATGCAAAATTTATCTGAATGCCGAGACCTTATATTCATTTTTCTTCTGGTACTTTTGGTCTTCTCATAAGGATGGTTTTTACTTTTTTACTTCTTTAGTTATAGAATTTAGATGTCATGGCTGTGAGTGAATATTGCTTGTCGTGTTAGACACCTGATCCGTGGCATGTTCGTACGAGAAAGACTTTTAGTGCAACAGAAATATCGAAGAAGTACAAGTATAATGATGATGTATGAGTAAAATGATTAGTATAAGAATGGTGATGTTGAACTTGTTTAAAGTGTCAGTTCTTCATTCTTAGTATTATGTTTTGTACCAACTAACGAATAAATTTAAATTGTTAGCAATGCAAACAGACAAAGATAAACTCCAAAAGTAAATTCGGCTGGCCAATGTATTAAATTAGGAATTTCATACAATTCACTCTCTGCCATGCCTGGCCTAAACAGACGTTGAAGGGATTTCCATGGTGATTGCATGAAAGCTTTCATACTCATTTTTCTCTTGAGCATAAATTTACATTAAATAGAAATACAAATACGAATACAAATACAAATACGATTACGAATAGAACATATGATATGCGTTATCAAACTACTTACACACATTCTGCACACTCTACACACTCTACACACTGTTACACTCTTGAGAGAGTGTAGAAAATAGGGAAAATGGAGGAAAGCAGTTACAGTATATTATTGAATGCATAAATAATACTCGATAGCATGGAGTTGAGTAAGTATGCGGTAGTATGAGTAGTAGTAGGCTGATACTGTTCTAAGTATTTTAGACATTATTTCTTAAATTGTTTTAATAGTTTTGGTTTACCAAGGCTTAAGCATTAAATATTTCCTGAAACAATAAAACCAGCCAGTTTCCAACAAAATAAAATAGAAAAATCGACAAGAAAAGAAGAAGAAGAAGATGAAAAAGAAAAATTATAATTCATAAGAAGATAAAAAGAATATTAGATTCCATTGTTGTTGTATATGTTACTAAAACTGTATTGCTTAAAGGCAATTTATTACAATCGAAAAATAATTCATAAATATTTTCTGTGTGCGTGTGTTTTCTATGTTTAAATGAATAAATGAATGAAGGAATGAATGAATTTCAGTTTCATTACAAATAAATTGTTATTCGTATAGTAGATTATGGAGACTGGCAACTGTTGGCAACAGTTGGCAGATGTTCTAAGGATTTCATTTAATTTATTTCAATTTAGGCCAAAACGATTTAATTCAGTAATCGATAATAAAATAAAGGAAATTATCTTTGATCTCTTGTACTAAATAGATTAAAAGATTTCGTATTGTTTTTGAGTAGAGGGGTGAAAGCATTTGTTTTTTTTTTAATCTTTAAAAAATTTTTTTGAATTGAAAGTCAATCGGATGCTAAAGATGCCATGGCATATATTTCTTTTTCTATAAACTGTATTATTGGATTTATAAAAACGTAGATACACACATAATTGGCCATCACTAACCTTCAGTCAGAATTACAACCTAGCTTCTCAAACCACTTATGGTGTGAGTGTGTTAATTTTATACTTGAGGGGCGGAATCCACAGTTTGAAGTTGACTTCGAAAGACAGATTTTTTAAGAAACTTTTTCATGGCAATATTTATTGCCTCTGAGAGTAAGAGTTTTTGCCAGAAATCTGCTGAAAGGAAGTCCCTGGAGAATAATTTTTTTTTCATATTTCGTTTTGTTGGAGACATTTGCATCGTGGCCTCACGTCTAATAAGCCAATACACTATAGACTAGACTACGGCGACTTCACTGTAAAAGAATAAGAGAATTAAGCTGTTTTTAACAAAAAAAATTCCTTTTAAACAAAAATTACACAAATTGCCTCCAATTGTAACAGGCCTCAATGTCATATTGTTTGGCATACAAATACTAGAAACAAATTCTCAGAACTTAGGAGCTCCTATAAATCCTTAATACTCTCTGACATCAATTAAAATAAAATCAACGAATTCATCAATAAATCTGGTATCCAGAAATATGTATTTGTTGAGTCCAACGCAATGAAGTACAATGACCGACAGTGAATCGAACGGTTATTCTCCTCTATATTTTTGCAACTCATGCACAAGTTGATTTGCAAACGACACAATCAGACGCTCTTATCCTAGACAACAACCATTAATCATCTCAAAAACTATAATTAATTGATAATTCCGTTGGGTGTGTGTTTGCTTATTATAAACGAGCCTATGGTTGAAATTTCTACTCAGACATCGCACACAAAACGAAATGCGAATAAACATGGAGCCTCTTCATCTCAACAGTCTTCTGGCAAAAACTCTCAGAATAAAATAAAATTGTAATGTAAAGTTTCTCAAAAATCTTTAGCTGTAGAGGCAACTTCAAACTGTAGCTTCAGCCACTCATGTATAAAACTAACACACACATCATAAGTGGTGTGAAAAATTAGGTCACAATCCTAACTGAGTTGTTATGACCAATTGTGTACATATGTATGTATGTACATACATACGTACAAATTCGAATTTGTTGATTCTACAGCGTTCTCAGCAGTTGTACTTATTTTACGACTTGTTATGGCTTTTCTTGCGTTTGAATTCGTAGTTCCACCCACATATAGTCTTACTCATGCAACAATGTCGCATATATATATGCTGATTGAATGCTTCAAAAACTGGTTTTAAGTGCTCGAATCAAATTTTTCTCTGCGAAGAACCTTATATTTCACTTGTTGGTTATGTCAACAAGTAAAATTGCCGCTTATGAAGATCGATGCACTCACAGAGATTGTGGATAAGCTATTGCAATAGGAAAATGGGACTGTTTAACGTGGATTATGGTTCGAAAGTGTAAAAATCTGGAAGAACCATTACCATCAAATCCAAGCGGTATGGCCTACCATACTACATATTTATCATACATACATAATTGGTCATTACAAGCCTTCATTCAGGATTACGGCCTAGCTTCTCACACCACTCATGTTGTGTGCCTTAATTTTTATACGTGAGCGGCGGGACCTACAGTTTAACGTCGACGCCGAACGACAGATTTTTGGGAAACTTTTTCATGGCAGGTTTATTTACACTCAGAGTTTTTGCCATCTGTTGAGAGGAAGTCGCTGAAGAAATATATTTTTTTTCATATTTCATTTTGATGTCTGACCTTTGGCTCGAACCCATGCTTTACGTCTAATAAGCGAACACCCTACTAACTAGACTACGGCGACGGCTGGCCAACCATACTACCGAATTTTTTTTGCCTTCAATTGGAAATTATGAATGTAGTTTCAACAACACATTGCCTCGAGCCAGACAGCACAACTGATTTTTGATGTATTGCATGAGGAGTTCCCTGAGAGAGTAATTTTACATTTTGACAACGTCTGTGGCCATTATTTTTTGTTAAGTTATATTACACATCGTATCTACGCAAATAATTTCAAATATTAGTCTAATTACACCAGATATACAGCGCAAGATGGGCCAGAAAGTAAAAGAAACCCATCTCAAGAGCATATGGTCCAAATGAAAACGTTTGGACATTAAATGAAAAAAAACCTTTCATGGTATCATGTGCGTTTTGTTATCTATGAAAACAGTAAATGTATTTTCATTCTTTATTTTATTTAAGGTTTCATGCCAATTTTGGAATTTTAAACAGGCTAATCCTACTTAGTACTAGCCCTTATCAACTACTAGTAAAGCCATCCATTGAAAATGCGAATGAAAATTTTTACTGCTCCAATCAATAATTAACGCTATGATAAGGAGATATTTTTATGCAATGGTTTTAAAGAAGATGGAGTTTTAAAGATCGATCTTCTAACTACAACTTAAAAATCTGCTTAAAAATATATTTGTACGGAAAAAAACCTGAACTTGAAAGTCCATATATATTTTAACAATAATATTTAGTGAATGAATTTTCCCTTCAATCTGCAGAATAATATTTCATCTCACAAGTAGACATAACTGCAACGCTACAAAATGTTAAAATATCTTCGATAATTTCGATAGAAAAACCTCTGCAAACTATTACAGTAGAATTTAAGGAAACCACAGAGAGTCCAAACGGTTTCTCCATACGCTCTCATAGATGCATACACACACGCACATAAGCAATTTTAACAAAATGAAAATGAGGCCATAAATAAACAAACGACAACACATTTGAAGAGTCTATCGTTGTGGTAGGGTGGTAAAGTTAAATTAAAACCAATAAACTTACACACACATGCAAAATTCTTAAAGCAGGCATTTGTATTGGAGAAGTTTGGTGATGAATATTTCTATATAAGTAGATTGTCTGTGTGTATGTATAAGTTATTTAATGAATAACAACAGCAACACCAACAAAAGCAACAACATTAACAAATTCCTTAACAAGTCATCATCAGTTGATAACTTGTAATTGTTACAATAACAAAATTAAATATTTGCCAGACAAACATACATACATACATCCATACACTTAGACATAATTATTCGCTATGTATACGTCTACGTATATATGTTTAAATGTGTGAGTTATTTTACTCCGAAGATAATAAAACCACAAAAACAACAAGTTCTTGTTGATTGTCATATAAGTTTTTGCATGTGTGTATGAGTGTGTGTGCCTATATATGTGTATAATCAATAGAAAAAGCAACACGTTTTCTTCACACAATTTTCATCGAAATAAAATTAAAAGAAGAAGTAGAAGAAGAAGAAGCTAAAACTGAAGTAGAAGCAAAAGGAAGAAAAAGTCAATGAAAATCAACAACAACAACAACAACAGAAATTTAATAAAAACAGATAAATTCAATAAATGAACAACAGTAATCGAATTTAACCCAGCAAGCATTTTTATTTACGACACTACGATAATTTAATAGCTCAGGAGAAGGGCTTTTGGCTGTTAATTAACGGGTTGGGATTGGTTACAGTGGGCTGTTAAGGCTGCCAGATGTTAAATATCATTCATGTGAATATCATTTATTTAGTGAAAGGCTTGCAGATCGGTTTATAGCCAAAGAACGTGGAAAAATAATTTTAAAAAATTGTGACTAAAACTTGCCCATTTTTTCAAGCATTAAGAAGTGATTAGGGTTCGCTTAAGAATCTCATGTTTGTACTGTATTCCACTACTCCAGCCCCAGTTTCTATGGCTCTGAGCAGATGTAACGGATTAGCTCTCATTACCCCGGATATGTTAACGCAGTCGCCGTATTCTAGTAGGTAGTGTGTTCGCTTATTAGACGGAAAGCCCGCGTTCGAGCCCCAGGGCAGACATCAAAACGAAATATGAAAAAAAAATTTTTTTCTTCGGTGACATCGTCTCAGCAGATTTCTGGCAAAAACTCTGAGAGTAAATAAACCTGCCATGAAAAAGTTTCTCCAAAATCTGTCGTTCGGAGTCGACGTTAAACTGTAGGTTCCGCCACTCAAGTATAAAATTAAGGCACACATCATGAGTGGTGTGAGAAGCTAAGCCGTAATCCTGACTGAAGGGTTGTAATGGCCAGTTATGTATGTTTGGGTATGTATTTTAACGCATAGCAGCCTCTGCACATTCACTTGATGTGTTTACAACTTGCGTCTGAGCGACAATATAGTAACTTCTGCAGTCGCAATTGGTTTGGCAATAATGCAAGGATTTTAAGAACCCCTATAAACAATTTAATAAGTCAGTTATAGCTCGACAAATCACCACCAGTACATTGCAGCTACGGGTGTTTCGAAAATATAAAATGGCAGCTGTTGGTTGTGAAGAATATTAAAAGTATTTTGGCCGAATGTAGTTTTAGGTAGAGAATTTCAGTCGCACTTTATCTCACCACTTTTTTACTCTTCCTCTTTATCTTTTGCTTTTGATGGGTAATGGACTGAAGCTGATATAGAAGCTGACGGCCAGCCAGAGAGAGATACAGGCAGAAGATGATTTCATATTATACAGTATTAAAAGGTAAAAATTAAAGGGTAATGTGGTAAAGCCGAGAAAAAGAGAAAAAGAGTGATAGAGATAGGAAGAAAGACACTTGCAGCTAGAAGGAGCAGCAATAGATGATGATTTCATAGTCAAGAGTATTAAAGTGAACTGCACAAGGACTCGACACTCGGTTTAGTGGTAGCAGTATTAGTAGGAGGCAATAGAAAAATACATACACAACCACAATAATGTGTTGCTGTATGATGGCTGCAGTTAGTAACTGAGTTAACATTCATACAACACAAGGTGTTATAATAGGGGCCGGTAAACGTGTTTATTATTACAGAGAAGGTAGGAAGGCAGAAAGGATTCTTCTTGAATATGTAGATGTGTGCGCCTATTCCTCCACTATGTAGAGAGCACTTAAAGAAATCATTACAAATTGATTTGTTTATTTTTGGGAAAAACATCTGAAGTCGCCGTAGTGCAGTAAAGTAGTAAGTTGGCTTATTAGACATGAGGCCATGGCTCTAACCCTAGGTCAGACATCTGGATCAAAACTAAATGTGGAAATTATTTCTTCGGCGACTTCTTCTCAGCATATTTCTGGCAAAAAAAATCTGAAGTAAATCAAATTGACATCAAAAAGTTTCTCAAAAATCTGTCTTTCGCACACATCTGTAAACTGTAGGTGCCGCCACTCATGTATAAAATTAACACACACAACATAAGTTAGGTTAGGTTAGGTTAAAGGACGTGTACACGTCTATGGGACTCGTAACATACCCACAGGTCAAAATGACTCATTGTAATTTCGTCCTAGAAGAGAGAGAGGGAAAGAGGATAGTGTTGGAGATAGATATATTGGAAAAGGAGAGGAGATAGGAAAGAGGGGATATTAAGACGAACACACAACATAAGTGTTGTTTGAGGCTAGGTTGTAATCCTGGCTGAAGGGTTGTAAGTACCAATTATGTATGTACGTATGTATGTCTTCAGTAAAAAATGCTTGAAAAACTGATTCACAATTCACGATATCGACAGTTTATTGGAGATAGACTAGGATGATATATGAAAATGATGATTCACCGGAATTCTTAAGGCAGCACAAGATGAGGAAGAATACACCTCGAGAAGGTTGTTACGAGATCTCGAAGTGGGAAAAACTAAAGTGCCTTAGGTTTAGGTTAAAAGACGTGTATGTACTCGTCAGATGTACCAAGTACAGTACCCGAAGATCAACTTGACTTTTAGTTTTTAAGAAAGAAAAGACCATTAGCCCGACAGTTTTAGATTTGAAAACATGTCTACAGAATTTTCCTCCATCCTGGAAACGTAGGAAAAAATAATAAAATTTATACAGAATATTCATAACAAAATTGCCTATTGGGTAGCATGCCATAGCACTGTCAATGTGTTTTCACATATTCTAAGCGAATGCTTATGCATGACATAAGTATGCCTGGATGTTATTTACTACGTTTTAGCATAGAGAATCAATGAAGCATTAATAGATGTTGTACGTATGTATAAGAGTGTGTGTGTGTGGGGAATTTTCGTTATCTTTTCAATTCAATGCATACAACATCAGTCGAAAATCTTCATTCTTATGGCTGTATGTGGCAAAACGTGAAAAGCAAATGTGTGTGTGTATGAGTGCATAAGGACTGTAAAGGAAACCAACAATTTAATGATGAAAATTACAAAAGACCTCAAATACTTGCAGATATTTCTGAAGCATCTTCAACGAAACAACAATAGTGTCTCAGAGAAAAACACAAAAAAGCAAGAAAAAAGAAAATCCAACCAAACATGTGAATGTGATGACTCAATAACTGACTGAATAATGTTTTGGCAAAATGAATGAAGGATGGTTAAGACGGCCTGAGTGGCGCTGGCTGTTGATGGTGGTGATGGACTCACTGTGAGTAATGGTCCAGGAAACCAAATGACTAAATAAGTAGTCATAGCAGTAAAGAAGTGATTGGGTTTGTGTGTGTGTGCAAGCAAGCAAGCAAGCGAGTGTTGTGAATGAATATGTGATTAAACGACAATGGGAATACATGACACAAAACCAAAATTTATACATGTCTCTTAGTCTCTGTCTCTTTCTCTCTCTGTCTCTGTCTCTTGCTCTCTATGTGACGATATGTTTGTGGCATTAAAGCGTTATAAGTGTACGTAGAAGAGTGGATGTATGTGTGTATGCTTTGGCCGGATATACGTTAAGGAAATCGCCTTTTATTGGATTTCAATATACACTTTAACACGCGCTGACATACTGTTCGACTTCTTTCGTGTTGTTCTATTTGCTGCTACTACTGCTGGTAGTGTCTGGTATCAATATGTTTAAAGGTTTACACACACAAACAGTCGTTGTCCACATTCTTACGCTTACACTCATAATCAAACACACGTATGTACATACACATACACATACAAATATTTCGTTTATATGAAATTATTTCAGAAAATCCTGTTGTAGTATGTGTGTGTAGGTTTATAAACGGAAATACAACAAGTTGTTGTTAACCGGATAACTACATGGTATTAAAATCGTGTTCTAACCTTTGTACACATGATGATATTGATGCTATTTTCATTTGTTGTTGGTGTGATTATTGCTATAGTTGTTGTTTTTGTTACTATAATGCAATCTCAATATCTGTTTAGAGCAGATTACATCATTAAGTATAAGTTCCGTCAAGAGATTATCATCTTATAGTTCTTTGTACATCTTAGGGCATCGCAATAAATCTCTCTTCCTCTCTCTCTCTCTCTACCACTGTTAGTCTCTGTCTATATACATATGTATTATATGCTTGTATTTGTATGCTTAAAGTGTTACAGAAACTTAATAAAAAAAATGTGAACGAATTATTCATTAGTTTTGCGCTCATAGGCCAAAAGGTATGGGGAAACCTTAATTGAGGCTTAATTTTGGACCAATTTGAATTTAGACGGCTGTCTTTCATTCTCAATGCTCCCAACAGTTAAAGTTTTAAGCACAAGAAATTTTGTTCTTAAAAAAAAATAAAAATTTTTACTGCTTCTGTAATGAACTCCATTGTGGTAAAATTCAAAGCCTTGAGAAAAATTATTCCTAGGACTACAGGACCTCGATTGATCCAGCGCTTCTATCCGCTTCCCAACATGCATATACGAAAGGTAAATCAGTGGAGACTGCACTTCACTCTCTTATCTCTCGGGTAGAAAAGTCCTTGCACGTTAAGGAGTACACTTTGGCCATTTTTCTGGACATTGAGGATGCATTTAACAACGTCGACCCGGACGCCATAGTTAGGGCTCTTGGTTCTCTGAACCTGGAACAGAATCTGGTCAGGTTCATCGAGCTTCTCCACAGTGGGGGCCACGAATTGTCAAAGAATGGTTCGTAGAGACACACCGCAAGGCGGTGTTCTATCACCACTTCTCTGGAATCTTGCAGTCAACTCACTCTTCAGGGGGCTGGAACACTCTGGCAATGGGGCCATAGCTTACGCTGACGACATTGCCATTGCTGCGTCGGGAATTTGTCCGCAGACACTGTCGGATAAGTTGAACTTGGCGCTGTCAATCGTGCTGGACTGGTGTAGGGATTTTAGACTGTCTATTAACCCCTCTAAGACCGATACGATTCTTTTTACGAGGAAATATAAAATTCCGACATTCTCCCTTCCCAGGATAGGTTGGACCAGACTCACGTTGAGTTGCGAGGTTAAATATCTGGGCCTGATCCTAGATCCCAAACTCGACTGGAGGGCGAATCTGGCTGCTAGAGCACGCAAGGCGGCTTGTGCTGCTTACTGCTGCAGTAGAGCTATCGGAACCAGATGGGGTCTTCGCCCAAGGATAATGCTTTGGATATATTCCACGGTCATCGAACCCAACCTCTTATACAGGGTTTCTGGTGGACTGCTCTGAACAAGAAACACAACGTCAGACTTCTTGACAAGGTCAGAAGGTCTGCTGCCATTTATATAACTGGCGCTCTTAGCACCACCGCCACGAAAGCCTTGTTCGCAATGCTAAACTTGCTTCCTACTGTGCTTCTCGCTAAGCAGGTAGCCAAGTTTGCTGCGACTAGACTTAATGCTCTCTCTCGTTGGCACATTGTACCTTCTGGTCACTCCACTATTCTGGAGGTTGATCCAGTGGCCCCTGTGAACATAGACTATTTCCCTGCTGAATATTGTCTTGACAGATGTCGCCGTGGTCTAGTAGGTAGTGTGTTGGCTTATTAGACGAAAGGCCCGAGTTCGAATCCCAGGCCAGACATCAAAAACAAAATACAAAAAGTATTTCTTCGGCAACTTCCTCTCAGAAGATTTCTGGCAAAAACTCTGAGAGTAAAAATTGCCATGAAAAGCTTCTCAAAAAATCTGTCGTTCGGAGTCGACTTTAAACTGTAGGTCCCGCCACTCATGTATAAAATTAACGCACACAACATGAGTGGTGTTGAGAAGCTAGGCCGTAATGCTGACTGAACGGTTGTAATGGCCAATTATGTAGATGTTTCCACTCTCTGATTCCAAGTAGGGATGACTGGAATCCTAATACGGTCCCTCCCCCCCGGAAGTCCTAGAAATATATACCGACGGCTCTAAACTCGATAATGGGGTTGAGAGCGGTGTCTACTCTGGGAAACTGGACCTGAATATTTCTCTCCGTCTTCCGGACTACTGCAGTGTGTTTCAGGCGGAGGTGATGGCAATTTACCGGGCCGCTCAATGGATCCTCGTCAACGATTCTCCTTTCACTCGCGTCTCGATCTTCTCTGATAGTCAGGCCGCGATAGGATCTCTATCGGGTTCCGTGATTAACTGTAGGATCGTTAGGGAATGTCGCCACTATCTTGACCTTCTCTCGGGGCGCTCCACCAGTATCTCTCTGGTGTGGGTCCCCGGCCACAGTGGAATTCCCGAGCTACCACTCCGACCTAAACCTAAAACCTGCGACGAGCATCTCAGTTTCGAATTAATTTCTCATTAAATGGCTGACTTTAATTCTCTTTCAGAAATTATATAAAAGAAACGTTTTTACGCCGGAGTTCCAAAGAGAATGATATCAGCTATGAACAGCATAAGTGCATGTAGTGTCACCTCTTGAGAATAAAGTAGCACTCAATGAATAAAACTTGTTCACAATTTCACAGAGAGCATTATTTTAAGATATTCTATCATTCTAAAACGAGCTACAAAAGCGATAACAGGCGTTAGGCAAAAGTATACTAGATTTTACTATTTTAAGTGTATTTTAAGTGTGTGTGTGTTAATTTTAGCCAAGAGTGGCTGCACATTTAATTTAAAGTAGACTCTGAATGACAGAGTTTGGGCAATTTTATTTTACTTCTAGAGCTTTTGCCAGAAGACTGCTGAGATGAAGTCGTCGAATTGACATTTGAGTTGTCAAATATCAACAGAAAGTATTCGGATAATTGTAATATGCGCACTGAACATACTTATGACAGTGCTGTATTTTAAGTTTTACTCAATATTATAACAATTTGAGTATTTATTGCGCAATAATTATTTAAAACTTTATATGAAATATTGAACTCAATAATGGCGTTTTACACAATAAAGGTGGTTATCTGAACACCGCAAAAATTTAACAATTTTTAATTTTTTTGTCGTGAAAATATCAGAAACAATTTCTAGAATATCAGAGAATTTTGCGCAATTGATGCACAAATTTATTATTGATAAAGTGAAAGTGAACCGTAGTCGCCGTAGTCCAGTAGGTAGTGTGTTCGCTTTTGAGACGTAAAGCCCGGGTTCGTGCCCCAGGCCAGACAACAAAACGAAATATGAAAAAAATATATTTTTCGGCGACTTCCTCTCAGCAGATTTCTGGCAATAACTCTGAGAGTAAATAAACCTGCCATGAAAAAATTTCTCAAAAATCTGTCGCTCGGAGTCGACGTCAATCTGTAGGTTCCGCCACTCAAGTATAAAAAATTAAGGCACACAACATGAGTAGTGTGAAAAGCAAGGTCATAATCCTGACTGAAGGGTTGTAATGGCCGATTATGTATGCATGTATGTAAAGTGAACCTATGGACTTAAGCGATACTAAAATAAACACTCGTAGGGTACAGTTAATCCATTCCGTCTGGCTTCAAAATGTTAAAAAATAAATCCAAGATCGTGTTAAATTGTAATTGTGAGACGGGTTACTACTTGTGATGCTTGCAACTTAAAATTTTCTCTCTTTAAAGTGAATCATTTTTTTTGGTAAAAATTTCCTTAAAATTTTAATTAAGAATTGATTTTTATTTCCTGTGAAGAGTTCAATTTAACTTTTTTAGTCTGGATACACTCAAACACACACACACACATACACCGACTTGCATCTCTTCATTTCAAGTTCTTTTAACTTTAACATTGTGATTCTTTTTTTGACTTCATTTTGCTTCTCTTCTTTTTCTTTATAATGTTCTGTGAAAATTCATTAGACATCCTGAAACTACACACTAATTATGATTGTTTTTCAAGTGTAAGCGAGCACTTCATTTCATGCCGAGGCAGTAACTGAAAGAATGACTGTGTAACTGACTGAGTAAATGACTGCTCATTTTCGTTATTATTTGTTGTCTTTGTCGTTATTGCTGTTGTTGTTGCCATTACAATTGCATTGTATGCTGTGCTGTGGTACGCTGTGCTAAATGAAGTCAGCTGAAGTAGTCGTGGCAACTTGTGATGACTGACTTTTTCATTCATTTTCATAATTTCAACAGCAACAAGAAAAAAAAAAGAGAAAACCATGACTGCAACAGCCAACAGCCAAAGGAAACAACAATTAATTGCCACAGTAGCTGCTCAAGAGAGAAAACAAAACTGCGTAGACAAATACAAACACACTTATGCACTCTCAATGTTCTCCTATACTTGTTTTATAAGCACACATTGTAAAATGAGTTTTAAGGACTCTTCTTGTGATTATTTCAACAAGCCCGTGTTGTTGTACAACAAACCTAAATAAGCATAACGGAACAGCGTATGCGGTTACCGACTTTAGAATTTTCCACTACGCGTAACACACAATTAACGTCACATAATTGGTTTGGTGTGTTTTTTTTTTTTTTTTTTTTTATAGCTATGCGAGCTAAAGGTTGGGAATCTTCAAAAGACATTGGTAGCCCGGTCTACACAATGTGCACGATTCGCCGCAAGACTTACTCTCGGCTTGCTAAACGCATACGTACTAAACCCAACCAAGTTCGTCACACTTCCATTAAGTCGCCCCCCCCGGGACCACAATCAAGTATTACATCGGGGGAGGTAAAGATTCAGCGAGTGCTGCTATCCATTTCTGCTGTTCTTGCTCTCTCTATTATCCTCTGTTGCACTAGAACTTCCTTCGCGAATAAACATACCGCGTTCCAGTTTTCGCGTGATGTTAGCATCAGGTTAACCACGTTATCGGGGGTCACCTGGGATCCGATCGTCCTCTCCAAGATATTTCGTCGAAATTCGTAGCGCGGGCAAGTAAAGAATACATGCTCCGCTGTTTCGCCCGCATTTAGGCATGATGGACACGCTTCATCCACGTCATGCCCATACTTGTAGAGGTATGTCCTATAGCAACCGTGACCCGTTAAGAACTGTGTAAGGTAAAAATTTACCTCGCCGTGCTTCCTTCTAGTCCATTCTTCTATATTTGATATTAATCTGTAAGTCCATCTTCCCTTTGTGGAAGAAGTCCACTCGTGCTGCCACCTATTCATTGCATCGTCATTCGCCTGGTCAGGGTGAACTTGCCCCGTTCTCCTTCTTGTTAAGTGTTTCCTCCTTTCAACCTCTACTAACATTCGTAGCGGCATCATCCCTGCAATCACCAATGCTGCATCCGTAGATACTGTACGGAAGGCAGAAATTACTCGGAGGGCAGATCTCCTGTAGGCCCCATCAACTCCTATTCTGTATGTCTTCTTATCCATGGCCTCGGCCCATATAGGGGCTGCATATAGAGCAATCGATCTAACCACTCTCATCAGCAATTGCCTCTTCTCCTGTCTCGGACCTCCCAAGTTAGGCATTATCCGCGCGAGTGCGCCCGTTGTCGCCGCGCACTTCCTACTAATATACGTCAGGTGCTCCTTGAATGTGAGTCTGTTGTCAATCATAACTCCTAAGTACTTGATAGACTGCTTCGATGTTATCCTTTGTTCGCCAACCGTTATGGTGATGTATTCCATTTTCTTCCTACTGCTTACCAATACGACATCCGTTTTATGATCAGCAAGTTTCAGACCTATACTCGCGATCCAGCTTCTAACTCTGCTAACTGCCGCGTTGCACGTTCGTTCCAATTTATCAAGGTGTTTACCTTTCACCACGAGGGCTATATCGTCCGCAAATCCGAATATTTGTGCACCCGTAGGAAGCCTAAGCCTCTGTACGCCATCATACATCGCATTCCATAGCACTGGGCCCAGGACCGATCCCTGTGGTACCCCTGCTGTTACAGCGTATGACTTTCTGCCTTGATCTGTGTCATACAAAAGTACTCTATCCTTAAAGTAGTCCATTATGAGTTCCATCAAATATCCAGGTACGCCCCTCTCATCAAGTGCAGCCAAGGTGGCGTCCCAATCTGCCGAATTAAATGCGTTTTTAACGTCCAGGGTGATGATTGCGCAATACTCCTTATCGCCCTCAAACCAGCGGTCACCGCTGATGGCTTCCTTCGCTACGGTTATGACCGCATCCATTGCATCCACAGTGGAGCGCCCTTTTCGGAAGCCGAATTGGCGATCCGACAGGCCATCTCTCTCCAAAATGGTTTCGAGTCTTCTACATATTATCTTCTCCAGCAGTTTACCTACGGTATCAATCATACAAAGTGGGCGGTAACCTGATGCATCTTGCGCGCCGTTGCCCTTCGGGATGAGAACCAACCTCTGTCTCTTCCATATCCTTGGGAATTTCCTCTCCTGAATGCATGTATCAAATACCTTCCTAAACACCTCAACATTGTTCTCTATAGCCACCTTAAGTGCGACGTTTGGGATCCCATCAATCCCCGGCGCTTTCCTGAGTTTCATTCCTCTCCAGACTGCATCGAATTCCTGGCCGCTAACCCCAGGAATGTCATCGTGAGGCATGCTGTCTCGCACAGCATATGTGATCTCGGCCCTCTCCGGAAAGAGGCCTTCGACAATTGATCGCAGCTTCTCCGCACTTTCCGTGGCCGGTGGTCGAAAGCAGTTCAGCTTCCTCATTACCACCTTATATCCCGTGCCCCAGGGATTTTCATCCACATCGGCGCACATTTCTCTATAGCACCTTCTTTTGCTCCTGTCAATGGCCTTATTAAGGCTGGCTCTGAGCACCTTGTATCTTTCCCGAAGTACAATGAAGTCATTGCGACCCCTTGCCCTCTGGAATATCCTCCGCGCTCGATTACATTTCCTTCTTAAATCAGCTATCTCCGCGTTCCACCAGTACACGTGTTTCCTGCCCGGCAGGAGAGACTTCCTCGACATAGACGCGCTGCAGGCTTCCGTTATACAGCGCATAAGTTCCATCGCCATGTTGTTTGCGCTTCCGGCCAACCGAATGTCGCCCATCGCGAGAACAAAGGTTTCCTCATCAAAAGTAGAGTCCCTCCATAAAGGATTAGGAGGGGCGGCAATAATGGGGTTCACTGCAGGGCGTTCCTGTATTTCAAAAATGATCGCCCGATGGTCGCTATGAGTGTAGACATCGGACACAGTCCAATTCGATGTCGTTGCCAGTGCATCGCTGACGAATGTTAAATCAATCTTAGAACTCCGTCCACTTCTCGAGAATGTATCAATCTGCCCACAGTTGAGTAAGACAACCTCCAAGGTTGCAAATGCGTCAAGCAGGCTTTCACCCCTTTGGTTCGTGTACGCTGAACCCCATTCCACAGCCCATGCATTAAAGTCCCCGGCAATCACCAGGGGTCTTAGATTTCTAGCCTCGTTAACGATGTCATCCAATCTGAGTTTGTACTCCTCCATTGATAAGCTGGGGGGGAGATAACAGCTGAGGAAATGTACCCCATTAACGGTGCATTTCACAAAGCCCTCTCTCCTGTTGTCAATATTTCCCATTGGGAATTTACCGCATGTCCATATCGCCGCCTTGTTGCATTTACTGGTAGCCCAACGCTGATTGTCGGGTGCCCTGTAGTGTTCGCTCAATATCGTCAGGTCTATTTTCCGCTCCCGGACAGTCTGTTTAAGGAGCTCCTGCGCCGCTTCACAGTGATTCAGATTCAGCTGCAAAATTCTCATTTTCCTCCGTTCATCATCCTCTGTCGAGCTGCCAGGTACTGTGGACACTTAGGTCCCCCCGTGACATGATTCGCTTCCACATTTCGATCGCCTCTACAGAGAAGGCAGTGAGGGTCACTGCGACAAGTTTTGGCAAGGTGGTCTTGCTCTCCGCACTTGAAACAGTGTTTTGACCAATCACTTCTACTGCGGCAATTTCCGGCTATGTGCCCGAAGTCTAGGCACTTGAAACATCTCCTTGGGACAACTTTCCTCATTAACCGGCAAACAGTCCACCCGACACGCAGTTTGCCCACTTCCTCGGCCCTGTAAGCCAACTTCGTTGGTATTGCAATTATTGCCGTCCGCGTACCCCCCGGGGCACTTCTTATCGTCCTGATAGCCGATGGGTGTAATTCTCCAATTTGTTCTCTCCAAGCGGTTATTATTTCATCTTCTGTGGTTACCTCGTCCAGGTATCGCAATTCAAATGTTGTCTCCTGAGTTATTGTCCTGACCTCAACATCATCGGTCAGTAAGGTCTTCAATTTGGATTGGTGAGTTTCTGTAGCCACCTCAGCCGACCTTTTAAATTCCAGCAGAATTTCGCCCTTCCGTGTCTTCTTAACAAGGTGAACATCTTCGCCAACTGACTTAAGCTCCGGGGCGCTTCTAACTTTCCTTAGGATGTCTGCAAATGAGAGCTTCTCCGTAGGTTTTATTATCATTGCATCCGGTCTTGGGGGCTTCCTACGCTTCCTAGTCTTGAGAACCCAATCATTGGGCTCTCTACTCATTTCTTCTTCGGTACCCGGTATTTCCGCATCCCGCTTCGTTACATCTTCAGTAGTATCTACTGGTCCCTTCTTCAGATCCTTGCCACCTATTTTTGAAGCTGGGTCAATTAGTCCCTCCGGTCTAATTGGTCTGGTCTTCTTCGGAGGTGTTCTTCTAGGTTTTTCCACTTCGTCTCTCAGTCTCTTAGATGCACCCGGCAACTGCCTCTGCTGAATCGTCTGGGTGCTTCTGTCATTGGTTCTGACCTTGTCTTCCTGTCTCGAAGCCTTGTCTTTAGCAGCCTGCTGGTAGAGCGACGATATTGAGGCAACCACATCGCGCATCGCCTGGTGTATGGACCTTCTTCCTCCGCCCATCATCTCCACAAGTTCCGCTATTTTGTCACCCAGCTTAATAAAGTCGTCCGTATCCCTTTCGGGGGGCTTGCTCCTCTGCAACTCCGGTGGTGACGAGCGGGATCTTTCGACATTTTGCGTCTGAGGTGGTGAGTGAAGCAGCCTCGAAGCCCTCTGGAAAGGATTACGCATAGGGCTGATCAATCTTGACTCCTTTGCACCCTCGGTGCCGGCTGGAGTAGTAACGCCTGATGAAGTAGTAAGTTTATTTTCCATTTCTATGTTATTGGGTCCCAACTTGAAGCCGTTATCTTGGGTTCGTTGTGTAGTTACCCTTATTGTGGTCCCATGGTTATCTTTGCAATGCAGGGAGGCCATGCGAGGGTTGACACAAGTCCTCATGAGAGCTTGTGTTCAGAGCCAGACCGGGAGCTAAACAGAAGAAATTCTTAACTGCCCCTACACCCCAACTCAACGGGACGAGTCCAAGATCGTTCTCCAAGGCTTGCCAGGTTTTAACGGGACGGAGACAGATGGTGTATTAGCCTGAAAGCCGTCTGTACCAGATTTCACTCCAGCACATATTGGTAACAGAATACCCCATCCGCCAGCCCATGTCATCAAATCCAAATAGTAGTCCAGTATACCATAATCAGAATCTTACTGGTATCAATTCTGATGCCTATACGACTAGGCTCCGATCATCCACATCCGATAGAAGCGCGCTTGCACGCATGATGGTCTGTGGTTCCCACGGTGCTATCGTGTTACCACGGTAGTTCAATACTTTGAGCGGCATTGTTTCGCTTTAGAGCTTCAGTGTCATTGGGTATATGCCAGACTTTTCATCCGCACCCTCTACCTTTGCCCTCCCATTTAGTCGCCTTTTACGACAAGCAGGGAACCACTGTGGTAGTATTCTAATCCGCTACCACACGGTACTTGGTTTGGTGTGTGTATGTGCGTGTGCGTGTGTGATGTGTCTAAAAAAGTGCATTCACAGGAGAATGTACATTTTTGAGAACAACGGGACTGTATTTATGAGTACGTAGATGAAGAAGTTGCCAAAACTGTGAAAAGGAATGTTCACACATATACACAGGTTTTATGGCGAGGACTACCATGTAATGTTTATCACAGTTTAACTCCTCTTTTTTTGGACTCTTTCTTCAGGTATTTCGAAAGCTTGCAATGAGTTATTAATTCTTCTCTAAGTATGGAAATTAAATTCATTTGAAATTTTAAAAAGAAATTCAATCCTTTAATGGTTAAATTTAAACATTTTTCCTACCTCATGAAAAAAAACCTGACGTTAACAGCTATATTTCCTGAGGGGACTTCTAGACAGCGATTTGATGAACTGTTTGTTAATAAACAGATAATTTGAATGACATTTAAATGAAATTTAAATGAAATTTAGATTGCATTACCAGTAAAATTTTACTGAATACTGAAATTTTTTTCAGTAATCAGTAAAAATCAATTTTTACTGAAATTTTACTGGTACTGCAAAGTGCCCATCTATGATAATAAGAAGGCAGTGAGTTTGCTTTTTAAAGGAAAAGAATGCCATAAAAGGAACCTTTCGCTCATTACTTATAATTTCAACGAACTATAAGCGAACCCTATGGGATTCAGTGAACCGATATCTATTACTGCAGATAGTAATCGAAATGGAATATCTCGCTATCTCATTCATATATATATCATAATATATACATATATTTATTCTATCCATCGATTTATTGGTGCGAACCTAACATAGAGAAAAAATTATAGAACTAGACGTGTATCGTTTCAAGCTGAGAAACTGAAAGGCAGTAGTTTTCCATAACTAGTCAGTGATCAGTCGTCATAGTCTAGTAGCTAGTGTAAGTGAGTCCGCAGTTCAAACCCTAACACAGATATCCAGAGCAAAACGAAAATTGAAAAAATATTTCGTCGGTGATATTCAACAGTAGATAGCTCCCTCCACTCGTGCATAAAATTAACACTCACAACATAAGTGGTATCACAAGCATAATCTGCCATCTTTATTACTATTGCTCTGAGGACAACATCTATTAGAGCATTATACACCCATGCTAAATTAGTATTTTACTGTGCTGCTACTAAGGCAACTGGGAAACCTATTTTAATTTGGGAGAACAGCTAGAATAGACAACTTTACGTATGCTACATATACCATTACTTACATACATACATACATGATTGCTCATAACAATCCTTCAGTCAGGATTACAACCTAGCTTCTAATACCATTTATGATGTGTGCTATACAAGAGTGGTGGGTCCTACACTTTAAAGTTGACTCTGAACGACAGATTTTTTTTGCGAAACTTTTCATGGCAATTTTATTTCACTTTCGAAGTTTTTGCCAGAAATCGTATGAGAGAAAATCGCCGAAGCTCGGTATACCTGCGATGCTGATAAGGCTATGCAGAATGACGTTGAGCAATTCCTGCAGCTCCGTCAAGGTAGGAGTGGGCCTCTCCCAACCTTTTGATGCCGTGCGAGGTTTCAGACAAGCCGACCTCTTCAACTACGTCATGGAGAGTGTGCTGCGAAAGGCGGGAGTGCATCGCAATGGCACTATTTTTCAAAAAAGTGTCCAGTTGCTTGCGTATGCTGACGACATTGACATCATAGGGCGTACCAAATGAGATGTTACTGATGCTTTTAGTGCTATTGAACGGGAGTCTACTAAGATGGGTATAGCAGTAAATGAGGGCAAAACAATGTATATATATCGAGACGTGCGTAGAGACGTGCGGCGTAATGATTCACAGATTACAGCCGATAACTATACTTTTGAAACAGTCAAGGAATTTATTTACCTTGGCTCCGCCATTACCACCAAAAATGATGTCAGTCTGGAGATCAAGCGCAGGATCACTCTTGCCAACTGGTGCTACTATGGTCTCAATAGACAATTGAGTAGCAGAGACCTCTCTCGTGTGACAAAACTAACACTCTACAACACACTCATCCTACCCGTGCCACTTTATGGCGCAAAGGCATGGACCCTATTAAGTACTGATGAAGCGGCCTTGAGAGTGTTCGAGAGAAAAGTCCTACGTAAGCCCTTCGGTCCAGTAAGAGTTGGCAATGATTTCTGTTTCCTATCTAACAATGAGCTGTATGAGCTCCTCAACGACATAGACGTTATGTAGCATATTAATATCCAGCGGCTGCGTTGGCTTGGCCATTTCGAATTTAGGAGGATGCTCCGGCGAGACGGGTATTTGATGTAGGGATCTGCGGAAATCGGCGAAGAGGACGACTTTGCATCCATTGGAAGGACCAAATCGAGGAAGCGCTGTCATCGATTGGTGTGACCAACTGGCGTAGGCGTGCAAGAAGCAGAGGCGCCTGGAAGGATGTGTTGCGGCAGGCCGAAAGCCGCTAAACGGGTTGTTATGGCCAATTAAGTATTAAGTAAGTAAAGTGGTGTATGAAGCAAGGCCATAACCTAGACTAAAGCCAACGTAATGCCCAATAATATATGAAATGTATGAATGTTTGAAAGCTCTGTAAGTATATAATAATAGTAAATCCTTTTAATTTAATTTTCTAAATTATTTTCTAGTATATCACACCAGTCAACTTTGATTTCAGTTCTTATAATGATTTCCCATTACAAAGGCCATTATAAAGGGATTGTAATTTGAAATAATTTTCACAGGAAACAACAAAAACAACAAGAAAATTGAAAAGTTGAAAAATGCGTTCTTCTAACACTGTTTAATAAAAGCAATTACGAAAAGCAAACGAGAAAAAAAAGAAAGAAAGACTTGCAACAGCAACAATATTAACAACAAAACTGAAAAGGAAACTAAATAAGCAGCAGTAGTAATGGAAATTGAAAAGAAAATACAGCAGAAATCTTAAAAACGGCACACTTTCTTCAACGCATACATACGTATGTGCATACAGCAACATTTGTGTGAACAACTTGGCAACACACTAACTTAGGTTGCTGCTGCCTGAAGTTAGGAAGTAACTAAGAAAGTAGTGTACAGGAGTACGTATGTTTATGGCACTGCATTAAGAAGGATCTTATGTTTTAATTGGCAATTTAAGGCAATTAATTTATAACAACAAGAACAACAAAAACAACAGGAAAAAAGCGTTACAAAGAAAAGACGTATTTTCTTGCTTTCAATAGTTTGCCTGTATTGTGCATTGCAGTTTTGAGTTTTGTACTGTACTCAGGCCAACAACAACAAGAATTTAAAGAAAATGAGGCAACACACACATACATACATACACACAATAAGAATGTGCAACAAATTCATAGTGGGTGACACTGTTTTATAACTTTTAATATTAATTTGCCATTCATTCATGCCATTTAGTTGCATTGCGTTTCATTTCGTTTTGTTTTGTTTTTACGGTGTTGTAGCAACCAAGCCCTAATAATTTTGTATCCTTTTAACACACACATACCTTGCAACACACACATTTGCAACTGTGTTTGTATATAAAATGTCATTCTCCTTTTGCTTGGCTTTGTTTCCAATAGCAGCAGCTTAAAATGTAGTTGTTGGGGTTGCTGTTGACGTTTGCTTATAATTAGTTGATTATGCTTCTTCTTCCGCTTCTTTGTTTTCATCTTCTGTTTGTGTATGTCTTAAAACATAACGGCATATGGTTGTTTGTGTTAATTTTCTTTGAAATTTTCTGTTTCCATTTCGTTTATTTTCGTTTTTTCATAATTTTCTTGATGCTACTCAACAGCTTCCCATTTCAATTGCCTTTGAGTGTTGTATGTGCTGCAAGTAGCATGCCTCATAATTATAAAGCAATCATCACCTTTAATAAGTAACCACAATGTCTTTCTAATAACGAAAGGAAAAAGGTGAAAGAGAAAGAATAAACGTAAAGCCATCAAAATGAAACGAATTTTCAAAATTCAGTTTCCTTTTCTCTTTTCTTTCATTCATCCTTCATTTAATTTCCAACATCATTTACACTGTGTGACGTAAGTAATATTGTCAAAAACTGTAATCAAAAGAGCAAACAAAAGAGCAAAATTTCATAAGATTTCATAAGAATGCTTAGCTCAATCTTTGAGGAATACATTGATGGAAATGCTTTTTTTGTTGCCGAACTGACTGCTCTATTTACGCCATGAAATGTTTTTAGACAAGCTAAGCTACAGCATGTGTCTAGAAGTTGACAGAACAGAAAGGTATCAAGTAATTATAATATATTTTTGTGTTTAATAAACGTTTTAATTGTAACCCCAATTACTTTGGATAATATCTAGAAAAGAAAGCCTAAAGTCTAAGCTTTGAAGTAGGGCTCTTAGGCAGCTTAGTTTCTAAATTTTCTGTATTAAACTGAGCACCATCCGAGACACTGAAACTCGATAACTCCTGTGTGCTATAAGATTTATTGAACTTTAAAAAATAATAAATTAACGAGATGCCTAAAACCTTAGAAATGGAAACGATACACTATCTCTATGTCCATCTATGGCTCTCCCTGTAAATAATGTGAAGAGTCATACACATTAGTATATAGACTGTAATGATAGCAATAGCACCAGGGACTTGTTATCGCACTTGTTGAATTTCAGCCAATCCTCCATCCTTACAATCAAAATACCCTGTGTCTGAGTAAAGTCATCGTAGTCTAGTAGGTATTGGCTTATATTCACATGTTAGTTCAATGGCCACATGTTAATTCCATTGCCACCCGCTCATTTTGTCATCGATTGCATTGAAAGAGGGTATGTTTTGCTTCATAAACGAATCGCTCACTCCTATAAATACAAATATCTGTTGAAGTCTCCATGATCTGTCAGCAGCTGCTTTATATTAAAACTTACGTTGCCACGTTTTCTGTTTATTCTGCCGTACATATAGAAAATTTGCCGCCCATTCTTCTTTTTCTCGCTATCTTGCCAACATTATCATATTCTCCTCTGCATATAGGAAATTTGCCGCCAATTCTAGTTTTTTTTTTTATTTTCGCTGTCTTGCCAACCTTATCAGTTTCGCAGGGATGAGGTCCATTCCGTCTTGCCGTTCTTCCGCCGGAAGATCTATCTGGAAAATACTTTATGTGGTTTATACAGCTTGCACAAATACTGCATTCCAATGCAACTCTCTGTATTACGATTCTCTACGCATACATTACTACTCTCTGGGCCATCTGCCATATCTGCATGGCCGTATCCCATACATTCATGTCCATGAGGGAGGATACATTATTAGTCGTCTAGTAGTCTAGTAGATAGTATGTTGGCTCTTTAGACGTGAGGCCCCGGTTCAACCGCCTCTTAGCAGACTTCTGGTAAAAACTCCGAACATAAATAAAATTGCCATGAAAAGCTTCTCAAAAATCTGTAGCTCAGAGACGACTATAAACTGTAGGCCCCGCCGCTCATGTGTAAAATTAACACACACAACATTATTGATGAGAGAAGCTAGGTTGTAGTCCTGACTGAAGAGTTTTAATGATGGATTATGTACGTATGTATGTAGAGGAGTACGCATTAACAATTCACGACTTTCTCCGTCTACTTTCGTGACCAAACCGATACGCTTGACATTGATAATATATGATCTATCGATAGAAGGGTTGTAATGGCCAATTATGTATGTATGTATCGAAAGAATTCTGTATCTGGCTGAACAATATGAGTTTTCTTTGCAACCGATCTAATTTATGGACGTCTCTGTTGGTATTTCAATATCACCAACTCATGCTATCCTCCTAGTCATACGGCGCTGACTTGTAAGAAAAAGTATACAATTTAAAAATATGCCAGGATTTTCAAGTGGTTGCCACTTTGGGTAATGCAACCTATCTATGGAGAGAAACGGCAGTCTGAGCAGCTTAATCGAAAGCTGTGGGTGGTTCCTGGACTAGGGGAGAATGTGAAACTGTGGTATCACAATGGACAATATGTGCGGCCTAAGTGTGTCCGCTCATGACTTCACAGAGGCGATAGTCACTTCTACCTATCTACCTACCTATGGACAGAAATTATAACTGTCTGCCTCAAATTTCTTTAATTTGATATGAACATTAAAAATTTAATATGAAATGATGATCACCAATTACCACCAAAAAACCTTTCAAAACACTCCAACTGTTCGATACGAATTTAAGGCCTTAAGTGAGTTGTTGTTTTTTTTTCTAAACTTCTTTCTTTTTTTTTATTAATTTTCATTTATGTCCTGTTCAACTTCACAGAGAGAGAGAGAAAACAATCCAAATAAATGCAGCCCAAAAAGGAGAAGTTCAAAACAAGGATAATCATTATTTAAACCACACTTTGTGTAATTTAAAGTTTTTGAACTTTTGCCACAAATTTGTTTGAAAAACTTTCAAACTTTCTAACAAACCACATGGACAAAATGCTCAATGTTTTTGTGTACGTATGTATGTATGTGTAGGTAAGTGTATATGATATCTATTGGCTGTGAGGGTATATGCAACATACAGTAATTGGCTGCACTTGTGTTTGTATGTATGTATGTGCAAAAGAGAGTGAGAGAGGCTTTAGTATATGCAACTATAATGGAAAGAAGGTTTGGTTGGATGCATATCCATGTAAGCATGTATGGTCTAACCAGATAGCAAATTGTAATCAATTCGTGCGTGGACAAAATTTTTGAAAAGAATTTTATAAAATTACTAAAATTGCATACATATACACACACATATACACATATATACATATATTTTTGATTCCCGCTCTACTCACTCTCAGCTATTAAAGTTGTTCCTGTTCCTGTTAAGCCATGATGCACTTTATCAAACACAACACGTTGCAATTAGTTTGTATTCGAAAGGATTTGAACACCGCTTCCCTACTTCGTCCACGATAACTGCACGCTTTAAGTTGCTTTCCTTTGGAAAAGTTTTGTGAAAATTTTAATTGCTGCCAAGCATTGTATAAAATTGCGTAATGAATACATACGCAAAGAAAAAAAAGAAATAAAAACCTAAAGTAGTGTGAGAGAGAGAGAGAGTTGAGAGTATAAAAACGAAAACCTAATAAATATTTAGAAAGGGTTGCCTTTTTAGTTTCCTTTTGTTGTAGTTGTTTTTGTTGTTGTTGTTTTACATTTTAATTTCAATTTTATAACATTTGTTGTATGAAAAAAAAATAAAAAAGAAAAACCTTAAGAAAATTATTTTAATTTTCTTCAATTAAGAAAAGAAATTCAAACGAAAAGTTTCGTTTTTGTTTTCTTTTTTTCTTACTTAGTTTTTCTTTGTTTGTCATTTTAAAATATTCGATGCCGTAAAGTATGCTAAATTTAATTAAGGTTTCTTATTTGTTTCTTAACAATATTACTCTCATGCCATGAATTTTATGAGCAATTTTGCTTCTTTCCCTTTCTTGTTCTTTATATTGGTCATCCATTTGAATTATTCTCTTAATTTTCTTTCATAAACTTACTGTGAGAAAAAAAGTTTTATTAGCAAGCAGAAAATGGAGAAAATAAAGAAATGAGTATGGCCAACTTTATTAGGTTCCTAAATCATTCACTTTTTGTAAAACTGCCTAATGGTATGCTATTATTTTTTAACCGCCCGAATGTATACTTTATTTTTTTTTTTAACTACAAAATTTCATGTAATTTTTTATCACTTGGTAAGCAGTTTAAGCAGATATACTATGCTGACGACATTTTTCTGTATGTATTACAACCATAGGGTCTTTTTTGTAAAGCTTTCTATTTTTAATTTAAATAAAGCAAGCTTGGAGTGTGAAATATCATTGAAATTTTGTATTCTTCTGAAATACATATTGATTACGTGATATACGTGAAATTTAAAATCAAATATATGCCACGACTTTGCTCTGTAGAACGTATCTTAAATATCCAATTTTCCAATGATTCTAGCATATAAATCAGGCTGAATTTGGCCGATTTGAAGGGTTAGTTGATTTTAGGGACCACTGCAGTTTGTAATTTATACCCGTACCTAAGCAAACCCTAAAAGCAAATAAAAATCATACAATCTCGGTAGCCAGTTCATATCACTTCCACATGAGATAAGCATGCCCTCAAATCGCTAGTACAGATTACCCAATGTGGCGTGAGCTCCACCGTCTTGTTGAAACAACATGTCGCTGAAGTCCAGATCATCCAAATTAGTCATAAGAAAATACGTAATCATCGATTTATAGTGCTTGCATAACTATACAATGATATAAAGGGTGTTTTTATAGAGGTATAGAACTTTAAGTTAGCATTACTTTTCAAGATGGCTACCGATTTAACAGCTGTCAAGTGATTTATTCTCAGTTTGGTTTGACAATTCATCATGAATACCCTCACGCCTAAACAACGCTTGCAAATAGTGCAATTTTATTTCGAAAATAATGGTTCTGTGCGGAAAACGTATCGCGCACTACGTCCATTTTATCGTCGACAAAATCGTCCATCAGAGCAGTTAATTCGATTAACCATGGAACGTTTTCGCACCACGTTTAGTCTTATTGATAACTCGCATCTCCAGAGACGCTGTACGGTGCGTACAGAAGAAGCTATTGCTGCTGTAGAGCGTAGCATTGAGGAAGAACGTTACAGTCGATGGTGATCGCTATAGAGCCATGATTACTAACTTTTTCATTCCTGAATTGAATAACCATGATGTCCAGGAGATGTGGTTTCAACAAGACGGCGCAACATGTCACACAGCTCGGTCCACAATAGATCTATTCAAAGACACGTTTGGTGACCGCCTAATTTCACGTTTTGGACCTACGAATTGGCCTCCAAGATCTTGTGATTTAACACCGCTAGTCTACTTTCTGTGGGGCTATGTAAAGTCATTGGTCTATGCGGTAAAGCCACAAACGCTTGACCATTTGGAAGACAACATTCGCCGTATTATTGCCGATATACGGCCACAAATGTTGGAAAATGTCATCGAAAATTGGACGTCCAGATTGGACTACATCCGCGCCAGCCGTGGCGGTCATATGCCAGAAATCATATTAAAAATGTAATGCCACAAGATTATCTTTCGGATAAATAAAATTCATGTCAATCGAATAATCCATCGTTGTTTTATTGCAACTTTAAGTTCTATACCTCTATAAAAAACAACCTATACAATGATGGTCTGGGCAATGTGATTTTCAAGCAATAAAGACAAATGACGTCACTAGTCCTAAATTCGCTTTAAACAATGACTTCTTCGGGATGCATTGGACGTTTATGAATTTCATTCGACAATTTTGTTTGTCCCCATGAGGACAATAGAGGCCTCGTCACTGAATGTGATTTTGTGATAAAAATAAGGGTCAGATGTCAACTGCTTCAGTTTCCATACAGCGAATAGGCATCGGTGTCTATGGTCGTAATGGGAGATTTGGCAGAGTAGACTGAATAAATGACAACTATTTTGACGAATGTGGCTTTAGCTAACAAAGTTCAGTAGTCCCTGTTGTAAGACCATATGCATGCATACATAATTAGTCATTAGAACCCTTAATTCGGGATTACGACATAGCTTTTCACTCGACTTATGTTGTGTGCGTTAATTTTATATATAAGTTGCGTGATCTATAGTTTAAAGTCGACTCCGGACGACAGATTTTTGAGAAGCTTTTCATGGCTATTCTATTTACTCTCAGAGTTTTATGTTAAAAATCTGCTGAGAGAAAGTCGCCGAAGAAATATTTTTTCATATTTCGTTTTGATGTCTGACCTGGGGTCTAATAAGCCAGCACTACCAACTAGACTACGACGACTTCCAAGGCCCTATATATGCAAACGTCTAATAAACTTAACAGTGTTGCTTAGGTGCTGTTAAAACTTAATCTATGGGAGGCAGTGATATACTCAGAATTTTCAAAACCGCTGTAAATATCATTGATGATGTGAATAACTTTCGTTGTTTGGGTAGCAATATATCGCAAACAGACAGTTCCTGGATGAATACAAGAAATCGCATCAAATATGCAAAACTAGCATTGGGACAAATGACGTCATTTGGTAGCCTGCGTATTAAAACCATTATCAAAGAACGTCAAAATCAGCAGAGAGTACGCAAATATTTTTAGTAGCAAACATTCGTACAAAGTTAGTGATATCGAAAACTTGTACAAGGTTTCCTTAGGCCATAAAAAGAGAAAACAGATGAGATCCTATTTGCCTTAAACGCATTAAAATCGAATCTGGGCACACTATGCAGTATAAATCCTTGCATTAATTCCCAAAAGAAGCGGCATATTAATGTTAAAAAACTGCTAATGCAACCTTCTTAAACATCTGAATCTAATCTAAAAAGCAAATTTATGCACATTATACCTCTTTCTTTAAAGAGTACTTCTCTGAAAAAAGCCTTACATAAAAGTCACTTAAGAAATACCTTCGAAAACAAATAAAAACCATGCAAATCTGGTTTTCTACGAAACAACTCCATTAAATTTCCATTATAATGTTCGAAACTTGAGCTGAATAGAAAAAGTTTAGAGGTTTAATAGGCCTACTTCAAGCAGCAACAATGCCAACAACATCAACTTCATCATTTCATTTCGTTTCGTTTCTCACATATAATATCGTATTAAACATTTGACTGTGGAATAAATATTTAAGCCAACTAGGCAAACTAAATGGAACAAATAAAAATCCGAGTATAATGGAAATGGATTGGTTAGGCAAACGAAAGAAGTAGGGAAAAAAAGTTTTTCAATTTAACATCGACTGACTGACTGAAATACCTTCAAATGCTTTAAACGCCACAAATCTGCATTTGTTTTATTGCAGTTTTACACCATGATTTCGTTCAAAAATGTCAGACTGTGTAAGTGAGTGAGTGCAGTGCAGTGAGTGAATGAGCTGAGAGTGTGAAATAGTTTTTTTCTCTCTTTGTTGTTGTTGTTTTTGGTTTTGTTTTAACATACAAAAAACTCTGTTGATTTCAAACTCTTTGTTCTGTGTTTTTTTCTGACACGCTCATTCTCTTTTTCTAGTTTTTATTTGTATTTGTAATGCAAATGTATTGTATGTATGTGTTGTAAATGTATGCGGTAGTTTGGTATGTGTGTATGAATTTAATTTTAAACGGATAAGAGTGATTTGAAATAAAATTTACAGCACTACAGCCTACATTCTACAAAATCAACATTTACATGCAAACGCACTCACATATACACACACGAAGCCTTTTACAATTAAATGTGAATTGAATATTGGGTAGAGGAAAATATAGATTCGGTACATAAGGGTTTTGTAAATACATGTAGGCAAGTAGGTAGGTTGAAGGAGAGCACACCAACCAAGGGTCCCATGCTATCATGCAAAGTTGCTTTGAGCTCACCATTTATGCCTATGCCACTTAACTTTCTTTACAAACTTCTTTAACTTCTTCCAATCCACTGCTTTGAAACGAGTTATGTCTGGTAGAGTAGTGTCATCAACAAAGTATTGAAATCACGAGCTTAAGAAAACTAAGCAGAAGTGATAGATCATTTCGATGTCTTCACCGCATGCCATGCATTCATTATTTTTCACCACCCCCAATATGGTTCCGGTTTACATGTACGGCATATAGTCCCGTGAGTACGCTCATTAGCGTGCTCAGTTCGCTTTTATTTTGTTTTAAAATACTCATGATGTGAAATCGACTTGGCCTACTAGGTAGTGTGTTGGTTTATAAGACGTGAGGCCACGGCTTAAACCCTAGGGCAGACATCTCCATCATAATGAAATTTGAAAAAAAATATTTCTTCACCGGCTTCGTCTCAGCAGATTTCAGGCAAAAAACTCTATGAGTAAAATAAAAATTGCCATGAAAAGTTTCACAAAAATCAATCGTGCGGAGTCGACTTTAAACTGTAGGTCCCGCCACTCATGTATAAAATTAACATACACTACATAAGTGATGCGATAAGCTAGATCGTAATCCTGACTGAAGAGTTGTAATGACCAATTATGTTATGTATGTATACTCATGATTCTCCCTTCATTAGTATAGCCCGAAGTATTTTCTTCTTACATTTCATTATTCCGCAACAGTCGATTAGACGTTTCCTCCTCAGCTTGGTCTTTAATATAGCGAAAGTCATTGAATTATCCAAGCTTATAATGCATGTTATACTCTGGCTCTTTTAACCAGAATATGTGCTTTCTCATTACCAATTACTCCATGCCTTACTAGGCACCCATATAATTACTATCATTCCATATGTGGAATAATTGTTAATCGCCCTTTTACACTCCAGGATAGTCCTTGATCCCTTATTCCGGATTGTTGTTGCCCTAATTGTCATTTGACTGACTATCTGTAGAGATATTTAAATCCCTATACGCCAAGTTTATCATATGATTACTAGCCTAGATCATAGATTCCCTGATGGCATGTACCACCGCTTGAAAAACACTATGATGAACAGATAGCCGGGGGCAAAAAATAGTTTCTGATTGTCTTTTTTTGAAGCCCTTGTCATAACTCCATATTTACTGTCATCCATGTAGCAAAATTCCGTAAATAATTTCACAAATTCTATGAATTTATTAAGAAAGAGGAAACTATGGGGGGGCAAATTCTTCACATTGGAAATCTCTTTGGAGACCTGCGACCATATAATAAATTCCATCAGGAGGTACCACCTTAAATCTGCTCTAGGTCGAAAAAAATTTCTCAACATGATGGCTGGAGTCATTACGGGGCATGGCAAAATGCAAATGACTTCTGCAGGAGCTTTGAGCCAAGGAAGAGGAGAAAACTCTTATTTTTCTATTTGATACCTGCTCAGCGCTAAGTAGGAGAAAATGAAAGCGAATTGCTTTGTACAATGGAGACTTTTTAAATGATTTGTCGAAAACCAAGGAGACCCCTGTGGCTTCACCAGAAACTGTGGGTGGTTCCAGTACTAGGAAGAATTAACGACTGTAGTCTCACAATGGACTGCAAATGGCACAATTCTATACTTTCCTTTTTTTTTTGGGTGGACAGCCGCCACTACTTAGCTAGCTAAGACCACAAAAGTCACTGCTAATGCACCTTAACATTTTAAGGTGTCTATCACTTTCTCTTTCGTACGAAATTTTAAAGAAATGCAGGCCGTTTAAAAGATCTCTTCTCCTCTAAAGAAACTACTATTTCCATTCACCCATATTAAATCATGATTCCAAAAACCCAAAGTAAAATAAAAAAAAGTACTTTAAATGGTACTAAATTCTCTCTTCTTTTTTTAGATCTAATTTTTTCTGTTCGATTCGCTTGTAAATTACAAAAGTAATGTTGTGTGAAAAGCTTGTATTTTACTCATGTTACTGCTGTTCCTTTCTACTCTCTCTCCACTACACTCTATGCTCTCTTATTTCTATTTAGTTTGTGTTGGTGTTGCTTAACTGTAAAATGCATTCAAATAAATAAAATGAAATACAATACATTAGTGTCTGAGTGTGTGTGCGTGTGTTATTTTTTTATTTGAATATTTTTGTTGAGTGTTGAGTGCATTTCCGTTTTCAAATCATTTGAAACAATACCGAACACAACAACAAAACTATTCTTTTTTTTTGGTTAAACACTCTAAATGTTGTACTAGAGACTGTATGTACGTACTCATATGTATGTATGAATGTGTTTTTCTATTATTTCTTTATCCAACAAGTTATTTGGCTTTTCACTCTATTTCTTTACTTTGCTTTTTTTTCTGGATGCAAGAGTATTTATTTATTTTTGTTAAAAAAGTTTTATTTTTTTTTTCCACTTCATATGCATAGAGAGTAGCAAATTGCCTAAAAATTATTTTATGATGCCCTACAGCCTACGAGTCAAATAACTAGTGAAGCTAACAATACCTATGCATATACATATATAGAAACAGGTCTCATATTAAAGATAAAAATCAAGAAATCCGTGTTAATTAAAACCGACCAAAGATTTCGAGAGTCTTTAAAAATATACTTCCAAAATAATGTTTAAAAATCTTAATTGGACATGTCAAATCCCTAACATCTCTTTAAGATTGTCTACGTTGGTGCTTCACAATGGTCACATAGCCAAATTCTTGTCGCTGTAGAGTAACTGATGGATTCACTCAAGTGAGTAGTTTGTTTATGCTGTTTCTGGATCACTTCTTCCATATAAATTTTGGGAGCATGCATAGCTGTAAAAGAATTAAATCATAAGCAGATCGTGATCAAATATAAAGCAGATCGTTACCAGATCGTGATCTACTTTATATCTGTTTACAATCTGCTCACGATCTGCTCTGTGTCTGATCACGATCTGCCTATGATTTAATACTTTTACAGCTATGCATGCTAACAAATTTTTATGGAAAAAGTGATCCAGAAACCCCATAAACATACTACTCAAGTGGTCATGCCTGTATTGTATCCTTCTTCTCCCTTAGATCAAAGCTTTTAAAATTCTTGTCTAAGCTGACGTACTTATATCTACTGACGAGAATCTGATTATGAAGAGACTTGCAATTCCTTCTCACTAACTCGGTCATTACAAGTCTTTAGTCAGAATTACGACTTAGGTTCTCATATCACCCATGTAACGTGTAATAATTTTATCCATGAAAGGCGGGACCTACAACAACAGATTTTTGTGAAACTTTTCGTGGCAATTTTTATTTACTCTCCCAGTTCTTTGCAGAAATCAGCTGAGAGGAAGTTACCGGAGGAATAATTTTTCAGATTTCGTTTTAGCCGAAATGTCTGAGCTGAGCTGTTTGAACGACGGGCTCGCTTTTAATGAGCCAACACTCTACCTACTGGAGCAGGGCTATTTGAAGTGACGATATCAGTATTTCTATTGACTTTATCTTGGATTTGGACTTTCACTCGAAATGTATTGTACAAGTTAACCTTCTTCTCCAGTAGATCCTATAAAAATTATTTACCGGTTGCTCAGACATGTGTCTGATCATAAAATGCCCTGTAATATTTTACATAAATTGTGAAACTGTGTTCTCAATAACACTATACTTAGCGTTCACTTTTTAGAATAACTCATGGTTGTTAATCACAGACTCACATCTCATTACTGACTGACCATATTCAATTTTTTTGATTTTCACTTTATTTATGCTTATTTCTTATTGTCTGGTTGCTTCACAATCTTTCTTTGGATTGTTATTGTTGGATTTTTGCTCCCTTCTGTTAAATTTTGACGTATTTGTTTGTGTATTTCTGTTTACCGTACGGTGTGTATATTTTGTTGTTGTCTGTTTATTGTTTTTTAATTTTTGCCAGCGTGGCGAAATATTATAATTGTTAAGCTGTAAAAACATTACGAATATTTTCGCGACATGGTATCGAGAACAATTAATTACCCATGGTATCATAATGATGCATAAAATGTTTACGGTGTATGGTCTCATATATTCTGTCTTGACCGATTTCATAATTAATTTTTTTTTCGATTGCGAAGCTATTGCCATTTCGTGTTTCCTGCCTTAGTACTTTTAAACAAAATTTTTTAAAACTTTTAAAAATAAAACTAGTAGGCAACAGTGGTAATTAGTGGAAAGAAAAAATTGCTTCAGTTTCATAACGCACAGTTTTTTAATTTCCATCAAAAGAACATAAGTGGCGAGGCCTACAGTTTAAAGTCGACTTCGGAGGACCCATATTTTTGAGAAACGTTTTCATGGCAAATTTTATTTACTCTCTGAGTTTTTGTCAGAAATCTGTTGAGGGGAAGTCACCAAAGAAATATTTTTTTTAGATTTCGTTTTATGGAAGATGTCTGACCTGAGACCTCACAGTCTAATAAGCCAACACACTACCTATTAGACTATGGCAACTTCAACATATTGAAAGTACCAATAGCATATTCCTTTCTATATTTCTACACATTATAAGCCATTGAGCCCACTGTCTGTGTTAATGTTTCCATATTTATTGTTTTATTGGTAGATGTGAGTATATTGCTCCTTTTTTACTTGTGGTGGTACATAAGCTAATTTGGTTTCATGAAACATTCACTCATACTCATACAATCTATGTATGTATGGAGAAATAACCAGAATATTTTTATTTTCATACAGATTTTTTTTTAACAATTTTTAGCAGGATTTGTTTATTTCAATTCCAAAATCCCTGCATTCGCACACTCAATCCATTTAGTGTTCCTGTTTTTTTCTCCCAAAATTTATTTATTATTTTAACTTGCCAAAGAGTCTTACAAGTTCGATGTTCTTTTTTGTATGCAAACTAGCTGTACCCTGCGCATGTTGCTGTGCCGCCAACTAAAATAAATTTGAAGGAAAGATATTACACAAATATCCAATAAATTTTGAATCATTTTATTGATTTTATTTCCCATTGTCCAGATGATTCAGACGAACTGGCCTGAGTAGTACGCATTCAATCAGTTTCTTGTCTCACCTCTCCTTGTTCAAGTGATTCATTCCAACGGGTTTCAGCGGCATGTACTCGAAGATTTTCCAGCCTCTGATCTGATTCTGATTCTTGAGGTGTAGGTCGACCAATTGCATGTCGCTTTGGAGGCATGATTACACGGGAAAGACGTGAAAAATGCGTTTAAAATTATTAAAATCCCACAATGTACCCAATCCAATTGAACCCAATAGCATTTATAAAAATGTTCCAAAATTAAAATGTTTCAAATTTGTGATTGATATTTTACCGGAATGATCTATATTCTCAATGACGCCATCTGTCGGATATTGGTCATACCAACTTATAAACCTTCGTCGGTTCATGCGCAACAACTTTGCTGAAGACCATAACATGATCAAATGCATAATTTACGATTCTATAAGTTACATACACAATAGCATTAATTTTTATATAAGTATTAAAATTTCAAGAAAATCGGTCCAGCCGTTTAGCCGTCTATAGACTTCAAACAAATAAACACACATTCATGTTTATAGTATACAGACGTATTTCAATTACTGTCGTGCATAAAATATTACATAGTGCTGACGGGTGACGGATACGTAATATTTTGTTACACAATAACACTCATACTTTTTTTATTTATTTTATATTATTTTATTAGCCTATTTCAAAGTAACTCCTTTCAGACATACAGGAAGATACTGTGAAAATTTCAGACCAAGTGGTATACAAGGATGAATTTCCAATCGAAATTTATTTTGTTATTTGTTATTCCTAAGCTGAGGAACAAAGACCTTATGCTTCGTGTTGTGTAACAGATCGGAGTTTCTGTTGGGAATCGAACCCACAACCCTCACGATAATAGTCTAGCACGCTATCCACTAGACTACCCAATACACCGAGTTAATAGGAGATAATGTATAAAAAACCAATTTTTTTTAATTTAATTTGTGTTTTATAGTTAGGTTGACCAATTTTGTATCTGTTTTCATAGGCCCACAGTAAATATGCGTAGTTTCAGGCATATAGTCCATACGATCCATTATAAAATTTTTATGCAGTAGTTTAATTAAGTCTTCATCTATAATATTGTTATATTTTTACCTTCGTAAAAACATTTAAAATATGAGTTCGTTGATTGCAAACAAAATAAAAATAAATTGGTGTTTAGTTTTCAATTAAATTCTTTACTGTTCGCCAACTTTTGCTTGTTTGCTATTCTTCTTTGCTTACAGTGCAGATCTTTACAACGGAGATCTTCAAACAACGACTGTTCTCTTCACACGCAACGCGTCTTCACACAAGACTGACTGAATTCCTAATCGTTGCCTGCTTTTTCTTTCCTTTTTATATGCCCACGTAAATAGTCTGTAGGTAGTGTGTTCGCTTATTAGACGTAAGCCCGTGTTCGAGCCCCAGGCCAGACATCAAAATGAAATATGAAAAAAAAAATATTTCTGCGGCGACTTTCTCTCAGCATATTTCTGGCATAAACTCTGAGAGTAAATAAACCTGCCATAAAAAAGTTTCTCAAAATCTGTCGTTCGGAGTCGACGTTAAACTGTAGGTCGCACCACTCAAATATGAAATTAAGGCACATAACATGAGTGGTGTGAGAAGAATCCTGACTGAACGGTTGTAATGGCCAATTATGTATGTATGTAAACAGTCTGATGAATGTTCCTAAAGTCGAATGTTCGTGGTTTCACCTTCTCGAGATCTCTATCGTTGTTGTTACCTACTTACTTACTTGTCTATCCACTTTACATTCATGCTGCTGTTATTGGTGTATGGTTTTTGTTTGTATAGCTTTTGTTTATTATTAATGCTAAACAATGTTACACTGTTTCCATTTTCGTAACAATATTAATAAATGATCTATACATACATGCTCTGGTCATTACAACTCTTTAGTTAGGATTACGACCTAGCTTCTCATACCACCTATGGTGTGTGTGTTAATTTTATCCATAAGTGTCGCGAGATCTACAGTTTAAAGTCGACTCCGAAAGACAGATTTTTTTGAGAAAATTTTCATAAAAATTTTTTCTTTACTCACAGAGTTTTTGCCCGAAATAAGCTGCAGGGAAGTCGCCTAAGAAATATTTTTTCATATTTCTTTTGGCCTCACGTCTAATAAATCACCGCACTGGCTCCTAGACTGCGGCAGCTTCATGATGATGATGTTTAGGGATACCATACCTGAAACTCCCTGTATAATATACTTGAATAGGAGTTAAAAGATGAAGTAAACCAATCGTTATTAAATATTTAAGTTCCATGGATGGTTGCATTGTTTTTCTTTATAAAACAAAAACTATTTTAATTTTCATTAAACAAATAAATTTTCTTCTTTTTCTTTATTTATTGTTTTACTTTTGCCATTAAGCTTTTATGTTTTTTTCTGTTTAACCACAATTCGAAAAATTCATTAAAAATATTTCATATGCTTAAGGCATTACGCGAAACACAACTGCAGCATGCAAAAGGAAAAAGCGCAATCGGTATCAACGTCAACGACACAGCGACAATGAGAAAAAAGGAATTCGTTTGTATTGCTGATGCATTTAACCGATAATTGTAATTGTCATTTGAAAGTGTATTTTTTGGTTTTTTGTATTGTGTTGTGTTGTTATGTCTCTCAACAGATTCGCGTTTAACTCTAATCGAATTTGCTTTATATTGTACGAAATTGGCAGTTGAGTGACACTCATTGAACAATAAGCGGACATTGTGTTCATTGTGGAAATGGTAAAGAAAAATTATTACAAAATGGAGAAATACACACAAGATGACAAATGATGATTGAATTTCTTTTTTTTCGTAGATCAATAGTAAAGTGACAGCAAGAGAGAGAGAGAGTGTGAGTAAGAAAATTTAAATTAATGCTGCATACTTTTTGGGGCAGACATTCTATATTGAAAACCGATTGATTGTTAATTTTTGCTACAGATTTTGTATAATTTGGAAAAGTGATTTCATTAAAAGCTTTATCTTAAATTTAATGAAATATAAGGTGTAATAAAAAGAAACCTATTAGGTGTATAGTATAGCACTTACTTACATACTTAATGGGTTAGAATTACAATCTAGTTTCTCATACCACCCATGTTGTGTGTATTAATTTTAGCCATGATTCATGACAATTTTATTAACTGGCACAGTTTTTGCCAGAAGACTACTGAGAGGAAGTTGCCTAAGAAATTTTTTTTAATCAAGCGCTCTCATCTGATAAGCCAACATATTATCTACTAGACTTACTTATTAACACTCAGAGTATTTGCGAGGAGACTGCTGAGAGGATAGGTTAGGTAAGGTTAGAGTGGTAGCTTTGATAGCAAAAGCTCACTTGAGCAGGCATAGCGACCCGTTGTGACGCCAACCCCTGTACTGACCAAGTTCCTCCAAACCATGGAGGAAGAAGTTAGTCAGCGCAAGGGCTGCACATTTAAAGCACGAATACACCACGCTGGAAAACCAGCCCGAAAGCTTGATAAACGAAGCTATATCCTTGACATCAATGGATGATAGCTCCGTCAAGGATTTGAGAGCCAAATAACCTATATCTGCACCTCGCAAGAGATGGGAATTAACAATGAAGGTGGATAACAGTCTCCTCTTCCTCAGCGGATCTGCACCCACGGTAGAAATCGTTAAGTGGGAGCTGCATTCTTTCCGCGTGTCCTTCCCATAACACAATAACCTTTAAGCATGGCCACTGTGATTGAAATGATGTTATGACCAAGTCCAAGTAACTGGTTGATGCACCTTTCATCCGTTGAAGGCCAAACGAGCCTAGCGGTGGAGTAGGACTGCTCATTGACCCAGGATAGGTTCGCATCTCGAAAGAATTTCCGCGCGATGCCTAGCTTGAAAGAGGTAAGTGGCATTCTTAAGTCGATTGAAAAGGATACCGGAAGTAGTGCGCCATTCCTGGCGAGCTCACAGTGCCCGGGGACCCAGATAAGTGTGACACTGAAGCACCCAAAAAGAACGTTGAGACAGCGGCAACATTCCTTGACGATCCTGGAGTTATTCACAACGTTCGACAGAAATCTTATGGCAGTCTGACTATCGGAAAAGTTCGAAATGCGGGTGAAAGGAACACCGTAGGCGAGGATCCATTGAGCGGCCCGGTAGATGGCTATTACTTCCGCCTGAAACACGCTGCAATAGTCCGGCAGACGGAGTGAAATGTTCAGGTCTGCTGAGAGGAAGTAGCCGAAGAAGTAGCCGGCTACTTCTGACAAAAACTCTGAAAGTAAAAATAAAATTGCCATGAAAAGTTTAAATTGTAGGCCTCACCGCTCATGGATAACATTAACACAGGGCTAAGGATGAAGCTGAGAAAGAACTAATGAATGCTTAGCGCCTTCTAGTGCTTAATAAGAGTATAATGTTATTGACAGCCTTGCTTCAATTTTATTTTCCTTCGTTAAATTTTACATCGTAATTCTGGTTGCCGTAGTTTAGTGAGCAGAGTGTTGGCTCATTAAAAGCGAGTTCAAGTTTCAGCTCTGACATCTTGAAAAAGGAGACGTTCTCGTCTCAGCAACCTTTTAGTCCTGAGAGAAACTAGTTGCCATGAAAAACTTAGAGTCGGCATAAATACAGATTTGGCCATTACAACCCTTCAGTCAGGATTATGGCCCAGCTTCTCACACCACTCATGTTGTGTGTCTTAATTTTATACTTGAGTGGAGGGACCTACAGTTTAACGTCGACTCCGAACGACAGATTTTGAGACTTTTTTCAGGTTTATTTACTCTCAGAGTTTTTGCTAGAAATCTGCTGAGAGGTAGTCGCCAAAGAAATATTTTTTTTTTCATATTTCGTTTTGATGTCTAGCCTAAGGCTCGAACCCGGGCTTTATGTCTAATAAGCGAACACACTACCTAATAGACTACTGCGACTACAACCTACCTACTACTGAATAAAATTAACTCACCTAACAGGGGCTGGGCCTTAATCCTGACTAATAGGTTGCCGTAGCCAATAATATATGTACAGTGAGCGACAAAAGAAACTGTACACCATGGATAAAATTCTAACAATCATCGATCTCAACTTTTACTACTTAAGGAGAATGCCCGAAAAAATTTGGCAAAATTTCGAAATTTTTTTAATTTTTTTAATTTTTTTTTTGTTTTAATTTTAACAAACAATTTTAAAATAAAAATAACGGTAATTTATTTATGTATATATTTTTTTGTTAATGTACAGTTTCTTTTGTCGCTCACTGTATATACATAATTCCGAGAAGGAAATGGAAACGGATTTGACAACAATATGGACCCGAAAGCATGTTTATGTTTAGGAATGAAGGTTTTGCTTTTGCAAATAACCTTACTTTAAGACTTGCCAGTAAATTCGTTTTAAAGTCTTCATGAATTTTTTTTCTTCATTTGGCACTTAAGAATTCGTATTAAAATTAATGCTGCTGCTGATGCTTACTGTAAAGTTTAACTATTTTCACCATTTTCTACGATTTTTACTAGTTTTTTCACCGTTTTTTTATTTTCCTTTTAACAATACCTCCCTTTTTTCTGTGTTTTGTTTATGAGTTCGGGGGCAATAACTTTTTCGTAGTAGATTGAACAATTCTTTCGTTACATTTCACTTTATAACGCGAAATGCGAAACTGCTAAATGTAACTTTATGAACAGGAATATTTGCGTTCGTTTTTTTTTCCTTATTTTTTATTACCATTTTAGGTACCTTTTCTCTTTGGGAAATTATTTTCTGTGTTGCTTTATGCTCAGTTTTATTTATTTGTTTCGCATGTACATGTTTTCGTATTTGTATACTTCAGGGATTCTTTTCTCTTCTATTTGTTTTCCTTTTTTGTTGTATTTCTGCTTGATAAGGGCTGTTTAATTCAAAATTGTACGTTTTTTTCTTTATGCCGTCAGTAGTTTTGCAATAAAAAGAAGAAAACGTGACCAGTTATAATGCCCTACAATGGCACATGGGGTTATTTTCTATAAGCCAGGGTTTGTACCATCTTAAAAACTCAAGCCATAGTTCGAAATATAAAAGAATAATTGCGAATGTTTAGGGAATATATTCCTACTGGTTGTAGAAGATGATCTAACCTGTGAGAATGTACGTCACTTCTCTATGAGGTGAAAGTCTTGAAGAGACAAGAGACAAGGTTGTAATCTGCAGGAATTTTTAACTCTTCTATGCCTACTCACTTACTTAATTATCACAATGGGCCCCATGGGGCCTAAGTCCGTCCGTCCAATTAATTTGTAGGGGCGGTCACTTATACCTACTAACTGACTTAATTGGTCATTAACAATCCGATTAACGGATTTCGGCCTGCCGCAACACATTCTTCCAGCCGCCTCTGCTTCTTGCGGGCCTATGCCAATTGGTCACACCAATCGATGACAAGGCTTCCTCGATTTGGTCCTTCCAACGTATACAAGGTTGTCCTCTTCGCCGACTTCCGCAGATCTCCGCATAAAATACCCGTCCGGCTGAGCATCCTCCTCCATTCGAACGACATGGCCGAGCCAGCGCAGCCGCTGGATGTTTGTACGCTGCACAACGTCTATGTCGTTGAGCAGCTCATACAGCTCACTGTTGGTTCGGATGCGGACATCATCGTCAACTTGCACTGGACCGAAGAGCTTACGTAAGACTTTTCTCTCGAATACTCAATTGCCTATTGACACCATAGTAGCACCAGTTGGCAAGAGTGATCCTACGCTTGATCTCCAGACTGACATCATTTTTAGTGGTACCGGCGGAGCCAAGATAAATAAATTCTTTGACTATATCGAAAGTATAGTTATCGGTCGTAAGTTCTATGCCTAGAAGAAGAAATATCTGCTGGCACTTGAAATGTTTGAAAACCTGATACAGGGGGATCAGGTCTTTAACTTCTTCCGGACCTGATACAGGGGGATCAGGTCTTTAAGTCCTTACAGACTTAACCTGACTAGAACCCGAAAAATAAAAGAGAATGATGTTTTGTTTAAGCATCCACAATTTTAATCTGTTAAGGAGCCCCTCTATTGAGTCCCTACGTGGACTCTATTCTTATAGTGACAGGGCAAAGAAACTCATTCGCATGATACTCTAATGGATAAGGAGAGTTGGGTATATTTCCTTCATTAATCAACGTCTATGCCCTCTCACTATACTGATCCGGAAAGATATTACTGGAAACATTTACCTCCACTTAACCTTCATGGTTGAAGTAGCCGTAGTCTAGTTGGTAGTGCGTTGGCTTATTAGACGTGAGACCATGGTTCAAACCTCAGCTCAGACATTTCAAACAAAACGAAACATAAAAAATATTGGTTCAGCGACTTCCTCTCAGCAGATTTCTGGCAGACGACGAACCGAATTTTTTGGTGTAAAAGTCGCCGTAGTCTAGTTGGTATTGTGTTGGCTTATTAGACGCTCTCAGCCGTTTTCTGGCAAAACTCTGCAAAATTGCCATGAAAAGTGTCTGAAATCTGTCGTCCGGAGACGACTTTAAACTGTAGGTCCCGCCACTCATGGATAAAATTAACACACACAACATGGGGTCTGTGAGGAACTTGGTTGGAGTCCTGACTGAAGGGTAGGGAACATAAAGCATTATGTGGTCATTGTTACCTTCTCCGTATCAAAATTCATTTCATTTTTCTGTACTGCTCTGTTGTCGCCTTTCATAAGCGATTGATTTCGCCTGTATTGCTTTAAATCGTGTGCAATCGGTGTGCGAAACAGCAATAACACCAGCGTATACAGTTCATAAAGAAAATTTGATTTTCATTGTTATTTGTCATGTTTGATTGCATTTCTTTTGCAAGCAAACATTTTAGTCATATCCTCCCCTCCTCGTCCATTGTTTGTCTAGAGGGGAGGGGAGTTACAGAAAAATTGCCATAAATTTCTTGCAGGCCAACTAAAGGAAAATAAAAATCAAAAAATACAAACACAAATGGAAACAAATGAATTAAAAAACATAGAGAGAGAAAGAGAGCATGAGACTGTTAAAAAATAAAAGTGATTGTATGACGAACTTATTGGAAAAATAAAAACGTGCAACCATTCGTTCGGTCAATCATTCAATTCATTCATAAAATTTCAATATCAAGCACAACCAGTCTGTCAGTCAGTCAGTCCGTCATTTGTTCAGTCAAAGCTAAATTGTCAATAACAGAGAAAAATCAAACATCAGCGGTAATTGAATTTGCTTCGATTGGTTGATTTAATACACAGAAGCAGCTGCAGCACATAGTCACCGCCAACCCAACGCAAAGCAATAAACTTTTGATTTGCAACCAACAAATAAACACACTTTTATGAGAAATTTAATACAAGAAAAAAAACAAATAATATGTTGTTAGGAAATGTAATAACCGGTAAAAGAACGCATTGCTTCGATTCTATTAAAGGTAGCAACAGCACGTATAGTAAGAAGAAGAAGAAGAGGGGTGTGTAAAAATATTCTTTAAAAAATACCGGCTGTAGTCAGATACCTTTAAGTTATATGATGTAACTACATTAATCGTAATCTGCCTTAGAAAAATGTTTTTAAATACCGGCAGCACAATTCAATCCATTCCGGGGGGACAAATCTACTTAAAGCTGTTTGTCATACACGAAACAGAGTGTTGCGCACTTCATTTGCCTCTTTGACTCGATGCAAATTTCTCCTGTTTGGTGTACCCACTCTCAGTAGTCCTATGAAACTAACGTTACATACATACGTACATAATTGGTCATTACAACCCTACAGTTAGGATTACAACCCAGTTTCTCATACCATTTATGTTGTGCGTGTTAATTTTGTACATCAGTGGCGGGACCTACAGTTTAAAGTCGATCGTTGATTATCCGATTCAACAGTGAGCTGTATGAGCTCCTCAACGACATAGACGTTGTGCAGCGTATTAACATCCAGATGCTGAGCTGGCTTGGTCATGTCGTTCGAATGGAGGAGGCTGCTCTGGATAGACATGTATTTGATGCAGGGATTTGCCTTGTTTAAGTTTTAAGGACCAAATCGAGGAAGAACTCACCGTAGGCGTTGAAGATATGTTAAGGCAGGCCGAAATCGGTTAATCGGATTGTTAATGACTAATTAAGTAAGTAAATAAGTAAAGAAGTGATGCATAAGTAGTTGGTGTACTTAATTCAGGATATAAGCGTTATGAAGAGATCTGTTTTGCTTGAAATATCTGTTGCCAATAAGGGAGACGGTTTTGCTTGACTGATAGTAGTTATCACAGATGTGTGCTACTGCTTTACGGTGTATTTCTTTTCTTAAGAAATATGGAAATTTTACAAATCTTCCCAACTGTTCTTCTTATTATTTGTTTTTTTGATTTGGTTTAGTTTTTCAACGAGCTAATGGGTGCCTCGATCGCCTAGTTGATAGTGTGCTGAACTTTAAAAGCCGGAAACATGGGGTAGATTCCCACCAGAGACTCTGGGTGTCTGTATCGTATGATTGTTTTTTAACATTGTATGTGATTCCTTACAATAGGAAAAAGGAAGTGAGAATAATCACTAAAAAGTAATTCTCGAAAGTCCCCGTAGTCTAGTAGGTATTGTGTTGGCTTATTATACGCGAAGCCACGGTTGAAATCCCCGGTCAGACATCAAAACGAAATATGAATAAATATTTCTTCGGCGACTTCCTCTCAGCAGATTTCTGGCAGAAACTCTGAAAGTAAATAAAATTGCCATTAATAAGTTTCTCAAAAATCTGTCGTTCGTAGTCGACGTTAAACAGTAGGTCCCGCCAGTCAAGTATAAAATTAAGGCTTATAACCTGAGTGGTTTGAGAACCTAGGCCGTAATCCTGACTGGAGGGTTGTAATGGCAAATTATGTATGTATGTATGTGTATATGATTACTCACAATAAACTATCTCTCCTGTATTCACACACAATGCACAGCATGAATAGGGAGTGTTGGTTTCAGAAAAGAAAGGAAAAATGTGTTCCGCTTTCCTAAGGTTTGAAACTGGATTACTCAGGTTTGTAGTCAAGCACTTCATCCATTACTCCATTTCGCCACTCACTTTTGGATGCACTTAGTGATGACTACCTCACTTTTTTTTTGTAGTTTGATGACTTATATTACAAGAATCAAACCCTGACTGTTTGATTTTTCGAAACCAAAATTTGTTAGAATGTATTACCAATGTATTCTGTTGCAAATATTCTTGTGGCATTTTTAAGTGACTTTATCACTTCAAAAGGAATTTGTTTAAATGCTAAAAAGCCAAATTTTTCTTTGACAATCAATATGTTATCGTTAGAAACCGACACCCCCTACACATATACGACTGTTGAGGCAAAATTTTAATTATCAAAAATGCCATAAAAGGTTTATGCAATAAGCTTATGATGAAATTACTCTTCTTCTGTCTCTCTGTGGCAAGCATATTTAATGCATTTGCAATGTACAACAAAAACAACTACAACAAATGGAACAATAATAATTCGTATAATTATTCCACAAACAACAATTCATGGACCATAACACCATACTTAGAGATACTCAAACATAGAATTGCAGAGATACAGAGATACAGATACAGAGATACAGATACAGTTACAAATACTGAGAAAACTATCAACACATTAGATAATCAGCAACAAATTAGAGTGAAATTAGTTGTTTTACTAATTAAGATGCATAAATACATGCATAAGGATATGAAACTCATGCGTACATATACATACACACACTCAAAAACACATACATATATACATACATACATGCTTAAATCTGTAAAAATGTGTAGGTGTTAGTTAAAACAAGTGATTAAGTGTATACGATGAGTGAAGCGAAGTATAAGCAAAGCCTTCTTGAGGGGCCTTTTAAAATATGGCCCAACACTAATATTAGTGTTTCGAAGACCTATTGATGTCATTAGGTGTGGAACAGAGATCAGCAATAAATTGTTTTTTCGCCACTCATAAGTACGCATGAAATTTTGAGTATGAGTGATTCATTCGTACTCACTACAACATTGATTTATAAGTACAGGTTGCAATGAGTATGACTACAACGTTGACTTCAAACTCATAACATTCGAAATATGTTTGATTCATACGTCTACATACGCATTCAGATTCATAAATTTAGAAAAATACTTATAATACTCATAAATGATTCGAGTGATGCGAATAATTCATCAAAATTTACAGTCTTAGTTGTTGTTGCATTTACAAAAAAAAAAGGAACAAGCAAAGCAAACACACAACCTTCTAGTGAGTATTGTAGTGTTCGTACGGGAATCATACTTATTTTGTGATTCTTGTAAATGTTGAGTCATGGAGAGTTGAAATCAACAAAATCATGCGTATTGTTAAGTATGAGTACAATGAGTACTTCAAACTTTGAATATGAGTGGTATGAGTATGATATTAAAATAAGTATGAATGCGTATAAATATCAGAAATTATGAGTATGATTCGAATCCACTCATCTTTTTGTATACTCATTGCTGATCTCTGGTGTGGAATAGAAATCGAAATCTTCGTCATGACTTTTCTAGGCAGAGTGCATCCGAAATGTCCATTACTTTTGTTATGTTGGCTGCGGTTTGTGCCTGATTGGCTTATAGGTACCTGTGGCTTAAGGAAACCTCCACAAGAAAAGGTCTAACGGCCGTTTAACATCGCCTCCACGTAAAATAATTAAATCCCTTGTGCAAAATATTCAATGTGGCATGAGCTTTATGGCACGTAGCGACGTTCTGTTAAAACTACACATCTTTGCTATACATAACATCCAGCTTAGGCACCTATAATGCTCGCCATGTACATTGATGGCATGGCCATCGTTGTCCTCAATAAAATATGTACCAATGACATCGCCAGTCCAAAAGTCAAAAACAAACGGTTACGTTTTCGTCACATACCCATTCATCCAGAAATGGCTGCCATCGTTGAAAATGATTTTTCGAAGAAAATGAGGGGCTGTTTCCATCACCTACAAATCCCATTTAGCCTTGGAGATTTATGAAAACCGGCTGAAAAATTTACAATTAATTTGACAGCAACGGAATAACCGTTATTAACTGTCAAAGTTCGGAAGTCCCTGTTGGAAAACTGCCAGCACTTTGAATGGCATTTTTTGTGATGTCATTTTGAGACGAAGCTATACTACGATTTAGTCTATCAAAAGCCTATGTTTTTGGGCCACAATACATGCAAGTCTTTCGCTCATTACTTTGATGGCATTATTGTGATTGACCTAGGAATTCTTTAAGACGACTAAAAATTTCCTGAAGTTCCTCTCCATAAGGAGATAGTAAAAAGCCTCCTTTGTAGGCCCATTTCCTTTCTTCCAACCACTTTGTGTGTCCTCATCTAAATAAACAAAAGTGTGGATGCAATTCTATTCTCCTACTAAACAGTTCTACAAATATAGAAAATAATTATTATTATGCAACTCCATTCTACCTACACAGAGGTACACAAATGAATGCAAAAATAATAAATTTTCAAATTATAAAACCACCCTACCACCCTTCCACTCCTCACAACACACAATAATTTTAAATTATAAAGTCATAGAGTACAGCTTAAAGTAGAATTTTCGAAAATTTAATTGAAGAAAACAAACACTCGCTAGGTTTGGTATACATAACAGTTCTCCTATTACCTGTGGTAAGAAAGAGAGAGAGAAAAGCTGGAAAATAGATTGAGTTGTTGTAGTTGTTTATGAATGAAATCATATTCTTCGAAACAATAAACACTTCTGCAGATGGAATATTTAAATTTTTATTTTCTGTCGTTCGGAGTCGACTTTTAACTGTGGGTCCCCCAATCAAGTATAAAATTAACACACACACACACACGCAAAAGAGCAAAACAAGTTTTGAACAAGTTCTAGAAGGACAAAAAGAAATTGTCTCTACGGAAGGTATAAAATATCTAAATTTTCTCCATAAGCCATTGTGGAATGCAATGGCCAAAACGCTGTAATTTGTCGATAGCTAACGGATTTTACTGTACAACAGCCTTCGCTGTGTAAAGAAAACTTCGTTAAATTTGTCTAAAAAGCACAGATAAAACTGATTACAGCAGGCCTTAATGTAGTCAGAGGCCTATTCAAAAAACAGTGTGTGCCTTTAGGAGCATTCACAATGTTGACAGATGCTGGTCATAGACATATAGAAACGGTTTTCAGTCATACTGTACGTTGCCTAGTTGCTTATGTTAAAACGAATCAATATTGAGGTTATACAACCCTGAAAAACCAATGTTTGTTTGTTGCTACTGCTACTAGTGCTCACTTTCATTTGTTTGGGTCCGTAAACCAAAAAAATTGAAGTATAGATTTGGGTTTTGGAACATGTACGCAACTTTTTATGCCTAATTCTCACTTCGTCGACAACAACACAGTCTGAAAACTGCCAAACGGTGTTACTTCGAGGAGTGGTCGTCTTCCTCGCAGCTTCTATTTCACCCTTTTGTACAGAGGCCTTATTACATATTTGGACTTGAAAACTCCTTATTCTACAGAAAGTGAATTGTAAAGTGTAAACCTTCTCGCCTTTATCCGATTCTTCTCTAACAGCAGGCGTTCTTTTCTTGTATTTTCAGCGTTTAAGGTTCCATCTTCACTCTGTATTCTCTAAACTACATGCGTTCAAACACAATACATCACTCACTTATTCCCTTCACCATCTTCAAGCTCAGTGGATCTCATTCTGTACCAGGTCCTAGACCGTCATTTTGGATTACCTAAAAACAATTAAATCTCCGCAGTCAGGTAAGTAGTATAAGAAGCTATGTAGGTCGTAATCCTGACTGATGGGTTGTAATGACCAGTTGTGTATGTATGTATGTACATGCGGAAGGCAGCAGTGAATCACAATGCCAATAGTTTCCACCAAACTGTTCAGTTCCTAGTGTACGGTGGCGACATTGACCAATGGAGTTATTACTTCTGCCATTAGCGCTATTATACATAAGCCAATGGTTCAAATACCAGCTCAGACATCTCAAACTAAACTAAATACGAAAAAACCACTTCATAGGCGACTTCCTCTCAGAAAATTGCTCACGCAGAATATAGTGCCATGAACTGTCTAGCATGTAGGAACAACATATCGTTGGCATTTAGACCATGCATTGCAGGTCAAAAGAAGTTGGTACTCATTGACCAGTAGTGCTAGCTGTGAGCAGCTATCAATTTCGCTGCAACTCTAGTCGCTACAGAGTGCTGTTTTGTATTCCTCTTTTCAAGGAATCATACCGCATGTCATAAGGCATTTTTATCAGACTACAGCTCGGCTTCTCACATTACCGTGTTGCGTTTGGTAATTTTATCTATGAGTAGTAGGCCCTCCAGTTTAAAAACATTGTGAACAACAAATCTGAGAAGAAAACTGTATTGTGCTGTATCGAAAGCCGAAACAAGCCTGGTTTCACTGTCACTTTCTCTTTGTGTTCAGTAGGTTAGGAATGTTATCCTTAACTTAAGTGAATGAATCTGAAGTTCATTGTAGATATTATAGCCTATTATTTATTTAAATACACATATTGCTTACTTACTCCTCACTCGTTCTCGTTCTCAATCTCTCTCTGTCTCTGCGTATAGCCCGAATTATACTTAAGAAGGTTCAGTACATAATCGAATCATACGGTTATCCTGTTCCTCCTAAGACTATAATCGAACCAATCATTGATTTTCTTCAGCTAATGAAGTCTAGGTATTTGATTTCATTTAATTGTTAATTGGTAGCTGTAGGTAGTATGTTGGCTTATTAAATGTAAGGCCACAGTTCAAACCCCATGTCAGATTTCAAACCGAAAATATGAAAAAAATATTTTTTCGGCGGCTTCCTCTCAGCAGATTTCTGACAAAAACTCTGAGAGTAAATAAAAAATTGGCATGAAAAGTTTCTCAAAAATCTGTCGTTTGGAATCGATTTTAAACTGCAGGTTCCCCCGTAGCTAATGTATAAAATTAACATACGCAATATAAGTGGTCTGAGGAGCTAGGTCGTGATCCGAATTCAATAGTTGTAATGACCAATTATATATGTATGTATGTTATAGGGTTAGCGAAGCTTACCGGGGTATTAGCCAATGGGCTTAGAAATATAAATTCAAGCAAATATCTGTAGTAGCATGCTTAAATGTAAGTGTGAGTGTAGTTATCATTGTATTAGTTGGATAGTCTTATTTACTGTTGTCCAAGAAAAAAAAGAAATACCATGGATTAGTTTTGCTAGCAACACCTTTACAAACGTTATTATACGAAATGCTTATATAATTTATAATAAACACACATACAATCTCACCGATAACGCACACACACAGTCAAACACATATACATGGAGATAAGCATATGATTATAATTGAAAATGATTTGAATAGAGACATACATGCTATACGAGTACTATGGACTCTTGATAGGTAGATTTTTAGTTATTGCAGAGCATTAGTAGAGCAAATGAAATGAAATCTTTGAAATCTTATACAGATACACGCACACACAGAGAGAGAAAACTAACACACATACACATACATACATATACGCATATCAATTTTCTGTATATTAAATTTATGAAAGAATAATTTACCAGTGAACGAAGGAATGGATATGTTGTGGTGGTAGGCGGCAAAGGCTTATTGGTCTTTTGGTCCATTTTCTTGCTGTTGTTGTTGTTGTTGTTGTTATAGTTATTATTATTATTACGTAAATAATAAATTATTATGATTATGCCAGGTATGAGTTGGATTTTCATAGAATGAATGAATAAACGAACGAACATACGAATGAATGGATGAATGAATGACGTGTATAACCCAGGGATTTTCTTTACTTTTGAAAATAGAAAATGTTTTGCTTATCTCTTGATTATGACCAGCATTACACTCAACTGAACTGAACTAAACTAAACGAAATGAAACTATAATAGCCACATATAGAATTTTAGTTTAATATTCCATACCAAAGTCACGTGTCAAACTGATGCAGAAATTTTTTTCTGGGTTATCCAAAGTGTTATCCAAAGCAGAGAAAAAAACAAATTTGATTTTTAGAAGATTCAAATTTCAATTATTTTTTCATAAAGTGAAATGCAAAAACAAACAAACGAGAAAACAGAAAATCAAAGAAATAAATTGAAGATTTTCCAGTAGCAATAATGTATGCAAAAATATCATGTACACTTTAAAGGGGGCCATTTACTGTCAATGAAATAACAAAAACAATTTGTATTGATTTGTTATTATCGCAAATAAATTCGAAGAATATTTTGAAATTTAAAGCAAACATGAAAGAATAGTGCACATAGAGAAATATGAAATTAAAAAAAAAAAAAAAAAAACAAAAAAAAAAGTTACAATCATGGCTATGGCCAGTTATCTTATGTCGAACAGCAGGAGCATAGACACTATCCCACTGCGTTAGCCGAGTAACGTATTAAAAAACCTCATTTCCTTAGTTTATTGGTCATTACACACTTTTATTTAGCATTACGCACTAGCTGCCTACATCACCCATGCGTGCGTGTTTATTCATGAGTGGCATTACATGCAGTTGAACATCGATTCCGAACAACAGATTTGAGAAGCTTTTTCATGGCAACTATTAGCGGTCAAAACTTATCGTCAATGAACTTCTAAGAGAAAACCGTCAAAAGAAATGCATTCTTCACAAGTCTTTCATTGAATGAACTTTATATACCCCGTATCAGTTTTTCGAAAAACCAAATATTTGCATCGTTTATAGGATAGTTAGGAATCTGTAGGAATCCTTGTTATGGTGGGTCTCTTGAATTGAGTAGATTTCTGTAGACATATTATAATCTAGGGACAATACAGGAGCTGCTAGAGCTATGACGATATTGACAGTTGGTCGAGTAAACATTTCAAAAAGCTTAGAATCGTACAAAAACAATCGAAGTGTAATGGAAATGAACTTTGAACATAGCATTCCGGATAACTCTCAGATCGAGTATTTAATCGAGGAATCTTAGGAATGAACGTCGAACAACGTATTCATAAAGGTGATTTCTAATTGATATGCTTTTCGTTAAAGAAAAGGTCTATTAAAGGGTGGAACATTCAGAAGTTTAAATTTAAAAATGCAATGAAACAAAAACCAAATTCATTTTTTTTTGTGAAGTACAATTGTTCCGGTTAGAAATGGAATATCATTTCATTCGCATGGCTAACGCTGCTGACCTCACAGTATCTCATTCAATCGGACGAATTTTCATGCACATTTTCACGGATTACGGCCTAGCTTCTCACACCACTCATGTTGTGTGTGCTAATTTTATACATGAGTAGCGCGACCTACAGTTTAACGTCGACTCCGAACGACAGATCTGGTAATTTCCTCTCTTTTTCCTGGTAATTTTATTTATTTCCAGCGTTTTTGCCAGAAATCTGCTGAGAGAAAGTCGCCGAAGAAAAAAAAATTTTTTTATATATTTCGCTTTTGATGTCTGACCTGGGGTTTGAACTCGGGCCTTACGTCTAATAAGTCAACACACCGCCTGCTACAATACTTTTTCAAATTAGAACATACAGAATAGAATTCTACAAATTTGGACGGTTCAACATACCTGGTTACTGAATATCAAAACTCCTGCGTCCAGCAGTAGATAGCAGGTAGCCAAGAAACGACTTGACCTACTCTAATGGGATAGAGCACTATTGACAGTTTCGCTGACAAGCTTGGTCTGCTCCACGAGGGTTACTGCAAAAGCTGCCAGGATGTGGAAGAATCGGTACAATCCCTTTTATGTGAGTGCTCTACACTTCAAAATAGGCGTCATCAGTTTTAGGGTGACAGAACGTTTGAAGAACTTGGCATGGTGGCGACCGTGACATTTAGGAAACTGGGAGGTGTCATCCGGAGCTCGCAGAGGATCATTACAAGGAGGCTCACTTAACTAGGTAACACAATGGGCATATGAGTGAACTTGCCTGTGAAAGGCAAGCTACCCGACAACATAACCTAACCTGACTTTGGCAACCATAGCTGCTGAGTTCTTGGTAAATAGCTTGAATCTTTCTGTCTGAGTGATTGGTCGTTCCCATTACACTTCAAAAAAATGTATTCCAAATATGGTGCATGGAAAGAAATAAATGTTTTGGCTTATTTTGTACGAGGTCTTGTTCCTCTGACTATTATTTGGAGACCCTTTTCAGAAATCCCTTCAAATTTATTATCAAAACAAAAATAACAAAAACAAATGGAATGTTTAAACATAAAAATAAATCTTAAATAAAATAATTTTAAATAATTATAAAAGGTATCTTAAATTAAATATTCCACTTGAAAATCATTTTAAATAATTACCACCATAGTGATGGGTATGATGACCATGTGAGCCATAACCATGACCATGACTATGACCATGACCGTGACCATGACCATGACCGTGACCATGACTGTGCACATGTTCATTATTTGTACGATAAGCCGTATGAGGTAAATGAAAACTTTGAGGCGGCGATTGATGATAGTGCCCACCATTGTTATAATGAGGCGGCTGGTGTACCTTATGGACCACTGTATGCAAAATGGGCACTTTTATGGGTACTGGATAGTATACAGGTTTGGCAATTTGTTTCTCCACTGTATAGGGCACCCTCTTCTCCACTATATAGGGTATGGGTCTTTCCACGGGAAATGGTTTTAGCTTTTCTATGGGAATTTTCACTTCCTGGACATTAGGCACGGCAATGGTTTTTGTAACGGGTATCTCTATTGGCATGGGCTTGTTGACAGTAGTTATAACTGCTTCAGGTACTTCAATGGCTACATTCTGGCGATAGGGTACGTGAACTTGTTGATGCTGATGCACGGGTATGTTTTTAATGACATGCGTGTGTTTTGCTAGCGGTGTACCAGCCAAAGCCTGCAAACTGTGAGCATTATGATGCACTGTATGGGTAATGGGTGGTAGAGAGGGCGGTTGGGCAGTGTGTGCCAGTTGCTTTTGTATTTGCAATTGTTGATCATGATCAATTAGTTGATGTTGTAATTCAATAAATTTCTGTTGTTGTTCTTGTAATTGTTGTTGTAATTGTTCTAATTGCTGGGAATTGTCAAAATCCGTTTCAGTTTCCGTCTCAATATCATTATCGGGTGCCGGTATTGCATGGTAATAGTGTTCGTTGGTTTCACTGCGTTTAGATTTGTGTTTTGAGGTGGTGGTGGACGGGGATGACAGGGATGATATTGAAGGGGATTTCTTAATGCGCAATATGGAGGAGTGTTTTGATTCGGCTGCTTCGGGTTCATATACGGAATATTGATGCTGTTGTCTGTTGACTCCTATCGTTGCTGTTGATTGTTTTTGTTGATAATTAGCAGTTATTTGATTTTGTTGTTGTTGCTGTTGCTGTTGTTGTGGTTGCTGCCATTGCTGTTGATAATTATCTTTGGCCATGTTATAATATTGCTGTTGTTGTTGTTGTTGTTGCAGTTGCTGTTGTTGTTGTTGTTGTTCTCTATCATTATTATTTCTTTTATGCTGTACATACGTTTGATAATATGTTGCTGGAAGCGTGTTTGCTGTTAACGTATTAAGTTTAAAGGCCTGTTCATATGGTTGTAATTGCTGCAGTTGCTGTTGTTGTTGTTGCTGCTGTTGCTGTTGTTGCATTTGATAGTCATTTATTTGATAATTATTATTGTATGTGTAATATTTTGTTGGATTTTCTATTTCATAACCCACTGATGCAATTGCTGTTGCCATTGTTGGTGCATAATAATTTGCAAAATTTTGCTGATGCTGATGCTGCTGTTGTTGCTGTTGTTGTTGTTGTTGCTCTGTTTCTGCAACATTATCCTCTCCGTTCTCCGGCTGCATGACATTATACGGGTTCTGTTCATTATACTGGGCATTCGACACTAAAGCTGATTGTTTTCCATCATTTACATAAGCCAGCGTATAATTTGGAATAACTTCAGCATTGTTGTTGGCCCTACCATCAGTAGCAACAGTGCCACTACCACCATTGCTATGGCCTGCGTAATTCGCTAATCGTCTAAACAAACTACGCTGTTGAGATTTGTTATAATCATTGGCCATTCCAATCGTATTACCATTACCATTGCCATTAACATTGCTGTTGCTATTGCTATTGCTATTGCTGTTGCTATTGCTATTTGTATTGCTATTGCTATTGCTTTGTTCATTTCCATATTGTTGGCGATTCTGTTGTAAATTGTTTTTATTCAATGCTGTGGCAGTGTTAGTGTTTGCCGTTGCGGCATACTGGTGCCCGGTATTCATTTTATTGTTCGCTTGCTGTTGCTGGCTAGACAAAGATGCTGCATAATGTTGCCCGGCAGGCGTAAAGGTTGTAGGCACAAAACCACTCTCATGCACATTAAATGCATTGTCGTAAAAGCTAGTCATATCACCAATGCCTACGCCTCCAGCTCCAGCTCCAGCTCCACGTTGAACAATAGCATTTCCATAATTGTTTGGCTGTAAACCCATAAAGCCATGACCTATAATACCCATACCTACACTACCACCACCAGTACCACCAGCAGCAGCAACATTTCCTAGTAAATTTCCTCCTTGAACTTCATTTCTAATAACAGCATTGTTAGCTGCAACTGGTTGTTGTTGTTGTTGCTGTTGCTGTTGCTGCTGCTGCTGCTGTATTATTGGCAATGGTATGGGCATGATCGAGGGTGGTTGGAATTCATTATCGGACTCGGCCTCTCTTACATGATAGTAATTCTTTAGGTAGTTGGCTGTAGCATAACCATTCGATAATCCTGTTAAGGCAGACACTACATCCGCATTTGTATCTCCAGCAACGCCTTGATAATTGGCCGTAGCAAGTGGCGGCATAGGAGCTAAAGCAGTTGCAGCAACCGCCGAACCTTGTGCTGTTGTTATCAATAGCCAGGCATTGATTGTAAATAGCCAAAGCCACTCTAAAGAGCGAGTGTTATTGTTGGTCGGATGTTTAAAGTAAACGCACAAGGTCCTAGGCGTGGTGGAACTTGTTGCAAGTGCTAGATTTCTGATGTTATTGTTGGTCGCTGCATGTTGTCTAGCCTTTGGCTTAGGCCATAACAATCCAGGCCACAAATGCATTGTTTTCCGTTGGTGCGTTCGTTTGTTCGATTTGTTTTTTCAGCTCACAACTCCTTTAACAGCCTTTTTTGGCGTAAACCTCTTCGCTGCCCTCTCTTTTGTGTTGGCAGTTTGTTCGTTTGGTATCCTTAACAAATCTATGCCCTTTTGCATGCAGCTATTTAGCCTGAGGCTAAAGCTACTGTTTTTAGTATTTTTGTGTTGGCTTTTCGTTTATTCGTTGACCACAAAATGCGTTCAATGTTTACTTTGCCTTACGTTTGATTAAAATGTAAATTTTCTTCGATGGCATCAGGCTTTTATAGCTGCATGTGGGAGACAGCTTTTCCTACAGCTTCTGTTACCATGTTTTTAATTCATGGTTTTTACACGAGATTTTATTACAAACATCACTTCGCCAAAGAAGAAAGGGTTTTTGATTTCATTAAGAAGATCTATTTGTTGTTGTTGTTTTTGTTGTCACTGCCTCTTGTAATATGAGTCCATTTTACGTTTTGCATGTGTGTTGTGCCATGACCATTAGCCATGTTGCATGAATCGCATTAACTTTTTAAGTTCAATCACTTACCACGCATACACTCGCATACAACACATGTTTCGTAACATTGTCAAGGTAATGAAAGCGAAATTCAGTATTTTTGTTCCACTCTTCTTTTTACTTTTCCTTTCCAATGGCAATGTCATCTAGTTTGTGGTCATCGAATGGAATTTGTAATGAATTTAGTTTCTGTGGCCGTTTTTTTTTTTTTGTAACAAACAAATCTAATGGAGAGGAATTGAATTGTTATGACAGTGCATGCACACTGGTCTGGGTGGTGTTTGGAGATGGGGAAAATGCATGACTTATCAAATTGGCACACTTTATGGCCAAAGAGATGAGTCAAAGCTGAATTAACTTTGAAAGTTTTGGTATAGCAAAGGAGAATCAACATCGTTGGTGTCCATTTAAATACACGCAGGATATGTGGCTTAGAAAATATGGCACATGTGATGAGGTACAAGATTTATACTGGACACGGGGCGAAATTTTTACTGGACACAGCAGTGTCTGTACAGTAAACCCTCCTATAACGCGTTACTCTCAGAACGCGGTTTCCATATAACGCGGGGCTGAAATTGCGACAGTCCTCCTATAACGCGGTACTTTCAAAGCGCGGTTTCCATATAACGCGGAGCCCTCCTAGAACGCGGTACTCTTACTGCGCGGTTTCCGTACAATAACATCCCATAAGTTCCTTGCAGTCTCTTAGTTTAGTTTTTATTTCATTTTTTTATTAATCCTTATATGAACTCTTGAATTCAATAAAAATAATTTATAATTTATCTTGCCGTTTGAATTTCTTGGTCTCCATATAACGCGGTACGAATGATGGGATTTGTACTAACTCTGAGTTTCTTATAACGCGATTTCCATACAACGCGGTAGACGGTTTCCATAGAACGCGCTACGAATTAGCCTGGTTTGTATGGTGAAATCCGAGTTTCTTATAGCGCGGTTTCCATATAATGCGGTACGCACTCACCGCGTTATAGGAGGGTTGACTGTACTGCCCAAAAAACAACAAAAATTTTTTCTGATAGAATTGTCTGTATCTGTATATATTTGGCTGCCTAAATTACTGTGTTTAAAAGAACTCAACGCAAACAATCATGGTGTTACTCACTCACTCCTTAGAAGTACAATTTGGTTCTATACGAACATCGTACATTTAATACATGTTTGGACTATGCATACATACATATCATAATTGGCCATCACAACCCTTCAGTCAGGATTACGGCCTAGCTTCTCAACACCACTCATGTTGTGTGCCTTAATTTTATACTTGAGTGGCGGGACCTACAGTTTAACGTCAACTCTGAACGACAAATTTTTGAGAAACTTTTCATGGCAACTTTTATTTACTCTCAGAGTTTTTGCCAGAAACCTGCTGAGAGGAAGTCCCCGCAGAAATATTTGTTCATATTTCGTTTTGATGTCGGACCGGGAATTTGAACTGTGGCTTCGCGTCTAATAAGCCAACACACTACCTACTAGACTACGGTAGTAGTGTACAACTGGGTCTTATAACTGGGCTGTGGTTGGTAAAATCCTACCAAATTCGTCTAAAGTAAATTTCTCGTCTCATTCAATGTATGCTTTAAGTTTGCGTGGAAGAAAAATGCGAAGTCGTGGTAGTCTAGTAGGTAGTGTGTTCGTTTATTGGACGTAAAGTCCAGGTTCGAGTCCCAGGCCAGACATCAAAACGAAATATGAAAAAAAAAATATTTCTTCGGCGACTTCCTCTCAGCAGATTTCTGGCAAGAACTCCGCCATGAAAAGTTTCTCAAAAGTCTGTCGTTCGGAGTCGACGTTAAACTGTACGTCCCGCCGCTCAAGTATAAAATTAAGGCACACAACATGAGTGGTGTTGAGAAGCTAGGCCGTAATCCTGACTGAATGGTTCTAATGACCAATTATGTATGTATGGAATAAAAATAACACGAGTGGTGTGAGAAGCTAGGCCGTAATCCTGACTGAATGGTTCTAATGATCAATTATGTATGTATGTATGTATGGAATAAAAATTAGGTTAGGTAAACGGTTAGCTTGCTTACTCGGTGGCAATATGGCCTATTGTGTTACCCAGTATGACGTAAGCCCCCTTGTCATTGTTGGAACCCCCCGAGCTTGGCGATGACATCTGTTGTGAAGTGCAGGGTACTAACATAAAAGGTATTGTACCAGTTCTGTTTTCTCTACAACATGGCAGCTTCTGCAGTGAGCTTATGCCTGGTGAATCAGACCGAGCTTATCAACGAAATTGCCAATAACGCTCTGTCCTGTTAGAATTCTTAATAAAGTGCGAACAGTTCTCTTATTAGGTCAGTCCTAACTTCTTTGAGTACAGGATTCATCGTATTTTCGATAACGAGAAATGCAGGATTTTTGTGAGAAGAGGGCATTTCCTAAAGGTCGGCTGTCACACATTTGCTAAGACCTAAAACAATTTAGTAACCAAGAAGGCAAACGAACGACAGTAGTTTAACGAACGATAAAGACATTGTAGCCAAAGCCTAGTAGGTAATGTGTGGAATTAACACACACAACATAGGCACATACTATCAGCAAACTTCAGCTCAAAACTTTAAAAGTGAAAATAAAACCTTTAAACTGTAGGTCACACCACTAGAATTAACACACACAATATAAGTGGTGTGAGAAACTAGGTTGTAATCCTGACTAAAGGGTTGTAAGGACCCTATTAAGAAAGTAGGTAGGCTACAAGCCTCTTGTAAAATGTTTTGACGACGTCTTTTTCAAGACTTTGCGCTACAGCAACAATATTATCTTCGGTACTCATACTTCACCATCTTGTTGATGATTTTAAATCGAGAGAAGTAGAATTAGTGTAAAAAAAGATCAACAGCTGCACGACAGCTGCTGCTTATATGCTAGATCGATTATGTTGACTGCAAAAGAGATGAAATGCTCCATAAACTTAGTGAGCAGAGTTATTTCTTTGAAATAAGTTTCCACTGTTTGAAAACCTTGTTTGTTGTTGAATCATCATTTTAAAAATATGAGAATATCCTCCAAATCTTTTCCGTTCAAGCAATATAATTTTTTCTTGTTAAAAAAGAATCATCTTTTTATTGTTTTCTTTTGAAATTAATTTTCAATTTTGAAATTGTCCAAAAATTTTTTAATACTTCCGAAAACAACAAACAAGACTGCCAAAAATGTACCAAAGACCTCAAAAAAAAATATCAAATAAGAGAGCAATAACGGCAATAATAGCGTTTCTTCATGCCATTCTCCATTGAGATGCAGTGAACTGTGACTATAACCGGAAATTAGTTTCGAATTTCATACACCCACACAACATCGTACTAAACAACGGCAGAAAGTCATATACCGCCTGACTTGAAACGACAATAATATACCGGCTTTCAAAGCCAAAGCACACACATACACTCACACACCCACCTTCACAAAAGCACAAACACAGAAGGAAAAGTTAAAAGCAAAAGAAAAACTACAACAGAAAAAAGCCAGTGTTTGAATCACATCTTCTTCGTATAGAGACACGATTGGAATAAAAACTACAATAACAACAACAAGTTGCTAACATAGAAAGATGGCAACATACAACAACAAGTGCTTTATTTGGGGTTTAATTGCTGTTATGGCTTGCTGTTGCACACACACACACAGAATCACTAATATTGTATTCGATTCACATACCTTTTCGAGTATTGTGTGGTGGTGGTGGTGTTGCTTGCTGCATTTTGTTGCACACCGTAGATGGGTTACATCAAAAGAAATTTAAGCCACATTATTGTTGTAAAAAGATTGCGGTTAAGGGAAATTAAACAAAACGAAAGAAGTTCCGCGCTATAAGAGTACAAATAAGCGGGTGTACATTTGTGTACGCTGGTACATGTGCTTACAAATTGTAATTAAAGATGCCATACCGGTAACAGGCGATAGATTGCATCCACAAAATTTAAATGCTCAAGCCATTGGAATTGTTTTGTTTATTCAATCATTCATGTTTTCCAACATCTAAACGGTTTGAACGAGTTCAAGATACAGTGGGTGGCCAAAATGTTAATGACAATGTTTACATACATACATAATTGGCCATTACAGTCAGGACTAGGGCCTAGCTTCTCACATGATCATGTATGCGGTCATTAAATTATTCATTCATCGTGTTGTCTTGTCGTACTTCTTCTTTCAACAGTGAAGTCCACAACGAAGTACCAGGTTTGTATCATGAGAGCTGCAAACTAAGTAAGACAGGGAATATACTCGTGATACAAGTATAAATATCTGAAGTTAAACTGATTTTAAGGAAAAAAAGAAAGAGCCCAAGACATGCGCCACCTACAGGAGTACAAGCCTATCGCATACAAAGTTCTTACGAGCGCTTTGCGTGCAGAACTGAAACGTCTCCCGTCAAAACACTGATTGCGGCTTTAGGCCTGCCAAGACCACCACCGACCAGATCATCACATTGCGCCAAATCCTGGAGAAGACTACTGGAAAAGAAGTCGACACAGAAGACAACGTTCGATATACCCATAAGGAATCGTGCTTTTGCCATGTCTGAGTTAGATATTGTTTTGAAGCTGATAAGGCCATGCAGAAAGACGTGGAGCAACTCATGTAGCTCCGACTGAAACGTCTCGTGAAAATACTGATTGGACTTATCAGTGTGGCTTCAGACCTGGCAAGTCCACCATCGACCAGACCATCAACCATATCATCATATTACGCCAAATGCTCGATAAGGCCCATGAAAAACAAGTCGACATAGAAGGCTGCGTTTAATAGTCCTATAAGGAATCGTCTTTATGCTGGGTATTCCTGTTAAGCTGATACATACATACATACATAATTCGCCATTACAACCCTTCAGTCAGGATTACGGCCTAACTTCTCAACACAATTCATGTTGTGTGCGTTAATTTTTATACTTGAGCGGGGGGACCTACAGTTTAAAGTCGAATCGGAACGACAGATTTTTTAGAAACTTTTTCATGGCAGGTTTATTTACTCTCAGAGTCAGAGTTTTTGCCAGAAATCTGCTGAGAGGAAGTCACCGAAGAAATATTTTTTTCATATTTCGTTTTGATGTCTGACCTGGGGTACGAACCCGGGCTTTATGTCTAATAAGCGAACACACTACCTACTAAACTACTACGACTACGACGACTACTATACGCATTCATACTCATAGTACTCATATTCAAAGTTTGAACAATACGCATGATGTTGTTGATTTCGACACTCCTTTACTCAACATTTGCAAGAATCACAAAATAAGTATGATTTGCGTACGAAGTAGAAGGTTGTGTGTTTCTTTCTTTCTTTTCTTCTTTTTTTGTAAATGCAAAAACAACTAAGAGTGTAAATTTTAATAAATTATTCGAATCACTCGAATTATTTATGAGTATTACGAGTATTTTTCTAAATTTATGAATCTGAATGAGTAATCGTATGAATCAAACATATTTCGAATGCTATGAGTTTGATGTCAACGTTGTACTCATACTCATTGCACGCTGTACTTATAAATCAATGTTGTAGTGAGTACGAATGAATCAGAGTAGTTGAATTTCAATACTGTTGACTCACTCATACTTAAAATTTCATGAGTACTTCTGAGTAGCAAAAAAACGATTCATTGCCGATCTCTGACTCATACTCATTGCAACTTGTACTTATAAATCAATGTTGTAGTGAGTACGAATGAATGAGAGTAGTTGAATTTCAATACTGTTGACTCACTCATACTCGAAATTTCATGAGTACTTATGAGTAGCGAAAAAACGATTAATTGCTGATCTCTGGTATATATGTATGAATTCTATTATACAATGGATCTGCCTTAGAATATAACATTCCTTCAGTCTTGATTGGCTAGTAATTTGTGTCATAGATGGTTAGCTTTGTCACAAGTATTATTATATTCTTTTTCTATGATGTACCTAACCTTAAGTAAGTGAACTTCCATTCCATTAAGAAATTCTATTAATTTTGCATGAAAATGATCTGTACGTCATAAGCTTCAATCCATTAGTGCCTTAAGTGCCTACATTTTCAAACGGAAGTCATCTATATACGTCCCCCTTTAATTGGCCAAACACTGTGGCTTTCACTGCAATTTCAATTATAACACCAATGCTGCCAAAGATGATTCTTGGAAGGTTGTGGAAGTAATTGTCTTCTTCTTTTTCTTTCTTATATCTCTTTTTTTTTTGTGAATTTAAACACATTCACCAGATTGTTTTCCTATCCACAGTATAAATTTCCCGTGTATAAATTTCCATATTAATTGCCACTGTTTGCACCTGAAGACAAATGGTTTTTGTTTTTGTCTTAAAACAAGAAGAAGAAGAAGCAAAAAGAGAAAAATTATGTAAAAAGTGACTCTTTAAAATTAATTACCCACTGAATGAATTATTTAATAGTGGAGACGTACAAAACCCTCCGTTTTATTCTGTTATTCATGAAAGCAAACTGATATGATGCGATTGTTTGCATATTTCTTGGGTAATTTTTTTATTCAAAGTTTTACTTCATGAATGTGCAACAATTGCAGCACAGATTTCCGGTTAGTAAATCATTATTTTCTATAAAAACAAAAAAAAAGGAGATAAAGTTTTCTTCAACACTCTTTCGCTTTAATATTCTGCATCATATTTTAAATGCTAAGAACACATAACACTCATCACCTTTTTCCTAACTGGAGAGTAGACGAGAAGACAAATTTTCTTTGTAGCTGCTCTGGTGTTTTCCACTTCATAGAAAAGAAATTAAAAAAAAGGAAAATTTTTAACGCCATACGGCTGCTTTCAAGTGATGCATCAACAATTTTGCGGTTTTTTTCTTTAAATACTTCACTTCTCCTTTTTTTTTTTTCTTCTAGCAAAGAAAAAGAAGAGTTTACTTAGGTTTCTAGCAAAAGTACAGTGGGGCAAAAATATATCTATAACATGGTGAGAAATTTCAACTGGAAAATCACAAGTAAAATAATTACTGTATGTGATGGCAAATTTTACGTTGTACGGTCATCGAAAATAAAAAAATAGCTGTGAGACTGCTTGCTATCTTAGTGGTAGCAAAGTTAAGTTTTATAGTTGACAATTCAGAATTACCATGATAATAGTAACCGGAGTTCTGACAGCCCATTATAGACTCAAAGAATAGGAACAGATTTAAGTCCAATTTGCCGATTGTGTGATGCATAGAAGAAATCACTAGAAAATTAAAGCTAGTGCCACATAGCACATGGATTTATACCTACATACACACATAATTGGCCATTACAACCCTTTAGTCAGGATTACGGCCTAGCTTCTCACACCACTCATGTTGTGTGTGTTAATTTTATATTTACGTGAGTGAGGAGACCTGCAGTTTAAAGTCGATTCCGAAAGACTAATTTCTTTTGAGAAACTTTTCATGTCAACTTTTATTTACTCTAAGTTTTTCTGCCAGAAATCTGCTGAGAAGAAGGCGCCGAAAAAATATTCCATTTTTTATGTTTCGTTTTTTTTTTAATGTCTGACTTGTGGCTCGAACCCGGGCTTTATGTCTAATAAGCGAACGCACTATCAACTAGACTACGCTGACTACTACGGTATTTATACTTACGGATAGGAAACAGCATTCTGAGGGTCGTAAAGTTGGGAGAGACATTATAGAGAACCCTGTACATACAGAAAAAGGGACCTTGAGCTTATACTCGTATATCTCTGATTTAAGTAGATAGTTAAAAGATGTAGATCATAAACTATATAACAGAACAAATTATTATAATAAGACGTCGTCCAAGCACTCACTGGCGGATCCCTATCATATCTCACAAAGTCGGATGTGCAATCTTAGAATGTCCATTTCATTACTCTGTGATTGCAATTGTATTCAGGCTGAAATAATGGCCAATGTATGGTGTAGTCGCCATAGTCTATTAGGTAGTGTGTTCGCTTATTAGACGTAAAGCCCGGGTTCGAGGCCCAGGCCAGAAATATGAAAAAAAAATATTTCTTCGGCAACTTCCTCTCAGCAGATTTCTGGCAAAAACTCTGAAAGTAAATTAACCTGCCATGAAAAAGTTTCTCAAAAAATCTGTCGTTCAGAATCGACGTTAAACTGTAAGTGCCGCCACTCACGTATAAAATTAAGGCACACAACATGAGTGATGTTAGAAGATAGGCCGTAATCCTGACTGAAGGGTTGTAATGGCCAATTATGTATGTATGTATATATGGGGTCATATCTCTGCAATGGCAACACGAAATTTGGCCTTTAAATGTTCAACTGCCTCTGCAATGTCGGTATAACACTTTCCTTTAACGGTGCCCCATAGAAAATAGTTCAACGATGTCAAATCGCAGTTTCTTGGCGGCCAATTGGCATCACCATTTCGGCTAAAAATCGATTGTGGCATAAGATGTATAGCAAGTTGCACCATCTTTTGTTCACGATAATACCATGAAGAGTAAAAAAATCGGTTTGTAGTGGTGAAATATGGGCCAATGATGTCTCTGCTTTACAAGTCGCTTCAAACAGTCAAACTCGTAATGAGTGCATTGGATTCTGTAAGACCACCTGTGGGTTTTCTGAGCCCCAAATACTTCAATTTTGCTTATTAACATACCTACCACCAAGATGAAAAGAGAGCTTCATTCGAAAAAATGATTTTTTTTTTTTAAATCGACATCATCGTGCAGTTTCTACATAGTTTTCCCATCTAACGAAGTGAAAACAAAGCGGTTGGTCATGTGCCTTCAACTCTTGAACTAATTGAACTTTGTAAGGCGCCATCCGAGATCTTTTCGCAAAATTCGTTGTAAACTGTTTCAAGAAATGTTAAATTCTTTAGAACAATAACAAGTTGATGTTGATGGATTCTCAAGCACACTCTCAGCCATAGTTTCGATATTTTCGGGTGTACGCACTGTATGAGCAGGCTCGCGACTTGGCGCATCAACAATAAAATCCATTTCCTGAAATTTATCAGTAAACTTGAGTATACAGGCACTGACTGAAGGGTTGGCCAATTGTGTATGTATGTATACAGAGCACTGTTAGTCCTTCTCTCCGATCAAATTTCATACGATATCTTCGTGCAATTTCTCTGCTTTGGAAATACATTTTTAATAAAACCTAACTTTGTTCAAGCGTAAATCGTTTCATTACGTTCAGTGGAGATAAAATACTAAATATTGTACCAGAATAAACCGGCATAAGTATTGCCAGATTTGAAATAGCACATGGTTCGAATTTAAAGCCATAGATGGCCCACCCTATACAACTAAAAATTAAAAAAAAAATTCCATAAATCAGCCAATAACGTAGTACATCTGCTTAAATAATGAGTTCTTCATATGACAGTTAGGAAGCTGTGTACCAACATGAGAAAAGACAAGAAGAAATCTCATCCGCATATACTGCTTGGGACGCAAAATATCTCTTCCGATTATTTTTAGAAAATTTGCACAATTTCCTCTGTTTGAGGTATTCCTACTTTCATGCTTCAAATGCATTTCGCCCCACTGTAAGTGCATTGTCTTGCAAGAATTCTTCGTTAAATCTACAGCCACCATATTCTCGAGTAAAAATATTGAGAATTTTAAAGGCAAAAAAAAAGGAAAAAATTAGATTTGAAAAGAAAAAAATTTCAACTCCTTTAGATGATAGTTGGGGATTTTGTTTTATTTTTCGTCTCTCTCTCTCTCTCTCTTTACTATCATCATCGTCATCATCAACATAAGCAGCAGCAGCTTCTATTCTGTCTGCTTATTTTATATAAAAAAAATGGAAATAAAACTCAAGTGTTTCCATACATTTTGTTGTGGTAAAGTGTTGAAGTTCAGATAAAACATTGTCGTGTACAACGTTATGCAGCAAGTGCAGCAGGTTGCATAAGGCAACTACTACTACTACTAGCGTGTATGATGGAAAAGCAATTCAACAAACAATTTTATGCACTCAATTCCATTCTATTGTTGTTGGCTTAAATCATAGACGCTTATTTAACTGGAAGAAAAAAAATTGAGATTCTATTGTATGACACTCCATGGGAGTGGGAGTATCATAGCGGTAGTAGTACATGAAATATGGGGAGTAAGTTGCATGTAAATATGTGTTGCTGTTGTTGATACTGATACTGAAGAAGAATGAGTGTCGCCATGAAATATATTTCATATCTTATTTTTCTGCTACTTTGCGATACGCGGAATTGTTTTTCTTTTTTTTTAGTTTTCTTCCTTCGCTGGATTTTCCTGTCACTAGAAGCAGAGGAAAAAAAGTCTTGTAGCGGTAACGTAACGTAAGGTATTTATTTTATATTTATTGTGTGGTAAACTACGTTGTATATGTATGTATGTAGCGTTTTACTTTTTCTCATTTTCGGTGGCAAGACAATAAATAAAATAACATTTTTTAACGTTTTTTACCGTTTTATAACGGGCTTGTCTCTCTTTTTTTGTTTTGTTTTTCAACAAAATCAAGGTAAAATGCTTCTTCATGTTTAGTCGTCTCAAGTATTCGGAAAAGACACTTGAGCTCCATTCAACACACTAAAGCACACACACACACACACATTGTGTAAATGTATCACCATCATCACCACTACCACTACTACTACTACTACTACTATATAAATGGATTGTTTTCAATTTTCTATCTGCAATGTGCACTTTTCCTCCGGAAGTCAACCATTTTTTTGTGTCTGTTTTTCTCGGTTTTTTTTCTGTTCATCTTGTTACAGCGATAATGTTGTGCAGGATGTAATTAGGATAGAACTTTTTGATAAATTTCCCCCATGTACCGCTTCTATTTATTTAAAATTTTTTCCACTTCAAGCATAGCGAGAGACAGAAACAGAGAGACAATTAAGTAGACAGTCATAAAGTATTGGTAGTTTTTCTATGCTTAACATTGTTGCGAACATAATTGATTATGATATGTGGAGAATTTGCAAAACGTTAAAGTATAAAAAGCAAGAGGAAGTATGGATCATGAACAGATATTGTGGCAACAGCAGAGAGAGTTTATGAACCAAGAGTGAAATAGACTGAGGTTATAAAGCTACATGCGAGTATTTCCCCATTAGAAGCCTATACAATTGAAAGATTTGCTCAATTCAACTTGGACGCAAAATACAAAAGACTGAACGTACATACATACGTAATTGAACATTACAACCGTTTAGCCAGGATTACAACCTAGTTTACCACAGGACTTATGTTAAGTGTGTTTACTTTATACATACATATTTAAGTGGCGGGACCTATAGTTTAAAGTCGTCTCCGAACGACTCCGATTTTTTGAGCAACATTTCATGGCAATTTTTTATTTACTCTCAGAGTTTTTTTCCCGAAGTCTGCTGAGAATAAGTCGCCGTAGAAATATTTTCTGGTATCTTGTTTAGTAAAAGATGTTTGACTTGGGATTTGAACTGTGGCCTCTACTTACTAGACTATGGCGTCTACAAGAAATAAAAATAAAACTATTTGACAGTCAGACCGATATCCGGGTACTAAGCTTTTGTGGGGAGTTAACTAGATTGTAATGTAAGAGCGTCGGCGGTAACTTAAACAGCTTGTTAGGTTAATAATGTTTCCTTCTGCAAGATTCCAGATTACATGTCAATTTTTGCAAAAGGATTAAGAAAATGAGCTTGAGAGGAAAGCAATTCCACGCCGCCGATTTGTATATAGCCTTTCTGTGGAATGGAATGAGAGTATACTCAGCGAATCGAAAAATAAAGACAGACAAAGGGTTTTCTTGAAACAACTGGCTCAGAGGCAACTGCTTATCACAGGACCAGATCTGAGCCATGTATCAGACTATCCAGGTATAACCTGAGGTCAGTAACCGGTCTTTGCATAGGGTAGTGTAAACTCAACCCACACTTGTGCAAATGCGATAGAGTAGCCTCTGTGATGCTGAGGAATCAATCATTTAATTCATCCAAGTATTAAACACTCGCCGTGGTCTAGTAGGTAGTGTGTTGGCTCAGACATCAAAACGAAAAATATGAAAATATTAAACACTTGGGTACATATCAAAAGAATTGTCCTTGGTGCCTTCAAAGAACATCCCGATATTTCTCAGGACAATAGGTTTGGAGGTAGTCGCTGTAGTCTAGGAGATAGTGTGTTCGCTTATTAGACGTAAAGCCTGGGTTCGAGCCAGACATCAAAACGAAATATGAAAAAAAATATTTCCTTGGCGACTTCCTCTGAGCAGATGTCTGGCAAAAACTCTGAGAGTACAAAAAAAATTGCCGTAAAAAAGTTTCTCAAAAATCTGTCGTTCGAATTCGACTTTAAATAGTAGGTCCCGTCACTTATGTATTAAAATTAACACACAGAAGATGAGTGGTGTTGAGAAGCTAAGCCTTAATCCTGAGTGAAGGATTGTAATGGCCAATTATGTATGTATCAAATACAAGAGAATTGTTCTTGCTGACTACTAGGAGCATCCCGAAATTTCTCAGGACAATAGGTTTAGAGGACACCACAGAATACACACAGAATCGATACCTTTGACGTTTAATAAACGCTCAAAGCAGTAGCTTAGCCTGCCAATTAGAGGGAGAAACAAAATATTAAAATGTGTTGCGAAACAAATGTGTTAGAAGCAACAGATATACAGACTGAAAACTGGCGGTTAAAATAGAAAAACTAAATGTAAATAAACATTTATTTTGTGTTAAAAAAGGGAAAATTTTGAATATTTTTTAATTTCTTCAATGAAAATTTTAAAGATTCTTAAATATTTAAATATTAATCGAAATGTGGGTGATTTTCGGTCATAATGAATATAGTTTCTTGTGCAAGAGGTAATTAAGAAGCTAAATATTACAAGATCAAAATAAGACGTACTACTCATAAAAAATTTTTCTTGCTGAAAGATGTCAATATTTTTTAATTTCTTGAAAGGAAAAGTTAAAAAGGTTATTGTTATTAGTTGTTTTCATTATTTATTAGTTTTAGTAGTTTAGTAGTTTTAGACAAAAATTAAATTTTTATTAACTCTCGCCAATATAAAAAACCCACCCTAAAACTAAAAAAAACATAAATGAACAAAACAGAGTTACAATTAGAGAGGGACAGAAATACTTTTTGGTAATATTTGTTGTCCCTTTCGCAATGGTCGGTTAACTGTCAAAATCTCGATTCGATTCTGTGTATATTCTGTGGAGGACACCATTTATGTCGCATATTCGAAGCGCTTACTATATTTAAATTTAAATAAAACATAGAGTGTGTGTGATATTATCGACTTTCCTGGCTCACGAGTGGTTCATAAGTGAGACTGAATATTGACAGATGGCATTGAGTATCACTACAATTTGTGGCTTATTCGCATACATCTACCACTTTAAAAATCACACAAATAACACGATTCCGATTGTCAGTTCGCAACATCTCACTTCGCATGCCCTCAAATTGCTCTATGGCACGTAGCGTCGTCACCATGCGTCACCATCATTGGTATCCAGATCATTCAATCCATCGACGTACAGTACTCGCCTCTGATAGTCCACGTTGCTCTCAAGAAATATAAGCCGTTGACGCCGACAGTCTAGACTCCACACGAAATACAGACTTTTTCGGGATGCATCTCGAAAGCTCTTTGATCTCATGTGGATTGCTATCGTTGCAAATTTGACAATTTTCTTTGTTCAGATACGCATTCATGCAGAAATGAGAATTATTTCTGAAGATGATTTTTCGGGCATTTTGTTACCCGAACAGAACATCCAGTTTGATAAAAAATTTTTGGAATGATATACATATGTATACGTTCATAACGATTTGATATTGTAGACTGAAAAAATTACAACTAATTTGATAGATGTGGCTTCAAAAAGGTGCCCGTTGTGATACTACGTTCAGACATACACTTTTTTTGCGTAAATCGTAGTAAACGCCATTATTGAGGTCAATATTTAATACAAAATTTCAATTAATTATTGCGCAATAAGTACGCAAATTGTTATAATATTGAGCAAAACTTAAAATACAGCACTGTCATAAGTATGTTCACTAAGCATATTACAATTTTCCAAACTCTTTCTGTTGATATTTGACAACTCAAATGTCAACAACGACAAACAAAGAACAACAAAACAGAACAAAAATAATGTTGTTGAAACAACCAGCTGTTTTGTTTACCAGCTGTCAAATGAATATTGCTTATATTATATTTGAACACTTAAAATATTGAACTCAATGAACACAGTATTAATTGAGAAAGTTCGCAAGTCCTTGGTGGAAGGCCCGATATCTTCAGATGGAACTTGAAACTGCAATATTTCCTTTACCACATAATTACTTGATGGTATTTGGGGCTTCATTAAGTCTCATTCTAGCATATCAAGGACTTTAAAGAACTCACTAGAAAACTAAACCTCACCTCTTTTATATTCGTTTCTATTGACATGCCACATTTTCTTTTTATTTTCCTCACATTTGTTGTGCTTTTCTTTAAGAAACAAGAAATAATTCGAATAGAAAAACCATCTCAATATAAATTAGCACACACTTAAGCCCTCTCTTTTTTGTTTTAATTAAGCACTTTCTCTCAAAGAAGAGTTTGCAAACAACAGCAACAGCAACAATAATGTATTTTACGAGGTGTAACAAATAAAAGAACAACTATGATGAGGAGTACTTAAGATTAAACAAAAATCTCTTTTCTTATACATTTTGTAACTAAAACAATAACAACAACAACTAAAACATTTACATTTCTACTGAAAGAAATGAGAATAAGAAACACTTTCTGTTTCTCTACACTTAATTCTCTTTAGGTTGTGTACGAGTGTTTGTAAACAACTCATGTTGAGCTCAAGAATATTTTTGCTTAAGGAGAACAACAACTTGCAACAACAACAACAACAAAAAACACTACCAAACAATAATGCATACATTTCGTTAGGCAACTCCAGAAACAACATCAACAAATTAAAGCCACTTTAGTTGTTAAGCTTTTCATTAATTTTTTTTGTTTCATTACTTTACTTCTTAAATTGTTATTATACATATTGTTGTTGTTGTTGTTCATTTGTTTGTTTGTTTGCTTTTTTTTATTTCGGTTTTAAATGTGTGTATGTGTGTGCCTGCCTGCATGCATTCTTTAGCCATTAACAAATTAAAGCCTAAACTGTAAAGCAACAAAAATAAATAGAGAACGAGAGGATAGTCGAGAGAGAAGATTTTGTAATAACAACAATGAGGTAAAAATTGTAACATACTTTAACTGTACACAGTACGAAACTAATGGCTGCTGTTACTGTGGTATTGGTGAAGTAAAAACGAAGTAAACATCCAAGTCAAATTGCTGTTGCTAGTGATGGTGGTGGTGCTGATCCTGTTGCTAAAACACTTGCTTACGTTCGTTCGGCATAAAATAAAATGTGAACGAACAGCAACTTTATGTTGTAAACAAATTGTTGTCGTACTTGTTGTTATTGTATTTTGTTTTTGTTATTTTTCTTGTTGCTTTTTCATTTTTTTTAAATAGAGTGTAATAATCATGAGAGCTAAACTAACAAGGCTTTTGTTGTTGAAGGGCTTCTAAAAAGGCCTTTTGGAAAAAAGGAAGAAGATCGTTTCTTAAGCAACATTTTAAAGTATTTATAAACGTTCTGTGTAAATACTACAACTATGTATTGGATTTATACTATGTTCAGATATGCACTTTCATTAAGTCAATATCGGATTTATTGAGTACAATATTTTAAGTGTTCAGACATAACAATATACGCATTTTCAGCTACTTGTTCAATATTCATTTGACAGCTGGTATACAAAACAGCTGGTTGTTTCAACAACATTATTTTTATTTTTTTGTTGGTCTTTTTGTCGTTTTTGACATTTGAGTTGTCAAATATCACCCAGAAAGTGTTCGGATAATTGAAATATGCGCACTGAACCTACTTATGACAGTGCTGCATTTTAAGTTTTACTCAATATTAATTGAAAATTAATTGAAACTTTATATGAAATATTGAACTCAATAATGAGATGTATTGCGATTTACGCAATAAAGATGCATATCTGAACATCGTATTAGAAAGTTTTTTTAATAGGAAATAAAAAATTCTTAAAAGGCTTTTTCTATTTTCCTTTATTACCCTCTTTTCGGAGTTTCGGAGTTTGTGTGTAGTTAAGCTTGTATGAACAGAGAACAGTAAGTAATTGCTACACAACGTAAATTACTATCAACAAGATGCAGGATATTTAATATCTGAGCACAGCATAAAACCCAATAAGGGTAACCAAACTGCATAGATTGTAAGTAAGTAAGTGTACGTGCTTTTTTAGAGAATATATAGCGAAAGAAAGAGATAGTGGTGAGTTGAAACTATGCAGAATAGTTTTGAAGAATTTTTTTTTAAGATTTCACCATTGTTGCTAACGTTTATCCAGTTTGATTTGAAAGTTGTTGACTCTTTTCATTTGAATTCAGCCTGCATTTAATGGTATACCAAAACTCCAGCTGATATAGTGCTCTAGATATGTATGTATGCAGCTTCCACCTTAGCCAATATTGTTTGAGCCTCGTAGCCTTCTAATATTTTCTTGTTGGCCCACAAAACTTCTTCTCTAGTATCATCCCTTAAAACTATAGAACTTACAATCTTTATGACTTCTAAGCAGACAATATTGGAATTCTTAACAGGAAAAAATCCTTTCGGATAGAAAAATAACTTGGAATCTGCATCTTACTTCTCATACATAAAATTTACTTTTTCCATTGGCCAGTATAACTCTTTTTGGTCAGGAACGCTATAAATTAAACAAAACACAACTTTGTAGATTCTGGGGTGTATGCTATGACCCTGCTACATACTCATACATATATAATTGGCCATTACAACCCTTCAGTCAGGCAACGGCCTAGCTTCTCACACCACTCATGTTGTGTGCGTTAATTTTATACACGAGTAGCGGGACCTACATTTTAAAGTCGACTCCGAACGACAGATTTTGGAGAAACTTTTTCATGGCAGGTTTATTTACTCTCAGAGCTTTTGCCAGAAATCTGTTGAGAGGAAGTCGCCGTAGAAATATTCTTTTTTTTTAATATTTCGTTTTGTTGTCTGACCTGGGATTTGAACCCTGGCCTTGCGTCTAATAAGCCAACACTCTACCTACTAGACTGCGGCCGCGACTATGAAGCTGCTAGGACCTCGAAAAAGATAAGAAGCCGAACATACATATATGGCAAATGTCAATAAAATATGCCATAATGAACCATAATATAAATCCAATTGCCAAAAACATTGTGGAAGCGTTATCTGAAATGATTCCAGTCTCTCCAAATTTCTTTATAATCTGGCCAATTTGGATGACCATATTCACCACCAAGCTCGGTAACTGTTTTACGATGTCACAACTTTCTGCCTTGTTTTGTCATATGGTAACTCTGCTGCAAACACACACTGACACAACTTGCCATATACAATTTTTTTTGTTTTTATTTTTTTTTCGTCTGATTTTGTTTATATTGTCTAATGGTTACTGGGTGCATAACAAAAAGTTGCAGTGAGAGACAAGCCACTGGAGAACACCCTATTACATGTTTTCTAAGAGACATTGATTTTGATAAGCTCTCCTAAAAAGGATTAAAGTATTAAAGAATTAAATTTAAAAAACTTAACAACAAAAAAGTTCAAACACAAAGGTTCTCCTGATTATTTCACTTTAAATTCCGAATTATTTAAGTTTTCCTCTGTTTCTCTTTTTTTTGGCTTTTACTTCAATCAGTTTTACACTACAACAGTCATTAATTTGAAATCACAACATCATCACAAGTGGCGATGAAACCTTCCATGCAGCATATGCTTCACATGACAAATAGGACACTTCAAATTCGTTTTACTGCACTTTGCAAAAAATACAAAATCTGTGCTTTTCAAAAGGGGACATGGGTTGGAATGTATTTTTTTTTATTAAATACCTGGTTTTCTGAGATTGTTTACTCATGAATATATATTGTTTTCATATATACTTTAAATTTTCCCCATGGAAAGTATGCTGCAATATATTTTTTACTTGCTGCCTAAAAGTATGCAATTGTTTTTTAGTTTTTTTATCGCAACACATGTTATTACATGTTGCTTTATTTGAAAGTTTTTACTACTTTGCTTACTGTTTTATTTCTGGGAAAAAATTTATTGTAAAGCAGCCAACTGGAACCACTTCTCTGTTGCTTGTTTTCTGTTTTTGTTTTTAATTTCTTACTCCATCATCATCATTATTTTGCTTACTTTGTGTTTCCATATTTTTTTTTTAACAACAACAACGCAAAGTAATACCGAAAAAAAGTAATAAAAATTAAACATTTTTGGTTAATAAAATAACATATTAGTTGAGATGGACGGGGTTAAAATGCCTTACAAATTACTTGCACAATCAGTTGAAATTCAAGAAGAGAATACAATTTTTTCATTTAAATGCAGGTGCCTATAAGAATTTAACTAATTTAAGTAAATTTAATTTAAACACCACGTAAGACACTTACAACTAACAGACAATCAATTGTACAGCCCCCAAATCGTAGTACTCTGATAAACCTTAGTATGCTTTTCAAAATCAATAAGTGTTCAGTATTGTCTCCACATAGTTTCTAAGAATGATGATTCATTCTCCTTATAACAGAATCTATCGTGTATTGCAACGGGGACTTTTGAACTTTGACACTTGACAGCGGCCATTTTGTTACATCTGTCACATCTGTGAAATTAGTTGTCATTTGTTCTGCAGATTTTGTCAATCAACACGTGTTCTGTTAGGGCATAAATGGGTGTTCTGAATAAATGGGTGCGTAAACAAACAAAATGGTCGAATTTGGTAAGATACCAATTCATATGAGATCCAACAGCATGCAAAATTTACTTATTTAATTGGGCTTTAACAACCCGATTTTGGGATTTCACCCTGCTTCAGCACATCCTTCCAGGCGCTTTTGCTTCTTGCGAGCCTTCACCAGTTGGTCACAACAATCGATGACAGGGCTTCCGCGACTTGGTCCTTCAAAGTCCGTCTTTGATATGCACTTGAAAGGGATAATGTAGACACAATTAAATGTAGTATAAACAGGACTATATTACGTGCCCAACAGTTGATACCGAATTAGATATTTTACACAGGCGATATGAGTCCATACTCATCTCACTCGGAAGTGATTTAAATTGGCTTCCAAAATTGGCTCCCATTACACCTTTCCTTGTCGAGTTTTCTTAAGTTAGAAGTGTTTGCGAATTAGCCGTAAATTGCAGCAATTATCAAAATGAATATAGTCCATACCATCTATCGAATTTCTTCCGGCTTGGATTTTAATTATGGTATCACAATACTGTTACGTTTTTTACCTTTTATAAACGTTTCAAATATGAGCTCGTAGATTGCAAATAAAATAAAAATAAATGTGTTTTCAGTTTGAATTAAAATTCTTTATTATTGGCGCAATTCTGTGTGCCACTGTTCGCAACTTTATGTAAACAACAACAATTGCTTTTCTTTGTTATTAATCCGTTTATACTATACTATACAATTGTATACTAGACAATTGTTCGACAGATCTTTGGAACGGAGATCTTCAAACCACGATTATTTTCTTCAATCATACCGCGCCTTCACACAAGACTGAACTTGACTAACTCATTCGCCTGCTTTGCCTTGCCTTTTATATGGCGGGATAAACAGTCTGATGAATATTCTTGAAGGCAACTGTTTCTGGCTTCGCTTTCTCTCAATCTCTATAAATGTAAACATTGTTGTTTCATAATTGTTGTTTGTTTATTTTGTTTACATTTATCCTTGAAGTGTTTGTTGTTGTATTTTTGTTTACTTGTTTATCATTTCTTATGATGATGTTTGTTGTTGTATTAAGCAGTACGATAAATTGTAAACAGGTTTTTTTACTGCATTGTTTTGTTTTTGTACCTTTTGTTTATAATTTTAATGTTAAACGATGTAAAAGCAAAACACCACTATCTAGATTTTGTCATTTTAGTAACAATCTATTTTGACGCTGGCCTAAGTGCAAATCCATTCCATAAAAATCCCACAAAAAATTTTCATTTTACTTCCTGTCAATAACTTCTAAAATAATGGCAAATTGGATATTAAAATGAAACTTTGAATGACTCTGAAAATCTCTTACAATCCTTGAACAATTTATGTTCTGTTCAATTGCAATTTAAAAAATTCTTAATACTTTCATTTCAAAAATCAGGTGATAACAGAAAAATCTGTTTTCGATTACGATAAAATAAGAAGAAAAACAAAAACGATTTCTTTTTATTATTGTTATTTGTGATAGTTTGTTATCGATAGTTTTTATAATTCTTACAACTTGTACTACAACTCAGGGAATTAGCAATTTCATTATGAAAGCAACAGTAACTGTAATGGCAACAGCAACAGTATCACAGCAATTATTTGTGTGTAGGGAGGATCAAAGTTTTTAAACCACAAGTGCCAGAGCAGATAGTTTTTTTTGAAAACGGATGCATAAATTTGCATGTAAAATATACGCCACAAAGCGACCAAACTACAGGACACCCACAACATCAACTAGATAGTAGACGGGAGCAGTAATAACAGAAGAGATTGGAAATTGAAATTGGGAGTATGTATGTGTGTGTGTTGAGAAGTCCAATAAAACTAAACTTCAACACACTAATCCACAGGAAAAAAATCGATAAGAAATGGTATGAGAAGATTATAAAGGAAAATTGCAACAAACTAACGGCTACACTAGCCACTCTAACTGTACTCTGTATGTACTGAGAGTGAATAAAAGTGAAAAATCGAGAAAAGAGTGTTGAATTTAAGACACTTAAAAATTTATAAGAGGACATGAAATGAAATGAATAGTTTTCAGCATTGTTTATGACTGAAATTTTCTAATAAACGCATGGAAATGGGAAAAGTTTTTCGACTTTTACTTGTATGTTGTGGTTTTCTTTTCTTTTTGCTGAAGAAAAACTATTCCGAATCAAATGTTTGAATATCAATTTCAAAGTGCTGTTGACAAAAAGTTTTCTTTCAGTTTTTTTCCCCAAACTTTCCTGACTGGCTTTGAGATGACAAACTAAGGAAAGCAATAGAAATGCTTCAATGGAAAAGGAAAGGAACTGAGTCGTAGAGAGAGAGAGAGAGAAGGAGTAGGGAGTGCTCCTTATTTTATGCTTCAAATAATCTTAAAAATTTATGATCTTGAATGTGTTTGTTTGTTCATTGTGGTTGTTGTTATTGTCTTTTAATTGCTGTTTCACAAATATTTATTATTTTAATAATATTTTTATGATTATTAATTACTTGTGAGTTTTAATGCTTGAATAAATGTTTGGAAAGCAAAAATTTATTTATTTTCTCTTTCCCAACATTCTCTCTCTTTGCTCTTAAGGAATTCGTTTTGCAACAACAATTTCTTAATGTTCCTTTATTTACTTGGGTAATTTTGAATCGTTTTTCCATTTCATTTGTATCTTTTTGTGCCTTTCATTAGGAAATTAACCAAACCCGTTCCCTGTCTTGATGCTAAAGTTTCGATTTTACTTACCACAATGGCCAACTCATTAAAATCAAATCATTTTTGTTACTTTTTCTGTCTGTGTGTGTGTTTTCTGTGTGTATTTGAAGCAAAATTATACGTTTTAACTGAAAATATATTGTAAAAGTAAGTAAGTATTGTTTCTTGTGTTTTTCTGCTATATTTACAACGTATAATTAATCTTGTTAATTACAGTTACTGTAACAGTAATTGTGCGAGGGTTATATCATAAGGCCCATAAAAAAATCACGCCAAACAAAGTGAAATCTAAAGTCTAAACCTCTCATTTAAAATGCTGAAAATTTTTTATTTAATTGATGATAGTCCCTATCAGAGATCAGCAATGAGTATTCAAAAAGATGAGTTGAATCGAATCATACTCTTATTTCTGATACATACACGCATTCATACTTATTTTAATATCATACTCTTACTACTCATATTGAAAGTTTGAAGTACTCATCGTACTCATACTTAACAATGCGCATGATGTTGTTGATTTCGATTCTCCATGACTCAACATTTACAAGAATCACAAAATAAGTACAATTCGCGTACGAACACCACAATACTCACTAGAAGAATCACAAAAGTATTGCCAGATTCGAAATAATGGATGATTGAAATTTAAACCGATAGATAGCCCATCTGGTAGTAATGAAAGAGCCTCTCAAACCTATAATTCGGATAATTAAACTGCAGGCTCCGGCAATAATGCTCAAAACCAATTAACGCATACCATATGATTAGTATGGAAATTGATTTGTTTGGAGTATTTGGATAGTGGATTACTCTCTTCCTATTCCTTACATTCCAAACAGACTGAAATCTAATCCAATTCATAAACTCTCCAACCTGTTTGGGTTGCGTGAGTAGGGACCAGAGATCAGCAATGAATCGTTTTTTCGCTACTCATAAGTACTCATAAAATTTTGAGTATGAGTGAGTCAACTGTATTGAAATTCAAATACTCTGATTCATTCATACTCACTACAACATTGATTTATAAGTACAGGTTGCAATGAGTATGAGTACAACTCATAACATTCGAAATATGTTTGATTCATACGTCTACTCATTCAGATTCATAAATTTAGAAAAATACTTATAATACTCATAAATGATTCGAGTGATTCGAATTATTTATCAAAATTTACAGTCTTGGTTGCTGTTGCATTTACAAAAAAAAAGAAAAAGACAAAGACAGCAAGCAAAGCAAAAACACACAACCTTCTATTGAGTATTGTAGTATTCGTACGCGAATCGTACTTATTTTGTGATTTTTGTAAATGTTGAGTAAAGGAGAGTCGAAATCAACAACATCATGCGTATTGTTAAGTATGAGTACGATGAGTACTTCCAACTTTGAATATGAGTAGTATGAGTATGATAAAAAAAATAAGTATGAATGCGTATAAGTATCAGAAATTATGAGTATGATTCGAATATACTCATCATGCAACCCAAACAGTTTGGAGTGTTTATGAATTGTATTAGATTTCAATGAGTTTGCAATGTAAGGAATAGAATAATCCACAAGCCAAATAATGCAAACAAATGAACATAACATAGCCTTTAGCCAGGACAACGCCCTAGCTTTCCACAATAATCATATTGTATGTGTTAATTGGTTTTGAACATTATTGCCGGAACTATAATATCAGAAAACCTATATTCCTCAGAGCTCATTGGTTTTTTATGTACTGATAACACACGTGAAGTCGCCGTGGTCTAGTAGGTAGTGTGTTGGCTTATTAGACGAAAGGCCCGAGTTCGAATCCCAGGTCAGACATCAAAACGAAAATATGAAAATATTTCTTCGGCGACTTCCTTTCAGCAGATTTCTGGCAAAAACTCTGAGAGTAAAAATTGCCATGAAAAGCTTCTCAAAAAAAATCTGTCGTTCGGAGTCGACTTTAAACTGTAGGTCCCGCCACTCATGTATAAAATTAACGCACACAACATGAGTGGTGTTGAGAAGCTAGGCCGTAATCCTGACTGAAGGGTTGTAATGGCCAATTATGTATGTATGTATGATAACACAGGGGGGCAACCGCCAATTATGCAATGCATTGTGTTGAAATTAGAGAACCTTACAGTGAAAAACTGGAAAGAGATAGAATAGCTATAGGACAGCCTATGTGAGTGTATTAACACTGTTGGTTCGATATTTAAATGAATATGCACACAATGCGTGTATATGGGACAGAGTATCAAGCTTCTCTAATACAATCAATTACATCTTTCTCAAGCCCGTCTGATAATTCTGGTTAATTGCATTTCTAGTACAGTTTCCATCCATCACATCGTCTTTAAACCTCAAGTATTGAAATACAACGTTTTCAAGCATCGTCAACGTCATTGTGTTACTGTTGGCATTTTAAAAAGCTGTCATGACCAAAACGATAAATGTAAGGGACTCTTTAATCGTTATGGGCTCTTATGAATTAGTTTAAGTTCTAAGACTTTCACATCTTCTTACTCATTTTAGCTTTTCTTCCCTCATTTCAATAATTTACCTCTTAGGTCATCTTACATTTAATCACTCTGAACAATGCAATTGGAATTTTTTGTTGCCTTCTAGAAATAATAGCCAATGGATCAACATTTTGTTAATAATGTCCTTTAGGATAACAGTATTGCCATCACTTTTCCCAGACACACCTCGTTGCTAATAAAAGTTACGCCATGAAAATTAAATATCCAATGAAATGTTCGCATAAAGCTCTTAAGAAAATACGATGCGATATAAATTAAAAACAACAACGATAACAACACCAAAATAATTAGAATTTATTGTGGCTAAAACGTATTTGTTTAAGAAATTACACGAACGATTTCCTTTCTTATTTGAATTGCCTTTTCCTAATGGCTTTAATCAATAACAACGACTACATATAACAGAAAGCAGTACCATTACTCTGAAGATAAACGCTTTTGACAATTCAGTTGTTCAACTTTAAAGGGTAGCAGCAGTAACCATTGCCAGTACATTGTTTCAGAGGCGCAATTAAAAAGGTTTGTAAGAATTTAAGTGAAATAAAACAAAACTTGTGAATCTCAATTGCTTACAAATTCCTTTGAAAGACAAAAGAAAAGTTCTTACTGATTGATTCATTAGTCAGTCATTTATTGAAAATATTTGGAACCGTTGCATATTCTTCTGCAAGTAATCAGTCCCGAACATACATATAAAATATGGATATAAATTTAAAGATTTATAGAAAACCATAATAAGAGAGATTTAATCGGCACACCACCCAAATTTCATGCGAAAGTTTGTCCTTTTGGTATAAAAAAAAAATTAATTTCATTTCAAACGCTAAGCGAAGACACAAACCATGTGTAAATTATACACTATCCATTGTTGATTCTGCATTTTTAAGTTATACATACAATTATTATAATACATTACAATTCATGAGTGGAATCATCTTCTTACAACGGAAATATATAAAATTGAAGTGATCGTTGTGTAGTCTAGTAGCAGTCAAGTAGCTTGTTACAAGCGAACCCCAGCTCAGAACCAATTTCTTTGGCTTTTTCCTCTCAGAAGTCTTCTATCAAAAACTGAGCAATATTCAGTTCGGTACTCGAATTTCTTTGTATTGTTGATGCTCTTGAATCGAAAAGAATGACGCCAGTAAGCAAACGATTAGATTTTGATACAGGAGCGGCAGTTTTTGGTCCCAACGCGAAATATTTCCGGCCCAAGAGAAAACTGGCAAGTATCTTCCACGAAAATGGCATCCAAATACGTGCAGAATTAATCTTGGAGAAGTACAAAGCATAGGACATGGCACGCTGTCTGACAATCAGGCCGTCAACCTGGCATGTTATGTTAAATGTTAACATACATACATAATTGGTCATTACAACCCATTTAGCCAGGATTACGACCTAGTTTCACACAATTGGTGAACAGAAATATTAACATACGTACATAATTGGTTATTACAACCCTTCAGTCAGGATTACGACCAAGTTTATCTCAAACCTACACTTTAAAGCCGTATCCGAATGACAGATTTTTGAGAAACTTTTTATGGAGTTTTTATTTACTCTCAGAGTTTTTGCCAGAAAAGTGCAGAGAGGAAGTCACCGAAGAAATATTTTTTCATATTTCGTTTCTTTGGAAATTCTTTGAAATTCTTTGCTGTCAAACCTTAGTTATCGGTATCGAAACCCCTCATGCAGCAAAAAAAAAACTACAGAGTCTTTACCAAAGACACAAACCATATATGTATATAAGATTCACCATCTGTCAATATGAGTTACAAATGTGTAGGGCCTTCTGCAGAGGGTAGTAAGATGTATTGGGTCCAGAGATCAGCAATGAATCGTTTTTACGCTACTCATAAGTACTCATGAAATTTTGAGTATGAGTGAGTCAACAGTATTGAAATTTAACTACTCTGATTCATTCGTACTCACTACAACATTTGAGTTATAAGTACAGTTACAATGAGTATGAGTACAACGTTGACATCAAACTCATAATATTCGAAATATGTTTGATTCATACGCCTACTCATTCAAATTAATAAATTTAGAAAAATACTTATAATACTCATAAATGATTCATGAGTGATTCGAATCATTCATCAAAATTTACAGTCTTAGTTGTTGTTGCATTTACAAAAAAAAAAAAAAAAGAAGAATGAAAAAGACAAAGACAGCAACCTTCTAGTGCGTATTGTAGTGTTCGTACGCGAATCATACTTATTTTGTGATTTTTGTAAATGTTGAGTCATGGAGAGTCGAAATCAACAACATCATGCGTATTGTTAAGTATGAGTATGATGAGTACTTCAAACTTTGAATATGAGTAGTATGGGTATGATATTAAAATAAGTATGAATGCGTATAAGTATCAGAAATTATGAGTATTATTCTAATCTACTCATCTTAATGAATACTCATTGCTTATCCCTGATTGGGTCCCTCGTTTTGCTAAAGAAATCGATTAAGAATCTAAGTTTGTTTCAATTAAAATTTCTATTTTCGTGTCCTTATACAATATTTTGTTAAGTGGTTATAAATTTTTAATCATTGCTTGTGAAAAACTTTTTCTAAAAATAATTATTTTTTGGTTTCATTCAAAAGGCTCAGGTGTTTTCGGAATATTTTTAATTGACCATACAGATAAAAACAATACAAATTATATGGCAACCTAAAATAATATCAATTAAAACGTGTACCAAAAAAAAAAGATGAGAAAACTTTTAACAGACTTTGCAAGCAAGCCCATCACTTGCCCAACAGAAATTTATTTAAAATCGGAGCTCAACAAAAATTTTACAGGTACGTACCATACTTTTATTTTCTCCCTAAATACGGCAATTGTTAGGATGTTAAACAGTTCATGGACTATACACAGATAAAGGATTTTAAACAAATACTGTCAACCAGCATGTGCAACAATGTTTACAATGTAACGAATAATTTGTCTGTCCCCCATAAAAGGATATTTAAGTACACATTTAGCCGTATACATACAAGAAAGGCTAAGTAATGTTGTTGTGATAATAATTTCTAATGATACGAATAATTTTAACATTGTATGTAGCCCTGGTCTATTGGCCAAAACACTGACTTTCACTACCATTACCAATTCAACTAGAAAATATTAAAAATTCTGTCTTGGCATGTGTGCTGGTCCTTCTCCACCTCTTTTTTTATATGCTCTTTTGTATCGTTCAGATAGCAATATTGCAATTGCTTAGTGACACTTCAATCCTTTTAAGTTTTATTTTCTCTCTCTCTCTCTCTCTCTTCTCTCATTTTTTTTTCTATTCCTTCTAAACTGTTACCAATTTAATGGCAATTATACGCTTGACTACTTGTTCATGTGAAGGAAGTTGAAAAATATGAAAAATCAAGCTAAAGATGGATTTTGTTCTTCTTCTTCAACTTCTTCTTCCTTCCTTTAGCTTTGAATTGCAAGAAAATTTTATTAAAACTCATGCTTGTTGTTTAAAAAAGAGCCACCAAAAAGTACGACAGAAAAAAAACTCCTGCATCACTATAAATTCCAACACAGTGTTGGCATTTTGTTGCCTTTTCATACACATATATTTTTGTTGCTGATCCATTCGTGTGTTTTATTTTTTGGCAAAACTAAAAGGCAAGAGTATGTTATTCTTCAAAATATTATGAAGGAATTGAATTTAAGTAAAAGGGGGAAGGTACGCTTACCAGAATGACTTGGAGAATTAAAGATATGTATGAATTAAAAACAAAAATTTTAAATATTGTACAATACATACATACATACGTACATACATACATACATACATACCTACATACATATAAAACATACATACATAACTGATCATTACAATCCTTTTTATACATACATACATACATACATACATACATACATACATACATACATACATACATACATACATACATATAAAACATACATACATAACTGATCATTACAATCCTTGAGTCAGGATTACGACCTAGCATCTCATTAATTAAATTCTTTATTGTTCGCACAATTCTGTGTAGCACTGTTCACAACTTGATGTTAACAACAATAATTGCTTTCCTTTGTTATTCCTCCGTTTACACCCTTCGCATAAACAATAATTACTAGACAATTATTCGACAGATCTTTGTAACGGAGATCTTCAAACCACGATTACTCACATAAAACACACCTAGTCTTTACATCAGACTGACTGAACTTTGCTTACTCAGTCGCCTGCTTTGCCCGCTGATGAATGAATTCCTGAAAACTTTATAAACGTAAACAACATCGTTGTTACATTTATTATCGTAGTGTTGTTTGTGTATTTTTGTTTACTTGTTTACCTTTTTAAGCTGGTGTTTGTTGTTATATTAAACAGTACGATAATTTGTAAACAGTTTTGTTTACTGCATTGTTTTGTATATAATTATAATGTTAAGGAATCTAAAAGCAAAATACCAGTATCTAGACTTTTCATTTTCATAACAACACATACATAATTGATCATTAAAACTCTTGAATCAGGACTACACCACTTATATTGTTTGTTTTAATTATATACACGAGTGGCGGGATCTACAGTTTAACGTCAACTCCGAACGACAGATTTTTGAGAAACTTTTTCATGGCAATTTTATTTATTCTCCGAGTTCCGTCCAGAAATCTGCTGAAAGGCAGTCGTATTTTTGCATATGTCATTTGGTGGAAATGTCTGGGATCGGGTGATCTCACGTCTAATACGCCAACACGCTACATACTATACTACAGCGACTATATTTTTAAACATTGTACCTAGATTTTCTAAAGAATTTTTTTTTTTGTTGAGTAGTAGACTGCGTGCCTATAGAAGTTTGTTGATTGTTGGCTAAAAATTGCGCCCAATTTTTTACCACCTAAAAGAGAATCGCAGTCGTCGAAACAAATTGAAGTCACACATTTCAAGGTCCAAGATATTCGGAAAGTCATTAAAAATTGTGTTGACAAATTCTGTTCTTGCTTAATTGCTTCATTTAGATAAACGAGTTTGAAAAAATAGTTACTTCCTGTTCATAGTAAGTAACTCTGGTCTGCTTTAAAAATATTTCGACTATATTGAACTCCACTAGAAGTTCATTAAAGGTGAGTCTGGCAAGGATTTGCCACGACAGAACAGAGAACCACAGGCCAGTAGAGAACATAACTGAATGTGTTTCAACATGTCTTTTTATAGAACAGGGGCCTTTGGGAACCTGAATAGTTCGATGTATAGCAAATAGGATTTCAGGACGGAAGATAATTAGTCCTCTTCATATCCATAGCCTAACAAAATTTAACTATTATACCCACGAAAATCTACAATTTAAATGAACCTTAATTGGGCACCCGGTAAATGTGTAACATTCATGAGATTTGAAAGCTTTATACCAGCCCCCATCTGTAATACACTTTCCTACGGTATCCCTAGGTGTTCGAAATTATACAGGAGTCATCTTTGATCGTCTGGTTGTCGGAGTAAATTAAAAGATTTTCAGAGAAAATTTCACCACCCAATAAGAAGCTTCCAATATTGCCAATTCCTGTATCTTAGCTTTACACTCGTTTAGCTTTTTTTTTATAAATCAAGTCCAACATTGCGCGCCATTCTTCCCAAATCCTTGCATGTCGCAGACTTTCGCCGAGAGTAGACAAATATCATCCGCAAAATCCAAATCCTTGAGCTGGCTCTTCTCTCAGAACAAACTTTGCTTATGACACTTGCAATTTCTATTCAAAATGTGTCCGATAATCCCTACATCTACCACGTACAGTTACTGAGGTATCATTCCCTTCTATGGTAAAGATTTATTCATATCATCATCGTCATCATCATACAGTATATGTATAAAGACTTATTTATCCTTACGTACATAAGTGTGAAAGGTAATATTATATGCAAAACACACACACACTCACACATATTTAGTTAAATGCTCACCAAGGCAAATAAACTCATTCACACATACACACATATATTGATATATGTATGTTTTACACATATACAGAGATACCTATGTATGTATATGAGAGAAAGTATATATTTTATCTATGGCTAAGGGATAGTCTATTCCATCTTTTATGGTTTAAGCTTTCATATTAAAACCATGACTTGCCATAAATCTCTGTAACTTTTCTTAACAACAACAAAAAAAAGACAAAAGAAAGATAAAAACCTGAATGGGAAATTCTACATGACTCGAGCATAACTAACTCCGCCCGCCTGTAAGCAGTAGTCAACACTCAACACTTAACAAAACGGTAACGGTAACAGTAACGGTATGAGTAACATATAATCAGTTTGTGAAACACCAACACTAACACACACTATTATGAAATACTTGGCCTAAAATTCGTTTTTTATTAGATTTTATAGCCTGTCTGTCCATGTTTTATTTTTATTTACTTGACTACGTCTAGCCTTGCTCACTATCTGGTTTTCACCAAACACCGCTAGAGAAAAAGGACTTTTTTGGGAAGGTTTTTACTTTCATATCAAAACTATTAAAATAAAGAAAGAAAAAACATACTCGGCTTTATTTTTAATAGTTTCTATGCATTAGAGAGAGAGCGAGAGAGAGAGAGAGAGTACATATACAAATATTTACTATTACAGGTGTTTATAATTGTTGCTCGTTTATTTTTTGTAGAGGTATGTATCCTCCCTTCTTTTTATGTTCAGATTACTTAACAAATATTATTCCTGTCTATGAGTTTACATACACACATACATACATACGAGTACATACTGCATGAGTATAAAGCTTTTATGAAACATTGTCTGTGTGGCAAAAATTATCAGCAAATAGTTTTATGCCATAAACGATTATCGTAAAAATTGTTGAAAATCTTCTCTCCATAAATATTTATTTGAGCTCTTTTTATTTTTATTTTCTTTTTATATCCTATTTTTATATACCTTCTCCTTGCCCCTAAATTGTGCACACATTCTACAAAACAAGAAAAACTCTTAAAATTTCAAAAGATTTACTACAATTTTATTCATTAAATAGAGATTTATTCCCATAATAGGTTGGTAGATTTTGTTTCAAGAGGTTTATACCTTAAAAATTTGCTTGCAATTAAGGGGGGGAAAAAAGAGTTATTTTACAGAATAATTTTATGGATTTTTGTAATTGTTTTCACGATCATAAACTGAAGGAGAATTTCAGAAAATTGTGTTTAAAACAAAAGTTTAAATAGTTTTAATAAACACTGAAGTTTTTGGAAGTCTCCGTAGTCTGGTTCAAATCTCAGGTCAGACATCTTCAACAAAACCGAGTATGAAAACGTATTTCTTCAGCGACTTTCTCTCAGCAGATTTCAAACAAAAACTCTATGTGTTTAATACTTGGATGAATTAAATGATTGATTCCCCAGCATCACAGAGCCTACACAACCGCATTTGCACAAGTGAAATTTGAGTCTACTATTCATTGCCCTATGCAAAGACCGATTACTAACCTCAGGTTATAACTGGATGGTCTGATACATGGCTCAGATCTGCTCCTATGATAATTTCCTATCAAATATTTAAGTTGTCTCTGAGCCAATTGTTTTAAGAAATCATTTTTCGATTCGCAGACAACCTATGTATATAGCCAACGGCAGTGTTGAAGTCGCTCTCGTCTCAAGCTCATTTTTTTACTCATTTTCGCAAATTGACATGGAATCTGGAATCTAGCAGAAGGCAACATTATTACCCTAACAAGCTGTTTAAGTTACCGCCGTCACTCATACATTACATTCTAGTTAACCACCCATAATAGCGCAGTGCTCGGATGTCGATCAGAGTGTCAAACAGTTTTACTTCTACTTGTTGTAGTCGCCATAGTCTAGTAAATACTGTGTTTGACGTGAGGCCACAGTTCAAATCACAATTCAAACATGTTTAACTAAACGAAATACAAGAAAATATTTTTAAGTCGACTTCCTCTCAGCAGATTTCTAGCAAAAACTCTGAGAGTAAAAATAAAATTGCCATGAAAAGTATCCCAGAAAATTCTGTCATTCGGAGTCAGCTTTAAACTGTAGGCCCCGCCACTCACGTATAAAATTAACGCACACAACATAAGTGGTGTGTGAAGCTGGGCCGTAATCTTGACTGAAGGGTTGTAATGGTCAATTATGTATGTATGTGTGCAAGACATTGATTATTTTATTGTCATGTAGGATATCCTAACAAAACTTTACATTTATTTTTAAAATATAATAGAGGATAGTAGGGACAAGTAGGAGTGACGACTGCTGTCCTTTGAAATCTAATTTCATTTGAGAAAATACTCTTCCCAGAAAATTCTCACGCAATAAAGTCAAAAATAGTCGTGTTGTGGGGGTCTGAGTACCATGCTATTGTAACCATATACTGTCCAATTCTTAATCATCCATTGTAGGACAAAAATTCGATTGTAGGCCGCGCCTACAGCTTGTAGTCATTTCCGAAGGATAGAAATTTTTTGGGAAACTTTTCATGTCAATTTTTATTTTTTTTTACCATAAATTTGCTGAGAGGAAGTCGCCATAGAGATATTTTTTCATATATCGTTATGTCGGAGATGTACGATCTTGCCTCATAAGACAACCCACTACCTACAAGACTATTTGGACTTCTTGCGTATTTGCTGTGAATAATTCGAATGATAATAGCAAACTAAAACTTGGGCTTTCATTGGCTTTACTAAGTTTTCGAAAAGACTACAACAAACGTTGCTTGAACAACAGCTTTAAAATCGTGTTTCCGAGCCTCCTAGTACGCTATAGCTTAGTACATGTTAAATTAACACTGCAGGTGGAAGTATAACTGATTTTTCCAGAAATAGTTACGATTGTAATTTTTTCTTTTTAATCTTATACTCCAGACGCAATTCTAAACCAATCAGTCTAATATTATATTCAGATATGGACATTTATTGTGGCAATATTCGGTTTATTGGGTACAATATTTTAAGTGTTCAGACATAATTATATACGCAGTTCAGCTGCTTATTCAATATTCATTTGCCAACTGGTAAACAAAACAGTTGGTTGTTTCAACAACATTGTTTTTATTTTTTTTTGTCGTTGTTGACATTTGTGTTGTCAAATATCAACAGAAAGTGTTCGGATAATTGTAATATGTGCACTAAACTCACTTATGACAGCGCTGCATTTTAAGTTTTACTTAATATTATAACAATTTGCGTATTTATTGCGCAATAATTAATTGAAACTTTATATGAAATATTGACCTAAGTAATGGCGTTTATTGCGATTTACGCAATAAAGGTGCATATCTGAACACCGTACAATTAATTAAAGGCGGACTAGAACCAATATTTGAGTATGTTGCAAACATGTGCATAAGCACGATATAATGCTGCCGCTTATAAATATAAAAAGTACACAGAATAATGGAAAAAACAAAACCAAACAAATATTGGTTAAATAACTCAGACACACAGACGTTGGCAGTAAAATTAACAAATACATTGTCAATGTATGCATGTATTATAAATGAGTGTAAAAATTTTATCGTGTGGATACATTATACTCATACGTATGTACATACCTACATACATTCATACGTAGTGTGTATGGTAAGTTATGTAACATATGGATACAGTTCCACAGATATATTTGCGTTTAAAGAGAGCACAGAAAAAATACCAGGAGATTCATTGGAGAACATATACAAATATTTGTTTGTATGTATGCTTGTATGTCTGTATGGGTTTTTGTTTCATGGCATTTAATTGCATAATTGTGGCGTTGTTGAACTTACTGCGGCTGCAATGGGAATTTTAACAGGTTGTTGGTTTATTGTCGACAGACAATTTAAATTTCATTACATTCTACTGCAAACTGCTAACTGCCAATGCCGCTACTAGTTATCATTGCGATTGCAAATGCTTTTGCAAACTATTTTTTTTTGTAACAACTAAACTATTGATGTGTCTGCACATAGAGACAGAGAGAGAGAGTGTGTACACATGAGAATGGTAGGTTCAAGAGATTTTTTTTCTTTTTCCAGTTACTGTCTGTATAGAGAGTAATACTGTCGGATATTTATATGGGCTCCCATTATCAAAATATTTTGGTATTTCATTACATTCATTCATTGGTAATTGATCATAGAACCCTTTAGCCAGGCTTACGACCTAGCCTCTCACGCCACTTATGTTGTGTGTGATAATTTAAGGCATGAGTTGCGGCATCCACAGTCTAAAACGCGCGATATATTTTTGAGAAACTTTTCATGGCAATTTTATTTTTACGCCCAGAGTTTTTACCAGAAAGGAAGTTTACTGAGAGGAAGTCGCCGTAGATTTTCATAGACTAATTGCGATTGCAATGGCTTAAACATGCAATGTAACGGGACAACTAAACCTTAAAATAGAGTATCATTAATGTGCTGCTGAATTTCTCGATTACTGCCAGCTAAGCAAAAACAACGATTTTCAACTGCTAGCCTAGGAAAGTATGGCATGAGATACTATCAAGTCTTACTAAACCCGTAATCAGCATTCTGTTAAGAATAATGCAACTGTGGCTGAAGTGAAGTGATCGGGGAAGACATCTTGAGAATGTTCCCTGAAACAAGGCAAACCGAGAATCTCTCCAAGTTCTGGTCACCTCAGCCATAAGGAAGACACATTTTCATTAAAAAACTAGGCGAATAATGAGGCATTTTTTGGTTACATAATAAATAAGCAGAATAAACGCTCTGGAGCACTAAAAATCAATTCAGGCCAAAAGATAAAACTTTTACTCAAAATTACTCTGACGTGTAGTGTAAAAGAAAAAGTCTAACATGATCAAACCGTACGATCTCGGTGGGCAGAACACACCGCCTCCACGTGAAATGAGTCTGCTCTCAATTTGCTCATGCAGAATATCCAATGCGTCATGAACTATCTGTCTTGTAGAATCAACATCAATATCAGTTGGTCTCTAAATCATGCAATTCAGGCCAAAAGAAGTTGATAGTCGTCGCAATATAGCTCTCGCCGTTGATAATGATGGCCTGATTCTCAAACTAACATGGACCGATTACGCTGCCGTAAAACCGTTATTTAAAAACTGTGTTGTGTAATGTCTACACTGGAGACATAATTTATCGAAATCGCTAACATAATGGCTACACAACTAGCTCACTGACTATCTCCTATTTGAAGTAGATGTATTGGACCTGGAATCGCCGTAGTCTTGTAGACTTAAGGCTACGGCTCGAACCTCGGATCAGATATCAGAACGAAATATGAAAAAATATTTCTTCGGCGTCTTCCTTTCAGCAAATTTGTGGCAAGAACTCTGAGTGTAAAAATAAAATTTGCCATGAAAAGTTTCTCAAAAATCTGTCGTTCGCAGTCGACTTTAAACTGTAAGTCTCGTCACTCACGTATAAAATTAACGCACACAACATGGGTGGTGTGCGAAGCTAGGTCGTAATCCTGACTGAAGTGTTGTAATGACCAATTATGTAGGTATGTACTTATGTAGTGAAACTGAACAACATACTGCACGTGCTACAATCAACATACTGAGGCTTGCATTTCCAGTTGCCCTAATATCTAGTATTGTCCGGCAAGATTGAACCATTTTAGACTTGCTTTGATAGTTTCTCATCAAACCTCAGACTCTGGAAGTATCCAAAGAGCAAATCAGTCAGTAATATTGGATTTTTGCTGCCGATAGCTCTGGCAAGTGTAATACAAAATTCTAAAAATCAAGTCCTTATGATCATCAATGCTAAGGGCAACCAACGATAACGACGATTGTACATTTCCAGTTACCAGATCATAAGAAGGAAAATTCTAATTAATATCCAACCCTATTCTTTTCAAGCATGGTGTAAGCTTTTGCGAAACTTGCTGACTTTGTCATTATCATTTACATGTATGTATATATGTATGTATGTATGTATGTATTTGCGTTGTTTGTTTTTTAATATTTAAAATTTTAATAGAGTACTGTCACAGGGTTATACCATTGATAAATAAAAACAAAATGCAAGTAACGCTATGTTATAAAAAATTAAAAATATGAGGGAGAGTAAGAGAAAAAACGAAATTAAATTGTTAGTTTTATAAGGGAAACTTATAAGTACAATTTCATTTGAACATTTATAACCAACAAGAAGTCATTGCTCATATCGTATCGTAGTAATAAATTACTGTGCAATGCAAGCAAAAATCATATGCATTACAATTCAAATGTCATGTCATTAGCGTTTTGAAACAACACAAAAAAAACTATTAAAAAAAATACAAATTATTATCACAGTTTTGTTTTTTCTTTTATTATCCTTGTTGAGTTCCATTTTTTTATTAAAATGATGTTTTTGATAAACTAAAGCAGATACAAATAAAAAAAAAAACAGCAACAGTTTAGATACAATTTATAAAAAAAATATTCTGGTCTGTTCTGTATTCCAGAAAGGAGTTGTAGCGCAAAAAACAAATTATTAAAAATAAATACATACCTATCATTACAATCCCTTAGTCAGGAATACGGCCTAGCTTCTCACACCACTTATGTTAGGAGTGTTGGTTTCTATCCATGAGAGGCGAGGCCTACAGCAAAAAGTAACTCCGTATAACAGATTGGGAACCTCTTTTAAGTAATTTTATTTTCACTCAGATATTTTTCCTGATTTACGAAAATAAGAATCCAGATTGTTCTTCTGTACTCTTTTACATCATTTAACATTAAAATACAACAACAAACACCAGCATAAAAAATGGTAAACAAAAATGCAACAACAAGCAACAGCATAAAAGATAGTAAACAAGTAAACAAAAATTCAACAGCAAACGCCAGAATAAAAAAATGGTCAACTAGTAAACAAAAATACAACAACAAACACTACAAGAATAAATTTAAATAAAATACATAAACAACAATAATGAAACAACGATGTTTACATTTATAGAGATTTCGAGAAGGAGAAGCCACGTACATTCGTCTTCAAGAGCATACATCAGGCTGTTTACTCTGCCATATAAAAGGCAAAACAAAGCAGGCGAGTGGGTCAGTGAAGTTCAGACAGTCCTGTGTAAAGACTAGGTGTGTTTGAAGTGAGTAATTGTGGTTTGAAGATCCCCATTACAAAGATCTGTCGTATAATGGCTTAGTGATTGTTATTGTTTAAGCAAAGACTGTAAACAGAGAAATAACAAAGAAGAGCAATTGTTGTTGTTTACATCAAGTTGTGAATAGTGGCACACTGAATTGTGCGAATGATAAAGAATTTTAATTAAAACTAAACACAAATTTACACCTATTTCATTTGCAATCTGCGAGTTCATATTTTAAACGTTTTTAAAAGGTAAAAAAGTAACAGTATTTTATAATCCATTAACAAATTAAATAAAAAATATGTTTCGCCTTAAACATCAACAACTTTCGTTGAGAAGTTGAACTGTATTTGCATACGTTTTACAGAACCGGGGAAATTTAATAAAATAAATCAAATTTTTTATCAGCATTTTTTAATTTTTTGTTCGTATTTAATTATTTAATTGGTAGGCATTTGTTAAACCACATGTAACTGTATGTCTCTAAAAGGATTTGTCGTTTCGGTTTTATTGCTCATGTAAGTGATGTTGACAACAATATTTTTTAGCCATAATTTTATATTTAACGTGACGACATATTAAAAGTGATGACATTTTTTTGTGTTTTTTTCCTTTTAATAGGCTCTTTATAGCAGTAGTTAGCAATTGTTTGGTGTTAAACAAAAAACTATTCAATGTTATAAAGCTTAATTCTTCTGTTTATTAATAGAGAACAATGATATATTGCCTACTCAACGTAATATAACCCAACCAGCTGCAGCGTGCACTTTGGAATCTTCTATTCTATTCGATATTCTGTTCATGTGTACTCTAAAGACGAATAAGACACAGGCGTATTTATCTCCTTATTATTTTTCCTATCTAGCTTGAGAGATTGCTAAATACCATTTCAACTATTGACTTTGCCTTTCGGAATCCATAATGATTGCTGCAGATACCATTGGCCATTTAAAAGAGTTTCAACAGATTGGTGAATGAATGAAGAAACAGACTCAATAGTCTGAGGAACAACAGGTTAATTCCACATAGTCACAAACAGAGATTAGCAATGAGTATTCAAAAAGATGAGTAGAATCGAATCATACTCATAATTTCTGATACTTATACGCATTCATACTTATTTATATATCATACCCATACTATGTACTCATTTCCAAAGTTGGAACTTTACTCATACTTAACAATACGTATTGATTAATATAAGTATGATTCGCGTACTAACACTACGATACTCACTAGAAGGTTGTGTGTTTGCTTTGCTTGCTGTCTTTGTCTTTTTCTTTTTTCTTTTTTTGTAAATGCAACAACAACTAAGACTGTAAAGTTTGATGAATGATACGACTAACTAGAATCATTTATGAGTATTATAAGTATTTTTCTAAATTTATGAAACTGAATGAGTAGGCGTATGAATCAAACATACTCATTGCAACCTGTATTTATAAATCAATGTTGTAGTGAGTACGAACGAATCAGAGGAGTTGAAATTCAATACTGTTGACTTACTCATACTTAAAATTTCATGAGTACTTATGAGTAGCGAAAAAAATAATTCAATGCTAATATCTGGTCACAGTACAGTACAGGTACAGTTTGCCATTTTTTGCCTTCGAGTCAAAGTTTCTTTTTGTCTTAGTTGAAGTCATGAACATTCGCCTTCAAGAATATTCAACACACTGTTTACTTTGCCATATAAAATTCAACGCAAAGAAGGCGACAGAGCTAGTGAAATTCAGTCAGTCTTGTGTGAAGACGCGGTGCGTTTGAAGAACTCCGTTACAAAGATCTGTCGTATAATTACTTAGTGATTGTTATTGTTTATTCAGAGGATATAAACAGATTAATAACAAACGAAGCAGTTGTTGTTGTTTACATCAAGTTGTGAACACTGGCACATAGAATTGTGCGAATAATAAAAAATTTTAATTAATTTATACTCTGTAAACCAAATCCGCATATATACTCTGTAAAGGAAGGTTTGTCATGGGGCTTACTTTTGAATATTCTGTTGCGAATTTAGTCTTTTGTTGGATGTTTCGGTAGCTGCCTACACTTGCTTGGTTATATTGTGCGCTTACTATGGGTCCTTCCCAACTTCTCGCTTTAGGGAGTAAATTTGTATATTTCGGATATTTTGCTTGACTAGTTCGAGACTTACTGGAATTTCATAAAGCCTTGCTTATTGTCTACCAAGAATAAGATGCCGATTCTGGTTGCTGATACATTCTTTTCGCAGGTTTTCCGTTAATTCGATGTTTTGTTCTACAGCTGTGAAGACTACATAGTTGTCGTAGTCGCCGGAGTCTAGTAGGTAGTGTGTTCGATTATTAGACGTAAAGCTCGAGTTCGAGCCCCAGGCCAGACATCGAAACGAAATATGAAAAAACAAATATTTCTTAGGGGACTTCCTCTCAGCAGATTTCTTGCAAAAACTCTGAGAGTAAATAAATCTGCAATGAAAAAGTTTCTCAAAATCTGTCGTTCGGAGTCGCCTTTAAACTGTAGGTCCCGCCACTCAAGTATAAAATTAAGGCACGCAACATGAGTGGTGTGAGAAGCTAGGCCGTATTCCTGACTGAAGAGTTGCAGTGGCCAATTATGTATATACATATGTCTGTATGTAGTTTTAGTGTTTCAAGACGTTTTCAATGCTTCCAATTAAGTTGTAGAAATAATTTATTTCTTAAGTTTTTCTACAGCCATTGTCTCCCTGGCTTTTTCTTTATTACGGTAAATTTTATCCCTAAAGTGGCGTTGCGTTAATTCATTTTCCTTTTTAAAAAACTAACTCAACACAGAAAGAAAGATAATTTAGGATAACTTATGATAATTATTTAAAGTGTTTTAAAGTGATAATTTCAAAATAACGGACTTTTTAATTTCTGTTAAAAAGAAACAGAAACAAAACTGTATCCTTTTTTCAGTGCCATTATTGATAATGACACAAAGAGAATGAGGAGAGAGAGTCATAAATAAAAACGAGTTGTAACTTAAAACGCAAAACTTTGGTTCTCTTTCAAAAGAGAAAAAACAAACACGATATTTATTTAAGGGTTTAAAGGGTTTAAAGTCATAAAAATTAAAATTTCATTAAAATTACACAAAAACACTTGGCAAATGCCAACACTTAACTTAAGCGTAATTTGTTAACACTTTAACTGACTGACTGACAGACACCCCCTATCTTTATATACAGTTTTAACCAAACAGTAACGAAAGTGTCCATCAAGTAAGTCACCTGTGTTAACAACCAAAAACAAAAGGAGAAAAATGGAGAAAAAGGGCAAAATTGAAAAACAGAAAAGAACAAGAAAAGTGTATGTTTTTTTTTGCACATTTTTTGACAACCGTAAAGTAAAGGGTTTTAAATACTTTATGACCTCTTCCCACAGCACCAAACAAAAAAGGATTTCTTTTTCGTTCATTTTTCTTTATAAGTTATAACAGCATAAGCGCATGGTGGGTAGATAGTCTTGCATAATTTCTTCAAATAACAGTCACGATTAAACCAACTTTGAACATTCCGTTAAAGTGTTAATTTGCTTTCAGAAAAATGCTCACCCAAAAAAAAGTGAAGAAAATCATGTAAAAGAAGGGTTGATTTCATTTTAAGTGATGAGTTTAACGAAAATAATGCGAGAGTATTTGAGAGTGAGCAGGTGTTAATCACTCACAAAAATGAGCTGTTGATGATGTTGAAAATGTAAAAGTTTTTTTTTCTTTTTTGGTATAAAAAGAAACTCACTAAAGAATTAAACAAAAGAGGTAAAAATAAAATCGAAACAAAATTTGTTTGAAACTCTTCCTTCTTCGTTTTTTCTTAAAAAAAAGGAACCCAAAAGTGCCTATTTTTTTAAAATGCCTGTAAAACTGAAAATAATAATGATTTCAGTTGGAAAATAATTAACGGAGAAACTTTTTAACAGTTCATTAAAAATTTGTTATGGATAGGTAGGCAAGCAGGCAGTCAAGTACTTACGCAAATGGAAAATGGATTCCTAAGTACTTATTTTGAAGCGTAGAAAAATTTTAAAATACCAAGAGAAATATTTGAAAGCATTTGATCATTACTTTTAATAACACCAAAGGGATTTAAATCTATTTTTTTAATGCATCATTGAATGAATTTTCTACCATTTAACGAAGCAATTCTAAGTTTCCATGGAATTTTTCTTTAAAACTCATGGTCGGCTGCTAATGAAACGCAGTCAAATCCAAACTAAATAATGCAGCATGTTTACTGGCCAATTTACAAAACTTTGTATCGTGTATGTTGTACTGAATACACTTGATTGTTTGTGAACGCTCAATGCTAAGCTGTATTGTATATGTCGTATTCTTCTTCATAATTTTTGGCATTCAAACAATTTGATAGCACGACACCAATACAACTTTTAAAAACATATGAAAAAAATGTGTATAAGTGTATCAGATATTTTTATGAAAGTTGTCAACAACAAGCATATACTCCTTAAACAATACAATGAATACAACGATACAACGTCTTTTGTGAATTGACCATATATTTTAACAGGAGTCTACTTACTATTGCTTGTTGAAAGCAATAGTATTGCACTTTCAGTAAAGAGGCGTGATATTCAAAACGTCATATACTCATTAAGACAACTTCTTAATTTTTTTGAATTCTTCCACGAAATATTTTTCTTCAAACAGACTCATGGGTTATATCGGATACTTGACATGTGAAATCAATTCCATTAAAGCATTCCACTCAACAGAAATGCCACTCGGTATTACTTTGCAATGTGGTTAGAGGTCGCCATAGCCTAGTAGGAAGTGTGTTGGCTTATTAGACGTACGGCCCCGATACAAACTCCAGGTCAGGGAGCTCGAACAAAAGGAAACACGAAAAAAATATTTCTTTGACGACGTCCGCTCAGCAGATTTTTAATTTGCTCTACACTTATGCCAACTTCTGCAGTAATCTTGGTGGAACAGACCGAGCTTGTCAGCGAAACTGCTAACAGTGCAGTATTTTAGAATGCGAACCGTTTTCTTGAAGTCGCCGTGGTCTAGTAGGTAGTGTGTTGGCTTATTAGATGAAAGGCCCTAGTTCGAATCCCAGGCCAGACATCAAAAACAAAATACAAAAAGTATTTCTTCGGCGACTTCCTCTCAGCAGATTTCTGGCAAAAACTCTGAGAGTAAAAATTGCCATGAAAAGCTTCTCAAAAAAATCTGTCGTTCGGAGTCGACTTTAAACTGTAGGTCCCGCCACTCATGTATAAAATTAACGCACACAACATGAGTGGTGTTGAGAAGCTAGACTGTAATCCTGACTGAAGGGTTGTAATGGCCAATTATGTATGAACAGTTTTCTTATCGAACGCAAGTAGTTCCCTAGTTCTCCCGCTGTCCACTGCTGGACGCAACAATTTTGAAATTCGACAGCCAGGTATGTCGGACCACTCACAATTTGTAGAATTCAATGTTTTTTTTTCAAATTTGAGGCATAGACCCTATAAAACGCTGATGCAGCAGCCTTGAGAGTATTCGAGAGAAAAATCCTACGTAAGATCTTCGATCCACTGCGAGTTGGCGATGATTTCCGCATCCGATCTAACAGTGAGCTGTATGAGATTCTCAACGACATAGACTTTTGCAGCGTATTAATATCCAGCGGCTGTGCTGGCTCGGCCATGTCGTTCGAATGGCGACGGCGAGACGGGTATTTGATACGGGGATCTGCTGAAGTCGGCGAAGAGACGACCTTGTCTGCGTTGGAAGGACCAAATCGAGGAAGCGAAATCGAGGACGAATGGTTGTAATGACCAATTATGTATGTATGTTGTCATCGATTGGTGTGACCAACTGGCGTAGACGCGCAAGGAGCAGAGGCACTTGGAAAGATGTGTTGCGGCAGGTCAAAATCCGTGAATCGGGCTGTAAATGACCAATTAAGTAAGTAAGTAAGTTTTTTCAATTTTTCAAAGAGTTCCTGTAGAGGATCATGTATCCTCCCTATCGTCACCGATGGAGGAATTATGTTGCCTTGGGATAATTTGTGGATTTCTTTTTCTGTAGCTAAGAAGTGTGCTTCTACGGCGACTTTCCATTTCAGCAATCTTCTGGCAAAAGCTGTGAGAGTTAATAAAATTGCTTTGAAAAGTTTTTCAAAATATCTTTCGTTCGTAGTCGACATTAAATTGCAGGTCCCGCCAGTCATGTATAAAAATTAACACGCACAACATGTAAGTGGTGTGAGAAACCAGGTCTTAAGCCTGACTGAAGGGTTGTAATGACTAGTTATGTATGTATGTATTATCGAGCACTGTGTAACTGTGTCCTTCATTCAAATCGTCTGCAAAGCATCTCTCTGTTTGTATTATACAGCTAACTTATCCTAATTTTATTTGTTGAAAGTGGAGTTACAAAAACAAAAGAAAACCCAAAAAAATTTTAAAATTTTACTCAACAATTTGCCACACTAACAAACCAAACTTTCTATAGCAGGAACTACAATATCGACAATCTAAACTGTCTTTCTCTCTCTCTCTGTCTTCCTCACATATTTTTTGGCATTTGGCCAGAAGTGAAAATATTTCAACAGAATTTATTGTTTTAAATGTGAATCCTTGTTGTTGTAGTTGTTGTTCTTCTCACCATTACAGTAACTAACATCAAAGTATCTGTGTGTGTGTGTGATATGTTTACATAAGTATTAGTAAATTTCGCCATTAAATTCATTCCACAGCCCTTTTGTTGATTCAGGCTCTGTTTATTGTTCAAGTCATTATTGGTGGTATTGCTGATACTGATGCCGCTGCTGTTGCTGATGCTACTGTTGCAATTTAACAATTTGCAGGCTTGTCTTTTTGACCTGTTTTAGAAATTGTCGGCCAACAAAGATAGAAAAACAAAACTACAACTGAAAACTCAAATAAATTCCTTTAAATGCCAAAAACCTAAGGTTCGTTTTCGGTTTTTTTGTATTTATTTTCAATTTATTGCTTCAATTCATTGTTGCTTTCAGCATCATTTTGCATTTCGTTCAATACAAATATTGTTTGCAATCATATTCTAAATACATATTGTTTTGAACCTCCTGTTAGCCTTCTTTACCTCTAAAACCATTCATAAGCTAAACAAGCAAATAATCGATCGAGTAAGGCAAGTTTATAGAAGCAACAATTGAATGAAAATGCATATGAATGAATGAATGAACATGAATGAATGAATGAATGAAAGCATATTGAATGAACATGAATGAACATAGTAAATAATTTCACATCAAATTGGGTTTTATAGGGTTTAACTTGCTTAAGCTATGGGCTACTAAGCTACTGCAAATACAACTACCGTATACCTAAGGTAATCAAAAATTTTAAATCAGAATTTTGACTGAAAAATTGCATTAAAAACGAAACATGAATACATACATACATACATACATAATTGGCCATTACAACCCTTCAGTCAGGATTACGACTTGGCTTCTCAACACCACTCATGTTGTGTGTGTTAATTGTATATATGAGTGACGGGATCTATAGTTTAAAGTCCACTCCGAACGATAGATTTTTGAGAAACTTTTCATGGCAATTTTATTTACTCGCAGAGTTTTTGCCACAAATCTGCTAAGAGGAATACATACATACATAATTGGTCATTACAGTTAGGATTACAACCTAGCTTCTCACGCCACCTATGTATGTTGTGTGTGTTGGTTTGACCCATAAGTGTCAGGGTCTACAGTTTAAATTGGACCAGAGATCAACAATGAATCGTTTTTTCGCTACTCATAAGTACTCATGAAATTTTGAGTATGAGTGAGTCAACAGTATTGAAATTCAACTATGTACTCTGATTCAATCGTGCTCACTACAACATAGATTTATAAGTACAGGTTGCAATGAGTATGAGTACAACGTTGACATCAGACTCATAACATTCGAAATATGTTTGATTCATACGCCTACATATTCTGATTTATAAATTTAGAAAAATACTTATAATACTCATAAATGATTCGAGTGATTCGAATCATTTATCAAAATTTACAGTCTTATTTGTTGTTGTCAAATTTACAAAAAAAAGAAGAAAGAAAAAGACAAAAACAGCACGCAAAGCAAACACACAACCTTCTAGTGAGTATTGTAGTGTTCGTAGGCGAATCATACTTAGTTTGTGATTCTTGTAAATGTTGAGTAATGGAGAGTCGAAATCAACACCATCATGCGTGTTGTTAAGTATGAGTACGATGAGTACTTCAAACTTTGAATATGAGTAGTATGAGTATGATATTAAAATAATTATGAATGCGTATAAGTCTCAGAAATTATGATACGAATCTACTCATCTTTTTGAATACTCATTGCTGATCTCTAAATTGGACTGCGAACGACAGATTTTTGCGAGACTTTTCGATGGCAGTTTTTGCCAGAGAACTGCTGAGAGGCAGCAATCGGCCAAGGAAATACTTTTTCGTATTTCGTATTGCTGGAGATTTCTGACCTGAGGTGTAAACTGGATCTTACGTCTAATAAGTCAGCACACTACCTACTAGATTACGGCGACTACTGTAAAAATACTAACAAATAATAATTATCTGCTTACCAAAAGATTCTCTGAAGCATATCGGCATATCGTTTACTATGCCGGAAGTAGCTGGTTTCCATACCCATTAAGCATGCTTAGACCATGTCTACAGCTTAACAGGATAATAGTACAGAGGTGAGTAAAATTAAGATATCCATTCTATTTTACATTTACAAACATTAAGAAGGCGTTTGTCCTAAATTCAAGTATAATTGGGTCACAACAGGCCGCTATGCATGCTCAAGATATACTTTGGTAATCAAAGCCACCACTTCGGCCTAACCTAGGCAGGGTTTTGTTTGCACTTTGCTGACAACCCACAAAATATGCCTGTATCCTAATGCTGCAAACCAGATGCTTCATGAGCAAAATAATCTGATGAACATCGATCTACGACATGTAGGAGTGGTGGTGATGTTATCCTTTCTCTTTTATTATGTACTTGATATGGCAATGCCATCTATTAATGCCAGAAACGTCAACATTTGGCGAATACAGGACAGAGTTGATAACTTAAACAATCCAGACGATTTATATTAACCCAGTCATACATTTCTCGTTGTTCAATCGAAACTGAGTCAAATGTAGTAAGTGGTTAGACGCGTAAAACCCAACAAAAAATAACAAAATTCATACAAATAAATGCGGCAAATAATGCACACTAAATCAAGTCGTAATAATCTGTTGTGCTGATAACCAATATCAACTTCAAGGATTAATTCAACCGAAATTTATGACTTCTGCTATATAAACTCTTTCGAACATGACCCGCTTTCTCATCTTATATCGGGTGACCCATTTATTGTTTTAAATTTGAAGCAGCATTTATTTCGAATCTGCCAATACTAATATCATTCTATTCTGTCACAAAATTTAGTATTTTATTTCCAGTGAACGTAATGAAGTGATTTACGCTTGAACAACGTTCGAATTTATTAGGTCAACGAGAAACTGCACAACGATTTCGATTTGCAAAAAAAAAAAATCATAATTTCGGATGAAGCTTATTTTCATCTTGGTGCTGAGCACGTTAACAAACAAAATTGCCACATTTGGGGCTCAGAAAACCCACACGTGGTCTTGCAGAAGTGAGTGACTATTTGGTGAGGCATGTGGAGCGAAAACAGTTTTGACACTTATTACACCGTGATAACCGATTTTTTGTACTCGCTCTTCATGCTTCAACAGGATGGTCCAACTTGCCACAATTTCATGCCACAATCGATTTATTGCATCAAACGTTTGATGGTCGTTTAGTTAGCCGAAATGGTAACGGAAATTGGCCGCCTAGAAGCTGAGATTTGACACCATTGGACAATTTTCTGTGGGACGCCTTTAAAGAAAAGTGTTATGCAGACAAACCAGCGACATTTAAGCATTTGAAGGCCAACATTCGTGATGCCATTACCGAGATGTGACCCCATACACTCGAAAAATGCGTCTGATCGAATGAGGTACTGTGAGGCCAGCCGCGGCAGCCATATGAATGAAATAATATTCCATTTCTCAGCGGAACAATTGTACTTCACGAGAAAAAAAATTGAATTTTGTTAAAATTTAACTTTTAAGTGTACCACCTTATATATGTTATATAGGGTGTTTTTTATAGAGGTATAGAACTTTAAGTTGCAATAAAACAACGATGGATTATTCGATTGACATGAATTTTATTTATCCGAAAGATAATCTTGTGGCATTACATTTTGAATATGATTTCTGGCATATGACCGCCACGGCTGGCGCGGATGTAGTCCAATCTGGACGTCCAATTTTCGATGACTTTTTCCAACATTTGTGGCCATATATCGGCAATAACACGGCGAATGTTGTCTTCCAAATGGTCAAGCGTTTGTGGCTTTACCGCAAAGACCAATGACTTTACATAGCCCCACAGAAAGTAGTCTAGCGGTGTTAAATCACAAGATCTTGGAGGCCAATTCACAGGTCCAAAACGTGAAATTAGGCGGTCACCAAACGTGTCTTTCAATAAATCTATTGTGGCACGAGCTGTGTGACATGTTGCGCCGTCTTGTTGAAACCACATCTCCTGGACATCATGGTTATTCAATACAGGAATGAAAAAGTTAGTAATCATGGCTCTATACCGATCACCGTTGACTGTAACGTTCTTCCTCATTGCTACGCTCTACAGCAGCAATAGCTTCTTCTGTACGCACCGTACAGCGTCTCTGGGGATGCGAGTTATCAATAAGAGTAAACGTGGTGCGAAAACGTTCCATGGTTAATCGAATTAACTGCTCTGATGGACGATTTTATCGACGATAAAATGGACGTAGTGCGCAATACGTTTTCCGCACAGAACCATTATTTTCGAAATAAAATTGTACTATTTGCAAGCGTTGTTCAGGCGTAAGTCTATTCATGATGAATTGCCAAACCAAACTGAGAATAAATCACTTGACAGCTGTTAAATCGGTCGCCATCTTGAAAAGTAATGCCAACTTAAAGTTCTATACCTCTATAAAAAAACACCCTTTATAAACCACATTTATTTAAATCATTTCCGATATAATATTTTCATTGCATTTTAATATCGTTTTTTTTTTGCATAATTCTATATCAAGCAAAAGTTAATAAAATTATTCATAATGTTTATATAATAAATCAAAACGTATGTTTTTTCTTTTATTTCATTTTTAATAATTATTTTCCTATTTTTTATGTTTTTCTTTTTTTTTTTTTTTAATACATGGTTATTATTAAAATAATAACAAATTTATTTAAAATTAAAATTAAAATTAAAAAACAACTGGAATCTGATTTTATAGCCGGCAGTTATAATAATTGTGACCTTTTTTTAAATCATATGTTTTCAGTCTTTTTTTTATGGTATTCAATATCACAATGATGCAGATATATTCTGTTTATGCTGATGTTTGCTGCAGCATAAAATATTGTTTACATCAAGTTGTGAGCTGTGGCTCACAGAATTGTGCTAATAATAAAGAATTTTAATTAAAACTAAAGACAAATTTATTTTTAATTTATTTGCAATCTACGAGCTCATATTTGAAACGTTTTTTAAAAGATAAATACGTAATAATATGGTATCCATATAAGACAAGAGAAGTCAACAATTTTTCATTCCACTTCATTGGGCTCCACTTCTTCTGAAGTTTCTTCAACCATACAATCGGCGTGGTGTAACAAAACAGAGTCTCTGGTCGGAATTTAATCCACAACTCACACTAATATACTAACATAATGCGTTCTAGACTATCATGGTAGAGTTCTTACTTAATTGGTCATTACAATCCTTTTGCGAAAATTATGACCTAATTTATCACACCACTTTTGTTGTGTGTATTAGTTGCATACATGAGTGGCGAGACACACAGTTAAAAGTCGATTCCGAACTCCAAATTTTTGAGAAACTCTTCATGACAATTTTATTTTCATTCAAAGTTTTTTCCAGAGATGGAGACGACAAAGAAATATTTTTTCATATTTCGTTTAATTCGAGATATCAGAGATCGTGTAACCACGACTAGGGAATTAAATACACAGGACTCATTCTAATAAGATGTCGCCGTAGTCCCGCATTGATTGTGTTGGGACATCTTATTAGAATGAGTCCAGTGTAGTTAATTCCCTAGTCGTGGTTACACGTAGACTACTTTTTTATATTTTTGCCATTTCAAAATAATTTATACATATTTTAATGAAAATGTATATAGCATTTTCAGTTTAAATTAAACCTTTTTCAAAATAAATGAAACCTTTTTCAAAATGAACGAAACCTTTTTCATATTAAACGAAACTCTTTTTAAATTAAACGAAACCTTTTTCAAAATAAATGAAACTCTTTTCAGAATAAATAAAACTTTATTCAAATTCAATTAAACATTTTTCAAATTAAATTAAACCAGTTATAGAATTTAATAGAAAACAAACATATTCATTTTTATATGATACTTGTTAAAATTAATGAAGAATTTGTCCACTGACAGCTTTAGGAATTGTCATGATCATATCCATAACATGGTTCCCATTAATCATTTTGATTAATTTGTGCGACACTTTCCTCAATTACACTTACTATGTTATGCTCTGTGGTAATGTCACTTAATAATGATCGGGCGTGGAATTTTATCTTAGAAAATGTTTTCTCTATCGGGTTCAACTTAGGAGAATAAAGTGGTAAAAATTTAAGTGTACAGTCACTATTATCCACCATATTTCGAATTTCCTGGGTTTTATGGATTCTGACATTATCCATAATTAAAAATGAATTTTGTAACTCTGGGCTGCTTTCAATTTTATCCAGGAGCTCCCTAAGAAATATTTGGAAACGGGCTGAATTTACAGTGGAAAGGGAAAAAACTTTATGGTAAACAACATCAGCATTATTTATTTTCAATAGTGGATGCGCTATTCATACGGTCCATTGATGGATGGAAGCCATCTTCAGCGTTATTTTAAGTTCTTTTAATCCGTTGAAAATTGTAGACAATGCAAGCGTTACATTAAATTATTCAAATAACTCTTTGCGAATATTTGCAAAAAAAAAAAAAAAAAAAAAAAAAAAAATACAACAAAATATGCTAAAACCCACAAATTCTATAACTGGTTTAATTTAATTTGAAAAATGTTTAATTGAATTTCAATAAAGTTTTATTTATTCTGAAAAGAGTTTCATTTATTTTGAAAAAGGTTTCGTTTAATTTAAAAAGAGTTTCGTTTAATCTAAAAAAGGTTTCGTTCATTTTGAAAAAGGTTTCATTTATTTTGAAAAAGGTTTAATTTAAACTGAAAATGCTATATATATATATATATATATATATATATATATATATTATGTACATATATAGGTTTTTAGTCTCAAATTAAAGATTTTTGCAATTCATAAATTCAATTTTTTTTAAATCAAATTAAATTTTCTTCACAACAAATAAAATTTTATTAGAATGAAATTGAATTATTTTCAACACAACTTAAACTTTTTGTGTGTCATATTAAATATATTTAATTTTAAATTAATTGTTTTTAATTTTTAATTAACTTATTTGAACTTCAAATTCATTTTTTAGTTAACGCTAAATTGTTAAAAATATATTATAAAACTTTTTATACATTCGCTTTAGCCAGGATGACAACCTAGCTTCTCACATCACTTATGTTGTGTAAGACATGAGTGGCGGGATCTCAGCTAAAAGTCAGCTAAGGACTACAGATTTTTGGGAAACTTTTCATGGCAGTTTCATTTACTCTCAGAGTTTTTGCCGGAAATTTGCTGAGAGGAAGTGGCCGAAGAAATATTTTTCATATTTTCGTTTTGATGTCTGACCTGGGGATTGAACCCGGGCCTTACGTCTAATAAGCAAACACACTACATACCTACTAGACTACGGCGACTACCATTACTGAGCAGATAATAGACCGACTTAGCGTATGCAACTTGTGACAATCCCAAAACCCCTAAGTCCCTAAATATTTCAGTCCCAATTTCATTGTTAATGGATACGAACTCTGTTAATAGAACCACAAAGTCGTAAGTTAATTGGCGGCACACGCCACACGCTCCACTCCACATCCACACTCCACGTCAAATCCGTCAATTCCGTTGTATCCGTCATATCCGTTACCTCCGTCACATCCGTCACGTACGTCAAAACCGTTACGTACGTCAAATCCGTCACATCCGTCACATACGTCGGAGGCGCCACGTACGTCAGATCAGTCACGCACGTCAAATCCGTCATATCCGTCACATTCGTCATATACGTCATATCCGTCATATCCCTCATATCAAGCGTTTCAAGCGTTTCATGCGTTTCGTGCGTTCCATGCGTTTCATACACGCGTTACATGCGTTTCATACATGCGTTACACGCGTTACATGCGTTTCATACATGCGTTTCATACACGCGTTACATGCGTTTCATACACGCGTTACATGCTTTTCGTGCATGCGTTACACGCGGTACATGCGTAACTTACAATACGTACATTACATGGGTTACATGCGTTACATACATCGAATACATTACACGCGTTACATGCGTTACATACATTGCAGGCGTATTATGCGTTTCATACATGCGTTACACGCGTTACATGCGTTTCATACATGCGTTACATGCGTTTCATACACGCGTTACATGCGTTTCATACACGCGTTTCATGCGTTACGTGCGTTCCATGCGTTTCGTGCGTTACGTGCGTCTCATGCGCTACGTGCGTTACGTGCGTTTTATGCGTTTCATGCGTTGCGTGCGCTACGTGCGTTACGTGCGTTTCATGCGTTTCATGCGTTACGTGCGCTACGTGCGTTACGTGCGTTACGTGCGTTACGTGCGCTACGTGCGTTACGTGCGTGTCATGCGTTACGTGCGTTTCATGCGCTAAGTGCGCTCCGTGCGTTACGTGCGTTTCATGCGTTTCATGCGTTATGTGCGTTTCATGCGTTACGTGCGTTTCATGCGTTACGTGCGCTACGTGCGTTACACGCACGTGGCATGAAACGCACGTAACGCACGTAGCGCACGTAACGCATGAAACGCATAAAACGCATGAAACGCACGTAACGCACGTAACGCATGAGACGCACGTGACCTCAATCAATGAGACTTCTATTAAATCCCCAAATATTTCAGTGTAACGCATGTATGAAAAGCACGTAACGCGTGTATGAAACGCATGTATGAAACGCATGTAACGCGTGTATGAAACGCATGTAACGCATATATGAAACGCATGTAACGCACGTAACGCATGAAACGCACGTAACGATGAAACGCATGAAACGCACGTAACGCATGAAACGCATGGAACGCACGTAACGCATAAAACGCATGAAACGCACGTAACGCATGAAACGCACGTAACGCACGTAGCGCACGAAACGCAGTAAACGCATGAAACGCACGTAACGCATGAAACGCAAGAAACGCGTGTATGAAACGCATGTAACGCGTGTATGAAACGCATGTAACGCATGTATGAAACGCATGTAACGCGTGTAACGCATGTATGAAACGCATAATACGCCTGCAATGTATGTAACGCATGTAACACGTGTAATGTATTCGATGTATGTAACGCATGTAATGTACGTATTGTAAGTTACGCATGTACCGCGTGTAACGCATGTATGAAAAGCATGTAACGCGTGTATGAAACGCATGTAACGCGTGTATGAAACGCATGTATGGAACGCATGTAACGCATGAATGAAACGCATGTAACGCATGTATGAAACGCATGTAACGCATATATGAAACGCATGTAACGCGTGTAACGCATGGGACGCATGAAACGCAAGAAACGCGTGTATGAAACGCATGTAACGCGTGTATGAAACGCATGTAACGCATGTATGAAACGCATGTAACGCGTGTAACGCATGTATGAAACGCATGTAACGCGTGTATGAAACGCATGTATGGAACGCATGTAACGCATGAATGCGCACCTAACGCACGTAACGCACGTAGCGCACTTAACGCATGAAACGCATAGAACGCACGTAACGCACGTTGCGCACGTAACGCACGCAACGCACGTAGCGCACGTAACGCGCGTGACGCATGCAACGCACGTAATGCATGAAACGCACGTAGCGCACGTAACGCATGAAACGCATGTAACGCATGTAGCGCACGCAACGCATGAAACGCATAAAACGCACGTAACGCATGAGACGCACGTAACGCATGAAACGAATGGAACGCACGTAACGCATAAAACGCATGAAACGCAGTAAACGCACGTAACGCATGAAACGCACGTAACGCATGAAACGCACGTAACGCATGAAACGCATGAAACGCACGTAACGCATGAAACGCATGGAACGCACGTAACGCATAAAACGCATGAAACGCACGTAACGCATAAAACGCATGAAACGCAGTAAACGCATGAAACGCAGTAAACGCATGAAACGCACGTAACGCATGAAACGCAAGAAACGCGTGTATGAAACGCATGTAACGCGTGTATGAAACGCATGTAACGCATGTATGAAACGCATGTAACGCGTGTAACGCATGTATGAAACGCATAATGCGCCTGCAATGTATGTAACGCATGTAACACGTGTAACGTATTCGATGTATGTAACGCATGTAATGTACGTATTGTAAGTTACGCATGTACCGCGTGTAACGCATGTATGAAAAGCATGTAACGCGTGTATGAAACGCATGTAACGCGTGTATGAAACGCATGTATGGAACGCATGTAACGCATGAATGAAACGCATGTAACGCATGTATGAAACGCATGTAACGCATATATGAAACGCATGTAACGCGTGTAACGCATGGGACGCATGAAACGCAAGAAACGCGTGTATGAAACGCATGTAACGCGTGTATGAAACGCATGTAACGCGTGTAACGCATGTATGAAACGCATGTAACGCGTGTATGAAACGCAAGTACCGCGTGTATGAAACGCATGGAACGCGTGTATGAAACGCATGGAACGCACGAAACGCATGAAACGCTTGAAACGCTTGATATGAGGGATATGACGGATATGACGTATATGACGAATGTGACGGATATGACGGATTTGACGTGCGTGACTGATCTGACGTACGTGGCGCCTCCGACGTATGTGACGGATGTGACGGGTTTGACGTACGTGACGGTTTTGACGTACGTGACGGATGTGACGGAGGTAACGGATATGACGGATACAACGGAATTGACGGATTTGACGTGGAGTGTGGATGTGGAGTGGAGCGTGTGGCGTGTGCCGCCAATTAACTTACGACTTTGTGGTTCTATTAACAGAGTTCGTATCCATTAACAATGAAATTGGGACTGAAATATTTAGGGACTTAGGGGTTTTGGGATTGTCACAAGTTGCATACGCTAAGTCGGTCTATTATCTGCTCAGTAATGGTAGTCGCCGTAGTCTAGTAGGTATGTAGTGTGTTTGCTTATTAGACGTAAGGCCCGGGTTCAATCCCCAGGTCAGACATCAAAACGAAAATATGAAAAATATTTCTTCGGCCACTTCCTCTCAGCAAATTTCCGGCAAAAACTCTGAGAGTAAATGAAACTGCCATGAAAAGTTTCCCAAAAATCTGTAGTCCTTAGCTGACTTTTAGCTGAGATCCCGCCACTCATGTCTTACACAACATAAGTGATGTGAGAAGCTAGGTTGTCATCCTGGCTAAAGCGAATGTATAAAAAGTTTTATAATATATTTTTAACAATTTAGCGTTAACTAAAAAATGAATTTGAAGTTCAAATAAGTTAATTAAAAATTAAAAACAATTAATTTAAAATTAAATATATTTAATATGACACACAAAAAGTTTAAGTTGTGTTGAAAATAATTCAATTTCATTCTAATAAAATTTTATTTGTTGTGAAGAAAATTTAATTTGATTTAAAAAAAATTGAATTTATGAATTGCAAAAATCTTTAATTTGAGACTAAAAACCTATATATGTACATAATATATATATATATATATATATATATATATATATAGAATTTTCAGTTTAAATTAAACCTTTTTCAAAATAAATGAAACCTTTTTCAAAATGAACGAAACCTTTTTTAGATTAAACGAAACTCTTTTTAAATTAAACGAAACCTTTTTCAAAATAAATGAAACTCTTTTCAGAATAAATAAAACTTTATTGAAATTCAATTAAACATTTTTCAAATTAAATTAAACCAGTTATAGAATTTGTGGGTTTTAGCATATTTTGTTGTATTTTTTTTTTTTTTTTTTTTTTTTTGCAAATATTCGCAAAGAGTTATTTGAATAATTTAATGTAACGCTTGCATTGTCTACAATTTTCAACGGATTAAAAGAACTTAAAATAACGCTGAAGATGGCTTCCATCCATCAATGGACCGTATGAATAGCGCATCCACTATTGAAAATAAATAATGCTGATGTTGTTTACCATAAAGTTTTTTCCCTTTCCACTGTAAATTCAGCCCGTTTCCAAATATTTCTTAGGGAGCTCCTGGATAAAATTGAAAGCAGCCCAGAGTTACAAAATTCATTTTTAATTATGGATAATGTCAGAATCCATAAAACCCAGGAAATTCGAAATATGGTGGATAATAGTGACTGTACACTTAAATTTTTACCACTTTATTCTCCTAAGTTGAACCCGATAGAGAAAACATTTTCTAAGATAAAATTCCACGCCCGATCATTATTAAGTGACATTACCACAGAGCATAACATAGTAAGTGTAATTGAGGAAAGTGTCGCACAAATTAATCAAAATGATTAATGGGAACCATGTTATGGATATGATCATGACAATTCCTAAAGCTGTCAGTGGACAAATTCTTCATTAATTTTAACAAGTATTATATAAAAATGAATATGTTTGTTTTCTATTAAATTCTATAACTGGTTTAATTTAATTTGAAAAATGTTTAATTGAATTTGAATAAAGTTTTATTTATTCTGAAAAGAGTTTCATTTATTTTGAAAAAGGTTTCGTTTAATTTAAAAAGAGTTTCGTTTAATATGAAAAAGGTTTCGTTCATTTTGAAAAAGGTTTCATTTATTTTGAAAAAGGTTTAATTTAAACTGAAAATGCTATATTATTTTAAGCATTAAAAATTAACAAAAAAAAAAATAAATTAAATATCATAGGAAAAGAAAAAAATTTTTAATTATTATTATGAACAAAACAATACGATTTCATTTCATAATACAAAAAATATAAATACACGTAGTCAATTGAGTGAAATCGATGAGCCTTTAGCCGAAATAACTGCAATATAGAGTAATTAATTATTTTTGCATCACTCAGCCAGCCTTGTGATTAAAGTTGTGACCAAAAGTGATAACAAGTACTGCCTTTTGCTGTTCTGCAATGGTAGGTATAAGCTTAAAAACGCTCAATTCGCAATAGACGGTTCAATAGGGGATCTTGGACATTAAGGAGGCTTGGATTACCCCATACGCAGCAAGTAGGTGCATTTAAATTTTTTAATAGTCATTTTTTAGTCATTACCATCTGTCGGTTGATAAGAGCGAATAATGGTGAACTGAATACCCTTCGCCCCTCAATTCCAATTCATCGAGGTGTGAACAGTTGGACGGGATTAGCTTATGCAGCATCAGGCGCTTTCCGAAAGGAGAAAATTCCACTTGTATCTTGCAGGATTTCGAAGCCTATCTGGTCAAAATATGACGTCAGTTGATAAAACACATCAAGACTGGTGAGTCAAAGTTTAATGACCACTCTGTCGTAATGTCTGTGTCAGTGATGCCATTGCCGAGATGTGACCCCATACACTCGAAAAAGCGCACGAAAATGCGTCTGATCGAATGAGGAACTGTGAGGCCAACCGCGGCTGTGGAAGAAGGGGAAACAGTTAACCACATCTACTTTAAAAACTACTGCCAGAAATTATTTTTGGCAAGTGTTAACATCATGACATATCCGGGATATCAGGTATTGATAAAAGAAACCTCTTTAGCTATCTCGATCTGACGATTTGACTCAATTTCACTTGGAAACTCTGAGGATCAATGAAGTCCTCTAACAACTTACACAATCATGAGGTCAAGATATTATATTAAAACTATAATCGTAGGCTATGTCTCTGCAATGAGCATATATACATAATATTCATTACAACACAAAAGGATTACGAACGAGCTTCTCACCACTTATGTTGTGTGTGTTAATTTTATCCATAAGTGTCAGGGGACCAAAAGTTTAAAGTCGACTCCGAATTACAGATTTTTGAGAAACTTTTCATGGCAATTTTATTCTACTCTGAGAGTTTTTGTCAGATATCTACTGAGCGAAAGACGCCAAAGAAATAAATTTTTCATATTTTCGTTTTGATGTCTGACCTGGGGTTTTAATCGTAGCCTCACGTCTAATAAGCCAACACACTACCTACTAGACTACGGCGACTTCAACCACTGCAATACATACTTTATAAATTTGTATGGCTGAAGGGAATTTGGTCTCTTACCGTTAACGGTGCGTATCTACACCAAATTCTTATGCAATTCCCTGAATCTAATCATGTAAAATTCATGCTAAATGTTCCAAATAAATGAATGAAAATATCTGAGAAAAAAGGTTAACATTCCAGCGAATTTCTTGGTAGTACGTGCGTTAGAATTTTGCATTCCAGTTTAGAAACCCCGAAATCTTGTAAAATCAAATCAACAGCAGCTAAGTCAGAAAGCATTGTGGCACGTTTAAAAAAAGATTCAGAAATCAATTTATTTTTATTTTTTTAAGAAATAAGAAAACAAAATTTTTGTAAATATTATTGTAAATAAATTCCAAAGATTTCTTTACCATGAAATTGAAAATATTTTTAAAAAGGAAAATTTAATTAAAAAAAATTAAATCTAAGTTAACTTATGTTGTTGTCACTTAATTTAACTTGATTTTACATTTTTTATAAATTCATTTCATTTCGTTTTTATTTTCGTCCTTTATTTTGTTGTAAATACCAGCATACTAGCAGTATATATAGGGTGTTTTTTATAGAGGTATAGAACTTTAAGTTGCAATAAAACAACGATGGATTATTCGATTGACATGAATTTTATTTATCCGAAAGATAATATTGTGGCATTACATTTTAAATATGATTTCTGGCATATGACCGCCACGGCTGGCGCGGATGTAGTCCAATCTGGACGTCCAATTTTCGATGACTTTTTCCAACATTTGTGGCCGTATATCGGCAATAACACGGCGAATCTTACTTGATGATCGTTTGGCTTCAATTCTTGCACGAGTTGGATTTTGTAAGCACGCAAACCAAGATCCTTCCGCAAAATCTTCCATAAAGTGGATGGACACAGATCCAATTCCTGTGCTCGATGGCGGATGGACTCATTCGGGTTTTCCTCAATGCTACGCTCTATAGCAGCAATAGCGTCTTCTGTACGCACCGTACAGCGTCTCTGGGGATGCGAGTTATCAATAAGAGTAAACGTGGTGCGAAAACGTTCCATGGTTAATCGAATTAACTGCTCTGATGGACGTTTTCCGCACAGAGCCATTATTTTCGAAATAAAATTGCACTATTTGCAAGCGTTGTTCACGCGTGAGTCTATTCATGATGAATTACCAAACCAAACTGAGAATAAATCACTTGACAGCTGTTAAATCGGTCGCCATCTTAAAAAGTAATGCCAACTTAAAGTTATATACCTCTATAAAAAACGCCCTTTATATGTAGGTTGACAATGTTCCATGTCCTCAACAGCATTAACAACAATTTAAATATTGGGTTAAACGAGTTAAACGGGTTAAAACTAAAACTACATAATCATGCAGTCATAATTACAGAAACCTCAAAAACCACTTTAGTTAACGTTTTTTTCACAAAAAACTACATACAACAACAACAACAGCAGCAATAACAACAACATCAACAATAACATTAACTACAACATAACCATACGACATATTTGACAAGTTCATTTTGATAAAAACAGATAAAACAGACAGAAATAAAATACAAATTGCTTTGCACAATGGACTGTGACCGGCAAAGTAATGATCAAAAAATATTCTATAAAAAGAAGAAAAAACAGAAGAAAAATGTTTGTCGACTCAGTTTGGCAATAACTATGCCGAGAATCAATGCTGCCTTGAACTTCTTTCAATGTTCTCCAGCAAAACATAACCTCAAAATAATCCTCCAAATTAGTGGTTTTGGGTTCAAAACTACTAAGATTTATCCGACGTTTTCATTAGACAAGTTGACGTAGTCTAGTAGGCAGTGTATTGGCCATTTAGACGTGAGGCCACAGTACAAACTCCAGGTCAGAGGTTTCGATCAAAATGAAAAATGAGAAATATTTCTTCGATGACTTCCTCTCAGCAGATTTTTTCAATTTCCTCCACATTATGGCAGCTTGAAGTCGTCGTAGTCTAGTAGATAGTGTGTTCGCTTGTTAGACGTAAAGCTCGGGTTCGAGTCCCAGGCCAGACATACATACATACATAATTGGCCATTACAACCCTTCAGTCAGGATTACAGCCTAGCTTCTCAACACCACTGATGTTGTGTGCGTTAATTTTATACATGAGTGGCGGAACCTACAGTTTAAAGTCGACTCCGAACGACAGATTTTTTGAGAAGCTTTTTCATCGCAATTTTTACTCTCAGAGTTTTTGCCAGAAATCTGCTGAGAGGAAGTCGCCGAAGAAATATTTTTTCATATTTCATTTTGATGTCTGACCTGGGATTCGAACTCGGGCCTTTCGTTTAATAAACCACTAGATCACGGCGACTTCATTCCCAGGCCAGACATCAAAGCGAAATATGGAAAAAAATATTTATATATAATATTTTAAAAATGGCAAATAAAATTGCCATGAAAAAGTTTCTCAAAATCTGTCTTTCGGAGTCGACGTTAAACTGTAGAACGTGCCGCAGACCCAGCTTGTCAGCAAGACTGTTAATAATGCAATGTCCCATTAGAATTCCTGTGAGAATGCGAAGCGTTTTCTTGCCGAACTCAAGTAGTTCCCTGGTTCCTCCGATGTCCACTGCTGTACACAGCAATTTTGAAATTCCGGAACCAGGTATGTGGCACCAACCACAGTTTGTTGAATTCAATGCTGCTTTTTCCCAAATTAGAAAATCATTCCAGTAGAGGCTTATGTATTCCATCTGTCGTCACCGACGGAGGAATTTGGATGCCTTGGTATAGTTTTTGGATTTCTTATTCTGTAGCTAAGAAGTGTGCTTCTTCGGCGATTTCCCATTTCAGCAATCTTCTGGCAAAAGCTGTGAGAGTTAATAGAATTGCTTTGAAAAGTTTTTCAAATATAGGGCGTTCGTAGTCGATATTAAACTGTAGGTCTCCGTACCACTCAAGTATAAAATTGAGGCACACGACATGAGTGGTGTGATAAACTATGTCGTAAACCTGACTGAAGGGTTGTAATGACCAATTATGTATGTATGTACATATGTATGTATATATCATTAGGAGTAATATTTTAAACTCACATCCAAAAGTAGCTGCCCAGCCCACTGTGCTTTACATATCACAAAATCACACGATTATGAATGTCATATTCATGTACATGCGTTAATTTGCCTGCCTGCAATATCTCTTTTCTGTGATTGTGAACTCATAATATCACAAACAAATCCAAATAAAATTGTCTTCTTCTTTTTCTTCTTTTTTTTGATGTTAAAATCATAAACGATAATAAAAATTTATGGCAATTAAATCATGCATATGTATGTATGTATGTTCTTATGTTGTTTGCAAAATAAAGATTTGTCGTTAGCGTTGTCGTTGCTCATTTATTGCATGAGCACGGTGTATACGACTTTTTATGACTTTTTTAATCATATTTTATGGTTTTTAGTATAATTTTCAGAATATTAGCGTCACTTGCAAATAATAAGTCAAGAAAAGTTTTTTGTACCTTAAGCTGTACTGCTCAGATACTTCAAGTTTGCTTCAGGCAATCAGTCGATCTGATTTGATTACCTAAAAGTATTTTAGAAATAATTCACCGTAGTCTAGTAGGCAGTGTGTGGGCTTATTAGACGTGAGGCCATCTCAAACAAACTCGAAATATAAAAAATATTTCTTCGGCGACTTCCTCTCAGCGGACTTCTGGCAGATACTCTGACAGTAAAATAAACTGAAAGGTTTGTCAAAAATCTGTCGTTCGGAGTCGACTTTAAGCTGTAGTTCCCGTTACTCACGCATAAAATTAGCACACACAACATAAGCGGTGTGATAAGCTAGGTTGTAATCCTGACTGAAGAGTTGTAATGGCCAATTATACACATTTATGTATGTATGTGTATATATATTTGAGAATAACGTCACGTTACAAAAAAATATTACCTTCACCGTGAGACAAGCTACTGTATTTTGTATGAATATGAACTGTTTATGGCTGTATTCATGTTAATATAGGACAAGGATGTACGACAAGAATGCATTCCAAATGTTCCTTGACGTTGTATTTGACGGTGTTATGAAATATATTCTCCAAAATCCAAGACTCACAACTCGGAGACAGTGGTTGTATTCTAGAATAAGATCATTGTCATTTTGAAAGCCTCGCAATGCTTGTTGGGTGGTGCGACTTTTCCACAAAATCCCTTAATTTACTCGAGTAACCAGTATGGCATTAAGATTTTTCGATGTTCCATGGGACATAGGGATATTGTTACAAATTGCTGGTGAATTTGTTTACGATTTCCGACATATTACACGGCATAGATGGTTCCATTGCTTCATTTGGACTAGGTATTTTCTGCTCTTTTAGACTCAGCATCGTTAGCAGCTGGAGACAATACTACAGTACTAGACTCAACTTTTGTAGAGAAGAGAGAGAGAGAGAGAGAGAGAAAAAGAGAATAATTTACAATTATTATTGTAAGCATGCCAATAGACTTAGCATATATTCGAATGGCTTCTGCAGCAGATCTAGGCCTAAGCAGAGGCAAGAGATTATATTTCAACTCTCGTATTCATGTGCTGTGTATCTTAACAAGAAGAGGCGGGAAGTTCTTAATGTCTCACTTTCTATCATTCTTGATTGACTTGACCAACATAATTATTACTGCAATAGCGAGATATATTCTAGACTCTAGAGAATGGTTCGTTTCCGGGATAAATTTAACTAGAGTATCACAATGGATCTTGGGTTTCAAAGTCCACCTATTCTAAACTGATTTGAAGGTTGCAGTCTTTACTATATGATCTGATCTATTCGAATATTATCTGTCTGCTTGCTTATGAGAATGAACTTGACTAGATTTCTACATATGCTAAGTCTCACATAAACGATGACAATACGAAATGTATATGAACAAATGTTATTAATGTGGGTGCGAGAATGCTGAATCACAACCTCTACAATATTTGGAAACATTTGTTTTACATATTTGCTGCAAATTCAATGGCTGAGTAATAATCTGATATGATATACAATGGGCTTTGGCCTCATAACTAACACCAAGTCATTTGTGCCTTATGGAAAGAAAGCCGAATTATATAGGTCACACTGTTAGAAAGTCCTTTAATGATACTGACAAGCAAGGCATTGAATACATTCCACAGAGCAGCTGTACACGATGTTCGGCGCTCTACATATGGATTAAAGAATTTTATTTTTGTTCCTCATAGGAACAGACATCACTTAAGTCTAATTCCAGATATTTGTAACAGAGTTTGAAGTCAATGCTTATAGTCGCCGTAGTCTAGTAGGTAGTGTGTTCGCTTATTAGACGTAAAGTCCAGGTTCGAGCCGCACGCCAGACGTCAAAAAGAAATATGAAAAAAAAACATTTCTTCGGCGACTTCCTCTCAGCTGATTTCTGGCAAAAAATCTGTGAAAGTGAATAAAAATGCCATGAAAAGTTTCTCAGAAATCTGTCGTTCGGAGTCGACGTTAAACTGTAGGTCCCGCCACTCTAGTATAAAAATTAAGGCACACAACATCAGTGGCGTGAGAAGCTAGGCCGTAATCCTATCTGAAACGTTGTATTGGCCAATTATGTGTGTATATATGTATGCTTTAAAATGTATTTAAAATTTTCTTATCCCAGTAAAAATAGAAGCGTTACTGACAGTAGAGCATACAATCCTACTGATTCATTAACTCCCCCAATGCACTAGGGTAAGCCATTCTATCACTACTAAAATAGAGAGGAACTAAAAAACTGCTAAGAAAACAAACTTAAACTAGACGAAAAATGTGAAAACCAAACCAAACTCAAACTTAAACTGCAAAAGTAAATAACTTCCCTAAAAGGATGTTACTCTTGCCATTAGAACTGCAACTACAACTACAACTGCGAAATAATTTTATCCTGTGTTTATGACAAATGAACTTCGCATTCAAGAGGCAACTTTTGCTACAAAATGCCATACTTTTGAACAACAACAACAACAAAAACAACAACAGCCAAACAAACAAAGAAGAGCAAATTAACCAAAAAAAAAAAGGAAAAAAGAATTCCAAACGAAAAAATTTCAAATTTAAGACACTCTAGCCGAAATTGAGTTGAATTTGGCAACAGAGTACAAGTTGATTCTGTTTTATATTGCAAATACATATACGAGTACATGCAACTGCAGCAAACATTAATGATTATTTTTGTTATACTTGCTGCAACTAGTTACTGCACACACACACACACACTCATACTTGCAACGAAAAAAGGAAACGAAACTCATGCCAAGAAAAAAAAAGGAAAATAAGAATGCAGGTGTATTGCAAACATGAAACCTGGAATGCAGAATCGAAATTTGAAAGAAAACGTGAAAAAAAAAAATTCGTAGACTTTTGTAGGTGGCCACACAAAAAAATATCAATTTATTTATGATAAATCGAGTATAAGAGTTTATGGGTTGGTGGTATATTGCATCTGTGTGCGTTCAAATGTGTCTGGTAGTTTATAGACACAAGAACACACGTTCAAGACATAAATGTACAACACGAACGGAAAAACTGCATGCGTACGTGTTTCATGAAATTCATGTCTTTATGCTCGAATATTCGTTGTATTGTAAGTGTGTATGCCTGACGCACACACACACGCACACAGAGACGAAAACGACTTGGTCGTCATCTTTTCTAGTTTCGCTATGTGACTTTCAAAAATATGATGGGCAGGCAGTACAGTGGTGGATATAAATGTGAATAAAGCTTCAGGTAATTACGTCCAATAGGCCTTATTGTGTTGCCAGAAAGGACAAGTAACGTACTGGAATGGAAGCAGAGAATTACTGGAATAAGAACACCAGATGGAGCGCTATGGGAAGGTAAGAAAAATATAAACTTGAATGCAGAACAGCAAATTGAGACAAGAGTAGGTGAGGCAATAGCATGACTTGTGCTAATTAGGTCCAATAGTCCTAATTTCGGTAACAGAAAGCACAAGTAACTTCCTGTCATGGAAGTTGAGGATTACTGGAATAAGAACGTCAGATAGAGCGCTGTGGGAAGGTACTTCGTAAGAAAAAGATAAACTTGTATGCAGTACAGCACAATGAGACTCTAGAAGATAAGTCAATAGCATGAAGTAGTCTTCAAAAATGTCCAAAAATTCAGCAAGTCATTCTGGGCCTTGAACTGATTGGATGTAGAAGAGATTGTTTTAGAGGACACACAACACAACACAGTTAATAACTATTCCTTTAGGTTAGATTAAGTTAGGTTTGAGGACGTGTTGGGACAAGTACAATACCCAGAGGTCAAAATGAACCATTGTAATACATCATAGAGGAGAGAGAGAGTGAGAGGGAAAGAGAAAGGGAGAGAATAGTAAAGGAGATATTGAAATTGGAGAAGAAGAAAAGGTAGAAAAGGGAGGATAAGGAGACGGAAGCAAACCACAAACGCACAAGAGAGCGCGACTATATCTCTGAAGCCCTAGCACTTTTCAACCAGCTCAAGCTATTTATGAACCTATGGAGAGCCTTAATGTCGGCTCTCAACAAAGAGTTCAAACCTCAATCTACTAAGAGCTGGACTGTTGCAGAGGACTGTCTTTGATAGTTTCCAAAGCCTCCTCGTCTCACCGTACCCTGCAGGAGTCTGGCTGGGATCTGTTCTCGCAGTGCCCTGTAATGAAACCACTATCCCTGTATGCGTGAAGTCATTTTAATTCTACCACAATTGGTTGGAGCCTGAATGTGGGACATAGTCAGCTCATTTACTGTAACATTATATGAGGACTTATCCCCCCCTCCCCCCGTCCTTTTAGGAAGTGCACTTGATATAAATTGATTTCATGAATACTTCCAATGGTCCAATCCACGTTTAGTAAGTCAACTTTTCTATCTGACGTACACTACCTAACCTTACTTTATTTGAAGCAATACTTAGCATGACAGCACAGGCTATAAGTCTTATTGAACCAGGATGAGCAATTTCACGATATATTTTGCCCGTCATTGGAAAAAATCTTTTGTAGGAGCAATTAACGATCGTTTCCCAATAAGAGGTTAGGAAGCAAAAGCCTTAAGCATAATTAAACATACATACATACATACATAATTGGCCATTACAACCCTTCAGTCAAGATTACGCCCTAGCTTCTCACACCACTCATGTTGTGTGCGTTAATTTTATATATGAGTGGCGGGACCTACAGTTTACAGTCGACTCCGAACGATAGATTTTGAGAAACTTTCTCACGGCAAGTGTATTTACCCTCAGAGTTTTTGCCAGAAATCTGCTGAGAGGAAGTCGCCGAAGAAATATTTTTGTTTTTTTTTTTTTTTGTTTTCATCTTTCGTTTTGATGTTTTGCCTGGGGCTCGACCCGGGCTTTACGCCAAATAAGCCAACATACCGGCTACTAGACTACGGCGACTAAAGCATAATTGCTCCCATAAAAAAATGTAGAGACGTGCAGAAGGATTTCTTCTGCTACTATTCTGCATCCTTCAGACCTGTAGTAAGGTCAAAGTGGTAGCTTCGACTAGCCAAGCTCACTTGAGTACACATAGTTGCCCGTTGTGATGCCAAAGGTTAGCGCTGTCCCTCTACTGACCGAAACCACCCTGAATGTTGAATAAACGAAACTATATCCTTGAGATCAATGAATGATAGTTCCGTCAAGCTGACAAGGATTGGGGAGCCAAATAACCTAACAAAGAAAGCTTTTTCAGCAGATCTACACTCACGGTTGAAGTATTTAGATGGAAGCTGCAGACTTTCTGCTTTTTTTCCTATAACGCAATGACCTATCAGCACGGTCACTGTGATCGAAATGACATTACGATCAAGTTCGAGTAGCTGGTTGGTGCTCTCTCAATCCATCGAGGGCCAAGTAAGCCTGACAGGGCAGCAAGATTCTTCATTGACACAGGAAAGGATGTCATACCGGCCACTGGCTAATTTAACCGAGGTAAGTGGCGTACCCAAATCGATTGGCTAGGATTCCGGAAGGAGTGCGCCAGCTCTGTCGAGCTCTTCGGCCCTGCAGTTTCCTGGAAGGTGACTGTGCCCAGGAATCCAGACAAGTAAGATACTGAAGCGCCCAGAGAAAATGTCGAGAAAGCGGCGACACTCCCTAACGAGCCTAGAGTTAAACATGACGTTCGATAGGGATCTCAGCCTGACTATCACAGAAGACCTAAAGTAGTTGACGAATAAAACATTTCTCAAAATATAGTCGACTCGATAATTGCTGATAATTTCACTTCGTTTGGACTCAATGAGTTCGTGAGGATAAGGGATTGCTTCCGACGTAATTAAATTGATTTACTTATCTATCCACTAACATCTCTAACTGACACTTGACTCCGTGTAATATGGGCATTACAGTAGCTTTCTCTCTTTAATCCAATTGGGAATGCAACCGATCTATATAAAACGCTACGCTCTAAATTGCTATCTACTGTAATATCAACATACACATGCTGACATACAAATGTCTCCCATTGCCACATGTACGCTACACACATAATGTGCATTTATACAGCCACTTAACTTTGGTAAATTTAAGTTTAAATTGTAAAAAGTTCGTTGAACACATACGATCAAACTAAAACTGAAGAAGAATTGACGAAAAAAAAAAACTTGAATTTACAATAATACACATGCATGCATACAATCAAACTTTTCTTGCATGTAGTTTAAAAACAAAAACAGAAATCGCACATGCACCCCTTAAGTAAGTACAGGCTTTTGTATTAACAAATATACAAACATTCATTCATTCATTCAGTCATTTACTCATGCATGCTGTCAGTTCTTCAAACACTGATTCGGAGAAAGAGTTACAAAACACCGACACTATCTTTGAAAGCAAAAACAAAATTCTCTTGCGAATTCACTTGACTGCCACCACCCAGGCACTGGCTTTAAGTAACAAATCTATACATATGCACAGACGTATGTACATACATATATAGCATACATATATGCATATACAGTGGTCTTGTTAGACACACTGAAATTTTTGACTATCAACTGACGACAGTAAAACTTCAGCGGAAGTGCGGTGCATTTAAAATTTTAACAAACATGAGTACAAACGTGAACTAGGCCAAAGAATATAGCGGGTGGCTATGAGTACTAAAAATAACAATAGTTTGTTAATGAACAGTGGAACTTAATAAGAAATTTCAAGGAATAATTTTGTAGAAAATTCTGCGGAAAACTGTCAGTGTAGTATTGCTATGTTTTTTCTTTTCTTTTAACGAATATTTCTTGTGTGTACACATACATATATAATTGGTCATTACAATTCTTCAGTTAGGACTGGGACCTAGCTTCTCCTACTACCTATTAGACTACGGCGACTTCGATTTGGCAACTTCTAGAACCTTTTGTTGATTTGAAATTGTTATTCTGTTGGTTTTTATGACTCGTGTTAAATTTGTTATCTCTATTCTCGTAACTTCTTTGTTAGTTTTGTTATCGTGTGCGTTTCTTATGTTTTTATTCAGTTTACGTTGTCATCGTAATAATATTGTTACGAAAATGAAAAATCAAGATGCTGGTTTTTGCCTTTACATCGCTTAACATTAAAATTATAAACAAAAGTCACAAATGCAAACAATGCAAATCTGTTTACAAATTATCGTAGTGCTTAATATAACAACAAACACCAGCATCAAAAAGAATTGTAAACAAGTAAACAAGTACATATACACAAACAACACTACCATAATAAACGTAAACAACGATGATTACATTTATAGAGATTTCGAGACGACGAAGTCTTGAACATTCGCCTTCAAGAACATTCATCAGACTGCCGTATAAAAGCCAAGACAAAGTATGCGACTGAGTTAGTAAACTTCATTATTGAAGATAGTAATCGTGGTTTGAATATCTCCGTTAAAAATATCTGTCGAATAATTGCCTAGTAATTGTTATTGTTTATGCAAAGGGTATAAACAGAGAAATAACAAACAAGGCAATTTTTGTTGTTTACATCAAGTTGTAAACAGTGTCACACAGAATTGTGCGATTAATAAAGAATTTTAATTCAAACTAAATACAAATTTATTTTTATTTTATTTGCAGTTTACGAGCTCAAACAGTTTTAAACGCTAAAAACTTAACAATATTTTCAATAATTTTTCTCTTATTGGATGTGAAATCCTTGAATCCTAAAAAGTTTTTGATTCTTTTTAAGGAATTCCAAATAAATGTTTTAAAATTCAAAAATCAAAAAAAAAATTTTTTTTCTCTCCCAATTTTGTCCCACTGTGACACGTTAAGCATATCCAACATATATTTACTCGTTAAGTTTATATACATACACATACCCAGCAACACAAATATGCATTCATATTTTTCTATACAAACACACACCCTCACACACCCACAAACACTATTAAATAATCGAACTTTTTCTTGTTCTTCATATTCATTTTGTGTTGGTTTTATTTTCTTTTGCTGATGCCTGAAAGTATGCAGTATAGTTATGTTATATTTATTCTAGTTATGTTATTCTTTATTTTTGTTTTTGTTTTTTTTTTTGTTATTGCATGGCCTGCTCGTATGCAACTTAATTTATTAATAACGGAAACTTCTACATTCATGTTTATGTACTTGTATTTACAATTGCAATTATACGTGTGTATACGTCTACCACGCACACACCCACCCATAGATACGTACAAAAGTTCAGTTGTTTTTGTGTGTAATTTTTGTTTCCTTCAACGTTCGTGTGACTTTTAAGGAATTTTTGGTACTGAGTGAGGGTGTGTGGGTGTGTGTATTTATTTCGTTTTGTTTTAAGAAAGGAATTCATTTCATGAAAATAAAACAAAAAGAAGGAAAAAATTTTCAACATTCCCTCAGGATGTTTATGTGTAGACTTTTTGTTAAAATATACAGATACAGAGAGAGAGAGAATATATCTTTATATGTATTTTCGTGTGTGTTTGCAAATGCCTGCTATTTAATAGCTGATAAGTTGTTTTTGAATGTCAATTTTTCGGTTAACAAAATTGCAACAATTTTTTGGTGTCTTTAAGGGCAGCGGAAAATTTGAAATGGAAAATGAAAAAATACTTTTCAAACTTGAAATTATGAGCGATTCTTCAAATCTATTTTGAATGTATTTCTCTCTACAAACTAATTGCAATAAGATCACATCGTGAGTTAGAAGCTTTGCTTGGAATCCTGAAAAATAATATTTCAACAGTGTTAAGCCAAAAGCTCTGAAATAATTCTTAACCCTTTGGCGGACACTGACGTCTATAGACGTCATAACAAGGGTTTCTGGGGGGACATGACGTGTATACACGTCATAAATTGTTTCCTTCATAAATACAGATACAACAAGTGTTCCACGGGAAGGCCTCCTAAATGTTGGTGTCCGTCAAAAGGTTAAATCTCTAGCCCGAAATCGATTTTAAGCTGTAGGTTTCGTTTCTCATGGATAACATTAATGTACATAACGTGGATGGTGTGAGTTGTACGTCATAATCATGACTAAAGAGTCGGAATGGCCAATTACGTAAGTAAGATTTAATAAGAGTGAAAAGATTTCCAGGTAAACTAATCCGTTACGGGAATAAACGCTTCTTGAGCTATGACATTCGGCTTAATCCAGCAATAGTAAAGGGGAGATACTCTATTAGCGCTGGTATTCCTCGGCGTACTGGTCATTACTTTTGCTGCAAACAGCTCACATCATACATACATATATACATAATTGGCCATTACAACCCTTCAATTATGTTGTGTGCCTTAATATTATACTTGAATGGCGGGACGTACAGTTTAACATCGACTCCGAACGACATATTTTGAGAAACTTTTTCATGGCAGGTTTATTTACTTTCAGAGTTTTTGCCAGAAATCTGCTGAGAGGAAGTCGTCGAAGAAATATTTTTTCGTATTTCGTATTGATGTCTGGCCAGGGGCTCGATCCAGTGCTTTACGTCTAATAAGCGAACACACTACCTACTAGACTACGACGACTTCAAGGAGCTCACATCGGAATGAAGTATTCCATGAAGTATGCACGATTGATAGATACATTTGCATAATGCTGCTAATAATATTCTATCCGCTTAAGGTTTAATTAGATTGTTCGGATTATCACAAGTTTACCTCACAGGTAGGTCCGTTGGAGTATCCTGATAAATTAACGCCCCCACCCTACCTTCTTTTAACAACTAACTCCGTACATATCTTTTCACTAACGCATTCAACAGTGACACATTTTCGAGGCTGATCGTTCCTTAAAACTTCCTGTACCGAGGCGTTTTTAGGCAGTTTCCCATACATGAGGACATTAATACATGTAGTGCTGCACCCATTCTTTTTCCTTCTGATTCTAATAGCTCCCATTAGAGTCACAGGTGGCATATCCAGCACTATCAGATATACGTTCAATTATATCGTGCCCACTAATGGCACTCGTAAACAAATTCATGGAATGCTTTCGAAAAACCAAAGAAGTCCACTGATTTCCCCAGAACACCATGTATATACCACAAGTGGCGACACCACACCACACCGTATATGTACATATGTGTGGTGTCACTACACATACGGTAACAGATTTACCAATGACTCATCCTTAAGGCACTCCACATCACGAAATTTACCAAGATGCTACAGTCTAAACTCCTTTAGAGCGTGACAGTTACAAAGGAAATGTTTTTCACTTTGGCTCTCTTCCAATAGCCATAGTATGGGTATCCCAGACATTGCCATATGCTCCCAAACATGCAGTGTCTAGTAATTATGCCTATTAAAAGCCCAAACGATTCTTTTCAAAAGGACAAGAGAGTTCTTATCTTTTTCTTTGACAGAAAAGACCATAAGATTTCTAACATTCAGCAAGTGGTGATCTCAGACCTCTTGAGTTTCATTTGCCTCAATTCATCCATTAGGTTCGAAAGAATTACCAAAGTGAGACGTACGTCCGACTTCTCTTTCAGGTTGAATCGAATACAACCGACAGCGATCGATATCGGACTGTATATATAGATTTCAAACACTTAAACCATCTCCATTGTATGCCGTGATGAAAAACGTTTGTTTTTGTTTTCAAAAGCACTGAAAACTCTCAACGAAATAAACTTTTTACAAAAAGAAAAAGAAAAAATAATAAAACAACAACAAAAAATAAACCAAAGAGAAACCTAAACCCAATGACCAATCAAGTCATTCTCAATTTGTTGCAACATCTGGTGCTACACCATCCATGCAATACAATATTGTAGACTTTAAGGCCTAAAATGTCTAAAAACACGAACAACTTCAAACCAAGAGAAATACGAGGAAGGAAAACAAAAACAAAACAAAAAAAAAATAAATGCCGGTCATGACACTATAAACCAAAGCATTTAAATGCAATTGTATGTGTGCATTGTTGTAAAAATATTTTCAAATGCAAGTAATAGCATGCCATCACACCCACATACATACACCCACAGATACACACACACACACACTCTTTCGCTTATAAACCCAAAAAAAATGAAGTGAGGCATATTTTTGTTGTACAAAACGCCAGAATATGACGACGACACAATATTAATGTTTTTCAAATGGCAAGTGACTTGACATGAGCGTCATATGGTCTGCAACATGCAACAATAGCAACAATACCAACAACAGCTACTGCTGTTGTTAGTACAACAAAAGCTTTTGCAAATAAATACAATAATGGCTGAGATTCAAGGATGTTGAAATGATTTTTATTTATGGCTTTTGAAAACAACAACACCAGCAACAATAATAACATGCATTTGTTGCAGTGGCCAATAGCCACAACTGTTGCAAGAACAAAAAAATATATTCTAAAAATTGTAAATACCATAATAAAATAAAAGAGAGCAAGAGAGAGACAGAGAGAGAGAAGGAGAGGGAGTGAGTGCGATCGTTTTTAGTTCATACACACATGCATACATATTTAGTCATTTCAAACCTTCAGTCAGGTTTACGACCTAGCTTCTCAAACCACTTATGTATGTTGTGTGTGTTAATTTCATCCATAAGTGTCAGGGGACCTACAGTTTAAAATCGACTTCGAACGACAGATCTTCTTCAGAAACTTTTCATGGCTATTTTCTTTACTCTCAAAGTTTTTTCCAGAATTCTGCCCCAAGGCAGTAGTGAAAGAAATATTTTTGTGTTCCATTTTGTTCGACATGTCTGACTTGGGATAGGAACCGTGGCCTCACGTCTAATAAGCCAACATACTACCTACTAGACTACGGCTACTTCATTCTCAGTCTAACAGATTCAAATTTGTATGTATCAGATTATCCAGGAATAATATGAGGTTGACAACCGGTCTTCCGACAGGGCACTGTTGAGTCATTTGTCTCGAGCCCTACACTATATATTCTCTGGTAACAAGAAAGAATCAGCGGAATAAATTGTTCGAACCTTTGGGGCTTTAATGAATACTAGAAAGAACCACATGGGGGCATGTTAGATGCTATACAGGGAACTGACATTGTTGACACCGATCAGCATCCTGTAATCGGGCAATTAGATAATAGACTTGGAGGAGATGCTCTATAAAGCTTGAGGAGATTACAATAAACGCATTACTATGGTATCTCTTCCCAACAATAACGCTAATAATTTTTGCTTTGTCGGCATAACACTTTTGTTTAAGGGCGCCACATAGAAAATCGTCCAACGGTGTCAAATCACAGCTTCTTGGCGGCTAATGGACATCACCATTTTGGGTAATTAACCGGACATCAAACGTTTGACGCAATAAATCGATTGTGGCATGAAATGTGTGTGACAAGTTACATCATCCTGTTAAACCAAACATCATTCACATCAATACCATAAATGCTATGAGTATCTCCATTGATTGTAATGGTTAAGCCGTTCCCATTTTCAAAGAAATATGGGCCAATGATACACCCGCTCTACATGCCACACCAAGCAGAGACTCGTAATGGGAGCATTGGCTTCTGTAAGACCACGTGTGAGTGGTCTGAGCCTTAAATACGGTAATTTTGCATATTAACGTAACCACCACCAAGTTGAAATTCAGCTTCATCTGAAAAGATGTCGACACCATCGTATAGTTTCTCGTTCGTCCAATAAATTCCAACGTTGCTCAAGCGTAAATCGATTCATTTCATTCAGTGGAGATAATATGTTGAATTTGTGACAGAATAGATTGGCATAAGTATTGCCAGATCTGAAGAACCGATGGTTCAAACTTAAACCGACAGATGAGTCACAAGTTACTAGTAATACAACACGTTTACGTTTGAAACCAAAGTTTTGAAATGCCATGCCTCCATAGTACATACATAACATACATAATTGGCCATTACAACCCTTCACTCAGGATTACGACCTAGCTCCTCACACCATTCATGTTGTGTGTGTTCATTTTATACACGAGTGGCGGGACCCCTACAGCTCCGAACGACAGATTTTTATGAAACTTGTCATGACAATTCGGTAGTCGCAGTAGTCTAGTAGGTTGTAGTTGGCTCATTAGACGTAAGCCCACGGTTCAAACCCCAGGTCAGACATCAAAACGAAATATGAAAAAAAAATATTTCCTCGGCGACTTCCTCTCAGCAGATTTCTGGCAAAAACTCTGCGAGTAAATAAACCTGCCATGAAAAAGTTTCTCAAAAATCTGTCGTTCAGAGTCGACGTTAAACTGTAAGTGCCGTATAAAATTAACACACACAACATGAGTGGTGTGAGAAGCTAAGCCTAAGGCCTAACAGTACCAACGAAATGAATGAAAATTACAGCGTTACAGTAAATGAAGCAGAACAGCGATTGTAACCTACTTACCAGAGATCAGCAATGAGTATTCAAAAAAATGAGTAAATTCGAAACATACTCATAATTTCCGATACTTATACGCATTCATACTTATTTTAATATCATACTCATACTACTCATATTCAAAGTTTGAAGTTCTCATCATACTCATACTTAAGAATACGCATGATGTTGTTGATTTCGACTCTCCTTTAATCAACATTTACAAGAATCACAAAATAACAATGATTCGCGTACGAACACTACAATACTCACTAGAAGGTTGTTTGTTTGTTTTGCATGATGTCTTTGTATTTTTCTTTCTTCTTTTTTTTTTTGTTGGATGAATGATTCGAATCACTCGAATCATTTATGAGTATTATAAGTATTTTTCTAAATTTATAAATCTGAATGAGTAGGCATATGAATGAAACAATTTCGAATGTTATGAGTTTGATGTCAAGGTTGTACTCATATTCATTGCAAACTGTACTAATAAATCAATGTTATGGTGAGTACGAATGAATCAGAGTAGTTGAATTTCAATATTGTTGACTCACCAGTACTCAAAATTTCATGAGTACTTATGAGTAGCGAAAAAAGATTCATTACTGATCTCTGGTACCGCCACTCGTGTATGAAATTAACACACACAACATGAGTGGTGTGAGAAGCTGGGCCGTAATCCTCACTGAGGGTTTGTAATGGCCAATTATGTACAATGTATGCATGTCATGACAATATTATTTTTCCTCTCCGAGTTTTTGCCAGATATCTACCGAAAGGAAGTCGCCGAGGAAATATTTCTTTGTCGGTTTGTCTGGCCTGTCTCCTTATAGTTTGTTATAATTGGATTGCACTGTGATGTTTATATATCTTTTCTAAAGGCAACAGGCTTTGAAATATCATATCCCATCATTTCAATTAAAACAATTATTGCAAGAGATTTAATTTCGATTAATTTCTAATAAACAATTGGTCTTTAAATATAATTGCCTTTAACACAGCTTAATGGATTTCCAAAGAAATGTCCAAACTGAAATTGATCTGAATGTGAAATGCAATAATTTATCGGCCTACGAATTATTGGTTTCCCTTCCCCAAAAGGTACTCATAGTTTAGGTTGACTTTAGTAAATTTAAAAGCAATGATTTGTTTAAACTTTTGGTCAATAATAAAAACAAATCAAATGAATTTTAATAAATTATTATTTGATTATTACAGATGAGAATACCAATTGAGCATACACACATGCACATGCAAACAAATCAGCAAATAAATAAAGAAATAAACAAATGAAGAGAAATAAAGAGAAATAAAGTGAAATGAATGAATGACTCAGTAAATGAATTAATAAATTTTATTTAAACTTATTAAATATTCTATTAATATTAATTGAACAAATAGAATTACATACATACGAATGTGAATACATGCATATGTACGTATGTACTCTCATAGGCAATTTGTTGTTAATTGTTGAAAGACGAAAGAGAAATAAATTTCACAACTACGATGATGATAACATTTCAAAAAGATATTCTCTAGAAATTGTTTATGCATGTGCGTCTGACAGACTTCAAATTAAGAAGACAGACATGATTGTGAGTGCATGTGTAGGTACAAAAGAGGCGCAACATCTGCTTATGCTGTGGTGAGACTATTCTTAGCCAGCGTTGGAATGATGGTCATAGTGTAACACACTTAATTTGACATTCCGATTGCATTTGGCATTTGTTATGTTTTCTTTTGCAAGAGTAAATCACTTTAAACAGTCTGAAAGAGCCTAGAACAGATGTAATATGATTTTTAGGGGTACTGGCATTACTATAGAACTCGCCATGGCCTAGCAAGTAATGTCTTGGCTTATTAGAGATTCAAACCTCAAGAGAGATATCTCGAACCAGTAAATGAAAAAATATTTCTTCGGCAATTTCCTCTTAGCAGATTTCTGGCAAAAACTCTGAAGAATTGTCATCAAAAGTTTCTGCAAAATCTGTCGTCCGAAGTCGGCTTTAAACTGTAGGCCCCGCCACTCATGTACTTTAACACTCTAACACATTAACACACATAAAATAAGTGATGTAAGAAACTCGTTTGTAATCGTGACTGAAGGGTTGTAATGACCCTTAGTCGTGCGGTTTGCCCTCTTAAAAAGGAGTGAATGAAAGTGGGTTTGGTCGGGATGTCTTAGTTGGTATTTGAACCACAGGTTTTTGCCTGGTACTATAAAACAGTACCTACTAAACTACGGCGATTTTACACTTTCCTTAACAAGTTTAAAGTTTTTTTTGGGTATTCTCAGGTTTATTTTTGTTTACTTGTAAGTTCAAAAGTATTCCAATCCTTTCTTCCTCCTAACTGATGGTGGTATGTAACTGTAGTATCGATGTAAAGTGTTCTTCAAAATATTCTCCCTATCTCTCATCACTATTTGTTAGCAATACACCACCATGAATAGTGATTCCTTGCAGAACCTTATGTATGCCTAGTTAAAATAATTGAAAAAAACTTACAATATAGTGTTGGATGATCGGAACCACGTACGTATGCATGCCACATAGCTTAGTTCTTTCAATTTTAAATGTGAGTTTGTGTGTGTGAAATGTGTGAGTTTTCAAAAGAAGGGATGCCACAATGGAACACAAATGCAATGATGTGAGACAGTGTTGAAAAATTCAGTACTTTAGAACTTTTTTCAGTACATTATCATTTCAAAAGTACCTCAGTACCTTTTTATTATTAAATATTTTATGTCTTAGGCTTTTAAACTATTAATGCATTAGCAACGTATTGCTAAAGGTAGAATTAGTCTTTAGCCCCGATTAGACTAACGTAACATATGTCCGTTTTTTAGAATACGCAAAGCAATGAGAACAATTGCCGAACCGTAGTGTAATTTCATATAATCGATACCAAATAAGAAAGCAACGGTGATTATTACATAAATTCTTAGTAAGGATTGAAACTTGGCGCGTATTATCCCAACTTCTTGAGTCGATTTAATGAAACCTTAAAAAAATTATAGCATTTATCAACGAAGGTCGCCGTAGTCTAGTAGGTAGTGTGTTGGCTTATTAGACGTAAAGCCCGGGTTCGTATGCCATGAAAAAGTTTCTCAAAAATCTGTCGTTCAGAGTCGACGTTAAACTGTAGGTTCCGCCACTCACGTATAAAATTAAGGCACACAACATGAGTCGTGTGAGAAGCTAGGCCGTAATCCTGACTTAAGAGTTGTAATGGCCAATTATGTATGTATGAAACTATGTATTCGTCAACGAAAAAGCATTTTTAGCAGCGTAACCCAGCAGTTTGATGAAAATGCTTGAATTGGGTTAAGTATTGATGCCTGCTCCGGCCTTTTACCTCAATTTGAACCAGGCTAACGATTTCTTCTTCCAAATCTGGACAAATGGCTCGGCGGTAAGAGATTCAAAGAAAAACTATGCAACCGTAAAGCTTTTATTCTTTTTCGAAATATTTTTATGACAGTTTGTTACAATTATGAGCCGATTTTTTTCCAACATTCATTCGATTCACTAATTCCAAGAGCCTTTCGAGAGGACGTTTATACAAATTGTACATGAAATCCTTACAAGGTTAACATGGTTTACTCATTTCATCTTTCTAAATCGTTAAATGGTACTAAGAACAGGCCCATAGTTTTAATGAGGCCGACGATATTTCTTTTTATTTTTGCATGTTTATGACACCAAAAAATATACATATTTTTGTTTGCCATGCAACATAACATTTTTTAAAAATTAATTTCTATTTATTTGTTGTGATTGCAACAGCACAATATTTATTATTTTTTTTTTATTGTTTTCACTGAAAACAATTATTTACTGCGGGTTTTAGAGTATGAGTTAAAGGCTATAGAAGTGTATCCCAAAAGTATAGATGCAGTAGCTATACATGTGTGCATAGATTTGTGCATTAAAAATATGGTGTTTTGTTGCAACATCATTTGCATAAATTGTATGGAATTGTGCAACAAAAATTACAACAACAACAAAAACACAACAAAAATAATAACTAATAAGTAATAACGATATATATATATGCGACCACAAGAAAAACAAATATTTTGTGTCATTAGCACAAATGTACAGCAGGAGTTAGTTAATTAGAAAGGCTTTAATAAAAATGCAAAACTTTTGTTGCCAATTTTAGAAACAAGTTTTTGTTGTTAAAGCAAATAAATCTATTATGGTTCGTTTGAAGATATTTTCATTGCTATTTAGCTGTTGTCGTCTGTGACACTTACTTCAATAATTTGTGCTAAATAGATGCATGCATGTGTAAGCATAAATGTTTACTTGTAACATTTTAGCACATGAGTCCCCAACACAAAAACTAACAAATAACAGAAATATTTAAATACTATTCACACATATACGAGGTGCTTTAATAAATTTCTGTAAGTGGAACACATTAAGAGCTACAAGTTCTAATTATTAAACAGCTTTTTCTGCAAACACCTTCGTTATATGTATTAGTGTTTTTGTGTTCATTCTTATGCAAGTAGATCCTTACATTCCACTAAACTTGTAGTACTTGCATAACAATTTTGCAGTCTGGGTTATTTATTTGAATTTGTTTGATGCAAAAACGTCCAATTCTCCCAAGTGTGTGTCTCTCTCTTCATACGGATGTATATGTAAATATATAAGTGTGCTTCCAAAGCACTTGGATGGATGAATGATTGGATGGATGGATGGCTCGATTTGTATTTCTTTCTTTCCATCAATTTATTTTCCATAATGCATGCCAAATACAAACACACGAACATGCATACACACATATGTATATGTACATACACACACACATGTATGTATATGTATTTAAATAAATGAAAAATATTTATATTAATTAAAAGCTTATACATTACTTATGATTCATCTGTAATAATCCATTTTGAAGCTGTAATAAATGAAGTAAAATATGCTTTAAAATGCATATCCATCGCTGGGAATTTTCTTCTTCATCTTCTTTTTCTTCTTTTTCTCTAAAAAAGAAAAAGGAAAAGAATAATGCCTTCAAAGTAGTTCTTATTGGTTGGTTTTAAATCATATTTTGAAAATATGTTTTTGACTTGTTTGGAAATGCTTGCGAATGCATGTTTAAGTCATAAAATCAATAAATAAAAGAAAAAACACAGAAATTTAATTAATATTTGAACATTTCACACACAAACCTTCTTATTAAATATATTTGAATATTTAAATAATTAAAATGGAAAAATATTTTAAAGAATTTATAAAATTTTTAATAATAAATATTTTGTTAAAATAAAATTGAAATTAATTGAAAAAATTGAAGGAAAAACGTTTTTGTCTTAAATAAATGTCATGAAGTACATACATATATAATTGATCATTACAAGCACTTACGTTGTGTGTGTTAGTTTTATGCATAAGTAGCGAGAATCTACAGTTTAAAGCCGACTTCGACTGACAGATGTTGTTTTGAGAAACTTTCCATGCCAATTTTTAATTTATTCCCAGATTTTTTAGAGATCTGCTGATAGCAAGTCGCCGTTGAAATATTGTTTTCATATTTTGTTTTTGTTCGAGACGTCGCTTGACGTATCTTGACGTGGCTTGACGTGACTCGACGTGACTTGACGTGGCTCGACGTAGCTTGACGTGGCTCGATGTGAGAAACTTTTCAGGCAAATGTTTATTTTGCTTTCAGTGTTTTTTTTCAGAGAAAGCCGTTGAAATATTGATTTCATATATCGTTGAAGTTCTAGACGTCGCTTGACGTGGTTTGACGTAGCTTAACGTGACTTGACGTGGCTTGACGTGCCTTGACGTGGCTTGACGTAGCTTAACGTGACTTGACGTGACTTGACGTGGCTTGACGTATCTTGACGTGACTTGACGTACATACCAACATACTACCTAATAGACTACGGCCTAGTATTCACATAGATATCTAAATACTTAAAGGTTACAATGGTAGTTTTTTGTTATTTCTTATGCTTGCAGCATAAAACATAATTCATGACATGTTACAATGCCAAATTTGCACAGTAATGTTCGTTATTTTACCAAACAAACAATTCTTGCAAATCAATTCTGGCTGTGGTGAAAGAAATGTGTTTCTATCGAAAAATTATCTACAGCCACGCAGCCTCATTTTATTTAGTGGACAAACAGAACAGCAAACAAAATTTTTGAATCTGGTAGAAAACAGCAGTAGAGATGGTGCAAGTAACCTGAGACAACTCAAGCAACCTAAAGCAATTAAAGAGCTGCCAATGAAAAACAGCACATAGAGATGGTTCAAGCAACCTGAGGCAGTTCAAGTAGACAGAAGCAGTTTAAGAGCTGTCAACGAACTCTGGAAAATGTACTGTTTGATGGGGTTTATTGGGCCATTGCTATCTTTCGGTAGTGAAGCATCACTGTAATTGGATTACAAATTCGTTGGAATATAAAGACATTGCGAATACAAAATGCATATCTAATCGATGCATGTTACTTGTCCGCACCAGGCTTTTCTATGCCCACTCGAATTAAGAGTGAGTCAAGCACAGATTGAAATTATCGTACGATAATCAAAACTTGTTCCACAATAGAGAAATTACATACATACGTATGTAATTGGTGATTACAACCTTTCAGTCAGGATTACGACCTAGCTTCTCACGTGAGTGGCGGGAAGTCGACTCCGAACGACCGATTTATGAAAAACTTTTCCTTGTAGTTTTATCTTCTTCCAGAGTTGACAGAATTTTGCTGAGAGGCAGTCGCCAAAGAAATATTTTTTCATATTTCGTTTTGTTTGAGATGTCTAAGCCAAAGGTTGAACCGTGGCCTTACGCCTAATAAGTCAACACACTGCCTACTAAACTGTCGTGACGTCTATTCAGAATGAAAACTGTAATCCGGACTCTGTTTTAAGTGAAGTCATTATTTTGGTCTTATCTGTAAAACTTTCTTATTAGAACTCCACTATAAAGGCAACGAGTTATCGAACAAAATCGGTTATACTTACTCATTAAGCGTTGTGTTAGAAACACAATAAGCGCAACGCAACAAAGGCAGCTAACTCTCAAAAATAGAATATATGGGTGTATATGTAAGTGATTATTTTAAAAGCAGCGCGACAATAAGCAAAGATTCTTGTACTTTACTTTTATGCATACCCTACATGTAGCGACTGACTATACAACTTTATTATTTTTTACAAACAAATAATTTTTTGTTGAATGGGAATGGTCGTCGGTTGGCTAAAGATCAAAAAATTTTAATTTCCATTTAACCGACGACCAGCACGATGCTTCTACAATTTATAAGTAAATTTGGTTGAAGAATCGAAATGAATTAAGAAGACGACCAACTATTAACTCAACATGTTGTGCAACTAACCGCAATATGTAATTTATCGGCAGCAATGAGAGAATTATTGCTCACAGTAAGCGGATTTATGTTGACAATGCAAGGATTAATGCTGTCAATACAATAATATGCATGAAATATAGGTTTTAAACGCGATGAAATATGAAATATGACACGAAAAAACTTTTTAGTGGCACCATTGATAAAATATTAATGAACTCTTTAATTTTTTATCTGTTTTGCTTATGCTTTGCTGCCGCTTACCATAGGCTGCAATTGCAAAATTGTTAAGCCTGCTGCGTTGCGTTTATTGTGTTTATTGCATTCAGTTCGTAGTATATTTTCTTAAAATGTTCAAAAATTGTTTTATAAATTCAATTGCGTCTCCGTTTTACTCCTTTCTCCACTCCTTTAATGTGTATATAAAAATATTTAAATTTGTTTTGATCCCATTACTGGCTTTGTATATCTACATACATACATATATATACTCGTACACAACGTGAATAGACTGGAATGAAATGAAATGAAATAATAAATCTTCATGTAATTTGAGTCCTTAATATGTGACTGAAAAAATGGAAAAAAATAAAACATGTGTGCGAAATAACGAAATAAAATATAATTTTTACTTTGTTAGTCCTTTTCTTTTTTGTTTTTGTTTTTGTTTTTGTTCATTTAAATCCATTTTTTGGGCATGAACTCTACTTTTTCTTCATCTCTTCTTCGTCTTGTCTTTTTTGGTTTGTTGCATAATTAAATTGGTATCATTTATATTGTGGCATGATGGTCGTTGTTGTTGTTGTTGTTGTTGTTGAAATTGGAGTTGGAGTTAGAGTTGCATTCGTTGTATACTTAGTCGTCGTATTAGTGTAAAACATGCTTATGAATAGTAAAATAACTCTGTGGCATTCTTATAAAATTTATGTGCAATTTGTGTGGAATACAGCACCAGAAAAAAAAGACATACCAAAATCAGCTAAAAGTGTACAGTTGGGAGGAGGGGAGAGAGAATATTGTTGCCATTTTAAATGCTCTTTTGTATGGCTGTTTAGTCATTTATATGATTTGGTGAAAGGATTAACCACAGAGTGGAATTATTTATTTTCGAAAAAAAATATTGTTCTCGCGTAACTCAGGGTAACTAACCACTCTACTGCTACTGATTACTATTCTGTCTTACAAAAAGAAGTCGATGCATTAAAAATGACAACGGATCTGTTGCTAAATTTATCTGGGATGCCGTTGCGATTGATAACTTTGTGGATAGTTTAGCCTAGACTGAAGTCGCCGTGGTCTAGTCGAATCCCAGGTCAGACATCAAAACGAAAATATGAAAATATTTCTCCGGCGACTTCCTCTCAGAAGATTTCTGGCAAAAGCTGTGAGAGTAAAAATTGCCATGAAAAGCTTCTCAAAAAATCTGTCGTTCGGAGTCGACTTTAAACTGTACGTCCCGACACTTATGTATAAAATTAACGCACACAACACGAGTGGTGTGAGAAGCTAGGACGTTGTACAATGGGTCAATTCGACCACCGGGTACTGTACTTGTCATAGTTGACAAGTACACGTCCTCTAACCTAACCTAACCTTAGCCTAGAATTCGATTTTCAAGTCTTTTGTTGTAGGCTCTAGAACTACTCCACATGCATAATGGGTCATTACAACCCTTCGATCAGGAGTACAACCCTGTTTCTCATACCACTTATGTTGTGCGTGTTAATTTTATACATCAGTGGCGGAACCTACAGTTTAAAGTCCACTCCGAACAACAAGTTTTTGAGAAACTTTTCTTGGCAATTTTATTTTCTATCAGAGTTACTGTCAGAAATCTGCTGAGAGAAAATTGCCGAAGAAATATTTTATTCATATTTCGTTTTTTTGAAGATATCTGACCTCTTGTTTGAATTGTAGCCTCACATCTCTGCCTGCAAGGCTACGGCGATTTCGATTTGGCAACTTCTAGAACCGTAGTGTTGATTTGTTATTGTTATTCTGTTGTTTTGTATCTGTCGTAGGGTTTCTTTGTGTTAAAGACACCGCAATCTAGTAGATAGTGTGTTCACTTGTTAGACGTTAAGCCCGGGTTTGAGCCCCAGGCCAGACATCAAAACGAAATATGAAAAAAAAATATTTCTTCGGCGACTTCCTCTCAGCAGATTTCTGGCAAAAACTCTGAGAGTAAATAAAACCTGCCATGAAAAAGTTTCTCAAAAATCTGTCATTCGGAGTAGACGTTAAACTGTAGGTCCCGCCACTCATGCATAAAATTAACGCACACAACATGAGTGGCGTGAGAAGCTAGGCCGTAATCCTGACTTGAGGTTAGTAATGGCCAACTATGTATGTATGTATGTATGGAAGACGCAGAAGAAATATTTCTATGTATTTCGGTTTGTTCGAAGTGGCTTGACCTGTGGTTTGAACTGAGGCCTTATGTCTTTTAAACCAACACACTACCCACTGGACTACAACGACCGCACTACGATAATTTTAAATGACTAAGTACCCATAAAATGCGAATCATGTCATGGCTAGTGTAATACTTAATCGCTTTCTAACATTCCAGAGTAGCCCTTAATTCTGTATTGGACTATTAAACATTCTTCCGCCTTTAATTCCATTTCATTACACATTAAAAAGAAGGATATTCATGTAAATAAACCCTTCTATGGTTCACCCTATGCATACGTTGTGGTAGTTCTAATATTTTTGTTACAATTGCTAGTGGCTGTGACTGATGCATAAAAGCAAAATATGTTGATGATAAATTACGAAAAGTTAACCACGACATTCATGTGTCAAGCGAAGAGAATGCAAAAAAAAGAAGAGAAAGAGAAAAACAACAACAGCGTCCTTAAATAAGAGACACTATTAAAGACTACAAATGACGGAAAAGTCTTGAATAGAATCAAATGCACCCAACCCTAGCGTTTCCTAATAGCAATGCATGAATAACATGCACTGTGCACTCTCTCTCTCATTCTTTTTCTCCCTCACTGCTGTCGTGCTTTAGTAAACACTTTAAAACAATGATAACTTTTAGGCGTTTCATATCTCTCTCTTGTGTGCTTTTAACACAGTCATATACATGCACATGAAATTTTACTCATACTCATATGCATGATGATTGCAGTCATATGAATACCAAACTAGACATCATCATCAGCATCATCATTCCAGAACATGATGTATGCGTTGGTGTTTGTTTTGTATGAAGATGCTTCTGCATAAAGAATGTCTACCACCAAGGCAAGGATATGTGAGTGAGTTTCCTTTTTTTCTGAGAATTTTTTTCTCGTTGAATCACATTTGCTGCACTAACAGCAATAACAACAACAGCATTATTTGCAACAAAGGACATCATGAGATGAAGATTCTTGCATTTAAAATGTTTTACTTAATTTTGTTTCCCTCTCAGTCACAGTGATTTCGTTTGTTGTGTTGAATATTTTTATGGAATATTTTGTATTTAATTTTTCTTTTACCTCTTCTATGCAACACTTTTTTCTTTTTTTTCTATTTGAGTGTGATGCTCATAAAGGAAAATCATTGAAAGCAAAAATTTGACTTCACAGTAAACTGACTGAGTTGTTATTGTTCAAATTGAAAATGATTTGAAATTAAACGGTTTTTCAAGCGATAAATTTAGTACTTGAATGACATTTTAAAATATTGTGCGAAGCCACGGACATTCGCCTTCAAGAACATTCATCAGACTGTTTACTCTGCCATATAAAAGGCAACGCAAAGCAGGGGAGTGAGTCAGTGAAGTTCAGTAAGTGCGTTTCCAGAGGGTAATCGTGGTTTGAAGATCTCCGTTACAAAGATCTGTCGAATAATTGTCCTGTAATTGTCTAGTAATTGTTTATGCAAAGGCTAAAAACAGAGGAATAACAAAGAAAAGCAATTGTTGTTGTTTACATCAAGTTGCGAACAGTGACACACAGAATTGTGCGAATAAATAAAGAATTTTAATTAAAATTAAACACAAATTCATTTTTTATTTTATTTGCAATCCTCGTGCTCATATTTTAAACGTTTTTAAAAGGTAAAAACGTAGCAATATCATAAGTGACATTAAAGACCTCTACAGAAAGAGAGTTACACATACGGATCTTACAGTTAAAGAACGAATTTCGTCTGTAATGCACTAACCAATTGACCACAAAGGGATGTTCTCTGCAAGACAGGCAAGTGTTACGTACGAATACATGATTCTGGGGCACAAGTCTCCTTATTTCATATGCATACGTGACATTATTGGTCATTACAACTATTCAGTCCGGATTACGATCTAGCTTCTTACACCACTTACATATGTTGTGCATGTTAATTTTATACATGAGCGGTGGGACCTACAGTTCAACGTCGACTTCGTACGATAGAGTTTTGACAAACTTATTCAAGGCAATTTTATTTACTCTCAGAGCGCTAGCCAGATAAGAAATACTCTCTCATATTTCGTTTTGATATCTGACCTGATGTGATGTTTGAACCGTGGCCAGGTCAGGCCTAATAAGTCAATACTCTACCTACTAGACTACGGCGACTATGATAGCGATGAAAAACACAAAGAAAATGAATACTAACTTGAATAATAATTATTATACTGTAAGCATTTCAGTTTTCTGGCAATATTTTAATAAACTTCTCGGCGAGAGTGTGCATTTCAGCTTTAAATTCCCATATGCAAATTCATACGTATTATTCGTTTATTTTAAACTTCTACTCACTCACTTACTAATTCAGAATTTTGTTTTTTGTATTTTGCTTTTGCAGGAAATTGCAAATAAAAATACACACAAAAAAGAAAAAGAGAATGAAAATGAAAATAAAATCTGCCACAAAACGTAGAATGAATGCATTTTCATGTTGCATTTTCAAAATATTTGTTTTATTGCTAATGTAGTTCTAGTTGTTGTTGTTATTATACGTTTTTCAAACTTTAATAATAATAAAACCACTGAAAAATAATTTAAATTTTAACTAAATACTGTCTGACATACGTACATATACGGATATATGTATGTGGTGATTGCTTATGTGAGCAAAATTTCCATTTTCATACATAATTTGCGTGAAAAAGAGAGATTTTGAGGAAGAATACAAAAATATGAAAAAACGGAAAAGTTTTTTAATAAAATATAAACATACATACATACATAATACATTCATATATGTATGTACTATATATGCAGTTTAAAATTTTAAGAAAATCCATATGATTTTGAACCGACTTCGTTGAGGGGTTTTTGGCTGTGGATTTTTCAAAAAAAATTTAATTAATTTTGGATACTTATATGGCAATAATTTCCTTTAGAGACGGTTTTCATGTATATTACTCCAGGTTACTCCATCCACACGAATACCATTTTCACTTGATGTCGTTGTATGCGTAAAGTTTTCAGCTCAAGTCTATGCCCTCCTTAGAATGAAAACGATTGCAACAAAGTTTTTTTTTTGTCCTGAGTTTGCATATGATCCATATACTGTACTGTGTGGGATACACGTTTTATATCGATCCTTACTCTGTTATCCAGGCAACGGTATACACAGGTAGTAGATGTGTGTGAGTGAAGCTTGCCCAATTTCGGAGTGAAGTTGACTGGCAGTCAAATTGCATTTAAAGCAGCAGCATCCCACGACAACTAGTAGGCATAGAGAGTATATTAAAACGATGGAACAAATTATTACAAAAAAATATCGATGAAAATCTGTTTGTTTTCTTCTAAGTCTTCTTGGTTTCCTATTTAGTATGATCCCAACTAGTCTGAATCCATTAGAAATATCACAGGTTAAACAGGTTAGGTTAGGTTAGACTGTGACAAGTATAATACCCGGAGTTCGAATTGACCCATTGTACAACGTCCTAGCTTCTCACACCACTCGTGTTGTGTGCGTTAATTTTATACATGAGTAGCGGGACCTACAGTTTAACGTCGAATCCGAACAACAGATTTTTGAGAAGCTTTTCATGTCAGGTTTATTTACTCTCAGAGTTTTTCCCAGAAATCTGCTGAGAGGAAGTCGCCGAAAAAATATTTTTTTTTCATATTTCGTTTTGATGTCTGACCTGAGATTTGAACTCGGGCCTTTCGTCTAATAAGCCAACACACTACCTACTAGACCACGGCGACTTCTAAACAGGTTAAAAGCACAGCAATAATATTGCCTCATCTGTATCTGTCCATACTTTCGAGGTAGTTTTTGTCCACGTTTTTGCCTATTCTGGACGGTATTTCGACTATAACTTAACGAATGGATGTTCTCAAAAACTTAAACGTTAGGTGATTATCGGCTTAGATACGATCTTTGCCATAAACCCACAAAGAAGTGTACTGACGTCACCAATATATGAAATTACCCTTTCTAGAAACTTGTTGTGCATATAAATCAAAATCGCTAATGTTATGCGGCTAGTGGCACAATCTTGATGAAAACAAATGTTATTCACGTTACAATTTTCAATTGAAGGCCAAAATAATTCGATTATCATCCGGCCATAGTACTTACATTATAATAATGCTCATGCCTGATCACATCTGTAAAGCTTTCAGTCGGTTCTATTTGAGTTCCGTCTGAGTTCAGAAACAATATTTTTCTTACATAGCCACGAAATAAATCAAACAAAATTTCTTCGAAGATGCTTATACGCTAAGCAATCAGATTAACAAAAATATGACCTTTACGGTCAGAAATCCAGAACAGTGTCAGACGGGTTTCTTGTGGAAACCAGAACTGCTTCAATCTCTGTTGTCACATCAAATAATATTCAGAATTAATTACGTACATATGTACGTAGGTAACATACATAATTGATGATTACAACCCTTTGTCAGGATTACGACCTAGCTGCTTACACCACTTACATTGTGTGTGTTAATTTTATACATGAGTAGCGGGACGTACAGTTTAAAGTCGACTCCGAACGACAGATTTTTGAGTAGCTTTTAATGGCAATTTTAATTTATTCTCCGAATTTTTGCCAGAAATCTGCTGAGAAGAAAAAATATTTTTCCCTATAACGGAACGTATATTCTACTAACGAACATGACATCATCATATGACCCTCTGGAGATAATCTCTCATCTCTCCAAACCGAATTCTCTGGCAAAAAAGAATTTATATTTTTACAACCTCTTTAATATCATGTAATTTCTTGCAAGTAAAATAATGTTTCCATTACAAGTAAATTTTTAGTACGTCTTTTAATACTTTTCTGCAAAAATAACAACAATAAAAACAAGAATAACATATATTGCAGCCATCAATTGATTCGTTAATAATGAAAATAATTCACGTAATTTCTTGCAATAAAAAGGCATCATCAATGGACTGCATAAAAAAGAATTTAACATTCGCGAATCGTGTTAAATAAAAATTATTTACACACATACATACACACATATTCTCATATAGAACCACAATACATATACATATACACTTACATACGTTTTCAAATACATTTACAATGAAGAAAATTTATTCGATTTTAAAAGAGTAACAACCCCAATTAAGTCAAATCAAATTAATGGAATAAAATTTTATTATTGAGAAGATGAATTATATGCACACACATACACTCACAGAGCTAGAGAGAGAGAGAGAGCGACAGAGGGCGGCAGAGAGAGCGTTAAAGAGAATTTATATGATGGTATAACAACGTTTAATAAAAATTATTTTCAACAAGTCATAAACATATACATACACACGCCCAGACATACACACACACATGTACGAATATATATACATATATTTGTAAAGAAACCGGAGACGGATATACTCAACCATTGACAATACACAGACCGAGGCATTATACATCATCACAGTAGTCAGTCATCACACACATTCAATTTATATTCATTCGTTCTGACGTCGATTGTTCATTGCCGCCGACGCTTATTCATTTATTTATTTGCGTATTTAATCTGCGGGTAGAAAAATAAATAAATTCTTGATTTCATTCTGTAGAAAAATATATATGTACGTACGTATCATGGAAAAAATTTCATTCCCTTGTTGCCTGTTGCCTCAATGAATTAATAATTGTTGAACGTATGTATTCTATAGGATTTCGAATAAATGCTCTTTGTGTGCTCTGTAATATTGTCTCGTTGGTATTTTAAAACAATTAACAGGCCTATGTGTAATAACATTAAATACATATGAGAATTGAGAATACACAGCGGGAAAGGCATAACTTAAGGCACTCTTTGGAGTTATAATATAATTGTTCATCTTGCTGCTAGTTCCACACGGTAGCCTTTGTGACATCCTTTCTGTTTAAGGAATATCGAATCTTTCAAAAAAAATTTCTAGAATCAAGCACCAGACTGCATATTTCAGAAATCTTAATTGGTGTTCCATTTGCTGCAATACTTAAAGTTTATGCCCGTATTGAATACAAGAGAAGACAAAATTAATTTTTCCTAATGGTTGTTTCGAATCTTAAAGACTATGTTCTCAGAAAAAGCTATCTGGAACTCCTCCGGCTCTCAGAGAAAATAACATCAGCAACGATCGCCTTTCCTTTTGTGAAAGACTCGAATTCAATAACCAAAGTTTCTCACCAATGTACCCAATACAACAACCCATTTTCTTTGATAGCATTGCTTATGGACAATGACATTTGGTAATCCTAGCAAACTATCATCGCCATATTCAACGAATTACAGAGACTGATTGGTGCTGTATTCCCCTACTTTACAATTGGAAAAGATTTGTTCATTGAAAATTATTCTAAAAAGTCATCTAGATAGGCAAAGTGATTAATTTTATATGTAGTAATGTCGCAGTAGCTCCTCTTTTCATCTTGGTCCCCAACTATAGTGTAACAGTGATTTAATTATGCAGGATTAAGGCATGAGTTCTCACACAAACCATGTTATTTATCCAAAAGATAGATTTGAGAAGCCTTTTCAAACAATTCGACCCACAGTTTAAACTCGACTCCGAACAACAGATTTTTGAGAAATTTTTCATGGCAATTTTTGCCAGATATTTGCAGAGAGAAGAAACGCACTGTTTTCCATAATGTTCTATAACAGTTATCCCAGTTACATTAGAAACTCTCTGTAATATCGTATGCATACATACACGTATAATTTTTTATTACAACCCATTAGTCAGGTTTACAACCTAGCTTACAACCGAACTTCTAACATCACTTATGTTGTGTGTGTTAATTTCATCTATGAGTAGAATGACCTACAGTTTAAAGTCGACCCCAACCGACAGATTTTAACTAAATGTTTCGACGGCAATTTTATTTACTCTCAGAGTTTTTGCCAGAAAACTGCAGAGGGGAAGTCGCCGAAGAAATATATTTTATATTTCGTTTGCTAGAGATGTCTGACCTAGGGTTTGAGTCGTGACCTCACATCTAATAAGCCAACACACTACCTGCTAGGCTGTGGACGCCTGTATTACGGCAACACACTGCCTACTAGACTACGGATGGCTGTGTTACGACAAGCAAATTTCGTTAAGAGCAATAGTATTATTCTATGTCTTTGCCGAGGCCCTCCTACATTCGGCAACATTCTTTCGATGTCCTCTTGAAGTAGCCGAGGTCTTATATGTAGTGTTTTCGTATAAGACCAAAGTACGTGGTTCAAACATTAGCTAAGACATGTTGAACAAACTGAGAAAGGAAAATTATTTTTTTTGGCTACTTCTTCGCAGTAGTCTTCTGACAGAAACTCTGAAAGTAAAATAAAATTTCTCAAAAATCAGTCCTACGGAGTGAAGTTTCATCTGTGGGTCCCTCGACTCATGAATAAATTTGAAACACACAACTTAAGTAGTTTGAAAAGCTAGGTCGTTATCTTGACTGAAGGATTACAATGACCAACTAAGTAGATTAAGCAAAAAAGTAGGTGGGTTGGCGTGGTAGCTTTGATACCAAACGTTCTCTTGATCACACATAGCGGCCCGTTGTGACGCCCCTGTACTGACCGAGTTCCACCAAACTAGGGAAGAAGTTAATCAGCGCAAGGGCTGCACATTAAAATCACGTTCTATCCTACGCTGGAATACCAGCCCGAAAGTTTAATAAACGAAACTACATACTTAACATCAATGGATGATAGCTCCATCAAGCTGACAAGGATTGGAATGCCAAATAACCTATATCTGCACCTCTCCAGAGATGGGCATTGATAAAGAAAGTGGATAACGGTCTCTTTTTACTAAGCAGATCTGCACTCACGGCAGAGGTCGTTAGTAGGAAGCTGTATTCTTTCTGAGTGTCTTCCCATAACACAATGACCTGTAAGCATGACTACTGCGATCGAGATGACGTTACGATCAAGTCCGAGTAACTAGTTTTGCGCCTTCTATCCATCCTAAAAAAAAAATCCTAAACCTAAATCTGCAGCTCGCTAAAGATAGTTTTCTCTTCTTCAGCAGATCTACACCCACGGTTGAAGTCGTTAGACGGGAGCTCCAGTTTTTCTGCGTTTCTCGGAATATAATGCAATGACCTGTAAGCATGGTCACTGTGATCGAAATGACATTACGGTCAAGTCCGAGTAGCTGGTTGGTGCTCTTTCTATCCATCGAGAAACACGTGAGTCTGAGAGTGCAGCAAGATTCTTCATTGACACAAGTTAGGATGGCGTCCCGAAAGAATTTCCGGTCACTGGCTAATTTAACCGAGGTAAGTGGCATAGTCGCCGTAGTCTAAGTAGTGTGTTCGCTTATTAGACGTACAGCTCGGGTTCGAGCCCCAGGTCAGACATCAAAACGAAATATGAAAAAAATATTTCTTAGGCGACTTCCTCTCAGCAGATTTTTGGCAAAAACTCTGAAAGTGAATAAACCTGCCATGAAAAAGTTTCTCAAAAATCTGTCGTTCGGAGTCGATGCTAAACTGTAGTTCCCGCCACTCACGTATAAAATTAACGCACACAACATGAGTGGTGTGAGAAGCTAGGCCGTAATCCTGACTGAAGGGCTGTAATGGCCAATTATGTATGTATGTATGTAAGTGGCGTACCCAAGTCATACATATACATGACAAGGAGTCCTGAAGGAATGAACCAGCTCTGGCGAGCCCGTCGGCCCTGCAGTTTCCCGGAATGTGACTGTCCCCAGAAACCCTAACGATTGAGACACTGAAGTTCTCAGAAAGAACGTCGGGTTAGCGGCGACACTCCCTAACGAGCCTAGAGTTAATCATAACGTTCGATAGAGATCTTATAACAGCCTGACTCTCAAAGAAGATTGAAATTCGGATGAAAGGAACACCGTTGATGACGATCCATTGAGCAGACGGGTAGATGGCCATTACTTCCGATTGAAACACATTAAGCAAGTAAGTATCTCTAATTGTTTTCTCGACTTGTTATGACGGCTTCGGGTTTTTTCTACAGCCAGGTCTTGGACTCGATCTAGACTTTAAGAGCATTTATGGTATGACTCGTTTATAAATTTATTTATTTTAGGTGATCAAGTTTATAAGCCACCAAAGTGTCATTAATTTAATCGCCTATTGAAAACAATTATGATTGGCAATAAATAATTAACTAAACGTGCCTTATCGATTTAATTTTGTTGTTGTTGTTTTGTTTTATGAAATTCCCAATCAAGAAAACCATTTGAATTGAATTAAAGTGTATAACTTTCCTATTTTTGAGTTTTGAATTGAAAAACGTACTCCTGGGGTGGAGTAACGCTTAAACGTTTTTCGATTATCATTCTGTGCTCTCCTTTTTTTTTGGGAAATTTCCTCAAATAACAATTACTTTCCCTTCTATTATTGTTTCTATTATGAAACACAAATTATTTCATTCAATAGGAAACAATTATTTGCAACAAAAATAACAACAACAACAACAACAAAAATCACTTAAAATTATAAAAAAAATTTCAAAAAAAAAGGTACCAAGCAAATTGTATTGAAGCATTTGGGATTTATTTCCTGTTACAATTAAGCGCGGAGATTTTAAAACAATAGTGAAGTAGAAGTCCAGGAAAATACAATGAACAGCAGCTGAATAGAGCGTCACAATAGAGCAAAAGAAAAAGTCCCCAAACATATGATCTACACGTATGGCTAAAATGGAAAGAAGTTCAATTTTAAGTACTTTTAACACACAGAAAAAAATCTCCCAAAAAAAACCTCATCATCGTCACCACCATTGTTGTTGTCGTTTAAAATGAAAACAATGCCAACAAAATGTAAAAATTTCCAAAATGTACTTGAATTTCATTAAAATTCGTTCCAAAAAAACAACAAATTCAATTACTTTTAACATATCCCGCAGTACCTGTATACAATTCAGTCACTCACTTCGTCTTTATTCACATGCATGCATGGCGAATGCATTGCAAAATAGAAAAAAATTCACCACCAAAAACAACAAAAACTGTTCCAGCTTAGCTGCAGGTGTACCCAACGCCAGAAAAAAGGCGTTCACTTCTTCAACATCCTAAACTGTAATTGTCTGCCTGCCTGCCTTCATGCTTGTCTGTCTGTCTGTCCGTCGTCTTTGCTCTAAATAAAGCTTTTTATGTTGCCACAAAAGGCAAAATTAAATTAAAATTGTTATGGTTGTTGTTGTTGTTATTATTACATTTATGGCTGAAACAATGTGTTCCCAAATTGTTGATCCAAAAAAAATAAAAAAATTATGCAAACAATTGTTGTTGTTGTTTTGAAAATTGTAACGAGGAAACTTTATTTCTTTCAATATGAAACACACTTAAAGAAAAGTCTTGAGCATGGGTAGTTATGGTACATACCAGAGATCAGTAAGGAATGGGGTTTTCGCTACTCATAAGTACTCATGAAATTTTGAGTATGAGTGAGTCAACAGTATAGAAATTCAACTACTCTGATTCATTCGTACTAACTAAAACATTGATTTATAAGTACAGGTTGTAATGAGTATGAGTATGAGTGAGTCAACAGTATTAAAATTCAACTTTTCGTACTCACTAAAACATTGATTTATAAGTACAGGTTGCAATGAGTATGAGTATGAGTGAGTCAACAGTATTGAAATTCAACTGTTCATACTCACTACAACATTGATTTATAAGTGCAGGTTGCAATGAGTTTGATTACAACGTTGACATAAACCTTATAACATTCGAAATATGTTCGATTCATACGCCTACTCATTCAGATTCATAAATTTAGAAAAATATTTATAATACTCATAAATGATTCGAGTGATGCGAATAATTCAGCAAAATTTACAGTCTTACTTGTTGTTGCATTTACAAAAAAAAGAGCAAGCAAAGCAAACACACAACATTCTAATGAGTATTGTAGTGTTCGTACGTGAACAATACTTATTTTGTGATTCTTGTAAATGTTGAGTAATGGAGAGTCAAAATCAACAACATCATGCGTATTGTTAAGTATGAGTACGATGAGTACTTCAAACTTTGAATATGAGTAGTATGAGTATGATATTAAAATAAGTATGAATGCGCATATGTATGATTCGAATCTACTCATCTTTTTGAATATTCATTGCTGACCTCTGGTACATATCCATAAGGGATCGCTTCTCTTCTGATTGAAGCAAATTTGAATGAAATTTGATACAAACCTTAAGCAAATAGCAATCAGAAGAGCTTTCTGAAAGGATTGCCAGACAGTGAATTATAAACTTGGAACTGGTATTATACTATCATATCTACAGCATAATTGGGCCTGATAGGACCTTCACTGGACCCACTTAATATTTTGTTTTTAGGAAGAGCCTACAGCGTAGTCTAAGAGGAAGTGTGTTGGCTTATTAGACGTGATGCCCTGGTTCAAAGCACACGCAGACATTTTCTTCCTCTCAGCAGATTTCTGGCAAAAACTCGGAGACTAAAACGAAAACTGCCATGAACAGTTTCTCAAAAAACTGTAGTTCGGAGTCGACTTTAAACTGTAGGTTCCGACATCCATGTATAAAATTAACACACACAACATAAGTGGTGTGAGAAGCTTGGTCCTGTCTGAAGGGCCATTGAAAATGATACGATTCACGATAACTTCAAGAATGCAATCAAATCCCTAAAACGCGTTTCTTCGACATCCGTCCACGTCCGTGAATGCTGGAGTTTTTCCTAAAAATATTAGGAAGCATTTAAGGGTATTTAAGGGTAACTCATGCATGGCTTTCTATATATTCGCGGTGTTGATGAACTGACCGAGGCAGATATATAGCTCACAATATTTAAAACCATTACCTAGCTTTGTTATTATTATTGTGGTGAAGAAGCCCATTAATACTTTATAGGGTATCCCTATAATATCTCCTCCAATCCTATTGCTCTGACAAACTTCAGAATCTGGTTTGGTGGAAACAATGGCAATCCCTTGCCAAGCGTCTGATATGCACTCAGGTATTATCATCCTGGAATACATTAATACCTCAGGTGATCGAAAAGTGTGTTGTCCTGTCCTATATGGTAAACTCGAAACACAAAGATAGGAGTTCTCTGAATCTACAGTGCCCTGCTAAAGAGGTTATTACTTGATAGTCTGATGTATAACTCAGAACTCCTCTTATTTATCAGTCGAATCATTTATGAGTATAAATATTTTTCTAAATTTATGAATCTTAATGAGTAGACGTATGAATCAAACATATTTCGTATGTTATGAGATTGATATCAACGTTGTACTCATATGCATTGCAACCTGTACTCATAAATCAACGTTGTGGTGAGTATGAATGAATCAGAGTATTTGAATTTCAATACAGTTGATTCACTCATACTCAAAATTTTATGAGCACTTATGAGTGCGAAAAAACGATTCATTGCTGATCTCTGATATGTATGTGTGTACGAATAAAGCGACTAAAAAATAATTCTGAATGCAATTTAAATGTGAAGACCTATGGTTGTCCATATACCCCACATAACTTCGATCAAATTTTCATTTATTTCTTAAATTCTTTTTAAATTTCTTCCGTGTATTTTTCTTTATTTCTTAATAACCCAAAAAGAAAATTTACTTTCCTTCTATTATGCCTCAAATTTATTTTGTTTTAAAAACCATTGTTTTTTAGCCACACTAAATTCGTACGTAATATTTGGTCTGCCAATAATTTTTTTTGCCTTAACAAAAGCGATTACAATTTTCTTTTTATGATGATTCTCCTCTACTATTAATATAAAAGGTTACCTTCGGTCTAACCTCCAATGACTGCTCTCAAATTCGATTGGAGTGATAAGTGAAGGTCTTTTGGCCATTTTTGCCATTACATTACAGCAACAATTGCTGTTATATTAATCGTTAGTATGACTATTTGTTGCAGCCGTATTACAATGATTATGAGTATTTGTTTTCATTGTATTCAATTATTTATGGCACAGACTGAGATTGAAACTGAGGCTTAGGCTTAGGCTCCTTTATGACTTTGAACTTCCAAAGATTCAAGTGCCTCTACCACACCACCAGTCAGTCGTTAGTCATAACAGCAATCGGCAGCGGTGTATGTGTTTGTTTTTTGTTGCAACCAGAGTAGAGCAGTGCAAGCGCAACCAACTTTAAATGATAATTTGTAGTTGCGGCCACTTTTATTGGTAACAACCAAAAGAAAAACATTAACAAACAAGTTTTTTTCTCCGTTTTTTAAGCGATCTTAAATATGTTTTCTTTGTTTATGAATAAAGACGGTTATGATGGTTAATGAAAGAAGAGAAAGAGTAGCAACATTAATGCTGTAATACACGTTCGTTCGTGTTGTACTTCTACTTCAGACTGATTTTGTTTTCATTTCTATAATTTGGGTGAAAGAAGGAAGGAACCTACAGCAACAGATATTTTTTTTTTGTTGTTGTTGATGCTGTTGTTATTGTTGTTCCTGTTGTTATTATGCATTTTTTTTAAAGTGTGAACAAAACAGCTGAAGTGTTTGAAAATGTGTCAACAGACAGACAAGTGTGCTGTGCTGTGCTGTGCTGCACTCTGTTAGAGTTTTAGAAAGTTAGGAAATGATAAGGCAGTGCAACAATACAACAGTAGTGGTAGAGTGTTGTCACTATAACAAGCACAAAAGGGCCACAAATGAGCGAGTACTTTTGTTATAATTTTCCAACAGGATGTTGAAGGTTAAAAGTGATGGAAAATGTTAAAAACGAAATCATGGTTTAACAAAAAATGCATGAAACCCTTAGAAATGATTGAAATGTTGAAAGCGACAAATTGTTGCCTCATAATGGCACATATTGATTGTTTAATTGATGTAATTAAAATTTTCTTTTTGTGTAATAATCCAACGTTTCTATTTGTTCATATTCAAGAATCACATGATATATTGTCTCGTCCAGTAATTGTAAAGGGTTTCCTTATACTATCAACCTTGTTGCCCTGATAAACTCAACGATTCTGTCCGATGTCAAATAGAATAACTGTCCGTCTAATATTTTATAATTCTACAGATTATTCTTTTCAAATTCATTATCGTTCTTCTCATCGTGAGAAAGTACACATTGGGCATGAATTCTGTACAAAATATCGTTTGAGACTACAATGCCCAAGACTTTAAATTTTTTCCTGATCAAAAAGTTAAATCAACTTAGATTGTCTCAACATGATATAAAGTCTATGCCTCTTCCGCTTCCAAACTGCTTTTACCCGTCCACATAAAGTTTCTACACACATCAACGATGTAACAGATCTAGGGAGCATCTAGGCACAGGCACATTTGCTCACATGCTGCACTCAATTACCATAATAACGAACAAATTTTCAAAATTCTGTTTTGCTACTCCATATTTGTTCCTTCCGACAACCTAACTTACTAGGCTCCTACTTATGTAGACCCCTACTTACGTAGACCCCTACTTATGTAGACGCCCCTGATTGTTGGTTGTAAAAAATAATTTTGAAAAGAATTTTAAGTAAAAAGTCTTGGAAGAATTTTTAACTCCCAACCAATCAAATTGTCAAATTTTAATTGTGAACAAGATTATGTCCTCGGCCATGGCTTCAACTCTTATCACAGCATGCCGATTGTCCTTATTTCCGCTTCAATTTCTCAATATGTCTACCGTCCCCCTCTTCAATTTCTCTGTAGACTCTGTTTTATGCCATTTCTTGTGATCACACATTGTGCTCATTTGTCGCAATCCATTGCAGTTTTCGCCTAAGTTTCCAATCTGTTTGACTATTGAGCTGGAATGTGATCATAGTCTGCTATTGAAAATGACACATGATCAGAACACCCGTAGAATTTCTCGAAGTAATTAATTCACAAACACTTGCTTTCTGAACGTCTTGGGGTCACTGGTTCATGTTTCACAACGATGAAGTAAAGCGGAATTTCTATGTGGATCAGCGCAAGGGGTGCACATCAAAAGCACGACTACCCTACGCTAGAAAACCAGCCAGAAAGTTTGATAAACGCAGCTATATCCTTGACATCAATAGATGATAGTTCTGTTAAGCTGACCAGAAATGGAGAGTCAAATAGCCCATATATGCATCTCGCAAATGATGGGCACTGACTAAGAAAGTGGACAACAGTCTCCTCTTCCTCAGCGGATCTGCACCCACGGCAGAAGTCGTTAAATGGGAGTCGCATCCTTTCCGCGTGTCTACCCATAACACAATGACCTGTAAGTCTGGCCACTGTGATTGAGATGATGCCACGACCAAGTCCAAGTAATTGGTTGGTATGCCTTCTATCCATCAGGATCCACGTGAGTCTAGCGGTGGAGCAGGACTCCTCATTGACCCAGGATAGGTTGCCGTTTCGAAAGAATTTCCGCGCTATGGCCAACTTGACCGAGGCAAGTGGCATACCCAAGTCTATTGAAGAGGATTCCGGAAGGAATGCACCAGCTCTGGCGAGCTCGCAGGGCCTGCAGTTTTCCGGAATGTTACTGTGCCCGGGGACCAAGACCAGTGAGACGCTGAAACGCCCAGAAAGAAGATCGAGACAGCGTTAGTAATATTAAACAAAATTTAATTGGCCAAATGTGTGACGTATTTTTAGTACAGTTTTCAATATTTTGACTTGATTCACTTGTTATATATCAAAAGTAGCAATGCCAACGAGTCTAGTAGGCTTAGACGTAAGACCACGGTTCAAACAACGTGTCAGACATCTCCAGCAAAACGAAATATGAAAAAATATTTCTTGGGTGACTTTCTCTCAGTAGTTTTCTGGCAAAAACTGGGAAAATAAATGAAATTGCCATGATATGTTTCTCAAAAATCTGTCGTTCGAAGTCGACATGTTTCAAATTAGCACACACAACGTAAGTGGTGTGAGAAGCTAAGTCGTAGTCCTAACTGAAGGGCTGTAATGAACAATTATGTATGTACATATGTATCAGAGATCAGCAATGAATCGTTTTTCGCAGACTCATAAGTACTCATGAAATTTTGAGTATGAGTGAATCAACAGTATTGAAATTCAATTACTCTGATTCATTAGTACTCACTACAACATTGATTTATAAGTATAGGTTGCAATGAGTATGAGTACAACGTTGACATAAACTTTATAACATTCGAAATATGTTTAATTTATACGTCTACTCATTCAGATTCATAAATTTAGAAAAATACTTATAAATACTCATAAATGATTCGAGTGACTGGAATCATTTATCAAAATTTACAGTCTTAGTTGTTGTTGCTTTTAGAAAAAAAGAAGAAAGAAAAGAAGCAAACACACAACCTTCAAGTGAGTATTGTAGTGTTCGTACGCGAATCATATTTATTTTGTGATTCTTGTAAATGTTGAGTAAATTAGAGTCGAAATAAACAATATTATGCTTATTGTTAAGTATGAGTACGATGAGTACTTCAAACTTTGAAAATGAGTAGTATGAGTATGATACTGAAATAAGTATGAATACGTATAAGTATCAGAAATTATGAGTATGATTCGAATTTACTCATATTTTTGAATACTCAGTGCTGATCTCTGCTTTACGAATGCAATAAAACCGGACCCTATTTACTACATACATACATACATAATTGGCTATTACAACCCTTCAGTCAGGATTACGACCTATCTCCTCACACCTCTCACGTTGTGTGCCTTAAATTTATACTTGAGTGGCGGGACCTACAGTTTAACGTCGACACCGAAGGACAGGTTTTGAGAAACTTTTTCATGGCAGGTTTACTTACTCTCAGAGTTTTGCCAGAAATCTGTTGAGAGGAAGTCGCAGAAGAAATATTTTTTTGTGTTTCATATTTCGTTTTGATGTTTGGCCTGGGGCTCGAACCCGGGCTTTACGTCTAATAAGCGAACACACTACCTACTAGAGTACGGCGACCCTATACCATAAACTTTTTTACCGAAACCCTAAATATGCTAGCGGGTCCACTTGAGATAAAAGTTGTCTTAAAGCATTTGATACGAATTTCCACTCAAACTTGAAACTCCTCTTATTTGCCTCAAATAATTTGCAAGCAAATCTTAATAATTGCAATAAATTTGACCGACAAATTGTTTTTGTTTTATTTTGTTTTTTTTTTTTTTTATTAAATATCATCATAAAATTATTGAAGGCCAAATGTGCATAATTTTCATAGTACATATTACATCACTATGTAGCCAAGTTGGGTACCAAAACGTTAAACAATTAAGACCACAATGCTCCATAAAAATATAAGCAGAGGCAAATAAAATTTTAAATACATCCTGTGAAAAATTCAAAAACAAAAATTTTTCATTTCATATACATAGAAAATTATCTCAATTTGAAACGCTTCCTAAAACTTCTGTCTTTAAGAGATTTTTAATTACACAAACGTATACACAATCCAAAGCGTTTATTACACTTTTCGAACTTTGCTTTGAAACTGAATTTTTCCTCTTTTTTCGAATAGACAACGTGTTTGCCAATAGAAAGAAAGGTTTTTTGAGTTTTTAAGCACTTTCCAAGTACTTGTTTGATTTTAAAATTCTGCAACAGCTTAGAGTGTGTAATAAAAATTAAATTAAAATTTTATTGACTACGCTTGAGATGTGAAATGAAAACATTTTTTATTTTTTTTGTATTTATTTGTCACATACAAAAATTCCATCAAACAACAGCACAGATGCTGCTGTTGCTCAATAAGATATGTACTCACACTCATACACCTGCAGCGTTACCAATGTAATGCTTAAGTCAATTGTCATTTCGTCTTATTTCATTAACATTTATTAGAACATCATTGGAGAACTCATTGAGTGATTTGACTTACGTTTTTCAATACCCTACAGTAGGTTTGAGGGAGACATTAAAGAAATTTAATTGATTGATTAAGAAAACAGAAATTATAGTCAAAATAATAACATTAACACCCGCTGTGCTTCGCTAATCGCATTATTTTATTATTTTGGCATTGTGTCTACAAAGTGATCGATCTACTGGCTCTACGAGAGTATCTAGCATTAGAAATGAAGAAAACGAGGGTCGTTTAGAAAATTTAATAAAGAACTCTAATATACCTTGCCCGTACTTTTATAATTTTCAAAACGTACTTGGCTGGTTATTGGTACTCTTTCGATAGTCGCTGTTGAATCAGTAGTTCCTTTCAAACGACTCAGTCAGTGTCAAACAATGCCTTCTAAACTATGTTAGCAGTGGCATGGTTAAAGTGCTTCTCTATAAACACAAGCTTACATACATAATTGGAAATTACAACCGTTCAGTCAGGATTACGACCTAGTTTCTCACACCATTTATGTTGTGTGTGTTAATTTCGGGACCTACAATTTAAAGTCGACTCCAGAAGAACCAGAAATCTGTTGAAAGGAAGTTGCCGAAGAAATATTTTGTCATATTTCGTTTTGCTGGATATGTCTGACTTGGGGTTTGAAGAATGGCCTCACGCCTAATAAGCCAACACACTAGCTACTTGATGACGGCGACTCCTAAACACAAGCATTTCAAGTTAAAAAGAGTAAACGATCAACAATTTTTCATCACTTTTCTTTATAAATTTTGAAAAACTAAGAGGCTTCATTCTCTGTCCAAATAACTGATCCAGACGATCGGAGGCTTCCCAGAAAAACTTATATCAACTACGACTATCATAAGAATGTCAGGCAGTGCCCCCACTAGACAAAGAGTAGAACTTAATGAACAAGTTTCCGATCTTCAATATCGAATACAACAACCAAATATGTTTTGATAGAAAAAAGCATTGCTTCTAGGCAACCCTATAATTCTAGAAACTGTTGCAGTAAAGTAATCATCTGCTTAACCGAGAATGCTTGATTAAAGAAACTGAAGCAAAGCTTAGCAAAAAAAACAAAAATCGAAGAAGATGGAGATGAAGATGCTTTATAGTAAGCCGATGCTACTCAAAGGAGTTATGGAATAATAGTAAGCGAGGAATCAAACTAGAATTGTTTCTTGTCTTCTGACAGCTTTAGCAAGATGGTACTCCTGTATGGCATACGATATTTTCATCTGCTTGCACAACAAATCTCAGTTAGGTACTCTAAGGATGGGATTACAATTTTACACATCTATAAAACCAAGGTCGTCATAAATATCGCACCCCCTAAATAATTATAAGCTTTGTAAACTTCTTGGATTTCTTGATTCTGTGACTAATTTGGGTGGAGATGGAGGATGGCTGAGGATAGTCCTGCTAAGCTAGGCGAGTTTAGATATGCCAGAATTTAGAGGGTTATCGGCTTTACGGCTATACGGATCTAGGAAGTTTTACAAACTGGGATGGGAGTCTATTTCCTGGATGACCCTAAGTTGTCGTATATAGTACATTAACTGAGAAATGCAGTTTATTACAGGTTAAGATATTTGAGATCACTAAGATAACGGTTACCGGGGAATGCGGAGCATACGGTCTATGTATCTATGTGTATAGTCGAGCTATTTTGACTGTGCACTATGCTAACTCCAAATTGGTTGTTATAATCTGCAAAAAGTCGCCGTGGTCTAGTAGGTAGAGTGTTGGCTTATTAGACGACAGGCCCGAGTTCGAATCCCAGGTCAGACATCAAAATGAAATATGAAAAAATATTTCTTCGGCGACTTCCTCTCAGCAGATTTCTGGCAAAAACTCTGAGAGTAAAAATTGACATGAAAAAAAAAAGCTTCTCAAAAAACCTGTCGTTAGGAGTCGACTTTAAAGTGTAGGTCCCGCCACTCATGTCTAAAATTAACACACACAGCATAAGTGATGTGAGAAACTAGGGCGTAATCTTGACTGAACGGTTGTAATGACTAATTATGTATTATGTATGTAATCTGCAAAAAGGCCCTCCACTATGATTCTGAGCAGAAACATGGTGGCCCTGTGACAGGTTTTAGGAAATTTTGATATATAATGTAATGAGGCTACAGATGAAATAGCAAGAGAAGGAGTGTCTTAGGGCACAAACCTAGTGGATGAGATCGATTAGATCTCCCTTAAAGAAACTTTTTTAAATAGATAGACAAGTTTTAAGATGGGGAGTTCATTTTTTCTTAAGGGTACAGTGGAGATTTCAGAATCACTAGGTTTTTGCTGCCCAGGCTGGATCAGTTTAGAATGGTCTGGGTTCTGAAATTGGAGAGAGATGGTCTACTAATTTTTGAATAAGATTTTTCACGGGCACTCTGCCCTTGAGGGTAAAAACCAGTAGCATTTGTAGTAACGTATGGGAGCCAAAGTCTGTATGCTGAAGCATAGGCTCAAGTTTCTTGGCAGGAGTTTCTTATTTTCCTATCTACATACATCCCTTAGTTAGGACATTACAACCCATTAGTTAGGATTAGGACCTAACTTCTCCCACCACTTGTGTTGTGTGTGTTAATTTTATACACGAGTGGCGGGAACTAAAGTTTAAAGTCGACTTCGAGCGACAGATTTTTAAAGAAACTTTTCACCGCAATTTCATTTTTGCCAGAAATCTGCTGAGAGGAAGTCGCCAAAGAAATGTTTTTGCATCTTCCGTTTTGTTGGAAATGTCTGACCAGGGGTTTGAACCGTGGCTTTACGTCTAATATCCAGACATACTACTTACTAGACTACGATGATATGTTTTCCTATCTATTTTAGTTTTTGATTAGCAACTGTGTTTGGTTTGAATCAAAATCCTGAATCAAGATTTTTTGAATACGAGTAAAGGTGTCTCTCCTCCTTTCCAGGACTAACTTAACCTTAAAATTCTTCAAAATTCATTTTGAGGTTCTTATAAAGCGGGGTTTTCTGACCTTATCAACATTGTTTAAGCACTTTTGGTAGAGTGGTGCGTATATTAGCGTTGCCTTTCGTGCCTTTCGTATAGTTATCCGTGAAGATCGTTATGATTTTAAAACTATAACCAAATACGACTTAATGCCTTAGACTGACGTCTGTCTGCCTAATTTCCTTTCTATTGAATGTTGAAATTTTAATGTTTTTGTTGTTGTTCGCTTTTTGTCTATAAAACTTGGCTCTCATTGAGTAAAATGACTAAATGAATTGACTCGGAATTGAAATGAATTGAATTGCATTGCATTGAATGCAATAATTTCGGTTACACTTGCATCCGTTCAATCCTATGGCGCCAAATTCACAATGTTGGCTATGGAACAGTCTCTAAATATTAGCAACAACAACAACAACAATGTTAGCTTCCATAACATAACAAAGTATTTCCATGGAAAAACGGAGGAAAACCAAATAATAAGACATTTACAGTTCCTCTCTACATATTTTCCGTTACAAAACATATACATACACATCAGGGCATAAGAGATGAGAATTGAGAGTTTCAATGAGAGATACTAAGACAAATACAAGATATTTTGTTGTGCTTCATTTGATTTGCCAAACACCACAATTTGGCTTTGAATTCAAAGAGAGAAAAAAAAAGAGAAGAAAAAATAAAAGAAAAGTTGGAAACGAAATGAAATGTTTTTCCTTCTGCAAAAAATATATGATTTTTTCAAATCCTATAAATTCAAATGTAAAACATAATTTAAGCAGCATTTACTTGATAACCACCAAAAAGGGATAAACAACACTCAACACAACACCAGTTTAAATACGTTGAAAATTTATTGAAAAACAAAGGATTCGGAGGGAGAAGTTAACGTAAAATAAAGTGTTCCAGCAAATCTAAACAAAATGGGACAAGGAAATTGGGTAAGAAAAGTGTTGAACGAAAGAAAAAAAATCAAGTGAAAGGATTTAAAATGTTAAAAACAATTAAAATTTAAAAGTTTAAATCAAAAAGAAAATATTGATTCATTTAATCATAAGATTTTTAAACATTAAACGTGGCTTAAACGTAAATCATAAATAAAAAAATACGTGCCGCAGATGAATCTATTGAATGCACACATGACATGGTGCCCTCAAAATTATCAACATCATCGTCATGGCTATTGCCACTGTTGGAGTTAAATTAATGCAGCCTGTACGTCGTCTCATTTAGTCTGCCTCCCAGCATGCCTGCCATTCAGTTAGACCATGCCATACAACTCATTCGTGTATGACACAAATCACACACAAACCACCACATAAGCTGCAAAACTTAAATCAATCAACCGTACTGAGGAACTAAACCCAACTTAACTCAACATAACTCAACGGCATAAACATAAGCCTCCACATAAAGTTTTCGCTTCAACTGTGTACAGAAAACAGATGACGATGATAGACTCATAGACAGTCGATAATAGACAATAACTTAAGGGGCGGGGTGGGGGTCAGTGCCATAAGCAAACAGATGAGATGGATAGCTTTACTTTTGCAATGTGTGTGTGTGTGTATGTGTGTGTGTGTGTGTCTGTGTTGTGGCATTCAATCCACTAATGTTCTTAAATCAGTCTCAGTATTATTGAGGATTTAATCAAAACTGCCTGCATAAAAGTTAGTTTGAAGAAAAACTAACGAAAACAAGTATTAACACAGAGAGAGGAAAAGGCAATAAAAATTAGTGTTCATGGCAGTTTATTAAATTCAAGTGGCAAAATATTATTAAGAGATAATACAAGGCGTTAAATATTATGATTTTCAAAGAATACCGTGTTTATGGTGGATATTAAGACCCGGTTAGCCAAACGTTCGCGGAACTTACATTCGTTTTTAGACTACGAAAAACAATGAAAGCGATTTCCGAACTCTAATGTAATTCCATTAAGCATTTACAATACTCTTCATATGCTAAAAACGTATGTATGTTGCATTGCGTTCGGTGAACGTTTGGCTAATCGGGGCTTTATTTCAACCTTTATAATGTTCCAAGTTAAAAAAAAAATGGTGGAGGTTTGAAGGAAAACAATTCTTAGTGCCGTTGTTTAATTATTCTCTATTTACTCTTATAATTGTACTTAATTTTTGAAGAAAATATTCTATCTAAGCGCATTTGTTTCTTTGAATCCTCTTAGAAAGATTAATTCTCTCTTTCTGTTAAACCTAGCGTGACCATTTGCCATCAAAGCCGAATGACACTGTAGGAAGAATTGCAAAGATACTCTGGATATACTGATTAGCATCCTTGTGAGATTCTTCGACTTGCATGTACACATGATCATCCTTGCGACACTATCTGCCTTACACATATATCTAAACCGGATAGATATGTATATAGAAATATATGTATATAGGACGAGCGTAGAAATTTAAGTATTCCAATGAACATAATTTCGGTAAAACAAAACAAATTTGAAGTATTCCAGTCCACGATATTACATGGAGATAAAATATCTGAACCTTTCGACACATTTTTCAGTTGAGCGACAAGAGCGACTATTGTCGTTGTATTATCTTTTCCAGTAATAGATGAAGACTCCCGCTGTGCGCATGAAAACCGATCATGTAGTATTGTATAGAATGCCATAGGGCTGGATATTCGACTAGAGCGAGTTTATTGTGTGAATAATAAGTATCTGGTCTCCCACAAGCTCTGTAATATACAAGAAAAGCTCGACCAAATAGACAAATTAATCGCAGATCGAATGAGGCACTGAAGAATGTCCTTCATGCTCACATGCATTATGGGGTAAAATTTCAACATATTGGTAGCATTACGGATAGGATATGGATTTATGGGTAGCAGAGTAGCATTGAAAAGGCAATTAGTGTGTATTTACCCAAATGTATACACAATATGAAACTTAAAAACATACATCATTGGAACAAATCTAACGTACTACGAAGGTCTATGCTCTCTCCGTGCGATTTTGTGGTTATGAGACTTGTTTTATTACAAGCATCATACAAAGTAAATTCAAAATGTTTATGAACTAATATCTCCAAAGAATTCTTAGATTAGAATACTTAGAAATTTGAGTGTATCAGATACATGTTTCATTAAGAATTTCGGAAACTTTATTATCATACCGTTATTTACAACTTTCAAGGAAGTAGAAAAAAAAGAAGGCCTAAATATCATATGACAACGATACAGAAAATAAACTCCATATTGTAGAATTTTGGTAGAAGCTTTAACAATACTGGATAAGTCACAGATATAGCAGGGCTTCGACAAATATGAAGACAACTTATTGACAGCCTACGCGCTCAGTATAGAGGCTCCTCGTCATCAAATTTGATGACGACGAGCAAAACATTATGTGTATATGACATGTTGCTTTCCAATAAAACGATTAGATGTCCTTGAATTTTATGCTATGGACTAATTAAGAAGGATTGTAGCTATTACCACATGGAACCTTTGTTTTCTCTTCATGCAGTTTGAAATCGGCTGCTATTTAAAGAATTTGATATAATTTAACAGACACGTCTTAAAAATTACGCGCTATCTTCCAGAACTTCATGTCGACTATTCATACTTCATGTAATGATAGCTCTGATGCTTCCCAGCGCTTAATGCCATTAAACACACCAACGTTTAACCTAGTGGCGTCGCTCAGCAATCGTTCGTATGGTACTTGGCTTATTGAGTTTCGATAAAAAAGGCTTAATACTCAGACAATAGTCGTTGTGAATAATAACTGACTTGAATTCTAGTCAAGATGTTCTACTACTTGTGCTCTTTTGTAAAGCTTTTTCTTATGACATTTTTCGCCTAGATTTCTTATGATCAACCATGGCATATATCTTGCGTTTGTATAAGTCAGACATTTCAAACTGGTCTCTACTTTAGAATGCACATTCCGAATCGTAAACTTTTTCCTTTCGCTGATTTAACAGTTTTAGGGTACCTTCCTTTCATAAATTAAATTTGTTTTGTTTCCCTCCATTTACAACTGAATGTATTACAGAATAAATTTTAAAAAATGTTTTACAAGTTTCCTACATACATATTTCCCCAAACCTAACCTTAACAATAACCCAAATTTCATAAACAACAACAACAAAAACAATTTATGCAGATGTCTTTTACAAATTTTGTAATACTTTCTGTATATCGCTTACTTGCCCAATTCCTTTCTTTTTGGTCGCTTAAAATAAACAACAATTTTGCAACGTGATAACAAAAGCATAAATTAACGTTTTAGCAATTGAAAACAGAAAGCAACAACAAAACAGCAATAGTTGCAACAACGTTGTTGCATTGTAACATAATTTTCTTTCTCTTTAAAACAAATTTTCTTTTCTTTCCTTCTTTTCAACTTTAAAAACTCATCATATTGCAACATACAATAGCAACTGTTGTACGTGGTGGCAGCAATATTAATTGTACACGAATTATCATTAACGACAACAACTACATCTTCATACCTAGCCATGGCAACTGTTGTTGATGGAACATCATCAGCATCATCATCGTCGTCTTTATCGCTATCATTGAAAGGCACGGAAATGGATGTGAACAGTTTTGCCCACATAAATAATCCGATGGTAAAGGGTGGTGCTGGTGGTGGATTCGTTAATCGAATGCCACGTCATACGGTTCAAGGTCTACAGCAGCAACAGCAGCAGCAACAACAAATTGAAGATCCATCATCTGTGGTAAATTCAAAAATTAAAAGAAGTTTTTCAACCGGTAGTGCATGGGCATCAACAGGATTTAATGGACTTGCAGGACTATCACAGCACACCATTAGAGGCACTGGCAATAGTTATGATGCACACCAGCAACAACAACAACTGCAAGAACAACAGCAACGTATTCATCAACAACAATACACCGAAGCAAAACCCATTTATGAAGAGCAAGAAGAAAACAATTATGCAGGTGAAGGTGGAGGTGGAGGTGCTGATGCATCATCGTATACGCAACACTATGCCAATGCGGGTGTTGGTAATGCTGCTGCTTTACACTCGGCCATCTATAATTTGCAAACTGCTGGTACGCATAATGCAGCTTCAGGACCAAGCGGCGGCGGTGGTGGTGGTGGTTATGGTGGTAGCAGTAACAGTAATGGCGGAAGTGATGGTTTCCTGCCATCATGGAACTTTGGTAAACTTTCAACATCATTTATTGCTTCGAAAGCTGCCTCAATACCTTATGCCTATGCTACTGGTAGTAGTGGCAGTAGCTCTAACGATAAAATCTCTGAAGGCAATTTTCTGCATCATTACGATTCAGCTTCCGCCTTTAATGAATACAATGCACCCCACCATCCAGAGTATCAGGCATCACATCAGCTACCCTATCAAGTGTCCCAATATGAACACCAACAACAGCAACAACAACAGCAGCAACAATTTCAACATGAAAACTTCTATAATAGTGTAGAACATACGGAAGCAGACACCTCCTCGTCCAGTGCATACAACGATGAACATGATAGCAGCAATTATTTACATTCAGGACATTCTTCGTCATCGGCACAGGCAGCAGCGGCTGCCTTACAGCATGAATACGAACATCAAGAGCAACAAGAAAAACAACCCGATGTCATTAACTATGTACCCTATCCGGTGGTGAAGAAGCAACATGTGCCAGTACGTGAACCCGTACAAATACCCGTTTCACATGCTGTCATTATACCGGTAAGCAAACCGGTACCCATTCATATACCCGTTACTCAAAATGTTCAGGTGCCCGTTGAGAAAGAATTGAAAATACCCGTGGAACGTGTTGTGCCCTATCCAGTGGAGAAACATGTTCCCGTACCGGTTGAGAAGAGAGTGCCATATCCGGTTGTTAAATATGTACCCATTAAAATACCACGTCCCTTTCCCGTTAAAGTACCAGTTTTCAAGACTGTCTTGCACAAAGTCAAGGGCTGGTGGTAATGCCATGGTAGTTTACAATTAATGACACACACATACACACAGTATTTTGTAGTATTTAATGAATATATATTCCTTTGTATTTTTTTCTTGTTGTTATTGTTGTTATTGTTACTTATATATTTACCATACCATACTTGTCTCAATTTATTTGTTGTATTTGTAATAATTATTTAAAATATTTAAAGTTTTTAGTTTTAAGTTTTGTTGCATTTTGTATTTTTGTTTACTTTTATATACGATTTCATTTACTAATAAAATATACGTAAAATATATTTAAAAGAAGGTGTTTGTAATGCAACTGTTTTTTAAATCAGGGCCTATTTATATAATATAGCCAGATTAGTATTTCAAGATATGATTTTGAGAACCCAAAAAGTTGTAACCAGCGTTCAGGCGAGAAGATTAAACCTGCTATAGAGGTTCTAATTTTACGCGTTGTCTGGAGGGTTTTAAAATTATGAAAAACTCTGCTGAGAATCTTTAATAATATAATACCAATGAACCTTAACTTATATTCCGATAGCAGATTAATATTTATTGTGCAATATTCCATCAATTCCATCAGTCTTATACTATGTTCACACATGCACTTTTATTGCGTACATCGCAATAAACGTCATTATTGAGCTCAATATTTCATATAAAGTTTCATTTAATTATTGCGCAATACAATACGTAAATTGTTATAATATTGAGTAAAACTTAAAATGCAGCACTGTCATAAGTATGTTCAGTGCGCATATTACAATTATCCGAACACTTTCTGTTGATATTTGACAACTCAAACAACAACAAAAACAATATTGTTGAAATAACCAGCCGTTTTGTATACCAGCTGTCAAATGAATATTGCTTATGATATGTATATCTGAACACTTAAACTATTGTAGCCGAATATTGGCTAAATAAACGAGCATGTCTGACCATAGTATTATATGAACTTCTGAAATATCGGAATCTCTTGGGACTTTATTGTTCTCAGACAGACGTGTGCGGGAACATTCAGATTGCCATTGCATGCACAGTTATCGTCAACTCTGAAAATAAGAATTCTCTACTCACACATACTCCTAGTTCTACAATTTGAAATTGAAGGTAGCTTGATAGCACTGGCTAGTCTTCTCGTCTCGTTTTATGATGTAGCATTCATACATACATAATTCATTACAACCTTCAGTTAGGACTACGACCTAGGTCCTCACACCACTCATGTTGTGTATGTTAGTTGTATATATGAGTGAAGGGACCAACAGTTTTAAGTCAATATCGAACGACAGATTTTTGAGAAACTTTTTCATGGCAGGTTTATATACTCTCAGAGTTTTTACCAGAAATCTGCTGAGAGCAAGTCGAAGAAGAAATATGTTTTCAGATTTCGTTTTGTTCACAATGTCTGACCTTGGTTTTGAGCCATTTTTTTCAGAAGACTAGTGAGAGAAAGTCGCAGGAAGAAATATTTTCTTCATACTTTGTTTTGTTCGATATATCAGATGTGAAGTTTGAACCTCTGGTCTAATAAGCCAACACACTACATACTAGACTACATCAACTTCAAGTTCAACGGGATCGGTTAATTTTGGTGCATACAAAAACTCGAATTCATTCTCTCACTCATGGCACGGTGGTACAAAGTTGTTCCTGAGGTTTTTCGATCATTTATAGGAGAGGCCTATTATGTTTATCAATGTGTAGAGCATGACCAGTTCAAGAGCTGCCAAAAAATTCGAAAATTACAACGTTACAGTAAATGAAGCGGGACATCGAGTGATATTTACTGTCTATTTTTAGCCAAAATGGAAAAATAGGAAAAGATCAACATGTGTCTTCAACAAGACGGTACCACATACTATAACTACCACGTACCAATTCTCAGCAATATTCGACCAAAAATTGATAATGAGGAACCAGCTATGATCGTGGCGAAAAAATCCAGAATAATTGAAAAGGTATGCTAAATGGACCTCAGAGTGGTTTTCAGTCTAAAAAAGGGTAACATTTGCAATAAATTTATTGTCCCAACTAAACATACATATTCTTACTCATACATACATACATAATTGGTCATTAGAACCATTCAGTCGGGATTACGGCCTACCTTCTCACACCACTCATGTTGTGTGTGTTTAACTTTATACGTGAGTGGCGTGCCCTAGAGTTTAATTTGGACTCCGAACGGCAGATTTTTGAGAAACTATTCATGGCAATTTTATTTGCTCTCAAAGTTATTGCCAGAAATCTGCTGAGAGGAAGTCGCTGAAGAAATATTTTTTTCACATTTAGTTTTCATGTCTGACCTGGGGTTGAACCTTGGCCTTACGTCTACTAAGCCAACACACTACCTACTAGACTACGGCGACTTCAATATATTCTTACTGACTTTTAAACATTTTCAGAATTTTTTTCAAATTTTCGAATTCCAAATGTTGGTTGTTGGCTTATTAGACGTGAGGCCATGATTCATACCTCAGGTCAAAAAAAAAGTTTCTCAAAAAAATGTGTCGTTCGGAGATAACTTTTAACTGTACGTCTGACACTTATAAATAAAATTAACACAAGCTAGGTTGTAATCCCGACTAAATGGTTGGAATGATCAATTATTTAAGTAAGTAAACGATTAAGACATTAAGAGTTACAACAGAGCCTAGGACTATTTGTTTGATGAATCCTCTTTCCGTGGAAGTATTTCCATTATTTTACAGTACAAACGTATTAAATTCTTTCCCTTGTCTTTTTTAAATGAACTAATTTTACATTTCCCAGAGTTTTAGTCATACACAAATCAACACTTTAATTTAAAAATATCACCCTGGAAAACCTATTCGTTTGGCAATACATTTTCATGATTTTCATGCTTAAATCACAATATTTTCTCAAAAACAAAATTTTTTATGACATTTTTGCAAAAACAAAAACAAAGCGAAAATACGAAAAAAGTCTTTAATAATATGGCAAGATGAATGGCAAGAGTTCACTGGCACAAATGACTTAATCAGGATAATGAGTCAAAAATTATGACAAAAACACTGTTTTTATGCAGCATTAATGAAGACATAAAATAAAAAAACGAAATTTTATTTTGTAAGGTTTTACGGTATACACCCCCCCCCCCCTCTTTTATTTTTTTTTTATATTTATTTAGCAAAACATTTAATTGCATGAACGTGAGGCATATTACCACCAGCCAGGACGACGACGTCTGTTCCTTTCAAGTAAAGAAAAAAAAAAAAACAAAAAAAAAAAATAATTGAAACAAAATGTTTGACGGCCCAATAGAATAAACCTGCCATAGAAACATGAAAAGAAACACTATCAGCCATAAAAACTTTGTATACGAAAATAAAACCATAAAAACAACACCAGGAATGCGAACAAATAAATAAATAAAACAAAATTGAGAAGAAAAATAAAGGAAATGGGAAGAAAACCACAAACAAATCATAAAATAATAAAACAAAAATACAACAACAACAATAAATATTAAACAATTAAAATAAAAAAATATAAAAAAATTATTAAATAAGAAAAAATTAAACAACAAAAAAAAAAAAAACAAAGCGCCAGGAGAGACGCCACACCCATCTATTTAATGAAATAAAATGAAAAACAGTAACAAAAATCAAGCCATTGGAATACATGGCAACAAAAATAATATTTTTATGATTTACATGTACACATACTTACTTACCTACATATATACATACTACCATATTTGTGTATGTATTTAACGAGAGTTTCTCTCTATAAAACTTACAAAGCCTTTCAACAAATGCTTGCCACATTGCTGTAGTTACTGAACTAAATCCCAGTTGTCTTATAAGAGTCAATTCTTACTTTTTATAGCGGAATTTTTAACTCTCCTTCGCTTGTACTATGTTCAGATATGCACTTTTATTAAGTCAATATTCGATTATTTGAGTACAATATTTTAAGTGTTCAGACATAATATAAGCAATATTCATTTGACAGCTGGTAAACAAAACAACTGGTTCTTTCAGTAACATTGTTTTTGTTTTTTTTTTGTTTGTCGTTGTTGGCATTTGAGTTGTCAAATATCAGCAGAAAGTGTTCGGATACTTGTAATGTACTTATGACAGTGCTGTATTTTAAGTTTTACTCAATATTATAACAATTTGCGTATTTATTGCGCAATAATTAAATGAAAATTTATATGAAATATTGAGCTCAATAATGACGTTTATTGCGATGTACGCAATAAAAGCGCATATCTGAACATAGCATTAGTAAGATGAATGGATGAAAGAATGGCCACCTTGACCATTCTAAAGTGTTCAGCATCCATTACATAGTCTATGTGATGGCTGAAATCCTTGGGATTTAAATTTTATTCTGTTCGGAATAAACAAAAATGATTTCAGTCTGGAAATCAAGCGCAGGATCACTCTTGTCAAGAGGTGCTGCTATGGCTCCAAGCTGCCATAATGTGAAGGAAATGGAATCGGTGCAACACCTTTTATGCAAGTGTCCTGTACTTTAGAACAGATGACATTGGTTTTTGGGTGACAGAACGTTCTAAGATCTGGCCATGGTGGTAAAGTGACACTAAGTTCCGGAGCTGGGCGGTTGTTGAAACCCACCACTAACAGATCGTGAGCTTACCTCACAATAGGCCATATTACCACCGAGTCAACTTGCCTGTGAACGTCAAGCAACATGCTAACCTAACACAACTCATTCACCTTCGCACTAGTAAAAGTGATAATTCATCCCAACTAGTGTTATGCCTATACGGAATGTTCGAAAAATAAAAAAGTTTACAGTCCTTTAATGAACTGAAAGCCTTGATATCATAAATGTATACAAGTTACTAACTGTGGCAGAATGAAGGCAGAACTTTCCGTGGGAAGCTGAGAAAATTGGGTGCCACTAAACCATCTTTCAGGGACATACTGAATAACATAAGAAATGTAGCCTGTCGATGAGTTATGACTGGAAGTGGAATGTATTTTAAGGGGCAATCTTTTTGAATTGAAGATAAAATAATACGCATAACGCCCGCTATGCTTCACTAATCGCTTTATCGATCGATCCACTGGCTCTTCGAAAGCATCTAAGAAATGAAGCATGGAAGACCGTTACATACATACATAATTGGCCATTACAACCCTTCGTCAGGATTACGGCCTAGCTTCTCAACACCACTCAAGTTGTGTGCGTTAATTGTATACATGAGTGGCGGGACCTACAGTTTAAAGTCGGCTCCGAACGACAGATTTTTTGAGAAGACCGTTAGAAAATTCAAAAATAAAGAACGTAAATGTACCTTGTCGTAGTCGTCTCAGTCTATTAGGTAGTGTGTTGGATTATTAGACGTAAGGCCACAGTTCAAATACCAGATCAGACATCTCCAACAAAACGAAGTACGAAAAAATATTTCTTCGGCACCTTCCTCGCAGCAGAATTCTGGCAAAAACTCGGAGAGTAAATAAAATTTCCATGAAAAGTTTCTCAAAAATCTGTCGTTCGGAATCGACAACATACTCGTAAGTGGTGTGAGAAGCTAGATCGTTAATCCCGATTTAAGGGTTTTTTTTTTTTTTTTTTTTTTTTTTTTTTTATTTTTATTGACATTTCAAGTACAACCTAATATTGAAATTCTATTGGTCTCAGCGCCAATAAGGCATTATTGAGGTTGGGTTGCAATGATCAATTTACATACAAAACATGTAGTAAAAAAAAACTTGAAGTTGATTGAACAAAATCCTTTCACTAGCACATCCACCCATTTGGAACCAGTCTCCTGGAGTCAGGCAAAAAGTTAATTTTTCATTTTATGCTGGTACACGTATGTATGTATGGTATGTATATCTGTATTATATATATGTCTGTATGTATTACTTTTGGGGTCTGGCATGATTTTTAATATCGTTAAAGGTTAAAGAAATTAACGAAAACATGACATTTTACATGTTGTCAAATGATTAAAAAAAACTACGAGCAAAAAAAAATTGTAAAAACAACGACTACAACAACACACACAGACATACACTACTGAACACATTACATATTTTGAAAAAAAACAACGGAAAAAAAACATTTCTTTAGAAAGCAAGGAGTACGGATAAGCTGTTTACGTTGTTGTTTTTCTCTCTGTTTAGTCTTGTTATATACGTTTCAAATAGAATTCGTTTCAAATGAGAAAAAGAACAAGAGAAAAACCACAGAATGATTGCATGTTAAACATGATTGTAAATTTAGTATATTTTTGTGTATTACTACTACACGTGCAAATCGAGTGTAGTTGTAATCGTAATAATAGTTATGATAGATTGTGTAACTACAGTACAATTCTAAATGAAAATGTTTCTGCTATTCAACATGGTTATTAGGTTAGCTACACGAGACGTAAATTTTTTTTTTTTGCAAATTTCTTTCATTTCCAGAACACTGAAGTCTATCTCAAATCCATTATGATTAAATGCTATGTATTGTCCTTAAGATAAGCCTCCGTGTGGCAAGCCTTAATTTGGTGATACATGATTTTAACAGCATGATAGAACTTTATGGGCCTCATTTGCTGAAACAAATTGAAAGTAAAGGCCTCTAAGCAGTTGAGCAATTCTTTCTCCGCTGCCGTTCGCTCTATCCTGCTCTACACTTCTACCAATGTTTATAACAGAGAAATTTGTATAACAATCCCAAAGGGGTAATAATTCCAATGTTCTTAAGGCCATACGTTCTTCTTGGCTTAGTTTTACGACCACTATATAGAATGCTTTGTTATTCGTTTGAGAAACCCAGTAGAAGCATCTGTAGTAAGATTTGCTGATGATATTGCTATTAGTTATACAAGCACGGTACTTGAGAAAAATGTGCAGCTACTTACAGAGGACACCATTGGAGTATTTCAACTCTAACTTAAGTGGTATATAATTATCAATTACCACTCTTTAGTCAATAGTACGACCTATGTTCTTACCAAACACATGAGGTCTTTCTTTGCAGTCTAAGCATATTTCTTTTCAAGGTATTGGAACTCGTAGCTATAGTCTAGTGAGCGAACACATCATACATTTGACTGCGGCACAACAAAATACAGAAGCTATGCTCATTATGCAGAAACAAAAGAGAAAAGCTCTTTAAATTTATCAACGTTTATAATATTCTACACCAAGGCGGTCGGCAAGACTTATCTCGGATATTGGGCTATGGATTCGACGGAAATTCGGAGAGGTGAACTACTACACTACACAGATGCTATCGGGGCATGGATATTTTAGAAAGTACCTGCATAGAATGGGCAAAAGCGCCTCCCCTTATTGCCTTTACGAAGAGGAGGAAGTAATTGATGATGCGGAGCACACTATTTTCGAATGTGCACGCTGGCAGAGCTATCGCTCTGAACTGATGTCAATAGTTGAAACGATCACGGCCGCTAACATATTCGGGGTTATGATTGCGAGTAGAGAGAATTAGACTTCAGCCGCGAATTACGTGGAGCGTATTCTAAGACTGAAGAAGAGAGATCTCTAGGCTGTAGAAGATGTAGGCACGCCGGCATTGATGATACTTGCGCAAGTGTCAAGCAAAATCCGAAACAGGGATCTGGACGAGAGGAATAGTGGAGACACTTAGATGTCTCCTCAACTTTCGACACGCAATCCGGACGCGGATATGAACACGCAGGAGCCAAAGGGCCAAAAGGACTCCACTCCAAAGTAATACTACCGTACTTCCGGAGTGGGCGCACACCAGCAGTTAACAGTGGGAGAACCAGGTAACTACTTGAGTTCGCATTCTTACAGGAATTCTAAAGGGATACTGAGCTGTTGGCAGTTTCGCTTTCCCTCACCAGGATTACTGCAAAAGCCGCCATGATGTGGAATAAACGGAATCGGTACAACATCTTGTATGATTGTACACTGTACTACAGAACAGACATCATAGGTTTTTGGGTGAAAGAACGTGACATTGAGAGAATTGGCATTTTTCATCCGGAGCTCGAGGTAATTCAAATCCACCACTAACGAATCATGAGCAGGGAGTTTACCACACACTGGGTGACGCAATAAGCCATATGGGCCACCGAGTGAATTTGCTCGGGAACGGCAAGCTATTCGCTAACCTTACCTAACCTAACACAAGTTTCGTGTCAGAAGTATGCAAGGTTTTCTTTATCTATTGTTTCCTTAGTGAAGTCGCCGTAGCCTAGTAGGTAGTGTGTTGGCTTATTAGACGCTAAGCCACGTTTCAAACCCCCGGTCAGACATCAAAACGAAATATGAAAGAGAAAAAATATTTCTTTGGCGACTTCCTCTCAGCAGATTTCTGGCAAAAACTCTGAGAGTAAAAATAAAATTGCCATGAAAAGTTTCTCAAAAATGTTAACGTTCGAAGTCGACTTTAAACTCTACGTCCAGCCACTCAAGTATAAAATTAACACGAGTGGTATTGAGAAGCTAGGCCGTAATCCTGACTGAAGGATTGTAACGGCCAATTATGTATGTATGTATGTATTGTTTCTTTAGTTCTTCTATTATAGAGAAGAATAAACTTTAATCGTAAGTAAGTGTTATTCCCTTAAGGCTTTCTTGGGTTCCTAATAAAAAAAATTTTAATTTCTTTGAAATTTTTTGTTTGAATACATATCATAAACTTTTTCCCCGCACTGTAAACATTGATTAACTTTCGCATTTATTTCGGCTTTAATCATAAAACAAACAACACAATAAAACTGAACAAATTTCTTATCTTTCGGGCAATTGTTTCATGTCAGTTAACACTATGGCGTACAATATACGATTCAAAGAGACAGGAAACTCGCAAATCAACATTATGAATGTTTCCACTTAATGCGTTTAGGCTTCACTTTCATTTCAAATGGTCAGTGACTAAAACCACTGAATAGTTTTTTTTGTCCTCTTTTTTTTTGTTTTTCACTTTCCTGCCTTCCATTTTTAGTTGAACTATTCGCACACTTTATTTCCACTAACTCCCACTCATAAGTGGTGGGCTAAACACGCATATTTAATTAGGCAAACCTAACCTGAAAAAAAAGAACGCCAACAGCCTAAAAAAAATAGGAAGCAACGTTAACAAGTGAACATGAACAGCACAGCAACAAACACAAAGGACCTAAAAAAAGAGAAAAACAGAGGCAACTACCTGAGCTGTCAACATGAAAAGGAAGTCGGTTTTGTACGTATTGTAACACACGTGTAACAGGACGCAACTAAAGAAAGTTTAAGTCAATGAAAGAAAACAAAAACAACACCAACACTAACAACAGAACAAAAAAATACTGTTAAAAATAAAATGTTTTACACACTTAAAAACATACACAGACCGACAAGTATTTCAATTATACACTCCGGGCTGGTAAATGAAACAACACTTGTGTTGATGGCTAACAAGTAAAACACCCAGTTATTCATACACACACCCACATACCCATACCATCTTTTACACTTTCAGCACATGAATATAAGAAATACCCAACCACCCACCTATGTATGAATGTTGTAGGCCCACTGTACCTCACGCACACATACACACACAAATTATATTATATTTTATTAGCACACTCTCCCTACGATTACAAATTACAAAAGAATAAACCATTTGTTGTTGCTGTGTTATAATTACGAGTGTTTAACACAAAAAACTCGATTAGATTTTATGGCCAATTAAAATGTGGCAAGAGAAATGGGAATTGGATAAGGCAGAAAAAGAAAGAAATATATATTGCACCCACCTACAAGCATACATTTTTTAAGATAAGATTACCAAAAAATACACGGTTTTTTATTAACAATTAAATGCTGCAATGCTTTAAGATACGATGATGGCGAAAGGCAGGTCTTCAAACCACTTGAGTTGAAGTACCCAAAGTGTTCCAATGCGGCAACTAAAACAGAAGGTACGAGATACGAGAAAAAAATCATAAGAAAATTCAAAATAGTCAAATAGAATAACAGAGCCAGGACAAGGCTGCTATGGCGCACAGAAAATGGCGAAAAGCTAAGCAGCCTACATATGTTGGTGTGAATTTACATTCAGATAAATAAACAGCGTCCGATTAACACGTTAATCGCCATGTCGGTCATATGTGTCTGACGCTTAGAAGTTCTACTTGAGATATGTCAGACATACAGTAGCGAGCATAAAAAATGCAACGCTAAGCCAATTGATCTTTATGTGCGCCTCTTTCAAAAAAAAAAGTACGGAAATTAAAAACTTTTTTTTATTTTTATGCTCCACAAACTTAGTTAACAAATGCAGGTTACAATATCAAAATTTTTCTATCCACTTATTTTTATTTTAACATTTAAGAAAAAAAGTGCCAAATTTCAGCGATCAAAAAAAAATGCAACGCTATGTTACTCATAACTTTTTTAAAATTAAATGTAAATTCTTACAAAATGTTGGTTAAAAATATACTTAAAACTAATAATTGGTTGCGTAGCCTTTATTTTCTATTACCGCTTGCAGTCTGGAGGGCATAGAATCCGCTAGGGACACGATGGTGTGTAGGGGTATTTTTTCCCATTCTGACTTCAAAATTTTTTCTAATTCCGCCAAATTTGAAGGATTTTTCTTCTTAGCTTCCCGATCTAAAGTCTCCCACAGGTTTTCTAAGGGGAGATGGTGACGGCTAAACCAAAATTTGCACGTCATGGTCGCTTAGGTGGTTACGAACCAAGCGACTAGAGTGCTTCAGGTCATTGTCTTGTTGGAATATGCTGTTTGGGGGCATTTTTTCCAGAAGATGTGGGGGCATATTTTCTTCTAGGATCTCACAGTATTTAGTGGCATTCAAAATACCATCGATTTTCACCAACCGATCAACTCAGTCATGAGAAAACGAACCTACCAATAAATTCCATAAAATAAAGAATTTCGGTGAAAAACAAAAGTAACTTACCCCACACCATTAGTAGTGAAAGTAAATTTAATCTTTCTGGATCTGATGGGATAAAATATATTAGAAGACCGCCTGAGAAGAGATATTCTTCCAGATATCAGTTACCAACAGTAAAACATGGCTAATGGTGTGGGGTAAGTTACTTTTGTTTTTCACCGAAATTCTTTATTTTATGGAATTTATTGGTAGGTTCGTTTTCTCATGACTGAGTTGATCGGTTGGTGAAAATCGATGGTATTTTGAATGCCACTAAATACTGTGAGATCCTAGAAGAAAATATGCCCCCACATCTTCTGGAAAAAATGCCCCCAAACAGCATATTCCAACAAGACAATGACCTGAAGCACTCTAGTCGCTTGGTTCGTAACCACCTAAGCGACCATGACGTGCAAATTTTGGTTTAGCCGTCACCATCTCCCCTTAGAAAACCTGTGGGAGACTTTAGATCGGGAAGCTAAGAAGAAAAATCCTTCAAATTTGGCGGAATTAGAAAAAATTTTGAAGTCAGAATGGGAAAAAATACCCCTACACACCATCGTGTCCCTAGCGGATTCTATGCCCTCCAGACTGCAAGCGGTAATAGAAAATAAAGGCTACGCAACCAATTATTAGTTTTAAGTATATTTTTAACCAACATTTTGTAAGAATTTACATTTAATTTTAAAAAAGTTATGAGTAACATAGCGTTGCATTTTTTTTGCTCGCTGAAATTTGGCACTTTTTTTCTTAAATGTTAAAATAAAAATAAGTGGATAGAAAAATTTTGATATTGTAACCTGCATTTGTTAACTAAGTTTGTGGAGCATAAAAATAAAAAAAAGTTTTTAAATTCCGTACTTTTTTTTTTGAAAGAGGCGCACATAAAGATCAATCGGCTTAGCGTTGCATTTTTTATGCTCGCTACTGTATGTATATATGCGATTTGGTAGAAGGTCACGTCAATCACAGATGTTCCACGCAAACGACGCTGTGTTCAAAACAACTGGTTAATACTTGTTGTGTCTTGTTTGAATGCGTCTGACATATAAGACTCACACGGTTTGTCGAGAAAAAAAGTTTTAATATAAGGCCATGTCACTTATATAAGTATGTGTGACATAAAAAATAGTGTTTTTCCGGGAATTTTGGCAAAAAAAAAAATTTGTCTGTGATACATTAAGTTTCCTTGATACATTTTTAACTAAATTATCTAATAAAGTTACCATGGCCCATGTGAAAATTTTTCTGATATTATCGTGGCGATTAACGTGTTAAGAGGGACAAAATCAATGTGGAGTTACATACACATAGCATACATACATACATAATTGGTCGTTATAACCCTCCGGTTAGGATTACGACTCTCTTACGACACTCTCCAACATCCGCGTCGTCTTTCTTTCAAACATACACGCATAATTGGTCATTACACGCTTTTCGTCTGGATTACGACCTAGCTTCTCCCACCACCCATATTGCGTTAATTTTATACATGTGTGAAGGGGGACCTGCAGTTTAAAGTTGAATTAAAACGACATATTTCTGAGAAACTTTTCAAGGCAATTTTATTTGTATGCACAGATTTTTTGCCAGAAATCTTCTGAGAGAAAGTTGCCAAAGAAATATTTCTTCACATTTCGTTTTGTTGGAGATATCTGAGCTGGGGTTTGAACCGTGGCCTCACGTCTGATAAGCCAACACACTACCTACTAGACTACAGCTACTAGTTGTACTGATACAGAAGAAGACAGGGTAAACATATGGAGCCATTTGAATAAGCATCTTCCATTGAAAGACCCTCTGAGTAGTTACACTTTCGGGAGACTCAATTATAAAAAATTTCAAAAGCATTTAATTTACAGCGGGTAGTTTCCTAGTCGATGACTGGTTTCCACTTTAGTTACGACTGTGTAATCAGAAACTCGGATGGGAGTATAAAACCTGGAACACAAAACAAATAGGAAAAGTATGAAAAACATCGTCTTTAGAGTAGTGAAACGCAAGGGCCTTGTGTAAACAAGATCATCTGTACGGGCAAGAATACACATGATTCGCCATAGCAACACTTTTGTCAAGATTTCAGTAAAGCTTCCTATATCACCCATGTTGTGAGTGCTAACTTCTATCCATTAGAGGCGGGACTCATTTATCACGTCAATGCCGAGCAACCACTTTGTTCAGCGTTTTCACAGAACTCTTGCTAGAAGACTACCGAATAAGGTCTTAGAAAGACGTAGGATTCGAACGTTTAGTCCTCGTCTTGTAAGCCACCATAAGCATATATCAATGAGAGGCAAGGCTTCGTTATCCTCATAGTTTCACGTCAATTTCGAATGACGAACTCGTTCGAGTTTTCATAACAATTAGTTACACACAGAACTTTTGCTTGAACACTATCCATCAAGTCCGTTGAAAGAGACATTTTTTCAAGATCTTAAAGCTAGGATTCGAACACGGAATACTAGTCTAGTAAGCCACCATACTATCTACTAGATTATGGCGACCACAAGGCGAGTATTGCTGCCAGTTTTAATGCAACTTACCGCCCAAAGGATGGTAAGCCATGATTACTAATTATTACATTATGAAACGTAACAATGTCCACAACAGAGATCAGCAATGAGTATTCAAAAAGATGAGAAAATTCGAATAATACTCATAATTTCTGTTACTTATACACATTCATACTTATTTTAATATCATACTCATACTACTCATATTTAAAGTTTGAAGTACTCATCGTACTCATACTTAACAATATGCATGATGTTGTTGATTTCAACTCTCCATGACTCAATATTTACAAGAATCACAAACTAATTATGATTTACGTACGAATACTACAATACTCACTAGAAGGTTGTGTGGTTGCTTTGTTTGCTGTCTTTGTCTTTCTTCTTTTTTTGTAAATGCTACAACAACTAAGACTATAAATTTTGATGAGTGAATAATTTATGAGTATGTATAAGTATTTTTCTAAATTTATGAATCTGAATGAGTAGGCGTATGTATCAAAAGTATTTCGAATGTTATGAGTTTGATGTCAACAGTGTACTCATACACTCATTGCAACCAGTACTTATAAACCAATGTTGTAGTGAGTACGAATGAATCAGAGTAGTTGAATTTTAATGCTGTTGACTCACTCCTACTCAAAATTTCATGAGTACTTATGAGTAGCGAAAAAATGATTTATTGTTGATCTCTGGTCAAGAGATCATCATGTACCGAAGAACCCAGGCATCAAAAGCTGGTGCATTCATTGTCTTTACCGTGTAAAAATTCGAAACCAATACAGAGCTTTCCTTCACTTCTTTTATTCACCAACCGCAGCGTGATATCCATACATACATAATTGGTCATTACAACCCTTTAGTTAGGATTACGATATAGTTTCTCACATCACTTATGTTGTGCGTGTTAATTTCATACTTGAGTGGCGGGATCTACAGTTTAAAGTCGTCTCCGGACGACAGATTTTTGAGAAACTTTTCATTGCAATTTTTTGTTTGCTCTCAGAGTTTTTTCTGGAAATCTGCTGACAGGAAATCGCCGAAGAAATATTGGAGAAGATGGGGATGACTGACCTGGGGCTTGAACCCAGGTCTCACGTCTAATAAGTCAACACGCTACCTACTAGACTACACTTACGTTTTTGAAAAATTTCTCTTCAAAACTACTTAAGTTTCTCATTTCAGTTGATTAGTTGTTGCCTTTAGTTTAACATGTTTAACACACATTCTTTTTACACACATTTATTGCTTTCAGTTCCTAAAATTAAATTCCTTTAAAAACACGCATTGTATCCTTTGAGCCATACATACATACATACATACATATGTATGTACATGCATGCCATACATGTGGTATGAGTAATTTTCTCTTTCTTTAATCCTCTTCATTACCCATAAGCAGTTGTGTAGTTGTGGTTGGTAGTTGACTTATGTTTTCACTAGTTTTTCTTTACTTTTTACTTTCTTTCCTTCTCTAATATTTTGACATAAATAAATACAAAAAAAAACAAAGAGTTTTGACTTGGAAATAATTTGTGTGATAATAATGCACGCTACGTACGTAATTAGAAAGAACCGCTGTTGAGGTTTTGCCAAAGGTTTGTAATGGTATGGAATAGTAAAATTCTAAATTTTACTAAAGGAAGATAAATCTGAAAGCTGTTGCCAAACGGCGAATTGATTTTGAAGAATTTCACAAAACATTTTCGAAATATTTTAAGGTGACAAAAATATTCGCCTATGCCTGCCTGTTCGTATATTTAAAAGTAGTTTTAATTTTTTATTTAGAAAACTAGTGTATAAGCGGATTAGGGTTATCATGTTGAATAAGAAAAATTCGATTAATCGTGGAATAATCACAAATTTTTGGGTTATAAAGCTAAACATTATAATTTCTTCGCAATATTCACGCTATGGATGAACGTTTGTTTATGCCTTTAACACAGGAGCTTCATATTTCCAAGCTGACTTCAGGTACTTAACACGTTGACTGGCAACTACGAGATAACTCGTAGATTGCGTTCCCTGCTAGGGTGCCAACTACGTGTTATCTCGTACTCACTAATCCTGCCATTTTTGTGTAGCTACGAATTAAATCGTATTATATCAGCGCTAGTATCGATAAATGGCAGACAAGCTGAACAAAGTCCACGTAGTCTATTACCAGGAAGTAGTCCATTCCTAATACTATGTTCAGATATGCACTTTTATTGAGTCAATATTCGGTTTATTGAGTACAATATTTTAAGTGTTCAGACATAACAATATACGCAGTTCAGCTGCTTATTCAGGATTCATTTGACAGCTGGTAAACAAAACAGCTGGTTGTTTCAACAACACGTTTTTTTTTGTCGTTGTTGACATTTGAGTTGTCAAATATAAACAGAAAGTGTTCGGATAATTGTAATATGTGCACTGAACATACAGCGCTGCATTTTAAGTTTTACTCAATATTATAACAATTTGCGTATTTATTGCACAATTATTAATTGAAACTTTATATGAAATATTGAGCTCAATAAAGGTGCATATCTGAACATCGTATAAGTCTAGTGATTAATTATATGGATTTGGACCTCATTGTGGAAGAATTCAAAGCCTGATGAGTCCAAAAACCAGTCTCATATCACTTTTATAGCGTGCATACAGTTCCCTATGGAAGACAGAAGAAAGAACTCAGAAATCCAACTGGTTTTCAATGAAGAACGTAGAACACCTGTACCTGCATTTACAGCATTCTGCCTGATAACAGAGTTAGCAATTAAGGGATCTCTGAAAATCCTATTACACAACTTGTCTCTGGCCTTAATGAATCTCTTTAACTTAACCGTAACCCACATAAGATTCTCAATAGGCCCACCAACATCATGTACAGTCATCTCAGTCGACTTTCTTCTCCATTGATGATATCATAACAGTTTCTCCAATATTTTCCGTAAAACTGAGACTTCAAAAAAAATATTCGTTTTAAATTCGCTTTAAATTTAGAATTGGAAACCCTATGAAAATGCGAGAGTGTACGAATGTGTGGCTTATTAAAATGTAAATCCTCTACACTTATCTTAATTAACAATTCATATTATTAATGAAAAACACGCAAATTTCTGTTTCAAAAATACTATTTTTTTTCTAAATGTTCAAACAACTCAAATTTATTATAAATTCTAATAATTAACCCATTAAGGTAATGAATGTTCCTACAACATGTATTAAAAATAAAAAAAATTTAATTAAAAAAAAGTAAATGGTGTTAAAATTAAAAGAATTTTAAACAAGTATTGGGTATTGGAAAAGGTTTATCAACAAAATGGCGGTAGATTGCTTTGAAATTTTGAGCGTCAAAAGAAACTGTACATTTTAAAAAAAATTGTTACGAAAATTGAAATGGTGTTATCGTTTAACATTAAAATAATAAATAAAAGCTACAAAAACAATGGACTTGTTTACATGATCCATGAATAAACAAAATATATAGCAACAACATCAGTATAAAAACAAGTAAACACACATGCAACAACAATACTGCAAGGACAAACGTAAACAAAATACACAAGCAACAATACAGAAAACAACATGTTTACATTTATAAAGATTTCGCGAAGGCAAAGCCATTCTCCTTCAAGAGCATTTATCAGACTGTTTGCCCAGCGATATAAAAGGCAAAATAAAGCAGACTACGGGATCAGCAAGAATTCAGTCAGTCTTGTGTGAAGATGCGTTGCGTGTAAAGGGAATAATTGTGGTTTGAAGATCTCCATTGTAAAGATCTAACGAACAATTGCTAGTGTGTACGCTCAAGAGTGTAAAGAAGAATAACAATTAAAGCAAATTGTTGTTCTTTTCTTGTTTTAATCAAGTTGCGACTAGTGGCACATGGAATTGTGTGGATAATAAAGAATTTATCTAAAACTGAACACAAATTTATTTTTAATTGCAATCTACGAACTCATATTTTAAACGTTTTTAAAAGGATAAAAACGTAACAATATTCATTAATAAATTACCGTTATTTATTTTTATTGAAAAATTGTTTCATTGCCAGTTTTTAAAATCGAAATATTGTCAAAAATTTTTTCGGGCACTCTCCTTAAGGAGTATCCTTAGTGTACAGTATCTGTTGATGCTCACTGTATGACAATTATGTACATTTGCTTGTTTATCATAGATAAGGTGAGAATGCTTCTCCAATCTACTGAAAAAATTTATAAAGTTTAAGAAGACGATGCTTTAACTAGACAGACAGTAAGTAAATGGTTCGTTCGTTTTCGAGGTTATAATATTGATATTAACGATACACCTCACCCTGGTTGAACAATTAATAAAAAAATCTGTGAATTTACAAAAGTAATTGAGAAAGATCGAGAATAGTTATGAGTTATCTACCATACAAAAAAAAATTATTTATAAAATTACCCTCCAGCCCTTCAAAGGGTTAATAATGAAATTAAAATAATCTTGTAAATAGTCAGTCATAACAAATAGTATATTTTGTTAAACACAAATAAAAGGCAAATTTAGATTAGATTAAAACAACAACAAGAAAAACAAAAAATAAAATAAAATTAAAATTAAACGCCACATGAAGTCTAGATAATATACGATATGAGGGGGGTAACCCAAAATAACAACTAGGCCCAAAAAAATGAGCTGTCGGTACCCTTAGGGCTGCATTAAGCAAATTAATAATTCCCCTGATGTACATTTTGTTTCTCTCCTCTCTTGTGTAAGTCGTTTTTTCTTCTTCTTTTTTTTTTGACAAGCACATGAGAAAGTCTTGAAATAATTATTTTAAATTTGTTTTTAAAATACAAAATTAGAGGATAAACCCGAAACATTAAAGGACTTATGTAGCAGAATTTAAAAGGGGTCTGTATACTATGAGGATCCTATTGGAGTCTTTGTCATGTGAATTTTAATCAGATTGAATTGAAGTTGAAAAGGGCAAATGTCTGATGCTTAATAGGGTGATATCGGCCAAGATTGATTTGAAATTGCCGGCAGATGTCTGATGTTTAATGAAATGACATTACTTTGAAGCATTCAAAAAGGGCTCTAATTTTATATGGGAAAGGAATATTGAAATTAAAGGTTTTAGGTTACAAATTAGGTACGTTTTTTTATAGGACCTAAAAACCTTAGGCACCTAATAAGTATTAGATATGTTAGAATCTGGGCGACTAAGCGGCATAACTTTGCGTTGGAAACACCTTATTGCTTATCTTACACTTTTTGCGAGTCATCGCCCAAAAAATTGCAAGTCATCGAAAGAAAATGCAAGTCATCTATCAAAAAAATGCAAGTCATGGACAAAAAATGCAAGTCATCGACCGAAAAATGCAAGTCATCGAGCAAAGAAATACTAGTCATCGATCTAAAAAAATTACAAGTCATCTACCAAAAATATGCAAGTCAACGCCCAAAAAAATGCAAGTCATCGGAAGAAAATGCAAGTCATCGACCGAAAAATGCAAGTCATCGAGCAAAGAAATACTAGTCATCGATCTAAAAAAATTACAAGTCATCTAACAAAAAAATGCAAGTCATCGAAATAAAATGCAAATCATTGACCAAAAAATGCAAGCCATTGACAAAGAAAATGTAATTCATCCCTTAAAAAAATGCAAGTCATCGCCCAAACAATGAAAGTTATCGGCCAAGAAAATGCAAGTCATCGCCCAAAAAATGCAAGTCATCTACCAAAAAAATACGAGTCGTCGATCAGAAAAGTACATGACATCAACTATATGCAAGTCATTGCCCAAAAAATTCAAGTCATGTACCAAGAAAATGCAAGTCATGGAAGACATCGTCAAAAACTGCAAGTCATCGAAAAAAACACCAGTCACCGCAACGAATGATCGCACATAAACATTACTCATTATCGTATGATAGATAGGATTAAGAAAAGATGGAATCCGGAAATCTGGCCCGATATGAATGTCAGAAGAAGAAGATTTATGCTAAACCTAACCCTATGGACTCGAGTTAGAAACCACACAGCAGATGCAACGGAATGTTCATACAAAGGCTGGAAATACCTTGCAGCCACTTTTGCAAAAGTTGCAATGACAAGGAGAAAGAGGAATTCACAGAACATTTTTTCTGTCATTGTCCTAAGACGATGGACTATGGGGCAAATAAGGTTATAGTTGAATGTTGAATAGGTACTGTCTGTATAACAACGGGACCTTATAGAACCCAAATAGGTTATACTTTTTTAAGCGTCTGCCACTTTAATCTAATCTTTAAGAAATAAAACATTTGAAAGCTTCTATTGCCTTGAATCATATTCAGAGGATACAATTTATGATATTATTGAGTGAGTATAACAGTTACAATAAGTTTCCTTCCTAAAGCTGACATCTAGCGGATAAAATATGCACTCTCACTATTATTAGGAACATTTTAGCCAAGACACTAGAGTATAACATTTTCAAAAAAAAGGACAATAACCGTTAGAAATAGTAGCGAAACGGTTAAGGAATTCTTCGAAATATTCTCTTCTCACTTAAGGAATCCTTTCAGGAGAAAAAGTATACCAATATTATAACAGTTTCGCCATGAAAGAATTGTTGGAAGTGTAATACTGGAGCAATGAGAATATCTACTACATGGTCGTTGTAGGCTGGATTTAAGCCTACAGCTCCCTTCATAACTGTCCTCTGAATAGACTAAACAAACTATAATTTTGCGAAATGCTTCTCTCTGTGACTGAATAGTAAGAAAAAATAAGGAATTTAGAGGCTGCATACATACATACATAATTGGCCCCTACAACCCTTCAGTCAGGATTACGGCCTAGCTTCTCACACCACTCATGTCGTGTGCTTTAATTTTATACTTGAGTGGCGGGGCATACAGTTCAACGTCGACCGAACGGCAGATTTTCGAACAACTTTTTCATGGCATTACTCTCAGAGTTTTTGCCAGAAATCTATTGAGAGGAAGTCGCCGAAGAAATATTATTTTTAATATTTCGTTTTGATGTCTGGACTGGGGCTCGAACCTGGGCTTTACGTCTAATAAACGAACACACTACCTACTAGACTACGGTGACTACAAGATGCTGCATACTCTTCTAAAAAAGCGATAATTGTCTGCTGTACGGAGTGGGCCGTTCGTGAAATATTCGAAACTAATGATGAAACTCGAGACCATCTTCTACGAGGAAATCTACGCCATCGAAAGACGTGCTCAATACAATTTGGAAAAGAAGAACAAGAAGAAGTCGGAACACAGTATTACTATCTAGCAGTTTGGTCGCCATCTAGGCGCTCAGCTTCCAGGAGGTTGACTCGAGATTAAAATGGGATAAGCGGAATCAACTCAGCAGGAAGAATATAGTCACGCTCTTCTAAACCCTAGGTGGTGGGAAAAAGTACGGCAATTAGCAAACAGGGGAAACCGGAATATGAAAAAATGTTTCTCGGGGACATCCTCTCTCTGAGTGGAAATAAAATTGCCATGAAAAGTTTCTCAAGAACCTGTTGTTCGGAGTCGACTTTAAACTGTAGACCACGCCACTCATATATAATATTAACACACACAACATAAGTGGTGTGAGAAGCTAGGTCATAACCCTAACTGAAGGGTTGCAATGACGAATTTGTGTGTTTATGTGTGAATTGTACACTCAACGAAAGGAAGCCGATGCGGATGATGGACAGTGTCTCCTCAAGTCAAGCGTCCTTAAGACAATAAGAACTTTTGATGGGTAATTACTGTGGGATGAGATTGGAATCTCGCATCAGACTATCTTGTAGTAAGCCAAGACTAGTAATCAGGGGGGTTTTGATCAAGCATTGTCTACTCAAATAAGGGAATATAGGATAGGAAACGTTTCAAACCCAATACATCGAGAAAAGGATGAGAAGAACGATTCACTTTGAATATGTGCGAGCTTAATGCTTTTCAGAAGGAAATGCTGGTCAGGATACAGTCTTACCCACGATAAAGTCCAGTTCAATTTACGAAATTCATGCCCCAATGGTTATTTTACATTTCCATCAGCATCCTCTAAATGTACATATCGCATGTACATGTGTATGTACATACATGCGATTGTATAAAAATAAAAAAAAATTATTTTGGATTCCACAATTACAACAACTACATGCCATTATTATAAGAAAATAAATATTTTTTTAGTAGTATTCCTTGAAAATTGCCCAAATAAAATTATTGTTGTTGTTTTCGTTAAGAACATAAAAATGTGGATGATTCTAATGCTGTTGTTGCTACTTTTTTTGAATACTTTAAACGTTATTTTAATGCCACAAGCGATTACTTTTAATAGCTTTTCCAATTGTCATGATGGCTTGATGACAATGATAACAATCAAACCAAAAATGAACAAGTAAATGCCACAAAAGAAAATGGCTCATCATTGTCAACAGCCAACAATTGTTAGCAAGAGTATGATAATGTTGCACCAGAGAGAATAATATTTAAAGAAAAAGTAGATGGCACAGACAGACTGTCGGACAGGCAGACAGGCAGTCAAGCAGACGTTGAAATGCATGCAGGATTTGTTTTTATGCGTTTAAACTTCAATTGTTTCTAATTTTTTATTGCCTCGTTTGATTACTTTTCTTCTCTCTTTTTTATGAATTTTATTCGATTCGATTTGTTTTGTTAAAAAATGTTGCTCCAGTGATTACTTATAGGAAAAGAAGCGGCTTTCCTTTATTAAAGGATAACTATCGCAGCAACTCTTAACTCTTTGTTAATATCTTGTGTTTCATATTTGTAACGATTATGTTTTATGCTGCTGCCCATAACGTGTGGGAGATGTTTAATCAACACGTTGATTAAACAACGTCCATGAATAGTCAATAGGATTGTCATTTAATGGATTCAATTAAAAATGTTGTACAACTAAAACTAAAAACTAAAGTTTATACATTCGTTACTTGTTTCGGTAACAATATATCCGGGAGGATTCTTTGACATTCCACAACGGAACATATGCAGGCAGGTTCCAGAATTAACCGAATTAAAAAGGCAAAAGCTTCCTTCCATCGTTATTTCGCTCTGATATACAGCAACTTCGATATTTTGTTTATCTTTTAAAAGTATCAGGCACTTGGCTTTCATCGTATGACATCCAAATTTACCAAATGTTGCTATTAAAACTACATATTAGAAAAAATTGCAAAAAAAAAAAAATAGGCAGAAAACATTTGTCACAAAAATTTGTGGGATATTGTCAGAAAATTTGTTACGCAAATTGTATTTAAAATTGTCAGAAAAATTGTCGGAATAAAATTGTTAGACAAAAGTTGTTAGAAAACTGTCAGAAAATTGTCAGAAAAATCTTTAGAAAACAATTGCCAGAAATAAAATTGTGAGAAAAACTCGTAGAAAAAATTGTTGGGAACATTGTCGGAATAAAATTGTTGGAAAAAAGTTGTTAGAAAAAAATTATCAGAAAAAAATTGTCAGGAACAATGTCCGCAAATTGACAGAAAACTATTGCCAGATAAAAATTGTAAGAAAAAAATTATCAGAAAAAAATTGTCAGGAACAATGTCCGCAAATTGTCAGAAAACTATTGCCAGATAAAAATTGTAAGAAAAAAATTATCAGAAATAAATCGTGTGGAAAAATATTTAAAAACATTGTTAGAAGAATTTTTACAAAAATTGTCAGAAAAGTTGTCAGAATAAAAAGGTTAGAAAAAAAAAGTCAGAAAAATATTATCAGATAAAAATGTCAGAAAATCTTCAGAAAGCTATTGTAAAAAAAACTTGTAAGAAAAATATCGGAAAAAAGTTGTGGGAAAAATGTTGTTAGAAAAAATTTATACAAAAATTGTATTTAAAATTGTTGTTAGAATAAAGTTGTCAGAAAAATTAGTACAAAAATATTTTTAAAAAATTGTCAGGAAAATTTACCAAAAAATGTAAGTAAAATTTCCAACAAAAATTGTCAAAAATATTGTCAGAAATATTGTTTAAAAATAGTAAGAAAGATTGTACAAATTGTCATAAAAATTGATTTGTCAGAAATATTGTCAGCAAAAATGTCCGAAAAATTATCTAAAAAATTCTCAGTAAAAAGTTGTTAAAAACAATTGTGTGATAAAAAAAATTGTAAGAAAAAAATTATCAGAAAAATTTCAGAATTAAATGTCGGAAAAAACTGTCAGAAATATTGTCTAAAAATTGCAAAAATTGTCAGCAAAAGAGTTCAAAAAATATCAGATGAATTGGCAGGAAAACTGTCAGATAAATTGTAAAAAATTGTGAACATTTTTGGAAAAATTATCAGGAAAATTGTCAGAAAATGTGCTAGGAAACTAATCTGAAAAATTGTCAACTAAATTGTTAGAAAATTTGTAAAAACTGTCAGAAAGTGTCAGAAAAATTGTAAGAAAAACTGTACAAACTATCAGAAAAATGGTAAGAAATATTGTCATACAAAATGCCAGACAAATTGTCAGAAAATAATTGTCAGAAAAACTTGTCAAAAAATAATAGTAACAAAAATATTTCAGAAAATTTTGTCAGAAAAAAATTGTCAAAAAAAATTTAGAAAATTTTTAAAAAATTGTCAAAAGATTGTAAGAAGAAGAACAATTGTCAGAAAAATTAAAAAAAAAATATACGAAAAAATTTCAGAAATTTATTGTCTAGATCAGAGCCCGGCAACACTTGCTATTGGTCAATTGTTGCGAGAGCGAAAAATAAGGAAAGAGAAAAATTTATACTCTTACATTCACTACAATGCAGGCATGGAAAATTTAAATTTTTAAATGGTGGTATTTTAATTAAAAATATTAGTTCATTAAATTAAAATTTGTAAAATTCGTTTAGACTTCTTGATTATATTGATTTAAGAAAGCATTTTAGATTAAAATTTGTTTTTTTTTGGAAATATTTATACATATTTAATAGAAAACTTTCTGGGATATTCATACTGTACATCCCTGCATTAGCAGATCTTCATGTACAAAAGCAAGAAGCATGCGACAACACAACCTCCTTCAATGAATGCTCAAACGAGATTGAGTGTGTTTTTGATCGTGAGAGTAATTTAGTAATGGCTGACATGCACGCGTGCATAGGAATTGCCGGGCTCTGGTCTAGATTGAAAATTGTCAGGAAATTTGTTAGAAAAATTATCAGGAACAATTGTCAGAAAATAATTTTCAGAAAAACTTGTCACAAAAAAAGATAAAAATTGTCAGAAAAAATTGCAAGAAAATTCGGCAGGATATTGTCAGAAAAATTTTAAGAAATATTGGGACAAAAACTGTCATTAAAAATGTCAGACAATTATTGTCATATGTAATTATCTTGTTTATCAATGTTGAACAATAAAAAAACAAAGAATTATTTCAACGTAACGATAAGCTACATCGATAAGTATCACCCACCACTACCTACCTTGTAAGTAAAAAAATATAATTTTTTATTTCGTACCTTTTAAAGGTTAAATTAAAACTGTTAAGTTAGTTCTAAACGTCACAATTTTGTGCGAAAAATATTGCGATTCAAACAGAACAGTTTATAGCACTAAATAATGTTTATAATATGAAATAAAAGCTTTTTAACTGTTTTATCGACTTATATTTCTTATCATAATTCCTCCAAAGCCACACAACCGTTAGAGTTATCTGCCGAATTAATTTTATTAAAACGATTATACTGAAAAAAAAACATTTAAAAAATTAAATAGGAATTTTATTATAAAATTTGTTTTTTATGTCTGCTCTAATTTAAATTAAAATAAATTAAAAACATTATTCAGAGTATTCATTTTACTTACTACTTCACCCGTAAGATAATTTTGGGTCATTCATGTTCGAAATAGTTGTTTCTGTCATAGAACAGCAATAAAAAGAAAAATAGGTGGCGCAATCGATATTTTCAATTTCTGCAAGTTTCTCACTGTTAGAGGGACTAATAGTTAGTTAGGCAATTGAAGTACAGAAGAAATCTTAATTTTATACACATGAGTGTTGCAAAATTGAAACCTTGAACTAGAATGAAAGAGTACCTTTTTGCATCAAATGGTACTTTTATAAAAATCGAGATTAATTATCCTTAATCCAAACACAAACCACACCGTTGGTAATGCAGTACATAATGTTAATCAGGTTTATAGGTGAATGTATCCGATAGTAGGGGTGAAAATTACTTATTCCAGACATACACCGTTCAATTCCCAATATACAGTACATTGATTTATGGTAATACAGTATCATTTCGAATAACGGCATTTTGGTGAGTTTCGATTTTATTCACCACATCGGATAAATTCACCACACTTTGTAAAAATTCACCACATACGAAACTCACCACAAAAACAAAATTCACCACACTTCAAAAAAAAATTAAAAAAGCTATTTTTAATTGGACCCCAACCTACCTACGAACCAGTTACAAACCAGAATTACAACAACATTTTTTTTCCCCCCTCCTCACCCTTCTCACTACTTTTACTCCTCCCACAACAGACCAACCACAAACATACTAATCATCTATCCTATCACACACACATACACTTGTTTTACTCACCCCCACCACAAACCCACACACACACCAAACAGCCACAGCAAGAACCAACAACACACCGACCGAATAACACAACCGAATAACACAACTGAATAACTAACACACACACACATATTATATACACACACCGCATAAAAACCCTATTGAAACAAACAGGGCTTAATTTTTTACTTATATAAACCGGAAACGGAAAAAGAATGTGCGAATTAGTTAAAGAACGAACGTTTTTGAATGAACAAAAACGAATTTGTCTAACCACCAGTAGTGTTGCCAGGGTGAAAAAAGCTTACTACTCAGTAGTTAGTCAGTAGTGAGTGTCGCTTGCCAGGAAGGAAAAAATATTCTAAAAAACTGATTGACATAAAAAAGTACTGAATTTTTAAACACATATAAATAAATAAAATAAGTCAAAATCAAAGAGAAAAAATATGAAAAAATATTTCTACAGCGGCTCTTCCTTCTTCCTCTCAGATTTCTGCCAAAAACTCTGAGGAGTAAATAAAAAAGTGCCAAGTTTCTCAGAAATCTATTGTGCGCAGTCGGATCTAAACTATAGGTCCCCCACCACCCATGTATAAAAATTAAACGCACACAACAACATAAGTGGTGTGAGAAAGCTAGGTCGTAATCCTGACTGAAAGGTTGTAATGGGGCCCATTTATGTACAATGTAGTTTTGGACTTGATTACCAACCACCATTTCGTTTTTGAAAATTTTTACTTTAAATTTTTGCTTACAGTGTAGTAACTAAATTGTTGTTGTATTTGTGTTCTATGGTTCTGTTCAGGAGAGAATTTAACAAGTGGGTGTCAACCACTGAATTTACCAGATCACGGCGCCTTCCATGATTCTCGTTTAGACTTCTTTCTCTAATGTTACAGTCTCCTCCACATGAACATCAATTGAAATTGAAATTGGCATAATTCACCGAATATTTTTGTTATTGCGACGACATGTTACGAATATTTATACTAAAAAAACAAATTACCAAAAAAAACAACCCGATTAATTATTTTGAGATTAAAATTGGAACGATTCAGAAATAAAACCATCCATCCGAGCCGGGGTATTAAAAAAAATTGTCAAAAATAACTTCAAAATATTTTTGTTTTTGTTTTTAATTTTGTCCATAAATATTGTCTGAATTTAAATAAAATTCGATGAAAAGTTTCTCAATAACCTGTCGGTAGGAATAGATTTCAATTGTATAGATCCCGCCAGTCATGTATAAAATTAACACACCACACACAACGTAAGTGGTGTAAGAAGATAGGTCGTAATGCTTGCTGACTGAAGGATTGTAATGACAAAATTATGTATGTTATTTACAGACACTATGTTTCTGTCGATAGAATTAGCTAGTGGAGTGCGTGTTAGCCACTGGATTTACCAGGTCACGGAGCTTCCTCATCATAACTCTCGCATTAGACTTGTCTATAACGATTGCCCTAACTTATATTATCGACAATACAACAAACGTTGAAGAACGTTATTCGTTTATTAGCTAGCCATGGCATCATCATAATTCACTAAATATATTTTTTGTTATTAGGACATGTCACGAATATTTTTTTATTTTTACGATAAAAATCGAAATACCAGAAAAAAAAACATGACTACTAACTAATTTTTTTGAAGATCAAAATTGGAACAATTTAAAAATATAAAAAACCACATTCTGGGAATTAAAAAAAATTTAAAAAATAACTTCAAAATATATATTTTTTTTAATTGTTCATGCATGATTTTGTGTTAGTCACTGAATTTAACAGGAAACCTTCTTTCTCATGACTCTCGGCTTAGACTACTTGTCTGTGTAATGTTGTCCTAACTATATATATGTAGGTCTTCTCCACAGCACGAACGTCGATTAAAAAAAAAAGTTGTTCGTTTATTAGTCATGGCTAATTTACATTTTAGCATGGACACACATGTCGCGAATATTTTTTTTTTCTACTAAAAACATTTACACTTAAAAACCAAATACCAGAAAAAAAGTTGGAAATCAAAATTAGAACAATTTAAAAATTAAAACCATCCTGGGAATTAAAAAAAAAAAATTAAAAAATAACTTCAAAATAAATATTTTTTTGTTTTTAATTGTCCATATTGTCCATTTAATTAATGCATATTATATATTGTATTTCAATATGTATTTTGTATGTATATATTTCATGGTTTAAAGCTACTTGTACAAAATTTAAATGAAGAATTTCGTTTTAATTTTATTTTATTAAATTATGTCTGTCTGTCTGGTGTTTTTTATAACTTTTATTTCATTTTCTTTTCTTTTTAATGTTAATTTATAAAACATAAAATTAATTAGTTAATATGTATGTATGTATGTAATGTCTATATTGAAGATTTATATTTTGTGGTATTATTATTATTACTGGTGTATGCAATAAATATTTCCATATACGATGTATTATTTTTATTTATATAACTATTATAATATGTATGTATGTATTGTATCATATTATTATGATTGTGATAAATTTAATTTCACTGTATAAATATTTATTATATGTTTATGTAATGGGTTTTTTTTTTATTATGTAATGGGTTTTTTATTATATTTTATTTTTTATTTTCTGTTTTCCTTTCATAAAGTTGATTGAAACTTTACGCTAACTTTCTTTCTAAACATCTAATGATTATTTTTTGTTCTTTCATTTGTTTATATTGTATGTATTGTATACATAATATATATTATGTATATTGTAGTTTTGTTGTATGCAAAATATTTATATGAAAAAATATATATGATATATTTTTATAACTTATTTAGTTTTCTTATGTTTTTATTTTTAATTTTTTTTAATTTGTGATTGCATTTTATTTATATTTATTTGCAATAATAATAATTAATAATAATTATGATTTCATTTGTTTGTATCTTTCTTATTTCTTATTGATTAAATTGTGGTTTTTTTTCAAAGGAAACATACGTTTCATATATTTGAGGGTTTTATTGTTGATTTCTATTTTATTTTTTTATTTCATTTTGCTTGACTTTGCTTATTTATTATTATTTAAAACAAATAAAACTTATAAATTCTTAAAGGATGATTATAAAAAAAATTATTACAAAAGTTATGATAAAAATACAGTCACCGAAATAATGAGAGATAAACATAAGTTTTTCAAGAGCTATTCTTTAGTCTCGCCTAATCCTATAACAAATGTTAACTTAACCCAACTGCTTTCGAATTGCCAAAAAGGAAATGGACATTAAAGATCCAGCAAAGCAAAATATGCCGTTATAATTCGTTTTAACCTTAAAAAACATTTTCACTATGTCTCTTTTCTATACCTCCTTATTGACCACCAGATGAAGAGTTCGATGAGACCCAAAACATGTTTATTTGACAACAAAACTATGGCACGCATCCCCACACTATCCAAAAGCAAAAGAAAAATGTATTTACAGAGAAGTGGAGTAAAAAGTATATATCTACAGCATAACTTTGGAAGTCAATTTTTAACCCGCAATATGCCCAACTTTTTTTTTCTCATAAAAACATGAATTTTTTGTATTTATTGGAATCTATATGGTATACCACACAGCTGATCAATATCTGCCGTTTTAAAAATAGGGCGATAAATAAGCACATATGGGTTAAGTCCATAAAGGAACTAAAAAGTACAGAAATTCTTATAAAACGTGTAGCTCCCTCCCTCCATATTATTTATAGTCGAATTTTCAACTCTATTGATACATTAAAGTACCGACCGCTATGCTGATCTACAAATCAACAGTGAAAAATGTTTGCTGATAAAATAACAAACAGTTCATATCCTGGCGTTAATTGTCCTACTACTCGCCCAAAAGAAAAAAAGTGAGTAAAAATTTGTTAAAAGGCCTAATTTCCTATCTCCAGGAGCTGCCAATTTTAAAAAATTAATTGCTGTCCAAATAGTTCCCTTTATATTCAATATTTTAACTCACAAGACTAGGTAATGATTTCGAATTGAAACCGTGATATTTCACTCTACCTCTTCAAGTTATTTATCGATATACATAGTTGTCGATTGGTGGAACATTTTCTTCCAGATATTAAAACAGTTGGAAAGACTAGGTAATGATTTCGAATTCAAACGGTGTTATTTCACCATCTATCCAAGTTATTTATCGATATAGTTATCGATTGGTGGAATTTTTTTCCAGATATACAGAAGAAATAAAGAATCCTACAATAGACTCTATAGGTCATACGTAAATGACGGAAATAATACAATTGAACATGTAAGAAAAGTTAATTAAGGGGTGAGTATTCAGTAAGATAAGTAAGTAAGTTTTCAGACAGAAATATAAAGGAATACAAATAGACTTGAAACCCAAAAGAGGATAACATTTGGGAAATATTCGGCATACAAAATGGGAAATAATTTTTTGGTTATAAACAGACTATGATTTAAGGTTTCCCGTTAAAGGATTTGTTATCTTTAGAATTTCGAAGTGATTAAACACTATGCCATATATATCCTAAGGATGAAGCATGGTGGAAAAAAATCTTTAGACGAGTTTAAAAAGTATTAAATGTACACAAATTATATTACAATCAGAAATTATAATTTCAACTTTCATATGCTGGTATGCTAAAATGTAGCCGTTCTAAGTAGCAAAATAAGCCAACTAATCTCGATAACGACAGGTTACAGAAATCGATAACAGATAACTGCTCTATACTGGAAGTTGAAACCTCCACCTTAATCTTACAATTTGAAAGTCGACTGTGTATTTCTGTTCAAACGGAAAAAATGTATACGAAACTGAATGCACAAGGCAGCATAAGGATTTTTCAATTGAAATACATACAAAGAACACACTTAACGTTGATTTGTATTCAGAAAATAAATCCATCATCTACCACGCAGCCTAATCAGACCATTCCATTAGACTAAAAATTGGTGGTAAAATCAAAAGTATGTTTTACATCTTAATGGGCCCAATTCACATAAGAGCAATTTTTAGTCGCACAATTTTTGTTCTTTTCAAATCACACGAGATGAATATTAGTTTGGCATGAAATGTTGTATACGTATACACAGCTTTGTATGCATTAGTGTTTTTGCATTCATTTGATTTCTTAAAATGTGCATGTATTAGTTTTGTACTAGCAATGCGGGGTTGTAGCTAGTTGAAAGTTTACGCCACCGAAAAACCATTTTCTTTACCCCTCTTGCCTATCTATAAACTATCATTTTACGCCAGCAGAATTGTTCTCGTGTGAATTGGCTCAATGAATTAACAACTACGTTTTGTGATCTTACATATATTCGCTGTAGCTTTTTTTTATGGAATAAGAAAAGAGGACGACAAAGTTTTTAAATAAAGTTTAACACGTTGACTGCCACGGCAATTTTCAGAAAACTGGCCACGCAAGCCAACATTTACTTTTTGTTCTTTTTCCAGAAGCCATTTATCGATATTAGCACTGATGTAATACGATTTTATTCGTAGCTACACAAAAATGGCAGGTTTAGTGAGTACGAGATAACTCGTAGTTGGCACCCTAGAAGGGAACGCAATCTACGAGTTATCTCGTAGTCGGCAGTCAACGTGTTAAATAAATCCATCTTTTCGAAATTGAATTGAAATTTTTTACTTGTTGAATAGTATATTAGAACGTTTTTGTATTCGAAAACAAAACAATTCAGCAATTCACTTTGCAATTGCGTTAAAGGATTTTTAAAAATTAATACATAAAAATTTCTTAAATACTATTGTAAATAAATACATACTTATGTATAACAAAAATTTATTAAAATGTAGACTTAGTTTTTATTGTTGTCTTTAGACTTTTGTGGGGCCATTATTAGCTTGGTACAAATATTTGAGAATTAAAATTTTTTTTAATAATTTTCTGTTAATATTTAAACAAAATCAATTGTAAAAATACGGTCACATTAAGGCAAATATTTGCTGAAAAAAAAGAAATATGTTGTGAAACCACAACCTTAGCTTGGTACAAATATTTGAAAACTTAGCTTTTTTTATAATTTTCTGTTAATATTTAAACAAAATGAGGCGTAAAAATACGGCCACACCTTTTTTTTTTGGATGATTTAAATATGTAAACAAAGTGTATTTTATTATTTATAGTTTTTTATTAGTATATCCGTATAAAGGCAATATTTGTTAAGTATCTTTTCTTTTTCTACTTAATTGTTGTAATATTCTAGCTGTCATAATTTTTAACCTCTTCAGGGACGATTTTTTTATGGAGACAAAAAATGATTAAATTTTGTTTTCTTTTTAAATTAATTAATTTTATTATAATAGGAATTCAGAAAGCAAAAAAAAAAACAAAGAAAAGTCAAAAAAAAATGGAATAACGTCCACATATGTCTCCCAGGGCGTGAAGAGGTTAATAATAACATCCATATTGGTTAGGTTTTTTTCACAAATATTATGCCATATTCTGACCATAGCTTGTACTGTTTTTTTTTTCATTTTCTTATCAAATAAGCTGCTTTATTTCATTTTTTTCTTTCTTAATTGTATGTGATTGTATAATTATTACGGTGACTGTAAAAATGTATGTATGTATGGTATGTATGTACTATTGTTAATTTTATGATTTTTTATTGATAATTTGCACTCTTGCTTTTACGGTTATTTGAAATCATTAAACAAACAGGAAAAAAAATATTAATTATTAAAAAATAATTTAATAAAGCTTTTAACAAAAGAATTAAATTTAAAAATATTTATAATATTTATGCATTAAAGCACGGTGGTTGTTTATGAGATAAAACGTTTTTAAAAAATAATTATAAGATTATATTGAAAATAAATATGCCGTTAAACTAAAGCTTTACTAAACTAAAATAAGGATATCCAATTAATTTACTAAAACATATTCCAAAAACAATTACTACGAATTAATTAATATTTTTTTTAAATAATTCCAACACAGATAGCAGCAGCACTAAATCATTAACAGCATATTAAAAAAAAAAAAGAATTAAAAGAACTCTAATAATATTTTATAAGGATGAGTCACCACAGTATAAATAAATATTTAAAAACAGTTGAACTTAAAAAAACAAATTATTACAATTTCCCTGGAAATTCAACTGCCATAAAAAATGGTTTACGAAAAACGTTAAAGAAAAAAATTAAAAATTAAAAACTAAATACTAAATCTTACAACAAAAATTATGTATTTTTTTTTATTTGTATTTTTGTATTTGAAAGAAATATAACCTGCTTTTGAAAATAAACTAGATTTAATGAATTGTCGACTAATAAAAGCAAATCAGTTTTCAATAAAAATGTTTCTCTTTAACTCGGTAAAAAAAACTTTTCTTTTTCAACTCAGAAATTAAAGAAAAAACAATTTCGAAAAAAACTTAATTAATACTTTTCTAACACTTCTTCTTCAATTGCATTCATTCACAATTTATGATAACGTTCAACGTCTGATGAACGAAATGTTATACTACAAATGCATTTTTCATCACGTGTAAGCGTAACTAAACATTCACGACATACCAAATGGCGGCACGTTTGTATTTCATACGCAAACTCGGTTGTTTGGCATTTAATGCAACACACTGACTGTTCTTCTGTTGGCACCTGCTGCAAGGGTAGTTGCGAGAAACGTGTGATTTTCTGTAAAGCTTGCTGTATAACCTGATCAATGCTGGAAGTTGCTGTTGCTGTTGCATTGCTGCTGTCGGCAGCAGCATTGTTATCCATTGTTACCGTGGAACATTTAACAAATGAAGCCGTAGCTGTGGCCGACGTCTGTGTGGCTGTCGATGCCAATACAAGTGGTGTAGTGCTGGAGGTTAGGGTTGTCGAGGAAGTTACCGAGGTAGTGTATTTCTTATTTAATCTGTTACTGCTGTTTGTTTGTTTATTGCTTGTTAATGTTGTAGTAGTGTATGGTGCAATTGCTATTGTTTCCACAAGTCTGGCACGTTTAGTTGGTATAACATATGTGCCTATAAGATCATCGTTTGTAATTGTATCGGAAAGACTATCCGTGGATGATAGTGTTGCAGTTGCTGTAGTTTTATATGACTTTAAAAGTGATGAATAGCCACCCTGTGTATGTTGATGGCAAAGACTAGCAAATTGCGAGGCATGTCGATTTTTACTACGTCGTACACGAGAGCTGCCCAATGAACGTGGTACACTCTTAAATTGTTCAGAATTTTCCATTAGGAACTTTTCAATACGTGCTTTCAAGGCTAAATTCAATATAGCCTTACGTTGCGGTGTAAACTCAAGACCGGTAAAGGGATCCGATGGTAAACGGCCCCATTTTGCTTCTTCTTCCGAGTGTTTATCGATTGTCGATTGATCAACAATTTTACCAGATGGTAAGACAGTTGGAAAGATCTGAAAGTAGGAATAGTATTAAAAAAGTGTTTCATTTTATTTGCTCTTTATAATTTTAAAAGTAAAAAATTGGTTTAAAAAAAGAAAACAATTTATTTTCTAGTCTTTATGTTATTTGACACAAAAGGGCTTGTCTCTCTCTTTACAACTAAACCATTGTAGGTAGGTAGAAGTGGCTGTCCCCTCGATGGAGTCATGCGCGGACACACTTAGGCCGCACACAGGGCCCATTGTGATACCACAGTTCCTCAATCTCCCCTATTCTAGGAACCACTCGGAGCTTCCGATGAAGCAACTCAGACTGGTAATATCCATGCATGGCAGTTCATCTCTATCCTCCATGTAGTAGGCACCCAGGTGCCTCTTTCTCCTCCGACCAAGTGCCGGACATGTGCACAATAGGTGAAGAATAGTCTCATCCTCCTCCTCGTCTCCACAGCTTCTGCAGAAATCATATGCAAGGTGTCCAAGACGAATACGCCTTGCATGCGTTCCTATAATACAATGCCTCGTAATAACCTCGATAACAGTGTTGAGCCTTAGGTCTAAGTGGTAGCTCTGATATCACAAAGCTCACTTCAGCACGCATAGCGGCCCGATGTGACGCCACGGGTGAACGCAGTCCCTGTACTGACCAAGTTCCACCAAAATCAGGGAAGAGGAGGAAGTTGGTCAGCGCAAGGGCTGCACAGTGTTGAGCCTACTTCTTTGGAGTTTAAGCAGAGTTGCCGTGCGTCTTCTATCCAAATCTTTTGCGCCGCTCTGCCCTTGTCCGAAGTTGCCCACATTCTGTTGATAAGATCTACGATTGCATTGTGAATATAAGTTTGCAGGTACCCAAAAGGATCCCCAATGTAGAGAATTCATCAGAGATGTTCGATGGTCGTGTGATATAAACATCATTATGCCCCGATACCCATGTGATACAAACATCATATCGGTTCGCCACCCCATTAAGATACCTGCGGCAGTCGTACACCGTCTTGAAGCTTATTGCACTAGAATCCAATGCCTGGCTATCGGAAAGTCTAATGATTTTGCGCCTGTGAACATTTTTGTTCACAATAATTTTCACCGCAGCCTAAATTACTGACACTTCCGCCTGAAAGACGCTGCAGTGATTCGGTAGCCTTATAGACTTGGATATTCCGATTGATTTCGAATAAATACCAACTCCAATGGCTACTTCGAGTTTGGAGCCATCGGTGTAAATTTGTGCAGAGTCCCTTGAGAGATTTTCTGCACCATCCCTCCAGTCCTCCCTTTGCGGAATGGAAACCATGTTCGAAAATAAAATTCATATATAACTGCAGCATCTAATGAGGCATTTAAATAGAATTGTGCTTTGGAAACTATGGCATGATGACTTTTGAGGATTGAAATATTTTTGAATTGTTGTTGTTTTTCTTTAAATAGTTTAAACGGAATTGATGCCAAGTTTGCGAAAAACGAGATCATTTCCGTTTGGCAGGCCTCTAGGGAATTTAAATGTGCATACAACTTTACTAGAGTTCTACGGGGACTGAAACGAATAATAATCTGATGATGTCTAGTGTGCCAGTCAAACTATCTACTAGTCAAGCTCTTTAACTTCCTGTCTGGTCATACGTTAGTTTTGGCACTGTCATGATGGCAGACAAACATAACCGCTTCTGTTGATCAATTGTTTGCTTTAATTTCGTTAATTCTAGCGTAAATCCTGATTTTTATAGTCATTTGACGACGCCCTCTTATTCTTGTAAACAGAAATTAAATAATAAATTCACAATAAACAACACAATAAAACTAAACGCAACTGTGGAACAAAAGAATAATTATTTCGAAATGTTTAAAAATATTATACTCGTAATTAAAGTCATAATTGCCCAAAGAAATGCCACCGAAATTATTTTACGCTTTGGTGGAGAGAGACATAAAGAGTATGGTAAACTTTTTCTAGCCTCTTATCTAGAAAATGATCTTCATAGCATTTGTTTTCTTCATTTCGTTGTCAATGGCCACACAATGAAAAAATTTACAAATGAATTTGCAAAAATACTGGCCGCAATCACAATGTATCAACCAACGAGGCACAGTACGTTAAATAAAAGTAAACGTGGAAAAATATTTGACAAAATAAAATTAAAATAGAGGAAGCTTATGTTACTTCAATGGTACTGAATTCGAGAATAAAGTATGGTTAGCTTTACTTGGCATAACCTATGGGGAGCAGAAGATTTATGTCGACATGGCTGTTAAGGTTGGAAATCCAAAACCTCTAAGAGCAGTATGCAGAGCTATAGATGTCAATAATGTGTTCTATTAACCTGTAACAAATTTTAACAAATTTTACTACAGTCACAAAAAGAATTTCGAAATGGAATTTGAAGTTTTCATTGTTCAATGTTTACTTCTAAGCTTTCCTACCAATTGGGTCAGTCAGCAAACATTCTTTAGATACTGAATTTCTGTTTAATGGAGCCTAGATAATGTGATTTGTTCTACTCGAGTTGTTGATGGCCAATTAAGTAATATTCACTTGAATTTTTCATCTGGTCTTAGTTGAACTCGGACATTTCGTGCTGATAAGGCGTAATTAGCTGATACCATCAACCTAAATTAATAACTTTCCTTTGGCTGCATACAGAGTGCACAAAGTAGAACGTAACATTATCTCATGGGCATTAGTAACATCGTTGACTATAATTTTAATCTTAAATTGATGGCAGCAATATTGCGAACGTTTCAAAATTTAAAATTTTTTTTTGTTAAAAATATCTTTGCAATGATCACCTAACAGTGTTGAAAAATTGAATGCTTTAGTACTTTTTCATTTCAAAAATACCGCAGTAGCTCCGCGACGCATTCAGTACTTTTTTGCTTTTCAACTACATACGCAATGCTAAAGACAGAATTAGGCTTTAGCACCGGTTAGCCAAACGTCCACGGAATATGCATTCGTTTTTAGAATACGAAAAGCACTAGAAACGCTTGCCGAATCGTACTGTCGTTCGGAGTCGACTTTAAAGAGTAGGTGGCGCCGCTCATATAAAATTAACACACACAAAATAAGTGGTGTGAGAAGTTCGGTCATAATCCTGATTGAAGGGTTATAATGACCAAATATGTTACAAAAGTACCATTTAATGCAAAAAAGTACTTTTTTTAGTTATAGTTCAGTACCATTTCAAAATTTCAGTTTTGCAACACTGTCACCTAATCTTGATCCTTATTTAATAACGTTGCCAGCTGCCTTTACTTTCTGGCAACGTACAATATTTGTTTACCACAGCCACAGCAACGCTACTGGCGTACGATTACAATTCATCATAAATTTCCAATTGGACGAAATGCTTTAAACAAAAATGCTTTGTTTGCCACACACAAACAAACACACACATTTCTACAAAGGCTCTTGTGATATATGAAGCAAACAAAATCAAAAAAACGAGTAACATTTAAAAATAAATTCAATTTTTTTTTTCGACATACAACTCACCATCAGTTCCCATGTAATGGCATCTAGAAAATCTTCTGGTATTTTAAGTGATGAATGTTTATTCAATTCCGGTATTGAACGCGAAGGCGAACGTTGACCGGCATCATCGTCACGCTGTCGTGCACCACCATAGTCGTATGGATTGACAATATCATTCCATATACTCTTCACCAACTCCCTGTCGGCTTTGTCCAGGGAACGTGCTGGCAGACCCCATACCTGGACTTTACGTAACACAGGGGGACATTTGTGTGTGGCACGTATAATCAATTTAATACTGTTGGTATTCGACAGCAACTTGTGGGCCGTCTTGAAGAAGAACACTTTTTCGCCCGGCTGCTGTTCGGAACTTTTCGAACTGTAATCACTTTGATAGCAAAATGTCAACGAATCGACATCTTTGGCCAAATCACGCACAAAGGCAACTCGTTCCCAGATACCTTCGTATTTGCCGTGCACCTCAAAGGCTGTTGACCTTAAAGCACCATGACTGTTCCACAGTTTAATCACCTTCAATTCTATGGCCTTGGGAAATTCAAAGACAATCTCAACGGGTGGCTTTGTTACCGAGAATGCCATAAAGCCACGCTGTATCTGTTCGGCATCATCGGCTATTAGATTAGAGACCCCATAGCCATCCTCACAGACGACATCACACTCAACTGTGGGCTTTAATTTGGGATTGAGGAAATTGATGAGACTCATTAAAAAAAACGAATGATTATTAAAATTTCTTCGGAAATTCGTCGACAATCTAAAAACAGAGTAACACTTTCTTTTTTATTTGCACACTTTAGCTCTCGGCTTAATTGAATATGGATTTTTCTTCGTCTTTTCTATTGTTCTTTTCAAAAACTGACTTAATTTTAGTGATTTATGTAAAAAAATGGCGTCACTTGTGATTGCTGTGTAATTATTTGTAGGAAATTATGTTTCTTTTCTGTCTTTTTTTTGTGTGTGTTTCTTGCTCTTCCTCATAAAGCAACAACAGCCAATACTACGACAACCAACAACAACGACTAACAGTGCTGCTGCTGCGGCTTCTCAACCGTGCTGTGTGTTGTTGTTTCTTTTGCACATGACGTTTTGAACGTGCGTAGCCATATAACAATCCTGTGTTATAAAAACAAAATAATGTCAGCTGTTTATAGCACAAATACTAGACAGCATTGGCGTTGGCAATACTGTTAAAATTAGTTGCAAAATTTTCTTTTAAAGTGCATTTCGTGTGTGTAGGATCTCGTTTGGAAATATGTGAAAATCAATAAGAAAAAATGTTGTAAAATAAATGAAATGTATTTAAAAGTGTTCACTATATATGATTTAATAAAATAAGTGTGAAAAATGTATGTAATATTATGTTATAGTTAAAGAAAAATCGTTTTTAATTTCAATTGTCGTGTAATGGTAAATTTTTCGTCGGCCATGTTAAATGAATGGTGAAATAAAAAATGGAGACCGTAACAAAATCCAACAAAAGGTGTTGCCATATAAGTGTTCGCTTACAGCAAAAAATTGGGTGTAAATATTGGTTAATTTGCCAGAAAAAAGGTTCGTGAATAATTTAAATTTTCAAAATTAACGGTCGTAATGGTTTTAAGCGGAAATCAATGATATTGACATATTTGTGTTTCTTACCGTAAAAAATTGGGTGTAAATATTGGCTAATTTGCCAGAAAAAAGGTTCGTGAATAGTTTAAATTTTCAAAATTAACGGTTGTAATGGTTTTTAAGAGAAAATCAAAGATATTGCCATATTTGTGTTTTTACCGTTAAAAAACGGGTATAAAAATCGGCTACTCTACAAAAAAAAAACGGAAATTAACGGCCATAAGGTATTGCTATATTAAAGTTATTATACTGTAATACACCGGGTATAAAAATCGGCTACTTTGCACAAAAATGGTTCACAAATGGTTCGAATTTTACCGCAAATTAACGGTCGTAAGGGTTTTAATAGAAAATCAAAGGTATGGTATTATTAAAGTTCTTTTACAGTAATAAATCGGGTAGTCGGCTAATTTTCAAAACAAAATAAGGTTCATGAATACTTTGAGTTGTCAAAATTAAGGATCATACTAGTTTTTAAGAGAAACGGTAGTGCCATATTCGTGCTTTTTCAAATAAAAAAGCGGGCGTGAAAATCTGTTAAAATGTTCATGAATACTTTCAAAATTGACGGGGCCATAATGGTTCTAATTCTTATCAACAGTTAAAAGGTAAGTTAAACTATGAATTCTTTTTCTTTTTTTAATTATTATAAATTCATGAAAAATGGCTTGTTTTCCAAGTGGTCTGAAATTTTATTATTCATTCATTATTTGTCTCTATAGAAAGATTAAATATTTTAACAAATTATTTGTAAATAAATAAGAATAAACATTATCTGTCAAAACGTAAGTGACACTTGTGGGCTCTTCCATATTTTTGAGAACTGACCCCTAATCATAATTTTTAGTCATTACAACCCTTCAGTCAGGATTACGGCCTAGCTTCTCACACCGCTTATGTTGTGTCCGTTAATTTTATACTTGAGAGGCGGAACTTACAGTTTAAAATCGACTCCGAACGACAGATGTTTGAGAAACCTTTCATGACAATTTTATTTGCTCTCGGTGTTTTTGCCAGAAATCTGCTGAGAGGAAGTCGCCGAAGAAATATTTTTTTCATGCTTTCGTTTTGATGTCTGACCTGGGGTTGAACCGTGGCCTTGCGTCTAATAAGTCGGCACTCTACTTACTTGACTACGGCGACTACACCTCCAGAAATTTTATTCAAAAATTTTTGTTTTTCAAAGTCAGGTTTCTTGAATTTCAAAATCATTTGAGATATACAGCTTGAAGTTGTTGTAGTCTAGTAAGTAGTGTGTTGGGTTATTAGACGTGTGGCCAGGGTTCATACCCCAGAAATATGAAAATTTATATCTGTTGCAATTTCCTCTCAGCAGATTTCTGGCGAAAACTCTGCCATGAATTTGCCATGAAAAGTTTCTCAAAAAATCTGTCGTTCGGAGTGGAACTTAAACTGTAGGTCCCATCACTCATGTATAAAATTAACATACAGAATATAAGTGGTGTGAGAAGCTAGGTCGTATTCCTGACTGGAGGCTTGTAATCAGAGATCAGCAATGAGTACTCAAAAATATGAGTAAATTCGAATCATACTCATAATTTCTGATACTTATACGCATTCATACTTATTTTATTATCATACTCATACTACTCATATTCAAAGTTTGAAGTGCTCATCGTACTCTTGTGCCAATATATGCTTTCGACCACGGAAAGCTTCCTCTCTAAAAAACGTATGTAACCTAACCTCTAAATCAGCACAATACGCATTGCGAGGATTACTGGTGGTTTTCAATGGACGGCTAAGGAGGGAACTGTCAGTCAATTGATTTATTAGATCGCGAGGTTTTCAGAGATCAGCAATGAGTATTGAAAAAGATGAGTAGATTCGAATCATACTCATAATTTCTGATACTTATACGCATTCATACTTATTTTAATATCATACTCATACTAATCATATTCAAAGTTTGAAGTACTCACCGTACTCATAGTTATACAATGCGCACGATGTTGTTGATTTCGACTCTCCATGACTCAACGTTTACAAGAATCACAAAATAAGTATGATTTGCGTACGAACACTACAATACTCACTAGAAGTTTGTGTGTTTGCTTTGCTTGCTATCTTTTCTTTCGTCCTTTTTTGTAAATGCAACAACAAATAAACCTGTAAATTTTGATGATCACAAGAATTGTTTATGAGTATTATCAGAATTTTTCTAAATTTATGAATCTGAATGAATGAATCAAACATATTTCGAATGTTATGAGCTTGATGTCAACGTTGTACTCATACTCATTGCAATCTGTACTTATAAATCAATGTTGTAGTGAGTATGAATGAATCGGAATAGTTGAATTTCAATACTGTTGACTCATTCATACTAAAAATTTCATGAGTACTTATGAGTAGCGAAAAAACGATTCATTGCTGATCTCCGATTGTAATGTAGGGTTTTAAAGTAGACCCCTTGGACTACCATTCGTCCATATTTTTGACAACTGACTCCCAATCCTCTCGAGAAATTTTTATTAGAGTGGAAAAAATCGATTTTTTTTTTCAAACCCAATTTTCTCTCTCAGTTTACATGAAACTGTTTTATCATTGCTATTTTAATAGACCTTGGAGACTTCGTTTAGGCGTGTAACGGCACTCCAGAACCTTGTATATATCCTATAATTAGCACCTAACAATGCTCTGTTATTATCAAATATTGCCTTGTTAAAGCCAAATGTGGCTCAGCTAAAATTGTAGGTTTGTGTCTTGGGTTTTTAAATTCGTATTTATTTTCACACAAAAAAAAATTTATTTGTATTTAGTAAAGCTAATATTAAATCACATATTTGATCTTAATCTTTGTCCAACTTGAAAATGAAAATTACTTATTTAAGATTAATGGCACGTTTTCATAAGGAAGGTACAATTATTATAACGATTGCCTTAATTTGTCTTGCAATTCTCTGCAACGTCTTGAATCATCATAAACGTATTTAACCAAACGGCAAATGGTGCTCAATAAACAACGATCATCACAACCGGTTTCCAATTGAGGATCAGATGAAGTTACTTTATAAGTCCAGAACTGCGATGAAAATAAGAAATTTCAATAATTTTTTAGATTTTCAATTGCAAAAACCAAACCATACCTGATACAATAATTCAGGGTCTTCAGCCATACGTTCAAATAACTCATCAATACCGGCTGGACTTAAATCGTTGGTGAATTCGGTAAATTGATACTCCTTGAACCATCTGGGTGCCACTTCGGAGCCAAGCTCATTGGCTTCTGCGACATCAAAGATCCAAGTATGATGATCAACCACTTGCTAAAAAATTGTGTTATGAATAGTTAGGAGACTTAGACACTTTTTTAATTGATTATGACTTACATAAGTGATTGGCTCTACTTCATAGATTCTGTAGTTGGGATTCTTGAAAGAGTAGGGCGTTAAACTGCCACCATTCCAGTAGATAGCCATGGGATAGCCATTTTGTGAGTAGTGCAAATTCATTTCATCCTTATGCGTATGGCCACCAAAGATACCACCAATAATGTGGCTATAACGTTCAATAATGCGATTATATTCACGAGCCCATACAGACCAGCAATCGGACTCGCCAGAGGGTATGTGAGCCAAAATGTGAACATGTTCTTTGGCTTTTTCAGCAGCCAACAGAGTTTTCTGCAACCAATCCAATTGAGGTTGACTGGTGGCTTGACCATCCAAATAGATCCACCAATTGTAAATGTAGCAGTCATTGTTGTTTAAAGAAATAATTCTGAAACCTTTTCTCGGTGATACGGTATAGTAGCCACCCTTCAAAACAGTTGCTTTAGCCTCCTCAGGCAGCCAACGTTGCCAGTTTTCCCACAAATGTTCATACAACCAATTGACACCCAATTCTTCGGGTACATCTTCATTACCGAAACTGTAGTTGAAATATTTTTACGTTATAGGCGAGTTTCCTTATACAAAAAAAAGCTTATAATACTTACACATTGGTGGGATGAGGTTCATGATTACCAACCGAAGGGAAAATTTGTACACCAGGGAATTTTTCTTCTAATAAATCATTAATTTCGGTTAACATTTCTCTGTTGCTATCCTTGGTTGTGGTCCATACATTGTGAGGCACAATATCACCAGTCTGGTAGATATAATCGATTTTGCTGTGGGTTTCTCTAATATGATCGAAAGCCTGTTGCACCATATGCAAGGGAGAATCACAAGTGCGATAGTCACTCCAATAACCAGCTTGGGCTTCTCTCGATGCAGCCTTTTTACCACTCGAACGACAACATAAAGGTTCGTCACATTCAGCCGAAGCGCCTGGTTGATACTCAGGATCATAATGAATATCAGTTATTTGCACGATATTCAAATCGTTGGCGGTTTTCTTGGGTACTGTCGATTTGGGCGCCTTCATGGGACCCTTACCCTTGTCCACTTTAATGGTCCAATTGAATAGACCATCATTTGCTTTGCAATAAGGTATGGGTAAAGTACCACAGAATGCACGAGCATCGGCCAAGGAATTCATAATAATGTAGCTTAGAATTGGCCAATTCAATTCGACTAAACCATTGCAAACTTCACGGGTTTGTATTTGGAAACGATCACACAATTCCAAAACTGTACTCTTTGCCCGTTCTTCGGCCTCCGGACCATGCAATTCACCATCCTCAGCACGGAAAGTTTCGGCCACAACATTTGCCACGGCACGGCATGTAGTGCACATTACAAACTTATCAGCACCACTGAAATCGGAAATACTCTTCAGAAACATATCCTTTTTGCTATGCGTTTTGGCCAATTGTGTGGACAATTGCCTCAACACCGTTGATTCTACACCAGTTTTTATGAATTGTATGTATTCCTCGGCAAACTTGTCAGCAATTTCCTCTGTAAGCCCAAAAAGAATTCGGAATGGTCGAAATTACCAGGTGAAAGGAAATAAAAAAAAAAAACTCACGTGATATTGCCGATAAGGTTTCATCATCTTGATCAAAATTCACTGGTACGCCAGGCAAATTGATGCTCCGCACACTGACCGCCAATAAGGCCAAAAATATGAAAATTTTCAACATTTTCAGAAAAAAAAAAGAAAAACTTGAAGAATTTTTTAAACGTATTCTCTACCCGTTCGAGCCTTATGATGGACTAATTTCTTTCATTCAATTGCTTTGGTTTTATAGTGAAAGGCCTAACAAGAATTTCTTTAAAAAAATTTATTTTTATTTCCATTATTTATAGTGTAACTGATTAAATTTCTATTATTGTTATTTTTTTAATTTTGTCCAGTAATTCCATATGTTCCATTTAAACGGCCGACGTTAATCTCGCAAAAAAATAGTCTCTTAATAAATCATAATAATAATCGTTCGTTTTGATTTATTGCAACACTTGTTAGTTCATTTAAACGATTTATTACGGAAATCGAATTTATTTTCTATTTTCGTTTCAAAATATAATGTCACACCACAGTTTTCTTAGTCATTAGACAACAAGAACTGTCTTAGGCCTTTACTGGGTCTAATAAGATCTTTTCAAAAGTTGTCTGAGGCATTGATTTTAAATTCTAAGCCCAACCAACCTTGTTATTAGAATTGAGTGTAGCTTAGCCACGACTCTCTCTCTCTCGTTTGTAAAACCATTGGGTTCTATTTTGGCGTATGTCTATAATTACTTGCTGGTATCCCGACAATTTTCTGAAGATAGAGATATCGTCTGCTTCGTTCGGTCGATAAATTTTGGATGATCAAAAATCGTTTGTGTCTGGTGCGTTAAATCGAAATCTATGACAGAGAACAAGTTGAGTGGCATCTTCTTCTCTTTTGACATTACAGCATCTGTAGAAGTCGTTATAGGCTGCCTTAGGTATTCTCTTATAGCTGCTATAAATTTCCTACAATGGATTATAAACAGATTTAACTCAAATTGTATTCTCTATACATACATACATACATAATTGGCCATTACAACTCTTCAGTCAGGATGACCGCCTAGCTTCTCACACCACTCTGTTGTGTGCCTTAATTTTATACTTGAATGGCGGGACCTACAGTTTAACGTCGACTCCGAACGACAGATTTTTTGAAAAACTTTTTCATGGCAGAGTTTTTGCCAGAAATCTGCTGAGAGGAAGTCACGGAAGAAATATTTTTTTTTTCATATTTCGTTCTGATGTTTGACCTGGGATACGAACCCGGGCTTTATGTCTAATAAGCGAACACACTACCTACTAGACTACGGCGACTAAGGTATCCTCTTATAGCTGCTATTAATTTCTTACAATGGATTCTAAACAGATTTAATTCAAATCGTATTCTCTATAGGTCCATAAAAATGAGAATTATGCAGTATCTCTACCAATGCGTCATTTACTTAAAGAGTGTTTTCTGGTGAGTGTAGATCATAGCTCTTGATTGGCTTGTTGTTTTACTTATCGAACCGTATCTACTAAGAGGATCAAATGGTGTTGCTGTTCTGAGTCACATTAAGAAGTCAGTTCGAAGTACCTAAGAGGAGTACCCTACATAGGGTTGCCAGATTCCGATTCGCAAAATGCTGGACATAGGGTTTTAAAAAGCTGGACAAAGCAAAAAAAAGCTGGACATAAAAAAATACTGAGAAAATGTTAATTTTGGTTTTGTGTTAATAATTTTTATTAAAATATCCATTGTATGTATGTAAAGACATCAGCTGTTCAAGTTAACTTAGTTGTATAACAAATATTCAATCAGTGTTGGCTAACATGATTTGACAAAGATAACATCAAAATTATTGCCCATGTTATTGCAGTGTACTAAAAAATTTCTATTTAGCTGGACAAATTAAATTTTAGCTTGAAAGCATCAAAAAAGCTGGACAATCCAGCCAAGTCCAGCCAGGCTGGCAACCCTAACCCTACATGATATCCCCTATATGTGGTAAAAATCTACTCGTAAAGGATTCTACATCGTTGGTTTTTAAGATCTGATCATACACAAGCGAAGTTATCAATTATTTCCGCTTTTTCTACATTGCCACGGCTAGGAGAGTGACAATTAAACTATAGTCCAAATCGTTGGGTATTGTTTCAATCGGGCAGTGCCCCTTAATTACAGCAACGATTTTAGATAAATTTTTGCCTAAGAGGATCTCCTTTGATATTTTTTATTTAAATACCAGCCTCGAAAGTTGATTCTGGTAGCGTGTAGTCAATTGCAATATCAAAACGAACAGTAGCTAGTTTTTGTTATGTCCATAGCTTCGGTACATATGCCATTTAAGGTTTTGAAATATGCAACTCCATCGTATATAAACATAACACCAAAAGTTCTCCATCTCGTTACGATCGTAAAAGATCGTCAGCATTTTTATTATGCATGTTGATGATGATCACTAGGAATTTCCTTGCAATTCCACAGAAGAGTGAAACCATCATTCACTTCCTGTCTTAACTCTGTGTATTCGACTAATGGAAAAGGTTTCTGCACAGAAATAATAATCTTTTGTAAATCATATATTAACAGTACTTATGGCATTTCTAAAATTTTAAAATAGGGTGGCACAAATTAGGGGCCATCGCATTCTGTGCGCAATGGCTAGGTAGAGCAGTAATATAACATGTGTGTGAAGATAAATTTAAATTTAACTAGCAAAGACAAGAACCAAAATTTTTAACAGAGCTAATGTTAGAGTTAACAGAGCAATGTTAAGTGGTTAACAGAAAATACGAAAATTAGTCAAGGAAGAAATCACCCAAATATAGGATATCAGGGACTTGCTGCACATATCCCACTATATACAAATTGTAGCCTAAGGTGTCCCTAATAAAACGCAATAAGTGGTATATCCCAAATAATTTTGGAACTTGAGATATTTAGCTTCAAATATACCCTATGTTAACAGTGTTAACAGTGCTGGGTAGGATGACGGATGATGGATATTGTGGAAAAATGGGACTTGCTGCACATATCCCACTATATACAAACATGTTAACATAGGGTATATTTGAAGCTAAATATCTCAAGTTCCAAAATTATTTGGGATATACCACTTATTGGGGTTTATTAGGGACACCTTAGACTACAATTTGTATATAGTGGGATATGTGCAGCAAGTCCCTGATATCCTATATTTGGGTGATTTCTTCCTTGACTAATTTTCGTATTTTCTGTTAACCACTTAACATTGCTCTGTTAACTCTAACATTAGCTCTGTTAAAATGTTTGGTTCTTGTCTTTGCTAGTTAAATTTAAATTTATCTTCACACACATTAATATAACTTCTTTGGATTGTTGTTTAATAATAATGCTTGAATTTTTTCTTTCTTAATTCATTAAAAGAGTGATAAAGTATATAAACAAAAGTATACAAATATAGTTACATAACATAATTGGCCATTACAAGCCTTCAGTCAGGATTACGGCCTAGCTTCTAACACCACTCATGTTGTGTGCGTTAATTTTTACAATTAAGTGGCGGTACCTACAGTTTAACGTCGACTCCGAACGACAGATTTTTGAGAAACTTTTCATTGCAATTTTATTTTTACTCTCAGAGTTTTTACCAGAAATCTGCTGGAAGGAAGTCGCCGAAGAAATATTTTTTTTAAATGTTTCGTTTTGATGTCTGACCTGGGATACGAACTCGGGCTTTACTTCTAATAAGCCAACACACTACCTACTAGACTACGGCGACTTCAACGAATGTAGTTATGTATGCGATCTTATTATGTCAAGATGGGCTTGCCTTTGAGTTTCATCACAGAGATATAGAACTTTGTTTTGTCACAAACCGCTTACGTAAGGATTACTTCACCCAGCAAATTATGAAAAAACTACTTACAAATTAAAGTTCAATGGTCTATTAATTTCGCAAATAAGATGAAATCATTTCTATAAAAATGCTTTTAAAAATTTTGATTTTCGATAAAGGGAAACCAACATACCTTAAGTAAAGCTAAAATGAAAGTATTAAACATGTGAGCAATAAAATCATAAAGATTATCACCGATTATAAATACGTTTGATTATTTCTGTATTAAAAATATACACATTTAAAATAAATTACTCTTACGTTTTTGAAAATAACAACCTAATTAAACTGTTAGTTAAAGCATTTCAGATTAGTTTGCAATACAAACCAAATGTAACTCCGAAAACCCGGTACAGTTTATTATTCACGTGATTGTTTTCGAAATACCAATTCATTTACACGTGAAATCATTTCGATTTTCTATTATAGTTGCTAACAAAATAATAATTTTTATATGAAAATGACGAAAAACAATTGAAACGTTTAAAACGTGTATGATTACTATCAGGATAATTTATAACCTCTATGCTTATCTACGCTTTATTTTTATAAAATGAATGGTTAATATTTGTTTTAATTTTTTTGTTTTTTTTTCGATACCCACCCACCTGTGAATGGCAAGAATTGAAAATGTTGTGCCATTTCATTGGCAAACGCTTCGTGTTTTACTACATAGACCATTGCAGGCGGCTCATTGTCTAACTGATAATGCTATTGAGCTGAATTTATTGCGGATATAGTGAATAATATAAAGAAATTGTCCAGGTGTTTCTACAATTTAACACATATCACTATATAATGTGTTTGTTCGACCCTTAGACTGACCTTTTTTTCATTCCATCAAGGACAATACAGGTCTATAGCAGGTTCTAGAAAAAATCCCATGTAGAAATTTAAAGTGTAGGATTGTTTTATTATGTTCAGTGGTGAAACAGTGTGGTCTTTGTGCTCCACACTTTATTGTCGAAAGCATTCTCTCAGCACGATCAGGGTACTTCCCGGATGAAATATTCGATGGGAGATTTAGGTAGGTAGGTAGGTACAAGTGGCCGTCCCCCCAAATGAATTGGATAGACGCAATAAAGCCCGATGGGGCTGATTGTGATAACACAGTTCGCGTTAACCCCTAGTTCTGGAGCCACCTAGAGCTTACAATGAAGCGACTCAAACCGATGTCAATGTTCGACAAATCATTCAGATCATCAATGTAGTAGGCATCAAGATGTCCCTTCATCCTTTCACATAGTGGCGGGCATGTTCGCAGTAGATGAAGAACCGTCTCTTCTTCCTCCTCGTCTCAGCAGCTTCCGCAGAAATCGTTCGCTAGGTGTTCCAGACCAATGAGCCTCGCGTGGACACCCATAATGCAGTGACCCGTTACGACTCCAATAACCGCACTACGCCCCTTTGGAGTTTTAGCAGCCTTGCAGTGCGCCTTCTATCTAGCCTCGGCCAGATCATGCGCGCCAATTTGCCCTTATCCGAAGCTGCCTACCTGCGGTTGACAGAGTCCGTGATCTCGACATCAATACTTCGCCTGCAGGTGCCAAAAGGCACCCCATTACACAAGAATTCGTCGGAGAGTTCGATGGTCGTGCCGCGTCTGGCTAGTTCATCCGCTCCGCAGTTGCCCGGGATATCATTGTGTCCCGGAACCCAAATGATATGTACATTTTACCTCTTCGCTACCCTGTTCAGGTGTTTTCGATAGCCGTAGCCCGTCCTGGAGTTCATCACATTGGAGTCGCTGATAGCCATATCAGAGAGTATGGTGATGTTATCATTGGGGATATTTGAATTCCAAATAATCCTAACCGCAGCCTTGAAAAACGCTGGGAGATTTAATTCTTAATAATTTTTATAAACCGAAAGCCATTAAAAACATTTTTGATCTTCTCTCGAATTTCAAACTGGTCTGCTCAGGCTTATAGCGAACAAATTAAACGCTTCCACCTTTCCACTTAGCCCATTGGGTGATTTTTTCCTGTTTGGGTTTTGAAAATTGCAAAAAAAAACACACAGAAAGTTTTCAAAGCTGAATAAATATTTGTAGTATAAGAAATGATAGTAATTGACCCTTTAAAAATTGATTCAGGCATTTAATGCACGCGGCTACACCATACGTAATTAGCAGCATTTGGACTGGTATACAACCAATGGCGGTTGTAGGGTTTTTTCCAGAGTTGGAGTTGACGGCCATTGAACGGCCCCAAAAGTGTGAGATTTATTGCTCACCAAAGAACTCACCACACAATAGGTCCATGGTATCTTCTACCGTGGGTGACAAATGTCTCGTTGAAATATGTATTAACCAAGTCCAATACTTCTGTATGTTGACGTAACCAATGAGTCAAAAATGAGCTCCTTACCTGAAGATAATATTTAGATTTTGGAAACACATTTCTTACGGCACACACATTTTGATAATAAGGTTCAATTACATGCAGATGTTATTTGTTTTTTAGTCGATTCATGGTGCTATTCCAAATCTTACTAAGCACTTCTGACATTGCCACATGTCACGAATTTCTTTTAATATAATATGCGCTAAAAAACCAAATAACACAGAATATCACTCATTATATATGCTATTAGCAGTAGCAAACTTAAAGAATTTCTAGATATGCTAATATAGCTTTGTTAACTTCAAAACTGGGTATTAAAATATGTGGTTTGGATCTTTGATACTCAAATTCGAATTTGTCTTTATATTTATTATATTCAGTCGACATACATATTTCTCTCAGATCTTTGCAATTGAAATTGAAGTGTAAAATATATTCGTTTTGGTGTTCAGAAAAACCTGTGTCTTATTTCCCAAAATACTAAAATATATGACTCCCCTCAGAGTTATTTTTTGGAATTCATTAAAATGTTATCGTAATAAAATTTCAAAACATATGTTCGTCCAAAAGTCCACTCGAGTTTTCCAGACGTTTAAATAGTTATCATGGTAGTAAATCCCAAGAAGTGTTGTTTTAATGTTATCGAAAAGGCATAAAAAGTCGCGAAGACAGATTCTGAAGAATAAATAAATATTTTGAGTACTGATCATGACCATCTAATATTTACTAGCAACATTGTGAATGCTGTCATCTCCATATTTATTATCTTCCTTTGCCAACGCAAGTCACAACTACAATGTTTGAAAACCACTGACAAAGTTTTTTAGTTTAACCGGGGGAGATATAGAACTGAGATCTTTTAAGTTAAGTTATGCTCACAGATACACACGTAAATCATTACATGTTATTAAAAACGTTTTTGACATATTATTTTCAATGTAAAATGTTTAAAATTATCCTACTGATTAATTATGATTGATTGATTTTAGTACCCAAATGAATACAGTGGCCAAATATGGTTTAACAGATCTTAATATTGGTACAGAACTGTACTTAACCAGGTTAACTTCATATTTTTGATACTCAAATTAAAATAGCAAAACTTAGAAGCATACTTTAAGGCTGCAAAGAAACTATCGGTTAAGATGTTGCCATACTAATATACGCGGGATTCCGATATAGAAATTTGTAATCCAAGAATTGATCGGCGAAAGTAGAATAATTTTTTGGAACGACTTGTCCCTTAAGGTTTACGAGAACGAAGAATTATAGTAAAGTATATAAAGTATATTTTTTTTGGGGTTGCCGTGGTCTAGTAGGTAGTGTGTTGGCTTATTAGACGAAAGGCCCGAGTTCGAATCCCAGGTCAGACATCAAAACGAAAAATATGAAAATATTTCTTCGGCGACTTCCTCTCAGCAGATTTCTGGCAAAAACTCTGAGAGTAAAAAATTGCCATGAAAAGCTTCTCAAAAAATCTGTCGTTCGGAGTCGACTTTAAACTGTAGGTCCCGCCACTCATGTATAAAATTAACGCACACAACATGAGTGGTGTTGAGAAGCTAGGCCGTAATCCTGACTGAAGGGTTGTAATGGCCAATTATATTATGTATGTGTGTATATATGTTAGTGGATGAGGACGGTTTCCGTTTTATGTGTGGGTAGACAATAAATAAATTTCGGCAATAATTTGCGTATTCGGGCATTGGGTATAGGCAAGGCCACGTCACGCTAGGGAGTACTTTCTATTAAGCTATAGTCATGTACAGTATCAGGCTTAAAAGATGGCTTTTAGACGTGAAATTTGAAGAAAAACGCCCAGAGCAAACTTATTCAGATTAATATTGGGAGGATGCCCATTAAATCTTTCAATTCAAAGTTTCTATTAGAATAACTTGTCTGTGGAAAGTCACATGATTTAAGTCGATCTAGGTTCATATTTTTAGTTCTCTTTGCTCTTATTTATTCAGTCATTTATAAAGTCAAACTAGTAGATCCATATACACACCAGAAATCATAATTCAAACCATTTTCAAGAGCTATGCACATCTAAGTCGAATATCTTATCACTGTATATTAAAAATTTTCTTATTTTTTAAATTTTTTAATTTTTTTAAACTTATTTAAGGCTCTAAACTAATTGTCTAATCATATATAATACAGCTACAATGGATGTTATAGAAGCCGTTAAGGTAGCAGCACCATCACCACCATTGTCTGGCTATTCTGTGGCTTTTTCTGTTGGTTTTTCTGTCGTTGGTGGCTCTGTGGGTTCATTTGCCAACTAAAAATTAAAAAAAAGAAATTTTAATTTCCAAATTACATTTCGTAAGATTGTTTCCAGTACTCATCGATTCCTTCAATTTGCCCTTTAATTCTCTACAATTAATTCACCGTCTTCTGATCAGTTTCTGCCATTATATTGATAAGGGCACGTCAAGAGGTGCACATGAGAAACTTATCCACTGCAGCCAATTCCGCTATACTGATGCCTAAAGGTCGCAGACTCTTTGCCTGTTTTCATGAATTTAATTTAATTAATATTCCTCGGAGAATTTATGAGCAATGCCATCTGAAATAGTTAATAGGAATAGAAAAAATGTTAATAAATTTTATATTTTTATTTATAATTTTTATGATGTACAGTCAACCCTCCTATAACGCGGTAAGTGCGTACCAAGAGAAAGTCGGATTTCACCATACAAACCAGGCTATTTCGTAGCGCGTTCTATGGAAACCGCGCTATAAGAAACTCAGAATTAGTACAAATCCCATCATTCGTACCGCGTTATATGGAGACCAAGAAATTCAAACGGCAAGATAAATTATAAATTATTTTTATTGAATTGAAGAGTTCATATAAGGATTAACAAAAACAATGAAATAAAAACTAAACTAAAAGACTGCAAGGAACTTATGGGATGTTATTGAAAGGAAACTGCGCAGTAAGAGTACCGCATTATAGGAGGGCTCCGCGTTATATGGAAACCGCGTTCTGAGAGTACCGCGTTATAGGAGGGTTTACTGTACTTATCTGCTTGAGAGAGGAATGATAAGGGAATTACTGCTACCACTAGTGTTTTATTGTCATAATTTTTTCTATTCTTCTAATATTTATGTTGCCAATCAGAGTACTTTCTGTTTACATGTACTTCAGATAATGGTAGTTAATAGCTGAGCTATCTTAACGATCTCTATATGATAAGGTGAAGGAAATTTGATTAGGTTTACAGGAAATTGACTTTTGTTACCGGCATTACATGTATTTTAAATGCATTACAGAAAAATTGTTCATAGGATTTTTACACTATTTAGCCAAGAGCTACTTTTCATTTCGTACTTTTCTTTACTACTGAGTCACTGAGAACTACATTATTATTAGGCAGCATATTTTGAAACTACACTCGCATAAAGTTTAAATTTGTAATACTTTGGAGTACTTTGGAGAGATTCCAAATATATGTGTGTGAAGATAGATTTTAAAATCTATCTCCCCAGACGCAAACCAAGTCAGTTAACAGCGCTCTGTTAACTCTGTAAAACACTTAATTTAAGGCTGGGAAAGGAACACAGGAAAAATTAATTAAAGTCCTGTGTAAAATAAGAAAAAACAAAAGAAAAAGTTGATAAAATATTTCCTATAGTTAATCACTGTTGCAAAATATTACGAAATTGTGCTTCTTACAAAACATTTTAGCGTGTGTGTGAATTAGGTGGCGTATGCCTCAAACGGCGTACTAAACATTGATTATTTCTACGAAGAAAATTATATTGAGATTATGCTTTAATAATAATAATAAAAAAAACATTCCGTTTCAAATTCCAAATGATAATTTTTTTTTTGTTTTTTTTTTATTTAAATGTTTTGAACATCGTTGTTAACAAAACGTTAACGGGCGTATACGTTAACGGGGTATAGATTAAAACTATACAAGTTAGATTAAAGGAAGGTGTATATACTCTGTAATCAATACTACGGCATATAGAAAGTAGCTTATCTTCAGGGAAAATAATATCGCCATAGTAAAGCGATTATTGATGTGAATTTTTCAGTTAAATTTAGAAACAATAAAAACGTGTGTGATAAGGGTAATAATCAATATATTAGTACTTCATTTAACTATATTAGTACTTTGGTATACAATAAATATTGTCGTTAAATGAGTTTAATAGACAATACAGAAATTAATGAAAGATAGGCCGAATGATATACATTAGAAAGGGAGAAAAGACTACTTGAAATACTTCCATATGAGCTCAGTTACATATACATATGCATAATTAATCATTACAACCCTTCAGTATGGATTACGACCTAGCTCTCACACTAAAGACAAATTCAAATGTAACTAGAAAAGACAAAAACCAAACATTTTAACAGAGCTAATGTTAAATTTAACAAAGCAATGTTAAGTGGTTTACAGAAAATATGAAAAATAGTCAAGGAAGCAATAAAACCAAATATACGATATCAGGGACTTGCTGCAGATATCTGACTATATACAAATTTCAGCCTGAGGTGTCCGTAATAAAACGCAATAAGTGGTATATCCCAAATAATTTTAGAACTTTAGTTATCGGGCTTCAAATATTCCATGGATATACATACATACCATTATCCGGCATCCTACCCAGACGCTGTTAACATAAGGAATATTTGAAGCCCGATATCTCAAGTTCCACAATTATTTGTTATATACCATTTATTGGGTTTTATGGTTTTATGAGGGACGCCTTAGGCTACAATTTGTATATGGTCAGATATCTGCACCAAGTACCTAACATCGTATATTTGGGTGATTTCTTCCTTGACTATTTTTCATATTTTCTGTTAACCACTTAACATTGCTCTATTAACTCTAACATTAGCTCTGTTAAAATGTGTGGTTTTTGTCCTTGCTAGTTACATTTGAATTTATCTTCACATATGTACATGTTACTGATTTTTTAACGTATAACTAAAGCAATGTCGCTGTAGTATAGCAGGTAGTCTGTTGGCTTATTAGACGTGAGGTCAGGGTTCAAAACCCAGGTCGTGTGTACTACATTCGAGAACTCAGGCAGAGACGTCGTATATGTTGAGAAGCAAACCGACAGCAAATGTTTAGTGGTACCCATTAGACTGCCAATAGGGTATACATTTTTCCAAACCCCTATGACTGTTTATTACATACAGAATTACATATTAGTTATAACGATCATCACGATCAATTCAGAAATATTTTAAATTTAGTATCGTACAGTGATTGCGGATCCCAATTTTAATTTAAAATTTCCATTGCAAAGAATACAAATATTTTATATGTATTTTTATTTTAATTTCATTTTAAAAGTTTATAAAAAAAATTGTTGTCCTATCTATCTAATCCCTTAAACTAATTGTCTAATCATATATAATACAGCTACAATGGATGTTATAGAAGCCGTTAAGGAAGCAGCGCCATCACCACCATTGTCTGGCTTTTCTGTTGGTTTTTCTGTCGTTGGTGGCTCTGTGGGTTCATTTGCCAACTAAAAATTAAAAAAAAAATAAATTTTAATTTCCAAATTACATTTCGTAAGATTGTTTCCAATACTCACCGATTCCTTCAATTTGGCTTTTAATTCTCTACAACGTGTCTTATCATCGTAGACAGTTCGAACCAAATTGCAAATGGTACTTAATAAACATTTTTCATTGCAACCTGCGTTCAATTTAGGATCAGCTGAAGTCATTTTATAACGCCAATACTAAATAAAATTTTCAATTTCATTAAAAACATCCTTTTCGCCATTGTATTAATCAACTAACCTGACGCAATAGTTTTGGTTCGGCAGCCATACGTTCAAATAAGGCATCAATACCAGCTGGACTTAAATCACCGGTAAAGTCAGTGAATTGATATTCCTTAAACCATTCGGGTGTACGTTGATCACCATGTCCGTTGGCTTCAGTTAAATTGAAGATCCAAGTATGATGATCCACAACTTGCTAAAGATTTCATATGTGACTTAATGTATGATTCAATGTTAAGAATATACTCGTATATCATCACTTACATATGTTTTTGGTTCTATTTCATATGTCCTATAATTGGGATTCTTATTGGAGTATGAAGTTAAACTGCCAGCATTCCAGTAGATAGCCATGGGATAGCCATTTTGTGAATAATACAAATTCATTTCATCCTTATGGGTATGGCCACCAAACGTGCCACCGATAATGTGGCTGTAGCGTTCAATAATACGATTATATTCTCTAGCCCATACAGACCAACAGTCAGCATCTCCCGAAGGAATATGAGCAAGAATGTGAACATATTCGCCGGCTTTTTCAGCAGCCAAAAGAGTTTCTTGCAACCAATCCAATTGAGGTTGACTAGTGCTATTGCCATCGAAATAAATCCACCAGTTGTATATATAACAGTCATTATTGTTGAGGGATATAACACGGAAGCCAGGTTTGGGAGAAACGGTATAGTAGCCTCCCTTTAAGACTGTTTCTTTAGCTTCGGCTGGCAACCAGCGTTGCCAGTTGGTCCACAAATGTTCATACAACCAATTGACATTCAATTCATTGGGTAGACCATCATGACCAAATCTGTAAATTAAAAAAAAAATGTATACTTTCAATATTTCTTTTGTTGTTGTTTAAAAACTTTTCATTTCTTCTTACACATTAGTGGGATGTGGTTCATGATTGCCAACACCAGGATAAACTGGTATATCAGGGAATTTCTTTGCTATCAAATCATTGATTTGTGTAAGCATAGCTTTGTTGCTTTCCTTGGTAGTGGACCAAACATTATGTGGCACTATATCACCAGTTTGATAAATATAATCGATGGTTTTATAAGTTTCCTTGATGTGTTCCAAAGCATTTTCAACTAAATGTAAAGGAGTATCACAAGCACGATAATCACTCCAGTAGCCTGCCTTAGCTGCCACGGATACATCTGAGGCGGCGGTTGTACGACAACACATGGGCTCATCACACTCAGCCAAAGAACCAGGCTGATATTCAGGATCAAAATGTATATCAGTTAGGTGAACTACCGTCAAATCTTGATCGGTTTTCAGAGGCTTTTCTGCTTTTGCAGAAGTTAAAGGACCCTTGCTGTTATCCACCGCAATAGTCCAGTTATAGTTATTCTCATCGACGGCACAGAAACTAATAGGCAAAGTACTGCACAATGAACGAGCATCAGCATCGGAATTCATTATAATGTAATGTACAATGGGAAAATTTAAGTCCACCAAACCATTGCAAACTTCAGGTGTTTGTATGTTAAAACGATTGCAGATTTCCAAAGCCACCATTTTACTATTGGCCTCTGCATTGGGGCCATTTAATTCACCATCTTCTGCGCGGAAAGCTTCGGCCATTACATTGATAAGGGCACGACAAGAGGTGCACATGAGAAACTTATCCACTGTAGCCAATTCCGCTATACTGGTGGTGAAAATATCCTTTTTACTGTGCGATTTCGCCAAATGAGTGGACAAATGCCTCAGAGTCACAGATTCTTTGCCAGTTTTCATGAATTTAATATATTCCTCGGAGAATTTACGAGCAATATCATCTGAAATAGTAATACAACACGCGTTCAAAAATTATATTTTAATTCAGAAATTTTATAATGTTCTTGACCACTTGAGAAAGAAATGATAAGATAATTACCACCCCAGTGGTGTTTTATTAGCTTATTTGTCCAAATTTTTATCTTTTTTTTTCGTATATTATGTTGCCAATTAGTGATAACTGGGTTTATACGTTGAATGGGTATTTTAAAATTGAATTGAAAGAATTGAACCAAATTATGGTTTTGGCTTGGGGAGGAATTGAGTTCTGTCCCCGACATCAAATGTCCTTTGAAAAATTTTAAATATTTTTGAACGACCTTCTGTATTCAACATTCTATAGTTGCTGATGAGCGACTAGAGCACAGGGTCCAAAATACCTTTATTGTCCAATCTCGTGGTCTAATAATTGTGGTTATATTCATAAGTATCACCTCGTCATCAATTCGGTTAAGAAATTGTTAAAGTTTACAGAATTTAGTTAAGGCATGCCCATGAAACCACAATTTATAGCACAGTGCCCAAGATTGGAAATTTGAAAACAATAACTGGGTGCCTGGATTGAGAACTACGGTCGTACAAGAGTCAAGAAATTTCAATCGTTAAATACAACCTTTTAAAGACGTCCACATTTATTTTATTGCTTGCATAGGCATTGTAAAGACTTCCCCAAAATATTTGAATCCATATGTATTTACAAAACCTCGTAGCTTCGGAAAACTGTTCTTTTATTGATTAGTTTTGAAAGCTTGTAATAGATCCACAATATTGGCTTTTTAATTTTCATAAATTATTTCAGATATGCACTTTTATTGAGTCAATATTCGGTTTATTGAGTACAATATTTTAAGTGTTCAGACATAGTAATATACAGAAGTCGTCGTGGTCTAGTAGGTAGTGTGTTGGCTTATTAGACGAAAGGCCCGAGTTCAAATCCCAGGTCAGACATCAAAACGAAAATATGAAAATAATTCTTCGACGACTTTCTCTCAGCAGATTTCTGGCAAAAACTCTGATAGTAAATATTGCCATGAAAAGCTTCTCAAAAAATCTGTCGTTCGGAGTCGACTTTAAACTGTAGGTCCCGCTACTCATGTATAAAATTAACGCTCACAACACGAGTAGTGTGAGAAGCAAGGACGTTGTACAATGGGTCAATTCGACCTCCGCGTACTGGACTTGTCACAGTTGACAAGTACACGTCCTCTAACCTAACCTAACCTAACCTAGTAATATACTCAGTTCAGCTGCTTATTCAATATTCATTTGACGGCTGGTAAACAAAACAGCTGGTTGTTTCAACAACATTGTTTTTTTTTTTTTGACATTTTAGTTGTCAAATATCAGCAGAAAGTGTTCGAATAATTGTAATATGCGCACTGAACATACTTATGACAGTGCTGCATTTTAAGTTTTATTCAATATTATAATAATTTGCGTATTTATTGCGCAATAATTAATTGAAACTTTATATGAAATATTGAGCTCAATAATGACGATTATTGCGATTTACGCAATAAAGGTGCATATCTGAATACAGTATTAGTCTATTAAGGTAGGCAGTTGCAAAGACTCTTTTGATTTACTAAACGAGAGCTTCCAGATAAAACCTCAACTCTGTAGTCTTGAATACAAAATGTTGCATTTTCGCAGCGCTATTTTTTTTTAAAGGGCTAAGATTAACTAGTTGTCATGGTGTCGAGTGAACTTGCCTGTAAACGGCATAATTGATTATTACAACCCTTCGCTCAGGATTACGGCCTAGCCTACACTGTAGGCTGTAATCCAAATTGCCAAATAGGCTACCAAATTCGTGCGATATGATTGCGATGTACTTTTTTAACTAGATTTCCGGATACCGATCGGTGGACATAAAGAGGTCTGCCTTAATAAATAAGGCCTGCACTGTAGTACTATGACGGCCGAATTGAATCTTTTTTTTCCTTTATATTTTTGTCTATTCTTCACTATCTGGTCCTCTTTATTACTCTTGCCAATAGTTGGAAAGCAATAATAAAAATTACAATGTTAGCTGACCTATCTATCCTAGATCCTAGATCGTCACCATATCTATCTTCTGTCTTCTATATATGTATGAAAAAATCAATGTTTGTCTGTATGTCTTTTATGGAATAGTAAACGAAAATGCATTTGATCATATTATAATCTTTAGCAAAATTGTTGCGCATGAGCCGACGACGATTTCTAAGTTGGTATGACCGATTTCCGACAGGTGGCGCCACTGAAAATTACACAAAATAAATTAAATCGTAAGTCGTCAACTACGTATTGAAGATCATGAAAGTCCCTTTGAGGGTTTGTACGGCTTTCAAGAATATATGGGTTTGTTGCCTGTTATAAATTACATACATACATAATTGGCCGTTACAACCCTTCATTCAGCATTACGGCCTAGCTTCTCAACACCACTCATGTTGTGTGCGTTAATTTTATACATGAGTGGCGGGACCTACAGTTTAAAGTCGACTCCGAACGACAGAATTTTTGAGAAGCTTTTCATGGCAATTTTTACTCTCAGAGTTTTTGCCAGAAATCTGCTGAGAGGAAGTCGCCGAAGAAATACTTTTTGTATTTTGTTTTTGATGTCTGGCCTGGGATTCGAACTCGGGCTTTTCGTCTAATAAGCCAACACACTACCTACTAGGCCACGGCCTGTTATAAATTGCCTGTTGGAATTCTTTTTGCTTTCAAACACTTAATATCCATGTTTTTAAATTATTTTTTTGGTTGTAAAATATTTTGTTTTTTTTTTTTTTTTATAAAATTTCAATGATCAATATTTTGATATATCACACAAATTTTAGACAATTTCCCACCTGATATGGCTGATATAACTTCATCATCTTCGGTAAATTCCAAAGGTATACCGGGTAGATTAAAAGCTGCTACTGTAACAGCCAATAAGGCTAAAATCACAAATTTTCTTAACATTTTTCTTAAAACACTATTTCCGTTTAACGATATGATCCAATGGCGTACGAGTCTAAGAACGGACTAAACTTTGGAAATTTTAATCAAACAATATATATATAAATTTGAATTATACATTAAAAGAAAGCATAAGTATATCGATAATCGTTCTTAAGATAACTTAAATGCTATCATGGTGGTATTAATTTGCCTAAAGATAAGCTTTCTTTTTATTATACATATATGTACTTTAGTATATATTTATTTATTATTATTGAGTATATACTTAGTATACATTTTATTTAATCTAAATTTTATAGTTTTAATCTTTATTTATTCCGTTTAATGCGTTTTGTGTTAACAACGATATTCAAAATATTTATAGTAACGGTATGCTTTTGCAATTTGAAAATAAATTTATAAACAATAAATTAATAATTTTCTTTTAATAATATGATAATACAAGAACTACTGCATACCTACTTAAAAATTCATGAATTAAATATTGTGTACATATTATGTACAAGAAATATTTAGAAGAGTTTAAAATGATTATGATGTCGTTCAATTGACAAAGAAATAAGACTGATTAGATACAACAGAAATACATATTTAAATTTCCCCTACAACCAATAGAAAAAGGTAATGCGGGAAATTGCCAATCAAAGACCGGAACTCCTACTAGGAATGTACAACGCGTGCCTAAAAGAGTGTATTTTCCCCGAAATATGGTAGAAACAACGGCTAGTCTTAATAAGCAAGGGAAAGGGCGACCCAGAGGACCCATCCGCCTACAGGCCACTGTGCATGCTGGATACTTCAGGGAAGCTGCTCGAGAGGCTTTTGAAGCTAAGGCTTACAGCTGCTATAGAGAATAGTGGCGGACTGTCGGATAGACAATATGGTTTTCGACCTGGTCGGTCTACAATTGGCGCCCTGAGAGAGGTGACTGAAGCGGCCATGGTCACACAGCGAGGAAATAACTTTTCGAGGCCTGTGCTACTGCTTGCGACTTTGGATGTTAAAAACGTGTTCAATAGTCTTAGATGGAGCGATGTATTAAATACTCTGGAGTACAAATTCTCGGTGGCACACTACATCTTGGCCATGATAAGTAGTTATCTGAGTAACAGACAGCTGGTGTATAACACAAGCTCGGGACCAAAGGTGAAGCTCATAACATCAGGTGCGGCACAAGGATCTATCCTAGGCCCCGACCTATGGAACGTTAACTACGATGGAATTCTGAGAGAGGATATGCCAGAGGGAACTTTTTTAGTTGGATACGCGGATGATATTGCAGCTGTTATCACGGCCAGGAATACGGAAGAGGCACAGCGAAAACTTAGACGTGTCATATTAAGAACAAAAACATATTTGGATTCCCACGGCCTAGACCTGGCCATGCATAAAACGGAATTACTACTGATCACTGGTCGTCGTATCCCTTTGCACGTGGACATGAGTATTGGAAACGAGGTAATCAGGACCAAGAGCTCGGTAAAATACCTGGGAATAAGGCTGGATCCCAGACTGACATTTTCGTACCAGATTCAGTACTCTGCTAACAAAGCCCAGAAGATCGTTGGACAGCTCAGCAGATTAATGGCGAATATTGGAGGACCGCTACCGACGAGAAGGAGGCTCCTGATGGAGGTCGGAAACAGTATTATGCTCTATGGGAGCGAGATTTGGGCCGAAACGCTAGATGTCAAAAAGCTTACTTTTCTACTTTGTAATAACATAAAATATAATTCTCAGTATGATCATTATTATTTGTGAATAAAAGTGTTGAAATGCAAAGGATAGTTGGTGGGAATAGAGGACGGAAATTTTCTCAACTCTCAAAATTATTCCAGCTATCCCAGTACCACAGTTCGAAAGAGGACCCTCTGGACTACCATTTGCATATAGCCTGTATTGTGTAATATTGCTTATATATTCCAAAATGGCCACTGATCTTCTAGAGAATTTTAAAGCAAAAAATTGATATTTTGAAAGTCAATTTCAATTTCAATACCATATCACCTTATATGGGACTTTTTTTGGTAATTATATTAAGCAGCTTTGGAACCTTCCTTTGAGTACGATATGGTACTTGTATAGACCTAGTATTATTTGTTCTAAAATTAGCTCCTAAGCAAGTGGGCTTGTTCAGATGGATACTGTTAAACAGTGCTCTGCTAAATGTGGCGCTGCTAAAATTTATGGATTATGTCTTGGTTTTTGAAATTTGAATTTATCTTCACACACATGATAGACAAGAATACTTTTCCAAATTGGAAAAAGAATTTGTGGAGCTTAAAAAACCATAGTTGGTCCAACACGGGAGAACCAGAGAACTACTTGACTTCGGTAAGAGAGCGGTTCATATTCTAACGGGACACAGTGCTATTGACACTTTCGCTGACAAGCTCAGTCTCTCTCACTGTAGAAGCCGATATGGAGGAAACGGAATCGGTACAACACCTTTTATGCGAGTGTCCTGTAATTTAGAATAGTCGTCGTCGGTTTTTTGGATGACAGAACGTTTGAAGATATGGGCATGACGGTTAACATCCCACTGAACCTCAAGCTAGCCCCTAACTTAACATACAATAAAACAAACAAATGTTGGTAAAAAGATCTTCTCAGCAAACTTCTGACGAAATCTATGAGACATGAGAAGTTTCTCAAAAGTCTGTTGTTCAGAATCGACTTTAAACTGTAGATCCCGGTACTCATCGATTCAATTAACACACAGAATATCGGTGGTGTGAGAAGCTATGTTGTAATCCTGATTGAAGTGTTGTAATGATTAAGTATTCCATATTTCCAAATCTAAACATGATGTCTCGTCGCTGAGAGATTTGATTCCAATGATTATTGATAACCTCGACAAATTTCGTTTTTTGAAAGGAATAAAAAATTGGCGGAGCGGGGGGAATACAGTAGAAAATAAAATATGAATTTTAATTCAAAAACATGTGTTTTTTCAACTCACAAGCGTATCAACTCACATTCCCGTATTAATTTCAAGCTACGCTTAACAAAATTACTTCCCCCTTGGATATATCGAGTAGAACTTCTTTTGTTTTGCGTACTATCTTCAGGTAGTAAAAATATAGTGATACTTGTGGTATTTAAATTTCATAATCGCATTGCCTTTCATTATATTTTTATGGACTACTTGAGCACTTGAGAAAGATACGATAAGAACAATATACATATGTACTAGTAACGATGATTTATTGTTTAATTATTTTAAACTTAATTTACTTGAATTGGTAAAATATGTGGAAATAGGTTATTATGAATTTTAAAATGTTTTTCTTTTAGTTATACATCTAATAAATGTATCAGAGATCAGCAATGAGCATTCATACTTATTTTAATATTATACTCATATTCAAAGTTTGAAGTACGCATCGTACTCATACTTAGTAATTCGCATGATGTTGCTGATTTCGACTCTCTTTTACTCAACATTTACACGAGTCACAAAATAAGTAGGATTCGCATACGAACACTACATTACTCACTAGAAGATTGTGTCTTTGCTTTGCTTGCTGTCTTTTTCTTTAAACTACTCATATTCAAAGTTTGAAGAACTCATTGTACTCCTACTTAATTAACAATACGCATGATGTTGTTGATATCGACTCTCCTTTACTGAACATTTAAAAGAATCACAAAATAAGACGTGTGTGAAGATAGATTTTAAAATATATCTCTCCATGTTAGCTAACAGAGCTCTGTTATGTTATTAACAGAACTAACAGAGCTCTGTTATGTTACTCACAGAACTCTGTTAAACAGTTAATTTAAGGTTGGGAAAAACAAAAACATGAAAAATTAATTAAAATCCTTTGTAAAATAAGAAAAAAAAAAACAAAAGTTGATAAAAGCAAGTCCTATAGTTAATCACTGTTGCAAAATATTGCGTAATAAGAACTACAATTAATCATTTTTTTCTGAAAGATATTGTAATCCGATAGAAAAATCAATAGTGTGGGAAAACAGGACAACATGGGCGGACAAAGTAAATTGTTTTTAAAGCATTGTACGTCCCTTTAACTAATTCAATCGCCAGAACCTTCAACAGAGCGTGTTTTCATAGTAGATTTTGAAATTTTCCCAGATTTCAGATTTTAAAATCCACTCTAATCCAGTGATTAAGTATAGGACTTATTTTTATCAACTTATGCTTTTTTTTCTTATTTTACCCGGGAATTTAATTAATTTGTCCTGTTTTTCTTTCCCAGTCTTAAATTAATTATTTAACAGAGTTCCGTTAATAACATAACAGAGCCCTGTTATGCTTAAGCAAATGCTTAAGCAAATACTTAAGCAAGTGCTTAAGCAAATACTTAAGCAAATGCTTAAGCAAATACTTAAGCAAATGCTTAAACAAATACTTAAGCAAATGCTTAAGCAAATACTTAAGCAAATACTTAAGCAAACTTAAGCAAACTTAAGCAAATGCTTAAGCAAATACTTAAGCAAACTTAAGCAAACTTAAGCAAATACTTAAGCAAACTTAAGCATATGCATAAGCAAATACTTAAGCAAACTTAAGCAAATGCTTAAGCAAATGCTTAAGCAAACTTAAGCAAATGCTTAAGCAAACTTTAGCAAATGCTTAAGCAGACTTAAGCAAACTTAAGCAAATGCTTAAGCACAATTCCACCATTCCATAATTCCATAATTCCACAATTCCATAATTCCACAATTCCACAATTCAATAATTCCACAATTCCATAATTCCACAATTCCATAATTCCACAATTCCATAATTCCACAATTCCATAATTCCACAATTCCATAAATCCACAATTCCACAATTCCATAATTCCACAAATGCTTAAGAAAACTTAAGCAAATGCTTAAGCAGACTTAAGCAAACTTAAGCAAATGCTTAAGCACAATTCCACCATTTCATAATTCCATAATACCACAATTCCATAATTCCATAATTCCACAATTCCATAATTCCACAATTCCATAATTCCATAATTCCATAATTCCACAATTCCACAATTCCATAATTCCACAATTCCACAATTCCATAATTCCACAATTCCACAATTCCATAATTCCACAATTCCATAATTCCACAATTCCATAATTCTACAATTCCATAATTCCACAATTCCATAATTCCATAATTCCACAATTCCATAATTCCACAATTCCGTAATTCCATAATTCCACAATTCCATAATTCCACAATTCCATAATTCCACAATTCCATAATTCCACAACTCCATAATTCCACAATTGCATAATTCCACAATTCCATAATTCCACAATTCCATAATACCATAATTCCACGATTCCATAATTCCACAATTCCATAATTCCATAATTCCATAATTCCACAATTCCATAATTCCACAATTCCACAATTCCATAATTCCACAATTCCACAATTCCATAATTCTACAATTCCATAATTCCATAATTCCACAATTCCATAATTCCACAATTCCATAATTCCACAATTCCATAAATCCATAATTCTACAACTCCATAATTCAACAATTCCATAATTCCCCAATTCCATAAATCTACAATTCCACAATCCCATAATTCCACAAATGCTTAAGAAAACTTAAGCAAATGCTTAAGCAGACTTAAGCAACTGCTTAAGCAAACTTAAGCAAATGCTTAAGCAGAAATCCATAATTCCACAATTCCCCAATTCCATAATTCCACAATTCTATAATTCCACAATTCCATAATTCCACAATTCCATAATTCCATAATTCCACAATTCCATAATTCCACAATACCATAATTCCACAATTCCACAATTCCATAATTCCACAATTCTTTAATTCCACAATTCCATAATTCCACAATTCCAAAATTCCACAATTCCATAATTCCACAATTCCATAATTCCATAATTCCACAATTCCATAATTCCACAATTCCATAATTCCATAATTCCACAATTCCACAATTCCATAATTCCACAATTCCATAATTCCACAATTCCATAATTCCATAATTCCACAATTCCATAATTCCATAATTCCATAATTCCACAATTCCACAATTCCATAATTCCACAATTCCATAATTCCACAATTCCACAATTCCATAACTCCACAATTCCATAATTCCACAATTCCATAATTCCACAACTCCATAATTCCACAATTCCATAATTCCATAATTCTACAATTCCATAATTCCACAATTCCATAATTCCACAATTCCATAATTCCATAATTCCACAATTCCATAATTCCACAATTCCATAATTCCACAATTCCATAATTCCACAATTCCATAATTCCATAATTCCACAATTCCACAATTCCACAATTCCATAATTCCACAATTCCATAATTCCACAATTCCATAATTCCACAATTCCATAATTCCACAATTCCATAATTCCACAATATAATTCCATAATTCCACAATTCCATAATTCCACAATTCCACAATTCCATAATTCCACAATTCCATAATTCCACAATTCCATAATTCCACAATTCCATAATTCCACAACTCCATAATTCCACAATTCCATAATTCCACAATTCCATAATTCCACAATTCCATAATTACACAATTCCATAATTCCACAATTCCATAATAGCATAATTCCACAATTCCATAATTCCACAATTCCATAATTCCACAATTCCACAATTCCATAATTCCACAATTCCATAATTCCACAATTCCATAATTCCACAATTCCATAATTCCACAATTCCATAATTCCATAATTCCACAATTCCATAATTCCACAATTCCATAATTCCACAATTCCATAATTCCACAATTCCATAATTCCACAATTCCATGATTCCACAATTCCACAATTCCATAAATCCACAATTCCATAATTCCACAGATGCTTAAGAAAACTTAAGCAAATGCTTAAGCAGACTTAAGCAACTGCTTAAGCAAACTTAAGCAAATGCTTAAGCAGAATTCCACCATTCCATAATTCCACAATTCCACAATTCCATAATTCCACAATTCCACAATTCCATAAATCCACAATTCCATAATTCCACAAATGCTTAAGAAAACTTAAGCAAATGCTTAAGCAGACTTAAGCAACTGCTTAAGAAAACTTAAGCAAATGCTTAAGCAGAATTCCACCATTCCATAATTCCACAATTCCATAATTCCACAATTCCATAATTCCACAATTCCATAATTCCACAATTCCATAATTCCACAATTCCACAATTCCATAAATCCACAATTCCATAATTCCACAAATGCTTAAGAAAACTTAAGCAAATGCTTAAGCAGACTTAAGCAACTGCTTAAGCAAACTTAAGCAAATGCTTAAGCAGAATTCCACCATTCCATAATTCCACAATTCCACAATTCCATAATTCCACAATTCCACAATTCCATAATTCCACAATTCCATAATTCCACAATTCCACAATTCCATAATTCCACAATTCCATAATTCCACAATTCCATAATTCCATAATTCCACAATTCCATAAACCCACAATTCCATAATTCCACAATTCCATAATTCCATAATTCCACAATTCCATAATTCCACAATTCCATAATTCCACAATTCCATAATTCCACAATTCCACAATTCCATAATTCCACAATTCCACAATTCCACAATTCCACAATTCCACTATTCCACAATTCCACAATTCCACTATTCCACAATTCCACAATTCCACTATTCCACAATTCCACAATTCCACTATTCCACAATTCCACTATTCCACAATTCCACTATTCCACAATTCCACAATTCCACTATTCAACAATTCCACTGTTCCACAATTCCACTATTCCACAATTCCACAATTCCACAATTCCACTATTCCACAATTCCACAATTCCACAATTCCACTATTCCACAATTCCACAATTCCACTATTCCACAATTCCACAATTCCACTATTCCACAATTCCACTATTCCACAATTCCACTATTCCAGAATTCCACAATTCCACTATTCCACAATTCCACTATTCCACAATTCCACTATTCAACAATTCCACAATTCCACTATTCCACTATTCCACAATTCCACTATTCCACTATTCCACAATTCCACTATTCCACAATTCCACAATTCCACTATTCCACAATTCCACTATTCCACAATTCCACAATTCCACTATTCCACTATTCCACAATTCCACAATTCCACAATTCCACTATTCCACAATTCCACTATTCCACAATTCCACTATTCCACAATTCCAGAATTCCAGAATTCCACAATTCCACTATTCCACAATTCCACAATTCCACAATTCCACTGTTCCACTATTCCACAATTCCACTATTCCACAATTCCACAATTCCACTATTCCACAATTCCACAATTCCACTATTCCACAATTCCACAATTCCACAATTCCACTATTCCACAATTCCACAATTCCACTATTCCACAATTCCACAATTCTACTATTCCACAATTCCACTATTCCACAATTCCACTATTCCACAATTCCACTATTCCAGAATTCCACAATTCCACTATTGCACAATTCCACAATTCCACTATTCAACAATTCCACAATTCCACTATTCCACTATTCCACAATTCCACTATTCCACAATTCCACAATTCCACAATTCCACTATTCCACAATTCCACAATTCCACAATTCCACTATTCCACAATTCCACTATTCCACAATTCCACTATTCAACAATTCCACTATTCCACTATTCCACAATTCCACTATTCCACAATTCCACTATTCCACAATTCCACTATTCCACAATTCCACTATTCCACAATTCCACTATTCCACAATTCCACTATTCCACTATTTCACAATTCCACAATTCCACTATTCCACAATTCCACTATTCCACAATTCCACTATTCCACAATTCCACTATTCCACAATTCTACAATTCCACTATTCCACAATTCCACTATTCCACAATTCCACTATTCCACAATTCCACTATTCCACAATTCCACTATTCCACAATTCCACTATTCCACAATTCCACAATTCCACTATTCCACAATTCCACTATTCCACAATTCCACTATTCCACAATTCAACAATTCCACTATTCCACAATTCCACTATTCCACAATTCCACTATTCCACAATTCCAGTATTCCACAATTCCAGTATTCCACTATTCGACAATTCCACAATTCCACTATTCCACAATTCCACTATTCCACAATTCCACAATTCCACCATTCCACAATTCCACTATTCCACAATTCCACTATTCCACAATTCCACAATTCCACTATTCCACAATTCCACAATTCCACTATTCCACAATTCCAGTATTCCACAATTCCACAATTCCACTATTCCACTATTCCACAATTCCACCATTCCACAATTCCACTATTCCACTATTCCACAATTCCACTATTCCACAATTCCACTATTCCACAATTCCACTATTCCACAATTCCACAATTCCACTATTCCACAATTCCACAATTCCACTATTCCACAATTCCACAATTCCACAATTCCACTATTCCACAATTCCACTATTCCACAATTCCACTATTCCACAATTCCACTATTCCACAATACCACAATTCCACTATTCCACTATTCCACAATTCCACAATTCCACTATTCCACAATTCCACTATTCCACAATTCCACTATTCCACAATTCCACTATTCCACAATTCCACTATTTCACAATTCCACTATTCCACTATTCCACAATTCCACTATTCCACAATTCCACTATTCCACAATTCCACTATTCCACAATTCCACAATTCCACTATTCCACAATTCCACTATTCCACAATTCCACTATTCCACAATTCCACTATTCCACTATTCCACTATTCCACAATTCCACTATTCCACTATTCCACAATTCCACTATTCCACAATTCCACAATTCCACTATTCCACAATTCCACTATTCCACTATTCCACAATTCCACTATTCCACTATTCCACAATTCCACTATTCCACAATTCCACAATTCCACTATTCCACTATTCCACAATTCCACAATTCCACTATTCCACAATTCCACAATTCCACTGTTCCACTATTCCACAATTCCACTATTCCACAATTCCACTATTCCACAATTCCACTATTCCACAATTCCACTATTCCACAATTCCACTATTACACAATTCCACTATTCCACAATTCCACAATTCCACTATTCCACAATTCCACTATTCCACAATTCCACAATTCCACAATTCCACAATTCCACTATTCCACTATTCCACAATGCCACTATTCCACAATTCCACTATTCCACAATTCCACAATTCCACTATTCCACAATTCCACTGTTCCACAATTCCACAATTCCACTATTCCACTATTCAACAATTCCACTATTCCACTATTCCACAATTCCACTATTCCACTATTCCACTATTCCACAATTCCACAATTCCACTATTCCACTATTCCACAATTCCACTATTCCACTATTCCACTATTCCACAATTCCACAATTCCACAATTCCACAATTCCACTATTCCACAATTCCACTATTCCACTATTCCACTATTCCACAATTCCACTATTCCACAATTCCACTATTCCACTATTCCACAATTCCACAATTCCACTATTCAACAATTCCACTGTTCCACAATTCCACTATTCCACAATTCCACTATTCCACAATTCCACTATTCCACAATTCCCCTATTCCACTATTCCACTATTCCACAATTCCACAATTCCACTATTCCACAATTCCACTATTCCACAATTCCACAATTCCACTATTACACAATTCCACAATTCCACAATTCCACTATTCCACAATTCCACAATTTCACTATTCCACAATTCCACAATTCCACTATTCCACAATTCCACTATTCAACAATTCCACTATTCCACTATTCCACAATTCCACTATTCCACAATTCCACTATTCCACTATTCCACAATTCCACAATTCCACTATTCCATTATTCCACAATTCCACTATTCCACTATTCCACAATTCCACAATTCCACAATTCCACTATTCCACAATTCCACTATTCCACAATTCCACAATTCCACTATTCCACTATTCCACAATTCCACAATTCCACTATTCCACAATTCCACTATTCCACAATTCCACTATTCAACAATTCCACTGTTCCACAATTCCACAATTCCACTATTCCACAATTCCACTATTCCACAATTCCACTATTCCACAATTCCATTATTCCACAATTCCACTATTCCACAATTCCACTATTCCACTATTCCACAATTCCACTATTCCACTATTCCACAATTCCACAATTCCACAATTCCACTATTCCACAATTCCACTATTCCACAATTCCACTATTCCACAATTCCACAATTCCACCATTCCACAATTCCACTATTCCACAATTCCACTATTCCACAATTCCACTATTCCACAATTCCACAATTCCACTATTCCACAATTCCACTATTCCACAATTCCACTATTCCACAATTCCACAATTCCACTATTCCACAATTCCACTATTCCACAATTCCACAATTCCACTATTCCACTATTCCACAATTCCACTATTCCACAATTCCACAATTCCACAATTCCACTATTCCACAATTCCACAATTCCACTATTCCACAATTCCACAATTCCACTATTCCACAATTCCACTATTCCACAATTCCACTATTCCACAATTCCACTATTCCACAATTCCACAATTCCACTATTCCACTATTCCACAATTCCACTATTCCACAATTCCACTATTCCACAATTCCACAATTCCACTATTCCACAATTCCACAATTCCACTATTCCACTATTCCACAATTGCACTATTCCACAATTCCACTAGTCCACAATTCCACTATTCCACAATTCCACAATTCCACTATTCCACAATTCCACTATTCCACAATTCCACTATTCCACAATTCCACTACTCCACTATTCCACAATTCCACTATTCCACAATTCCACTATTCCACTATTCCACAATTCCACTATTCCACTATTCCACTATTCCACAATTCCACAATTCTACAATTCCACTATTCCACTATTCCACAATTCCACAATTCCACAATTCCACTATTCCACAATTCCACAATTCCACAATTCCACTATTCCACAATTCCACTATTCCACAATTCCACTATTCCACAATTCCACTATTCCACAATTCCACTATTCCACAATTCCACTATTCCACAATTCCACTATTCCACAATTCCACTATTCCACAATTCCACTATTCCACAATTCCACTATTCCACAATTCCACTACTCCACAATTCCACAATTCTACAATTCCACAATTCCACAATTCCACTATTCCACAATTCCACTATTCCACTATTCCACAATTCCACTATTCCACAATTCCACTATTCCACAATTCAACAATTCCACAATTCCACTATTCCACAATTCCACTATTCCACTATTCCACAATTCCACTATTCCACAATTCAACAATTCCACTATTCCACAATTCCACTATTCCACAATTCCACTATTCCACAATTCCAGTATTCCACAATTCCACTATTCCACAATTCCACTATTCCACAATTCCACTATTCCACAATTCCACAATTCCACCATTCCACAATTCCACTATTCCACAATTCTACAATTCCACTATTCCACAATTCCACAATTCCACAATTCCACTATTCCACAATTCCACAATTCCACTATTCCACTATTCCACAATTCCACTATTCCACAATTCCACTATTTCACAATTCCACTCTTCCACAATTCCACAATTCCGCTATTCCACAATTCCACTATTCCACAATTCCACAATTCCACAATTCCACTATTCCACTATTCCACAATTCCACTATTCCACTATTCCACAATTCCACTATTCCACAATTGCACTATTCCACAATTCCACAATTCCACTATTCCACAATTCCGCTATTCCACAATTCCACTATTCCACAATTCCACTATTCCACAATTCCACAATTCCACTATTCCACAATTCCACTATTCCACAATTCCACTATTCCACTATTCCACAATTCCACAATTCCACTATTCCACAATTCCACTATTCCACAATTCCACAATTCCACTATTCCACTATTCCACAATTCCACTATTCCACAATTCCACAATTCCACTATTCCACAATTCCACTATTCCACAATTCCACAATTCCACAATTCCACAATTCCACTATTCCACTATTCCACAATTCCACTATTCCACAATTCCACAATTCCACAATTCCACTATTCCACAATTCCACAATTCCACTATTACACAATTCCACAATTCCACAATTCCACTATTCCACAATTCCACAATTCCACAATTCCACTATTCCACAATTCCACAATTCCACTATTCCACAATGCCACTATTCCACAATTCCACAATTCCACTATTCCACAATTCCACAATTCCACAATTCCACTATTCCACAATTCCACAATTCCACTATTCCACAATTCCACTATTCCACTATTCAACAATTCCACTATTCCACTATTCCACAATTCCACTATTCCACAATTCCACTATTCCACAATTCCACTATTCCACTATTCCACAATTCCACTATTCCACTATTCCACAATTCCACTATTCCACAATTCCACAATTCCACTATTCCACAATTCCACTATTCCACAATTCCACTATTCCACAATTCCACTATTCAACAATTCCACTGTTCCACAATTCCACTATTCCACAATTCCACTATTCCACAATTCCACAATTCCACTATTCCACAATTCCACAATTCCACTATTCCACAATTCTACAATTCCACTATTCCACTATTCCACAATTCCACAATTCCACTATTACACAATTCCACAATTCCACAATTCCACAATTCCACTATTCCACAATTCCACTATTCCACAATTCCACAATTCCACTATTCCACAATTCCACTATTCCACAATTCCACTATTCAACAATTCCACAATTCCACTATTCCACTATTCCACTATTCCACAATTCCACAATTCCACTATTCCACTATTCCACAATTCCACAATTCCACTATTCCACAATTCCACAATTCCACTATTCCACAATTCCACTATTCCACAATTCCACTATTCCACAATTAAACTATTCCACAATTCCACAATTCCACTATTCCACAATTCCACTATTCCACAATTCCACTATTCCACTATTCCACAATTCCACTATTCCCCAATTCCACTATTCCACAATTCCACAATTCCACTATTCCACTATTCCACAATTCCACAATTCCACTATTCCACTATTCCACAATTCCACAATTCCACTATTCCACAATTCCACTATTCCACAATTCCACAATTCCACTATTCCACAATTCCACTATTCCACAATTCCACTATTCCACAATTCCACTATTCCACAATTCCACAATTCCACTATTACACAATTCCACAATTCCACTATTCCACAATTCCACAATTCCACAATTCCACTATTCCACAATTCCACAATTCCACAATTCCACAATTCCACTATTCCACAATTCCACTATTCCACTATTCCACAATTCCACTATTCCACAATACCACTATTCCACAATTCCACAATTCCACAATTCCACTATTCCACAATTCCACTATTCCACAATTCCACTATTCCACTATTCCACAATTCCACTATTCCACAATTCCACTATTCCACAATTCCACTATTCCACTATTCCACAATTCCACTATTCCACAATTCCACTATTCCACTATTCCACAATTCCACAATTCCACAATTCCACTATTCCACAATTCCACTATTCCACAATTCCACTATTCCACAATTCCACTATTCCACAATTCCACTATTCCACAATTCCACAATTCCACTATTCCACAATTCCACAATTCCACTATTCAACAATTCCACTGTTCCACAATTCCACTATTCCACAATTCCACTATTCCACAATTCCACAATTCCACTATTCCACAATTCCCCTATTCCACTATTCCACAATTCCACTATTCCACAATTCCACTATTCCACAATTCCACAATTCTACAATTCCACTATTCCACAATTCCACTATTCCACAATTCCACAATTCCACTATTACACAATTCCACAATTCCACAATTCCACTATTCCACAATTCCACAATTCCACTATTCCACAATTCCACAATTCCACTATTCCACAATTCCACTATTCCACAATTCCACTATTCAACAATTCCACAATTCCACTATTCCACAATTCCACTATTCCACTATTCCACAATTCCACTATTCCCCAATTCCACTATTCCACAATTCCACAATTCCACTATTCCACTATTCCACAATTCCACTATTCCACTATTCCACAATTCCACAATTCCACTATTCCACTATTCCACAATTCCACTATTCCACAATTCCACAATTCCACTATTCCACAATTCCACTATTCCACAATTCCACTATTCCACAATTCCACTATTCCACAATTCCACTATTCCACTATTCAACAATTCCACTGTTCCACAATTCCACAATTCCACTATTCCACAATTCCACAATTCCACAATTCCACTATTCCACAATTCCACTATTCCACAATTCCACTATTCCACAATTCCACAATTCCACTATTCCACAATTCCACAATTCCACTATTCCACAATTCCACAATTCCACTATTCCACAATCCCACTATTCAACAATTCCACTATTCCACAATTCCACTATTCCACAATTCCACTATTCCACAATTCCACTATTCCACAATTCCACTATTCCACAATTCCACTATTCCACAATTCCACTATTCCACAATTCCACTATTCCACTATTCCACTATTCCACAATTCCACTATTCCACAATTCCACTATTCCACAATTCCACAATTCCACCATTCCACAATTCCACTATTCCACAATTCCACTATTCCACAATTCCACTATTCCACAATTCCACAATTCCACTATTCCACAATTCCACTATTCCACAATTCCACAATTCCACTATTCCACTATTCCACAATTCCACTATTCCACAATTCCACAATTCCACTATTCCACAATTCCACTATTCCACAATTCCACTATTCCACAATTCCACTATTCCACAATTCCACAATTCCACTATTCCACAATTCCACAATTCCACTATTCCACAATTCCACAATTCCACAATTCCACTATTCCACAATTCCACTATTCCACAATTCCACTATTCCACAATTCCACAATTCCACTATTCCACAATTCCACTATTCCACAATTCCACTATTCCACAATTCCACTATTCCACTATTCCACTATTCCACTATTCCACTATTCCACAATTCCACTATTCCACTATTCCACAATTCCACAATTCCACAATTCCACTATTCCACAATTCCACTATTCCACTATTCCACAATTCCACTATTCCACAATTCCACTATTCCACAATTCCACAATTCCACTATTCCACAATTCCACTATTCCACAATTCCACAATTCCACTATTCCACAATTCCACAATTCCACTATTCCACAATTCCAAAATTCCACAATTCCACAATTCCACAATTCCACAATTCCACTATTCCACAATTCCACTATTACACAATTCCACTATTCCACAATTCCACTATTCCACAATTCCACTATTCCACAATTCCACTATTCCACTATTCCACAATTCCACAATTCCACTATTCCACAATTCCACTATTCCACAATTGCACTATTCCACAATTCCACAATTCCACTATTCAACAATTCCACTATTCCACAATTCCACTATTCCACAATTCCACTATTCCACAATTCCACTATTCCTTTATTCCACTATTCCACAATTCCACAATTCCACAATTCCACTATTCCACAATTCCGCTATTCCACAATTTCACTATTCCACTATTCCACAATTCCACTATTCCACTATTCCACAATTCCACTATTCCACAATTCCACTATTCCACAATTCCACTATTCCACTATTCCACAATTCCACTATTCCACAATTCCACTATTCCACAATTCCACTATTCCACAATTCCACTATTCCACAATTCCACTATTCCACAATTCCACTATTCCACAATTCTACAATTCCACAATTCCACTATTCCACAATTCCACTATTCCACAATTCCACTATTCCACAATTCCACAATTCCACTATTCCACAATTCCACTATTCCACAATTCCACTATTCCACTATTCCACAATTCCACTATTCCACAATTCCACTATTCCACAATTCCACTATTCCACAATTCCACTATTCCACAATTCCACTATTCCACAATTCCACTATTCCACAATTCCACTATTCCACAATTCCACTATTCCACAATTCTACAATTCCACTATTCCACAATTCCACAATTCCACTATTCCACAATTCCACTATTCCACTATCCCACAATTCCACTATTCCACAATTCCACTATTCCACAATTCCACTATTCCACAATTCCACTATTCCACAATTCCACTATTCCACAATTCCACTATTCCACAATTCCACTATTCCACAATTCCACTATTCCACAATTCCACAATTCCACAATTCCACTATTCCACTATCCCACAATTCCACTATTCCACAATTCCACTATTCCACAATTCCACTATTCCACAATTCCACAATTCCACTATTCCACAATTCCACTATTCCACAATTCCACTATTCCACAATTCCACTATTCCACAATTCCACTATTCCACAATTCCACTATTCCACAATTCCACAATTCCACAATTCCACTATTCCACAATTCCACAATTCCACAATACCACAATTCCACTATTCCACAATTCCACAATTCCACTATTCCACAATTCCACTATTCCACAATTCCACTATTCCACAATTCCACTATTCCACTATTCCACTATACCACAATTCCACAATTCCACTGTTCCACTATTCCACAATTCTACAATTTCACAATTCCACTATTCCACAATTCCACTATTCCACAATTCCACTATTCCACAATTCCACTATCCCACAATTCCACAATTCCACTATTCCACAATTCCACAATTCCACAATTCCACTATTCCACAATTCCACTATTCCACAATTCCACTATTCCACAATTCCACTATTCCACAATTCCACAATTCCACTATTCCACAATTCCACAATTCCACTATTCCACAATTCCACAATTCCACTATTCCACAATTCCACTATTCCACAATTCCACAATTCCACTATTCCACAATTCCAGTATTCCACTATTCCACAATTCCACAATTCCACTATTCCACTATTCCACAATTCCACAATTCCACAATTCCACTATTCCACAATTCCGCTATTCCACAATTCCACTATTCCACTATTCCACAATTCCACTATTCCACTATTCCACAATTCCACTATTCCACAATTCCACTATTCCACAATTCCACTATTCCACTATTCCACTATTCCACTATTCCACAATTCCACTATTCCACAATTCCACTATTCCACAATTCCACTATTCCACAATTCCACTATTCCACAATTCCACTATTCCACTATTCCACAATTCCACTATTCCACAATTCCACTATTCCACAATTCCACTATTCCACTATTCCACAATTCCACTATTCCACAATTCCACTATTCCACAATTCCACTATTCCACTATTCCACAATTCTACAATTCCACAATTCCACTATTCCACAATTCCACTATTCCACTATTCCACAATTCCACTATTCCACTATCCCACAATTCCACTATTCCACAATTCCACTATTCCACAATTCCACTATTCCACAATTCCACAATTCCACTATTCCACAATTCCACTATTCCACAATTCCACTATTCCACAATTCCACTATTCCACAATTCCACTATTCCACAATTCCACTATTCCACAATTCCACAATTCCACAATTCCACTATTCCACAATTCCACAATTCCACAATACCACAATTCCACTATTCCACAATTCCACTATTCCACAATTCCACAATTCCACTATTCCACAATTCCACTATTCCACTATTCCACAATTCCACTATTCCACTATTCCACTATTCCACAATTCCACTATTCCACAATTCCACTATTCCACAATTCCACTATTCCACTATTCCACAATTCCACAATTCCACTATTCCACAATTCCACAATTCCACTATTCCACAATTCCACAATTCCACTATTCCACAATTCCACTATTCCACAATTCCACTATTCCACAATTCCACTATTCCACAATTCCACAATTCCACTATTCCACAATTCCACTATTCCACAATTCCACTATTACACAATTCCACTATTCCACAATTCCACAATTCCACTATTCCACAATTCTACAATTGCACTATTCCACTATTCCACAATTCCACAATTCCACTATTCCACAATTCCACTATTCCACAATTCCACAATTCCACTATTCCACAATTCCACAATTCCACTATTCCACAATTCCACAATTCCACTATTCCCTAATTCCACTATTCCACTATTCCACAATTCCACTATTCCACAATTCCACTATTCCACCATTCCACAATTCCACAATTCCACAATTCCACAATTCCACTATTCCACTATTCCACAATTCCACTATTCCACAATTCCACTATTCCACAATTCCACTATTCCACAATTCCACAATTCCACTATTCCACAATTCCACTATTCCACAATTCCACTATTCCACAATTCCACTATTCCACAATTCCAATTTTCCACAATTCCAATATTCCACAATTCCACAATTCCACTATTCCACAATTCCACTATTCCACTATTCCACAATTCCACTATTCCACAATTCCACAATTCCACTATTCCACAATTCCACTATTCCACAATTCCACTATTCCACAATTCCACTATTCCACTATTCCACAATTCCACAATTCCACTATTCCACAATTGCACTATTCCACTATTCCACAATTCCACTATTCCACAATTCCACTATTCCACAATTCCACTATTCCACTATTCCACTATTCCACAATTCCACTATTCCACAATTCCACTATTCCACAATTCCACAATTCCACTATTCCACAATTCCACAATTCCACTATTCCACAATTCCACTATTCCACAATTCCACAATTCCACTATTCCACAATTCCACTATTCCACAATTCCACTATTCCTTTATTCCACTATTCCACAATTCCACAATTCTACTATGCCACAATTCCACTATTCCACAATTCCACTATTCCACAATTCCACTATTCCACAATTCCACTATTCCATTATTCCCCTATTCCACAATTCCACTATTCCACAATTCCATAATTCCACAATTCCACAATTCCATAATTCCACAATTCCATAATTCCACAATTACATAATTCCACAATTCCACAATTCCATAATTCCACAATTCCATAATTCCACAATTCCACAATTCCATAATTCCACAATTCCACAATTCCATAATTCCACAATTCCAGAATTCCATAATTCCATAATTTCACAATTCCATACTTAAGCAAACTTAAGCAAATGCTTAAGAAAACTTAAGCAAACTTAAGCAAATGCTTAAGCAAACTTAAGCAAATACTTAAGCAAATGCCTAAGCAAATGCTTAAGCAAATGCTTAAGCAAACTTAAGCCAATGCTTAAGCAAACTTAAGCAAATGCTTAAGCAAATACTTAAGCAAACTTAAGCAAATGCTTAAGCAAACTTTAGCAAATGCTTAAGAAAACTTAAGCAAATGCTTAATCAAATACTTAAGCAAACTTAAGCAAATGCCTAAGCAAATGCTTAAGCAAATGCTTAAGAAAACTTAAGCAAACTTAAGCAAATGCTTAAGCAAACTTAAGCAAATACTTAAGCAAATACTTAGGCAAATACTTAGGCAAATACTTAAGCAAATGCTTAAGCCAACTTAAGCAAATGCTTAAGCATTTGCAATACTTAAGTATTTGCATAAGCATTTACTTAAGTATTTGCCTAAATATTTACTTAAGTATTTGCTTAAGTATTTGCTTAAGCATTTGCTTAGGCATTTGCTTAAGCATTTGCTTAAGTTTGCTTAAGCATTTGCTTAAGTTCTCTTAAGCATTTGCTTAAGTTTTCTTAAGCATTTGCTTAGGCATTTGCTTAAGTTTTCTTAAGCATTTGCTTAAGCATTTCCTTAGGCATTTGCTTAGGCATTTGCTTAAGTTTGCTTAAGTATTTGCTTAATTACTTGCTTATGCATTTGCTTAGGCATTTGCTTAAGTTTGCTTAAGTATTTGCTTAAGCATTTGCTTAAGTTTTCTTAAGCATTTGCTTAAGCATTTGCTTAGACATTTGCTTAAGTTTGCTTAAGTATTTGATTATGTATTTGCCTAAGTATTTGCTTAAGTATCTGCCTAAATATTTACTTAAGTATTTGCTTAAGTATTTGCTTAAGCATTTGCTTAGGCATTTGCTTAATTATTTGCTTAAGCATTTGCATAAGTATTTGTTTAAGCATTTGCTTAAGTATTTGCTTAATTATTTGCTTAAGTATTTGCTTAAGTATTTGCATAAGTTTACTTAATCATTCCTTAAGTATTCGCATAAGTTAACTTATTCATTTGCTTAAGTATTTGCTTAAGCGTTTGCTTAAGTATTTGCTTAAGCATTTGCTTAAGTATTTACATAAGTTTGCTTAAGCATTTGCTTAAGTACTTTCATAAGTTTACTTAATCATTCCTTAAGTATTCGCATAAGTTTACTTAATCATTTGCTTAAGATATTAATTGCCCTCTGATTATACAGCACTACAGCAAAGGAATGGGAGGCGTTGATCTAATGGACCAAAAGAAAGTTTATTATGAGTACGATCGCAGAAGTAAGTGGCGTTTTTATTTACGATTGTACTCCTATAACGCGGTGAGTGCGTACCGCGTTATATGGAAACCGCGCTATAAGAAACTCGGATTTCACCGTACAAATTAGGCTAATTCGTAGCGCGTTCTATGGAAACCGTCTACCGTCTACTCAGAATTAGTACAAATCCCATCATTTGTACCGCGTTATATGGAGACCAAGAAATACAAAAGGCAAGATAAATTATAAATTATTTTTATTGAATTCAAGAGTTCATATAAGAATTGATAAAAAATAAAAAAATGAAATAAAAACTAAACTAAAAGACTGCAAGGAATTTAGGGGATGTTATTGAACGGAAACCGCGCAGTAAGAGTACCGCGTTATAGGACGGCTCCGCGTTATAGGAGGGCTCCGCGTTATATGGAAACCGCGTTTTGAAAGTACCGCGTTATAGGAAGGCAGTCGCAATTTCAGCCCCGCGTTATATGGAAACCGCGTTCACAGAGTACCGCATTACAGGAGGGTTTACTGTATTCATAATAGTTATATAATATATAAGAAACTCATATTGACTAACAGTTCCTCAATCAATGAGACTTCTATTAAATTTCGAGCAACTTTAACCAAAGAACTGATAAGTTGCTTTAGTTCAAGAAAACGTACCTTTTCAGCGTCAACCGAATTTGGAACTCATTTTATCTTTTTTTTTTTTTGATTTTTATCTGTTAATTGTAGTTCTTATTACGCAATATTTTGTAACAGTGATTAACTATAGGACTTATTTTTTATCAACTTTTGTTTTTTTTTTTTTCTTATTTTACCCGGGAATTTAATTAATTTGTCCGGTTTTTCTTTCCCAGTCTTATTTTAATTATTTAACAGAGTTCCGTTAATAACATAACAGAGCTCTGTTAGTTCTGTTAATAACATAACAGAGCTCTGTTAGCTAACATGGGGAGATAGATTTTAAAATCTATCTTCACACACTACAATACTCACTACAGTACTCTTTGTCTTTGTCTTTTTCTTTCTTCTTTTTTTTTTGTAAATGCAGCAACAACTAAGGCTGTATATTTTAATCAATTATTCGAATCACTCGAATCAGTTATGAGAATTATAAGTATTTTTCTAATTTTAGGAATCTGAATAAGTAGGCGTATGAATCAAACATATTTCGAATGTTATGAGTTTGATGTCAACGTTGTGCTCATACTCATTGCAACCTGTACTTATAAATAAATGTTGTAGTGAGTACGAATGAATCAGAGTAGTTGAATTTGCAAATACTGTTGACTTACTCATACTCATTCATACTCATACTCATTCATGAGTGCTTATGAGTAGCGAAAAAACGCTTCATTGCTGATCCCTGTTCCAAACCAATAACGTTTCATGCGCACTTTGTTTTGTTTAAATTTAAAGATTCATTGCTGATATGTACCTACACATTGCAGGTGAATTCGAATTCAAAACCATAGACACAAACCCATATCCTTTGAAAGTCTGCTATTTCCTAAAGAACTTAGCATTTCATTCTTACCAATTTTACTTAATTAATTTCCAATGAAACTCGCTCAAAACTGGTTTTTTTTATTTTTTTTAATACATCAAGATTATTTATTTTATTTATAATTTATACCACTTTTAAAATTATAATTCTTATGATTAAATATTTAATTTTATGCAGAGGAAATTTTTATAATTTTTTCAAAACATTTATTAAACAATACATATACAGTTCATTATAATGATTACTGAAGCTATTTCGATTTATTTTAAGTGTTATGTTATGGTGGTTTTCTTTAATTATTTTTTATTTATTTATTCAACTACAATACATTGAAATTAAATTTGAAACAAACATTTTTATTCAGCTATATACACTTATTAAACAAAGAGGAAAATTTAATTAAAAAAAAAATAAAATAAATAAATGTTTACTATTGCCATGCTTTTACACTGCACTCAAAAAGTAGGTTGAAAAAAGGTGTTACTAAATTTGAATTTTTATATTTTAATTGGCATCAAGATCACTACAGAGAGAGGAGGAGTATTAAACTCCTCATATTAATGCTTGTCTTTTCAAAATTTAAATGTTTCTTAACATTCTTTTCTAATTCTAAGCGGTTGTTAAATTTTTGAGTGCACAGCATATGCTTTTTTCTTTTTTTTTCTTTTTTAAATGTGCTGATTGGTGCGTGTGTGTTTATGTGTGTATGTGTGTTTATAGTGCACAAATTAATGTTGCAATTTCCAAATCATGCTCATCAGCTTTGCGTATCATAATGGCTGCCTGATTCTGATAACGTCCCGTAGACACTAAACGTATAGTGGTCACACCACAAAAGATCGCTTGTTCTGGTCCTATAATAAGGAACATTATGTTGCAAACAAACAATTCAATTTAAATCTGATTTGTTGTGTAATACCTGGCTGATTAGAGAAACCGCATATATCACTTGATTTTTCCATAAGTGTTGAATCTAAACCGGAAGAACCACCAATTTCCAAGCGATCAGCATATAAACCACACTAAAATGAAGCAAAAAAAAAACGTTAAAAAATTTTAAGCTACAGAGTATCCATCTTTGTATACAATTTTATATCGTCAAATTGGGAAGAAAGCAGAGTGGATTGTGGTATATTGATGAAGGATTTTGATATTAAACTTTCGTATACACTGCCTAACGACTACAGTGTTTACCAGGCGGAGGTCCTAGCATTAGTGAAAGCGTTGCAATGTTTGTTAACACGTTGACTGCCGCGGCAATTTTCAGAAAACTAGTCACGCAAGCTAACAACATTGACTTTTTTGGTCTTTTCCCAGAAGCCATTTATCGATACTAGCGCACTGATATAATACGATTTTATTCGTAGCTCTACACAAAAATGGCAGGTTTAGTGAGTACGAGATAACTCGTAGTTGGCACCCTAGAAGGGATCGACGCAATCTACGAGTTATCTCGTAGTTGGCAGTCGACGTGTTAAGTAAAGGGACTTTCGCTGAAAGTCTTCGGGTCCGTTCGGGCAGCGTCCCTGTTCGACTTCCACCCTCGTCAAGGGATTTCAGGAATTTCTTAAGAAAATTTCGAAACTTTCAAAGATAACTCAGATATCCAAGTAGGTATATGGCTTCTAGGATATCCTCTATATCCTTATTGCAGATATCTGCAACAAGTCCCTGATATCGTATATTTGGGTGATTTCTTCCTTGACTATATTTTTCATATTTTCTGTTAATCACTTAACATTGCTCTGTTAACTCTAACATTAGCTACTCTGTTAAAATTTGTGGTTTTTGTCTTTGCTAGTTAAATTTGAATTTATCTTCACACCCCATAACTTTACTTACATCATAGTTTGGCTTATCCTGACGTACAGCTTTACCGCCAATTTTCAAATTTGCCACAGATATAACGGCCGGAAATAGAGCAGATATGGAACAATTACGATTATGACCATAATTCGCCATGTGATATAAGGCATCAAGATCTTGCACCAATACATTGCAGGCTACAAACGAAAGATAACCAAATGCATTACATGTTAAGAAATACATAATAAAACCAAAGAAGAGTATTAAAAAATATTTCAAATGTTTCCTGGTTTCCCATTCCGTTTCACTTACGTTGAGTAATTTTATGAAAACGCACATTAGCTATAAAACTGCCTTTGACGGGTATGCGATATTGTAAGAGAGCCGCATTTTGGCTAGACCGGAAGAATTTTTTATTGGTTAAACGTGGCCTAAAGCACAAAGAAAAAAACGAACAGCAATTAACAGGTTTTAATATTCCTTAAAAATCATAAAATTATCATAATCCTTATGCCTTACCATTGTTTATAGTTGTTGCAAAACTCTTGTACCCGCTGTTCAAGCGGACGATGATGATCCCTTATGCTTGGAAAATATTCACCATTTAATTCCCAACCATCCACAAACTATAGAGATTTATGAAATGAATGAATGCAAAGAAAGAACAGAAAAGAAAAAAGGTTTTCATTTTAACCAAACACACACACACACATACATAGACACATACTATAAACTAAACCACTAAACTAAACAATATAGTGGTATAGAGGGACCTATTTAATGGATTTAAATATTTATAGTTTCTATTTATCAGTGACTTACCGCCATTAAACCGCCACTTTCACAATTTATATCATAGTGTTTCATGGTTATTTCAACAATCGTATCCGGTTCACCCACAACATAAAGACCGCAAACTTGTAGCGAATCTTCTAATTGTAGTAGAGCTGCTGTTGCTGTCGTTTCACTATTATCCTCGGCATCCGTGTTAATGTTGATAGAGGGATTGTTGAAAAGTGTTGCTCGCGTTGGTTGCTTCTTGAAAGCATAATCACCAGATTGCGATGCCACATGCATGCAATCTTATTGAGAGCGGAAAACATTAAAGAGAAACGAAAAACCAACAAAAGATACAAGTTATTGAAAAATTTAAAATCCTTAAGATGTTTGCGGTATTTAAAGCAGATGCTTAAAATTTCATTTGAATTTAAAAGAAAATTCATGCCCGAAGTTGTTGAAAGGTTAAACAGCTGTGGTCGTTTTTTTCACACCACACCACACCAAAACAAAGAGATTTCAATGATTAATTCGAATTAAATTTTTGTTACAAATAAAAGTAAAAAATCCTTTTAAATTTTATTTAAATCTTACCTTTAGATTTGAACACCATTAAGGGCTTAGTTAAAGGTACCTTTAGCTAAAGGGAACTTCGTTATTACAACTTACAGTTAAAATAAAGTTAACTGTTTCCAAAAATATGGCAATGCCGAAGCAATGTCAATAAAACTGCTTAAATAAAAAAAAACAAGTTTTTTTTAACGCAGTGGCAACGACGGGTTATTATATTGAATGCAGTGGTGAGGAACTTTGCTTAGTTCATGTCACTCTGTCTTAAGGAGTGTAACACAAAGATATTCTTTGTTGATATTACAGATGATATAACTTTAATGCCATGCTTATCACTCAATAAACTATGTTAGGTTAGGTTAGGTTAGGTCGGAGTGGTGGCTCTGATATCACAAAGCTCACTTGAACACGCATAGCGGCCCGTTGTGATGCCACGGGTGAACGCAGTCCCTGTACAAACCAAGTTCTACCAAAATCAGGGAAAAGGAAGAATTTAATAAGCTATCTGAGGGTCGTGGGTTCGATTCCCACCAGAGACTCTGGTCTGTGACACTACACCGAGCATATGGTCAAGTTACTTCGCTCGTATATAATTAGAATATAATTTGTGATTGTATTGTAATTAATAAATAAATAAATAAGCTATCTTAACTGGCAGATTATCCTTAATTCAATACATTATTTTATTAGAAAAATTTAAAATTTAACAGCCTTTAGTTGCTATCATAAATGCATACTTATTATTTCTAATATGCATATTAAATTATTTTAAATAAATATTATTATTTCATTTATTCATGTGTATTTAATACAACTGACGTCAGGCATTTAAGTGAAATGTATAATGAGACCATAGAAATCATTAAAGCTAATTCCTTAACTTCCCACATTAATGACTGTTTTATGTGTGATGCTTAATAGGAAGAAGTATATTTGCCAGCTATGAAACTATGTATAAATCTTCTCTTAATAATTTGCTAATCGAACAATTCCCAGCAAAATTTATGGTCAATTCACATGACTTTGTATCGTGTATGTTGTATTGAATACACTTGGTTGTTTGTGAATGCTCAATGCTATGCTGTATTGTGTATCTCGTATACCAAATGTTTTCTTCTTATTCTTCTTCATAATTTTTGGCATTCAAACAATTTAATAGCACGAAACCAATACAACTTTTAAATACATATGAAGAAGGTGTGTATAAGTGTATCGTATTTTTATATGAAAATTATCAACAACAAGAATACACTGTTGTATTCTCGTCCAACAGTACACTCAATACAACGATACAACGGCTTGTGTGAATTGATCAATAGTCTTAAGCGTGTGAATTATTTCTACTAAAAATGGTCCTTCATAATGAGAAGATTATGTTGTTCCGTAATCTTTTGATTTAATGCCCCACAATTACCAGCAATTACAAGCTGAAAATCTGATCTTCTTACTTTGCAAATCATGACATCATTTGATACACATTTTCAACAATTGACCTACTAAAGCAATGCTTATCTTTGACGTCATAATACCAGTACTATGAATTAGAACTCTGTCTTAGAAATACTCTAAAATATGTCAGATTTTTACATTTTAATAAACAGTAAAACAAATCTGGATCAAGTAAACACAAATTTGTTGAAGTAGCCGGTGTATCTTTATAATAAAACCGAGATCGATTAAATCTCTTTAGGCAACTTGAAGTATGGATGAGTAAAACAGTCTTATACGGTGTTCAGATATGCATCTTTATTGCGTAAATCACAATATACGCCATTATTGAGCTCAATATTACATATAAAGTTTCATTTAATTATTGCGCAATAAATACGCATATTGTTATAATATTGAGTAAAACTTAAAATGCAGCACTGTTATACGTATGTTCAGTGCGCATATTACAATTATACGAACACTTTCTGTTGATATTTGACAAATATCTGAAAACTCAAATGTCAACGACGACAAAAAAAAAAGAAAAACAAAACAACAAAACAAAATAAAAGCAATGTTGTTGAAACCACCAGCTGTCAAATGAATATTGAATACTCAGCTGAACTGCGTAAATTCTTATGTCTGAACACTTAAAGTATTGTACTCAATAAACCGAATATTGACTCAATAAAAGTTCATATCTGAACATAGTATTAAAATAATTGATTTCTTATTTACTGCATCTTATATACATACATATGTACACATGAAGTCGCCGCAGTCTATTGGGTAGTATGTTGGCTTATTAGACTTGAGGCCGTGCTTCAGCTCCTGGCTCAGGCATCTCGAACATAAAGAAATTTGAGAAAATATTTCTTCGACGACTTCATCTCACTGGACTTCAGGCAAAAACTCTGAGTGTAAATCAAATTGCCATGAAAAGTTTCTAAAAAAAAATTGAGGTTCGGAGTTCACTTCAAACTGTAAGTCACACTACTACTCCTTTATAAAATTAACACATACAACATGTGTGGTATGAGAAACTAGGTTGTAATCCTGCCTAAAGGGCAATAAAGTACGTAAGTATGTATGCACACGTATGTATACAATACCTAACAGTTAAAGTAAAAAAAATTTTTTTCTTGCAATTATTCTTACAAGTTTTGCTGGGTTACATCATTTAATCCAATTACTTTAATACGTACATGTATCCTACTGATATTCCTTGTTGATTTCTCTCTCTCTCTCTGTTCTTTGTTAATGTTTTACGATTTCCAACAATATGACAAATTAATTTACTTATGATTTCATTTCATTTTGAATGGAAGTTATTTTCGTCTTTAATTTTTTGCTGTTGTTGTTGTTGTAATATCTTATGTTATAGTATTATCAACATATGTACGTACATATATCCACAGCCCTACAGCATTGTAAACAATTTGAATTGATATTCAAAATGTGCTTTGACCATAACGAAACGCCTTCTTAAAGTGTAATTTTGGCTCAATGAAGAAATAAAATGTACAGGTTTTAACTTTAAGGGCCTTAAGATAGTTTGCATCTTTCCATGTAAGATTTCACTGTCCGACGTCCTGGAGTATCAAACGTCTCCAGATGTCCTTTGGCCAGCCACGTTTTCGTGAACCTTGAGAATTCCACTCAAGTGTCATTCTTGCTATACTCTTTCTTTCTGATAGAATGGCTGATCCTACGTTTTATTTCTGTTATTATGGGTTACTCGTAGGCTAGGTTCCCGAGATGTGATTGGCCTAGAATATCTTGCATATGATTCTGAGATACTTGTTGATGAATACTTGCATGTTTTTGCATGATGAGGTTCTATACCTGGTTTAGGTTTCACTTCCGTACAACAGAGTTGATTTACGCATGCGTTGAATATTCTAAACTTGTGGTACACCTGGATATTTGTGAGCTTCGCCCAATTGTGTGTAGTCGTCCGAATGCGGTTCTCGCTTAATTGAGGCAGTTATTTAAGTCTACTTCTACTCTGTAATTTGTTGTCATTAAACTGCCTAGATAGCAGACATTATATACGCATTCGACCGATTGGCCTTGTATCGTGATGTTGTCGATGCTTACGTGGTTAGCTCTCATGACTTTGGTTTGCTTGATACAGACATACTTACATAATTGAGTATTACAACCCCTTCAGTCAGGGTTACGACCTAGCTTCGCATACATGAGTGGCGGTACCTTCGGTTAAAGTCTACTCCGAACAACAGATTTTTGAGAAACTTTACATGACGATTTTATCTACTCCCCGACTTTTTGCCAAAAATCTGCTGAGAGGAAGTCGCCTAAGAAATATTTTTTCATATTCCGGTTTGTTAAAGAAGTCCAACCTGGAGTGAGAACCGTGGCCTCACTTCTAATAAGCCAAAACTGAACTACGGTGCGCTAGCCTTTCTAAGTCTTCTAGCTTTGTTTGCATATTGAAGACTGAGAGCGAGGGTAGACTCTTTCTTTCTAGCCCTTAAGTGTAAGTTCTGAAAAATGGCTAACAAAAACGCCTTCAAATATAAAACTATGAGCCCAACTGCCATATCGGCCAACCTAATACTATGTTCAGATATACACTTTTATTAAGTCAATATTCGGTTTATTGACTACAATACTTTAAGTGTTCAGACATAAGAATTTACGCAGTTCAGCGGCTTATTCAATATTCATTTGACAGCTGGTAAACAAAACAACTGGTTGTTTCAACAACAATGTTTTTTTATCTTTGTTGACATTTGAGTTGTCAAATATCAGCAGAAAGTGTTCGAATATTTGTAATATGCGCACTGAACATACTTATGACAGTGCTGCATTTTAAGTTTTACTCAATATTATAACAATTTGCGTATTTATTGCGCAATAATTAAATGAAACTTTATATGAAATATTGAGCTCAATAATGGCGTTTATTTCGATTTACCCAATAAAAGTGCATATCTGAACACTGTATAACTGCAACTACTACCTTTTATGACACATAACACTGCAAATTATGGATATTTCGTATTGAATGTGAAGACCCCGTGCCGGTTTCAATGTCAAGATCTCAATACAGGGTCATATGGACCAGCTGCTTGTCCAACCTTATTGTATGTTAGAATAAAATTTATATTTGCGAAGAAGTTCAGTTTTATAACAGTACAGTTAAAACGTATTTTAAAATTCTTACGAAGGAAGTGACCTACCAAAGTCTCAGGAGAATTCTAATCGTCAACACTTAACATGACCCACTAGAATATCGTGGCATCCTCACTAATATAATATGGTTTATTTTTGTGTGTATTTTTCACAATATTTTCTTGAAACTTGTTTTGTAAATAAGGCCCTTAAAAGGCCTTCGTATACTCGTTTATACGTCAAAGTGCATATGTTCGATTTTCATTGACCACAACCGTATCTCTGTATTGTATCTTAATGAAATTCAAAATCCACATATTGTCGTGGTAATTGTGTATATTTGTTAGATGGCTATTGTACGAGTATCTATATTCATTTGCCAGATATTTGCGATTAAAGTATCGGAATTTAATAAAACGGTGGAGTGTAGTAGGCATTATTCAAATTAAATCCGAAATAAATTTTATTCTGTTTTTTCAGCTGTCATTTTATGTTTTAAAATAATATTTTGCAATTTAAAAGATTTTATTTGTTTAAAAATAGAAGATAGCAAAAGAAATTCAAGGCCATTAATAATTTTTCTTGGCATCATACACTTACTTACTTTTGAGTTACACATAACCTTACTAATGGGCCAATTATATTATATTTTAAAAGCCAAGGTTTTCTTTTGCGGTCTAAGAGACAGAAAGTACTTCTACAGAAATAGTACTCTACGAGCCAAAAGAGCAATTAAAAGACAAATACTTCTCGAAAAGGGGATGAGCACAAGATTTTTGGGTACAAGTATCCGTATTTAATTAAAGCATATTCAGTTGGAAGACGCCATAGTAGTGTGTTGGTTTATTAGACGTCAGGTCACCATTCAAATTCCAGGTCAGACGTCTCCAACAAAAAACGAAATAAGTTTCTCAAAAAAAACTTTGTCGTTCGGAATCGGCTTTTAATGTGTTGGTCGCGCCACTCATATATAAAATTAACGAACACAACATAAGTGGTGTTAGAAGGTATGTAATAAGGTAATCTTGACCAATTACGTACATACGTATATTCAGTTGGAGTGTCAGTCGAACATAAAACAAATTTCTACGATGCTCTCTAGTAAATCAAAAGATGTTAGTACTCTTTGAGGCTTCACATTAGTTTCAGGGCATTTTCGGTTGCATATTGGAGGTCTGACGGACTTAGACCATTTTACTTATCTCTACTACCTATACGTACTACGAGCTTTTGAAAAATCTAAAGGATTAGAATGTCTTTCAGAAAAAAAATGGACTGCGAAAGGATGTGGTCTGATGCCTAGAAGAGGGTGAAGGCTACAGAAACGCATATTAATTCTGATGAACTTGAACTTTCGGTTTTTCTAAGATTGTCCGATAACTTCATGGTTTTATTCATAGGGTCACGAGAATAATTGGGAACTAAAGCCTGCAACTTTGATTATCGCCAGCTACATGGATAGCATTGCATCGCTCAGTACTCTTCAACTCCAACGGGAGTAAGATTGAAGTATCTGCGTGGTTACATTAGCTTACTATCCTAGCTTGAGCGACATCATTATCGATATGATACGGATCCCAAGTCATCTGCGTATCTTAAGTCTCTCCAGTGATTTATTAAGCCATTATTAGCTTATTAGCACGAGTAAAAAAATGAATTTTCAGTTCAAGCAATAGATTGAAACGAGCATACATATTAATACATACATACATATATGTATATACATATGTATACATACATAATTGCTCATTACAACCCCTCAGTCAGCGTTACGACCTAACTTCTCACACCCTTTATGCTGGGTGTGTTAATTTTGTATATGATTGGCGAGACCTACAGTTTAAAGCAATTTTATTTACTCCCAGATTTTTTGCTAGAAATCTGCTGAGAGGAAGACGTCTAAGGAATACTTTTTTATACTTCTTGTCGTTGGAGATACCTAAGCTATTATTTTCACCGTGGCCTCGCGTCTGAAAGCTAACATACTACCGACTAGACTATTTCGCCGCTTTCTTATTCTCTTTTCTACTTTCTCTCCTTTTGCCTATCTCAACTATTATCCTCTCTCTCCTTTAATACGTAGTACAAGGGATCAACTTGACCTCCGAGTAGTGTACATACTTGTCCCAGTGGCAAGTACACGTTCTCTAACCTAAACTTAACCAAGGTAGGTAGGTATAAGTGGCTGTTCCTCCAAATGAATCGGATGAACGCACTTAGGCCCCATGGGGCTCATTATGATACCAGAGTAAACCTAACCCAAAAACCTACGAGACTAGGGCGACAAGCAGTGACGATAGTTCCATGTTCACCAATTGTATATCCGCTTTTTTTTGCTTGTCTTAAAGCAACATCCTGACTACCGCAAAGATGTCAAATGAAGAATTAAGGCCTATTCCCATTAGGTCATTACTTTTGTTGTACTATGCTTATATTATCTTTACACATGCACTTATTGCGGTTTACGCATTATTGAGGTCAATATTTCATATACAATTTCAATTAATTATTGCGCAATACGCAAATTGTTATAATATTGAGTAAAACTTAAAATGCAGCACTGTCATTAGTATGTTCAGTAAGCATATTACAGTTTTCCGAACACTTTCTGTTGATATTTGACAACTCAAATGTCAACAACGATAAACAAAAAAAAAAAAAAAAAAAAACAACAATGTTGTTGAAACAACCAGCTGCTTTACTTAGCAGCTGTCAAATGAATATTGCTTATATTATATCTGAACACTTAAAATATTGTACTGAAATAATTGAATATTGGCTCAATAAAAGTGCATGTCTGAACATAGTATTAAACACTTAAACAAAGTTATAAACATTGTTTGTTAGCTTAAAATCGAAATGATTGTAAATAAATTACCTGTTATAGTGTGCAATTCATATGGACTCGATGGTGGAAACAATTCAAACGATCGTTTTACGTTTGGCCAAGCCTGTAACGAAACAAAGGGGAATACAATAATGTATCATTAGCTTGTAAATATTTATTGAATTAAAATTAATACAAAATAACATTTAGGGATTGAAATTACTTAGTTTTTGTGTAATATTTGTGTTTGCTTCCAAATGCTATAAGGATTTATAAACATGCAAATTAATATAAATTTTGATTGACATACAATACGGCGGGAAACTAAAACTACAACTAAAACTACTAAATAAACTGATTTAAATGATATGTAAACATTATCATAATTCCGAATAAAAATGAATATTTACTCACACAACAACTTAATGTAAATACATATTAAATGAAATGCTTAACTAACTAACACAAGATACTATTTGTGGATTTAAGTTGAAACCAAACATGAAATAATTGTTGGCAATAGGTATGCATATAGCCTTAGAGATGCCTTGTATTAATGAAATATTATTAAATAATTAGTAAAAATGGTTTTAAATTTATTTTTAAATAGAAATTATAACTTTTTGTGAAGTCAACCTTTTTTCAAGTTTACGATTCATATTTTGTTTTAAAAGGCTTCTGTTCTCCATTTTCCCAATCAATAACTTTTCCCTGCCATTAAAAGTAATCCCCAAAAGAATAGACTAAAAATAATAAAAATAAGTCTTTCAAATTATTGAGAAAATATCTTCATAAAAAACAACAAATAAATTGTAACATTTAACCCACTAATAAAGTCTATTATAAGAAAATCATTAAAAATTAAAACAAAAAATAAAATAAAAATACTTGACCTTTTCTCATGAGTTATTTTCAAAATAAAACCCTTTCGCTTAACCCTACACCGCTACATATGGCATTTTTTGTTTTTATTCTGATACATATATGTAATTTGTTGTAGCTCTCCTGGATAAATCTTCGATGCTGATTTTACAACGAAAATACTTGATAACTCCTATTATGATAATGGTTTACACCTCCCCAGGAACGTTATCCAAAAGTTCAATGACAAATCCAGACCACAACACAAAGTCGGCTTAGGAATCTTTTCACAAAAGTTGATTCTTAGGTCCTACCTAGCTTTAGCACTATAGAGACTAAAATAATAACTAATAAGACGATTCCGATATCAGAGAAAATTGACAGTAAAACGGCCATTAGGTTAGGTTAGGTTAGTGTGTTAGCTTTCATAACAAAAGCTCACTTGAGCACGCATAGCGGCCCGTTGTGATGCCACAAGTGAACGCAGTCCCTGTACTGACCAAGTTCCCCCGAACATAGGAGGGAGAAGTCGTTCAGGGCAAGGTCTGCACATTTAAAGCACGACTACCCTGCGCTGGAAAGCCAGCCAGGAATGGCCATTAGATTGCTAGAGAGTGTTTACATCATATCTAAGGCGGTACAAGATTTCTGGCAAAAACTCTAAGAGTAAATAAACCTGCCATGAAAAAAGTTTCTCAAAAATCTGTCGTTCGGGAACGTAGGTCCTGGCACTCATGTATAAAATTAACACACACAACATGAGTGGTGTTGAGAAGCTAGACCGTAATCCTGACTGAAGGGTTGTAGTGGCCACATATGTATGTATGTATACCCAGTGTGAGGTTCCCAGTTCCCTTAGTATCACGTTCGCCACCATCTCCAGATCTTCAAACGTTCTGTCACCCAAAAACTGATGACTTTGGTTCTGAAGTTCAGGGCACTAGCATAAATGGTGTTGTACCGATTCCATTTCCTCCATATCACGGCAGCTTCTGCAGTAATCCTGGTGCGACAGACCGAGCGTGTCAGCGAAACAGCAAATAACGCAAGATCCCGTTAAAATTCCTGTTAGAATGCGAACCGTTCTTTTGTCGAACTGAAGTAGTCCCCTGGTTCTCCCGTTTTCCACTGCTGGACGCAACAGTTTTGAATTTCGGCAAGCAGATATGTTGGACATCCCTCGGTTTATTGAATTCCATGTTGTTTTTATCAATTTGGAAGAGTAGAGGCCTGCAGAGGCACATATATCCACTCTACCGTCTATTGCTCAGACATCTTCGATCTCTCCCGTGCCAGATCATCCGCCTTTTCGTTTTCCTCTATGCCATAGTGGCCCGTAACCCAGCAGAAGCAGGTGTTGTGTTGAAAAATATGGTGTAGAGAGTCCGTGCAACTCCTTATGCCCTTTGATTTCACGATATGAAATTCTAGCGCTTTGAGTGCTGCTTCACTGTCCACACATATGATCAAGTTCGAAGGAGAACCGAGCACCTAGGATTCAATCATACGTGCAGCTTCAATACAAAAATCTCCGCCTGAAGTACACTGGCTTGGCCAGGTAATCTGTATGACCCATGTAGTGCGAGTTTATTAGAATAGATCTTATATCCAGTTCCACATTCCATTTTTGAGTCATCGCTAAAGATCGTTATATCACCATCACCGAATACAGCTTCAGCAATCCATTCTTACGGTATGGGAGTATAAGTTTTATATGTTCGAAAATTATTGGCTTTAATTCCCTTCCAAATAATGAGTTCTCCAGATTCCGAGACAACGACAGATGGCAACTCTATTATCCTAGCACCTCAGCAACCCATTCTTACGGTATGGGAGTGTAAGTTTTATATGTTCGAAAATTAGTGGCTTTAATCCTCCTCCAAATAATCAGTTCCCCAGATTTCGAGACAACGACAGATGGCAACTCTATTATCCTAGAACCTCAGCAACCCATTCTTACGGTATGGGAGTATAAGTTTTATATGTTCGAAAATTAGTGGCTTTAATCCCCCTCCAAACAATTAGTTCCCCAGATTTCGAGACAACGAAAGATGGCAACTCTAACATCCTAGCACCTACTATCGTAGATTAATGCAACTTAAAGAAAGTAAAGAAGAAATAAGAAGATGTGGGTGAACCCCAAGGAGGAAAACCATAAAGAATCCTTTATTTACTTACAAAAGAAATCGAATTGCTTCTGAGTTGGAATACAAGGAATGAAGTTTTCTAAAAAATAATCTGCCGTACAGTGTAATATAAAGTCGTTTCTTACCGTTTGGTGGAACTTTACAGGGTTTTTTCTTACCCCTAAACGTATTCATTGTTTCGTTTTAATTACTTTCTTTCTGTTTTTGTTCTTGCACAAACTTTGTGACCAAAGTCAATATGACCCTTTCTGTTGTTTCATTGTTGTCAACAATACTTTCTTGCAACATTTTTATTAACTCGAGTATTTGACTTAAAAGACCTTTTCTGTTAAACAAGTTTAACCCGAGAGAATCATTTCAAAGTAAAGATTCCTTATTATTGTTGCACAGGGTTAGCAAGTAATTGTCAACGAAAAGTGAGGGACTGATTGTCAACAAAATATCCTTTAATATACTTATTCTTGTTACTATTCTTATACTGTATACGAGTATATATCCTGTACTCTTTTTCATTTTTTTTCTTCTTAAAAGTCAAGAATAATTCAAGTGCAAAATGGTCGAGTAGTAAGAAAAATACTTGAAGTGCTTTTTAAGTGCATTAAATCGAAGCAACAATTTCTTAGTGTCTCTGTGTGTTTTCATGGCATGGCACAATAAAAAGTATGTAGTTTGTTTTTATTTTTTAATCCAAACGATTCGACTACAAATTGCATGAGTTTCAATCAAAAAAACACAAACAAAAATTTCCAAAACAAGCAATGAAAAGTGTGTAAGTAGATGAGATTTGTTGTCGTCATTTACAATTGTTGAAAACTTTTAAGTTAATGTTGAGTACAGTATTTCCTTTTATAAACTATTCAATGTAAAAGGAATACAAATTTAAGTGTATTTTCGATTCACTGACATTTTCATTGTAGCACCCCTACCCTTTGGGCATAAAGATCAGCATAATGAGATGATACAAATACAAGAGGTTTTTAAATAATCTCTTGATTTTATTTTATATTTGCTTTTACAAGCTCTTTAGATCCCCAGTGAAATCTGCATTACGCTTACGTAATATGCGATGGAAAGATATGGGTAATACTCGTACTTCTCTACTTTCCTTCAATTAATATGAATGAAGGACGATACCAAACTCCAGTATTAGAAGCTTCAGGCTTCGAAAGAATTTATTCACAAACAGTAACAGCCCCTCTGTTGCAGATCTTGCGCTGACCGACCTCTCCCTCTTGGATTCGGGGGAACTTGGTCAGTACAGGAACTGCGTTCACCTGTGGCGTCACAATGGGCCGCCATGCGTGCTCAAGTGTGATTCTGGTATGAAGCTACCACACTGACCTAACCTAACAGTCCCTCTAGACTATCATTCGCATATAGTCTGTATGATGTACTATTTTTTATATGTTCCAAGAATGGCCACTGATCTTCTTAGAGAATTTGCATAAGATTTTTGATTAAAAATCTATTTTTTTAAAATTGAAAATCTCTACTCACAAAATTAGTTCAGCTATCCCACTACCACCATCAGTAAGTTGATAAACTAATGGGAAAAACTATTCAATCGTGCTGTAAATAATTTGTAATTTTCTCCAAGATTAAGCAGGATATCAGATATAACTGACCCATAATATTCACATATGTAACTCCGTCATACGGTCTTACATTAGACTGTGCTACCGCAAATGATTATCGGATTTCTTCTTCAATTCAAATTGTTTCTCTAAATACTTTCATAAACGCCTTTCCCCCGGGTCCAAATTAATGTAGTGTAATGTTGAAGTCGCCGTAGTTTAGTAGGTAGTGGTTTGGCTTATTAGACGTATGACCCGAGTTCAACCCCAGGTTAGACATCAAAACGAAATATGAAAAAAAATTTTCTCCGGCGACTTCCTCTCAGCAGATTTCTGGCAAAAACTCTGGGAATAAATAAATTTGCCATTAAACTGTAGGTCCCGCCACTCATGTATAAAATTAACGCACACAACATGAGTGGCGTGAGAAGCTAGGCCGGGATCCTGACTGAAGGATTGTAACGGCCAATTATGTAATGTAAATTAATGTAGACAACATCTGTAACATCTCGACTGAATAAGAGCTGAATAATCATTTGATTACACTTCTTAAGTCAATTCTATTTTATACAGTATTTGGAATTAGTCTGCTAGGCCCCTGATCTTTAATACAATTTTCCCATCTTCGTTATCGTTTTTGTAGAGATATTCTTTATCTTTTGCCTTATGAATTTCGACTTCGCTGCCATCATTCGCATTCGGGAACTTTCCTGACCGCTATATCTATGGACATAATTATTTGGTGAATATCCGCCATATGTCCTTAAGCAGGCCTTAGTTCAAAATGGCAATGTGTACTGCTGGAATGCATTTTTCACAATTTCTTCCCATATTGATATTAGTTAGTCGTAGTGTAGTAGACCGTAGTTCAAACCCTATTTCAGACATCGCGAACAAAACGAAATATTGAAAAATATTTCTTCGGCGACTTCCTCTTAAAAATCGGTCATTCGGTGACGTGAGTGCCTAGACTGCGTCATAATAGGGGCAATGAAACTTTTTGTATGGGTGCTATATTGTCATTATAGATCACTGTCTAATCTGCAGTACATTTGAAAGCATGGCCACTTTGCAAAAAAAAAAAAAAAAAAAAAAAATATTGGCGCTAAATAGAGTCTTGTACGTCTATCGCATTCGAAGTGAGACAACACAGAAATACTAGGGAGGTCATTTATTTTTCGATTTTAAATACGAGTATGTTGGATGCTTAATGGATGCACCAGTTCCCGTTGATTCCACGCTAATCCTGACAAACGAATGTAGAAAGACAGATTGATACCTTGGAGCTAACGTAATAGACTTAATCGTTAGAACTTGTTAACTGTCGACCGCTTGTAATACAATACTTAGCGAAAGTTTCAGAACTTTTACTTAGGCTTAGAGTGGAAAAATCGATTCCACGAAATATGTGTGGAGCTGTTCTCGCCGACATCTAGAAGGCAGTGTGTTGGTTTGTGGTTCAAACCTCAGTTCAGACATCTCAAATAAAACGAAATATGAAAAATATAGCTTCGGCGAAGGCCTTTCAGCAGATTTTTGGCAAAAATTCTAAGAGTCATATAAAATTGAATGAATAGTTTCTCAAAAAACTGTCATTCGGAGTCGACTTTAAATTGTAGGTCCCGCCATTATAAAATTAAGGCACACAACATGAGTGGTGTGGAAAACTTGGTTCTCACCGAAGGTTTTTAAGTAAATGGGCTGTTTTCTAAAAGAAGATTTGGGAAATTTACGGCAGGTCTTAAATTGTTTAATTATTTAATATTTTTCAGAATGATATTTACTGAGAATTTAAAACTTTTACCGTTGAGTGTGGGTTTGTTTGTTCTTATCCTTTTAATGCTTAAATCTTTGAAATGAATGAATGAATGAAATGTTTTCAAGACATATTTTATTTTATTTCTTCTTTTTATTCTGTTATCTCCTCTTAATGTTTTTAAAATAATTTTTAATTCGTTTTATTTTAAGATTATCTTTTCGAAAATATCACCAACTTTAAAGGCTGTCTTTGTTGCGCATTTATCTCCTTTTTTTGCTCTCCTTTGGTTGCTATCCTTTCCTTTCCATGGTTACTTTAATGTCTTTAAAATACATATTCTCTTCATGTTTGTGGCCTTTTTTATAGTACGAAGCAAAAGAAAGAAAAGGTACTTTTTTATTTATATTTGTTTATCATAATGAAGTTTTTAATTATTCATTATGATTACATGGTGGTGGTTTCTTTAACTCTTTCATCACGTTTTATTTTTTTCTCATCATCTTTTTATTTTTAATTTAAAAAAAATTTTTTTTTTTTTTGGTAAGAAATTCTTGCAAACGCTGAGCAGTGTTGGATTGCATGGTGAGCTCAACATTTTTGTGTTTAATTTTAAATCGTTTTCGGAAATCAAATTAAAATCTTTTCATATTTTCATTGCTTAAGCCAATTATGAAAACTTTTCAAAGTTGCTTTAAGTGTTGAGTTTAAATGAAAGCATTTTCGCTTAGACATGTCAAGTGTCATTCAATTTAAATCCTTTAAAGCTTTACCTTAGATTTATATTGAAGGTAGCATAGGAATTAATAGAATTTCCCTTGACATTCTAAGGGCCATTATAACAACTTGCCGTTAAACTTTGGTTTAGTTAAAGGTAACTTTAGCTAAATGGAACTGTAAAGTTATCTTTAACTTATTTTCGTTATTACAACTTACAGATGAAACAAAGTTAACTGTTTTCAAAAATATGGCAGTGCCGGAGCAATGTCGATAAAAGTGCTCAATTAAACAAGTTTTTCTTTAACGCAGTGGCACTGACAGGCTTCATTTTTTTGTTTGTTTAAATTTGAAGTTGCCATACTGAAAATAATATATAATATGGCAACATAAACTTAGCTTTAAAAGTTACCGGCAGGATGATCCTCCCTTTAGCTTAACGCTGTCTTCTATCTTATGGGGCACCAGAGACCAGCATTGAGTATTTAAAAAATATGAGTAGATTCGAATCATACTCATAATATCTGATACTTATACGCATTCATACTTATTTTAATATCATACTACTCATATCCAAAGTTTAAAGTACTCATCGTACTCATACTTAAAAATACGCATGTTGTTATTGATTTCGACTCCCCATGGCTCAACATTTACAAGAATCACAAAATAAGTATGATAGAAGGTTGTGTGTGTTCGAATCACTCGAATCATTTATGAGTATTATAAGAATTTTTTTAAATTTAGGAATCTGAATGAGCAGGCGTATGAATCGAACATATTTCGAATGTTATGTGTTGTACTTTTACTCATTGCAACCTTTACTTATAAATCAATTATGTTGTAGTGCGTACGAATGAATCAGAGTAGTTGAATTTCAATACTGTTGACTCACTTATAATTAACATTTCATGAGTACTTATGAGTAGCGAAAAAAAAGATTCATTACTGATCTCTGGTATCAGTATGAAAACCATATAGCACCCGAAATTTTAAAGAATTCATCGAATTGGATATTCTATTGCCATTAACCGAATTATTTTCATATGTGTTCAAGTAAATAATGGGCAAAGTAATCTCCCCGTCATTTTTTTTGTTTTACCGCAATATTAGGCTCCTGTCCCGAGGTCCTAGTTGGTAGTGTATTAAACCTCAAGTGTCGATGACGTGAGATCGATTCCCACCAGGGACTCTGGATGTTCGTGATTGTTTGAGAAACTTTTTCATGGCAGGTTTATTTACTCTCAGAGTTTTTGCCAGAAATCTGCTGAGAGGAAGTCGCCGAAGAAATATTTTTTTTTCTTATTTTATTTTGATGTCTGGCCTGGGGCTCGAACCCGGGCTTTACGTCTCATAAGCGAACACATTACCTACTAGACTACGGCGTCTACCATTATACAGTAGGAAAAAAAGAAAATTAGAATTATTAATCGAAAGCAATTCTCACAAAATATGACGAGAGTTTATACACTGGTCATTCCTTTCTGCTATAAACTACATATCTTTCCAGTATTCCAACACAATGCACTATGCGTTGATCACTAAAAAAAATTCATATTTCAGCCACTCTGGGGCCTTACAAACTTTCTAACAAATGTATCCAAGTTCACAACCTATTCCTTAAGAAATTTTTTATATGTCACTGCTGTGTGAAAGAGAAGACCTTTCTTCCTTCCCTTCAAATATATCAACTTGAGATCTCAAAAACCTGTGCAACAGGTAAAATATAATATGGCAAGTTGTAACATAAACTTAACTTTAAAAGTTACCGGCAGGATGGTCCTCCCTTTAGCTTAACGCTCTCTTCTATCTTATGGGGTACCAGAGACCAGCACTGAGTATTTAAAAAATATGAGTAGATTCGAATCATACTCATAATTTCTGATACTTATACGCATTCATACTTATTTTACTATTATACTCATACTACCCATATTCAAAGTTTGAAGTACTCATCGTATTCATACTTAACAATACGCATGATGTTGTTGATTTCGATTCTCCTTTACTCAACATTTACAAGAATCACAAAATAAGTATGATTAGCGTACGAACACTACAATACTCACTAGAAGGTTGTGTTTTTGCATTGTTTGCTGTCTTTGTCTTTTTCTTTTTTTGTAAATGCAACAACAACTAAAACTGTAAATTTGGTGAATGATTCGAGCCAATCGAGTCACTTATGAGTATTATAAGTATTTTTCTAAATTTATGAATCTGAATGAGTAGGTGCATGAAGTGTGAATCAAACATATTTCGAATGCTAACGTTGTACTCATACTCATTGCAACCTGTACTTATAAATCAATATTGTAGTGAGTACGAATAAATCAGAGTAGTTAAATTTCAATACTGTTGACTCACTCATACTAAAAATTTCTCACTTGAATCATTTTTGAGTATTATAAGTATTTTTCTAAATTTATGAATCTGAATGAGTAGGCGTATGAATCAAATATATTTCAAATGCTAACGTTGTACTCATACTCATTGCAACCTGTACTTACAAATCAGTGTTGTATTGAGTACGAATAAATCAGAGTAGTTGAATTTCAATACTGTTGACTCACTCATACTCAAAATTTCATTCATTTCTGAAAAAACGATTCATTGCTGATCTCTGTTGGGTACTCATAATAATGAAAAACAGTTTATCTGTTTATCCGTTAAAATCCTCCCTTTAGTTAACGGCGATTTGTATTAATGGCGCTAAATATTGAATTCAAGTTGAATATCCAATAAAAATTTAAATTTTCGTCTGAAAGATTTGTTGTCGATCTTATTGTAGGGTAGGTTAGAGGACGTGTACTTGTCAATTAAGACAAGTACACTACCCGGGGTCGAATTGACCCATTGTACAACTATTGTAGGGTATGATAGTACCAACTATGCTGGTGTATTTTCCTGATATGCATTTTAAATCATTGATTATTTATAAATAAAAAGGCAGAGATTAAATCAATTCATTTTCTAATCATTTTCTTAATGCTTTAGTTTGTTTTACTCACTAAAGAGTTCTTATCATAAATAATTTCATTTTAAAATACTAACCTCATTAGTATTCTTTTGACTTTTCTAAAGTGAATATGGATTTAAAATTATTACTATTCGGTTTGTTATTAATTTTATTAAATCTCTGCTTTAATACTAAAGCTCTACGCACAATACAACAGCCATCAATACAGGAACCAAATGTGAGTTGTAAAGTCTCTATTCGACACTATTTCTAGCATTAATTTGAAATCATTTTTTTTTTTTTTTTTGACAGCATCTTCAATCAAATATGTATTTCTCGATATTTGAACAACAAAAACGCAACACAAATTGTGGCTACAAATTTAATGGCAAACGAATAAAATGTTGAAAATGGTTTTATATAGTGTAGTTTGTCCAAAAAAAAAAAGAATAAAATTGAAAATAAAAATAAATTAAAATGAAGTGCTATTTTTACCATGATTGTATTCTTTTATAAATGAAATGAACGAATTTTAAATCAAAAGTAAACGTAGCCTAACAAATTATTTTTTGACCCTTACAGTCCTCTAGACAAAGTGTTGGGAAACAATTTCTGCAAAGTTCCTGCTCAGCAGTATTCCTCTAAAATTCAGACAAGAAATTTGTGCCGCAATATGACACTGAACACGATTCAAAAACCAATAGTTTTCCCCCAAAATGTTTGTTCCATTACCTATACAGCACCTTCTGCATCGTAACCATACATACATAACTTACAACCCTTCAGTCAGGATTACAACCTAGTTTCTCACGTCACTTATATTGCATGCGTTAATTTTATACATGAGTGTTGGGACCTACAGTTCAAATTCGACTCCGAGCGACAGATTTTTGAGAAACTTCTCATGGCAATTTTATTTTACTTTCAGAGTTTTTGCCAGAAATCTGCTGAGAGGAAGGCACCGTTTTCGTTTTGTTGGAGATACCTGACCTGGGGTTTGAAACTTGGCTTTGTGCAGCCAAATGTCTGATATGACCAGATTCGGAAACCAAAAGTTTCCTCAAATTATTATTCCATTACTTGTGCGGCAGTGCTGGTAGTAATTATGACGACCTTCTGCAACTTGAACGCCTAAGGCCATATCCTCACTAACACTCAGAAAGCCGTCAGAACTACTAAAGTGTTTATTTTAACAGAACACAGTTTAAATTCTAAAGTGGATTTTAAAGTATTTTCGTTGGTTCCCTGGGTGGTACTGTTACGATATTTACGGATCGATTGATGTCGAAATTATAAGCGAATGCTATAGAATGTTCAAGCGCATGAAATAATTTTCAAAAAAAATTATGACATGGGGTCGCCTAAGACGTAATATATAGGATGTTTTTTATAGAGGTATAGAACTTTAAGTTGGCATTACTTTTCAAGATGGCGACCGATTTAACAGCTTTCAAGTGATTTATTCTCAGTTTGGTTTGGCAATTCATCATGAATAGACTCACGCCTGAACAACGCTTGCAAATAGTGCAATTTTATTTCGATTTATTAAAAGACACGTTTGGTGACCACCTAATTTCACGTTTTGGACCTGTGAATTGGCCTCCAAGATCTTGTGATTTAACACCGCTAGACTACTTTCTGTGGGGCTATGTAAAGTCATTGGTCTATGCGGTAAAGCCACAAACGCTTGACCATTTGGAAGACAACATTCGCCGGGTTATTGCCGATATACGGCCACAAATGTTGGAAAAAGTCATCGAAAATTGGATGTCCAGATTGGACTACATCCGCGTCAGCCGTGGCGGTCATATGCCAGAAATCATATTTAAAATGTAATGCCACAAGATTACCTTTCGGATAAATAAATTTCATGTCAATCGAATAATCCATCGTTGTTTTATTGCAATTTAAAGTTCTATACCTCTATAAAAAACACCCTATTTTAGCAACTGAGCTAGAATTGCGTTCTGCATCCTCAAGAATATTTGGCAACATTTAGGTCAGAAACTTGGTTTGTAAATGGTGATGTCAACTAGCCGCCAACAAGTTACGATTTGACACCGTTGGACTATTTATCTGGTTGCTAAAGAAAGAGAGTAATAAACGGAAAATTTCTACATTATACTATGTTCAGATATGCACTTTTATTGAGTCAATATTTGGTTTATTGAGTACAATATTTTAAGTGTTCAGACATAATAATATACGCAGTTCAGCTGCTTATTCAATATTCATTTGACAGCTGGTAAACAAAACAGCTGGTTGTTTCAACAACATTGTTTTTATTTTGTTTGTTATTTTTTTGTTTTTTTTGTCGTTGTTGACTTTTGATGCTCACTGAACATATGTACTTATAACATAGCTGCATTTTAAGTTTTACTCAATATTATAACAATTTGCCTATGTATTGCGCAATAATTAATTGAAAATTTATATGAAATATTGAGCTCAATAATGGCATTTATTGCGATTTACCCAATAAAGATACATATCTGAACACCGTATTAGGCGCACATCAACACATGAATAGAATGGCGAAAATATAACTGTATGCCATGGCATTATAATTGAATTCATAGAAGACATGCAGCATCGGAAGTCCTATTCTAAGTTGAACGGGGAAGACGATCAATTGCAACTTAAAGAAAAATGTTTCGAATGAAATGCATTAATAAATAAACAACGTACATACGGCCTAGCTTCCACACCACTTATGTTGTGTGCCTTAATTTTATGTACAAACCTACAGTTTAACGTTGACTCCGAAATACAGATTTTAAGAAACTTTTTCATGGCAGGTTTATTTACTCTCAGAGTTTTTGCCAGAAATCTGCTGAGAGGAAGTCGCCGAAGAAATATTTTTTTTCATATTTCGTTTTTGATGTCTGGCTTGGGGCTCGAACACACTACCTTCTAGACTACGGCGACGACTATAAGCAACGTATCTAATCGTATTTATTTAAAGTCGAGCGACGCATTAATTTTGTTTAGCATGCAACAAATATCTGTAGAAATCAAGAATAGCTTCTAAAGCATTCTGAGAGTATTTAAATGCTACGGAATTCATTTTTAGCTCATTAAATTGCATTTCACCGATGATTGTTTATTATTATAGCAATGACATCAGATGCTAAAATACGTTTCTATTTAATCATTTCAAAAAACCAAATTGCCTTAGTCAACCTCTCTCCAATGTATTCTTATCATAAATATTGGCATTCTCATGCAAGAATGTATGTATTCAGTTGTCCACTGACTTTGTGCTTGCAAATATGGATTTCAAAATATTTTTATTCGGTTTCTTATTAATTTTTTTAAATCTCTGACGTAATATTGAATCACAACTAGCAATACAAAAACAGTCATTAAAGTTGGAACCACCTGTGAGTTGTAAAACCTCTACTAGACATCATTTCCGATATTAATTTGAAATCTTTTCACAGAGGCTACCATATCATGTGCGTTATTATATGTTTGAACAATCAAAACGTAAAACTAAATGTGGCTACAAACATAATGGCAAACCAATAAAATGTTGAAATCGACTTCGTAATATATTTTTTATAAAAAAAAAAATAATGATCGTCATAATCCTTAAAGATATGAAACCACTAATTAAAATATAATAAAATAAATAAAAATCAGTTAGAATGTGCGTGAGAAAAATATACATATAGTACATGTACAGTGAGCGTCAAAAGTACGCTAAAGATAAAATTGTAACAATCACCAAAGTCAACTTTTGCCACTTAAGGAGAGTGCCCGAAAAAATTTGACAACATTTAGAAATTATTTGTAATTTTTTTTTGTATCAATTTTAAAAACTGGTAATGAAACAGTTTTAAAATAACAATAACGGTAATTTATTAATGTAAATTTTTTTTTTAATGTGCAGTTTCTTTTGACGCTCACTGTATGTACATATATTTAAATAAACAAGTCACTGATTGAGCATTTCATCTAAAAAAAAAGTTTTGTGATAGTCTGAATCAAAACACAGCTCAGTAGTAATTGTATCAACTTTGTTTTGAGTCTTCTCAAGGCACAGATTTATTTTATAACGTGAGCTGAGTGCTTGAGAGGGAAATTTGTTTTTGGACGCTACGGATCAACTTGCTGAATTTGAGTACCAACCATTAGCGCAGGATTAGCCTAAAGTGCAGAATTAAGTACCAGATTTCATGACATTTATGTACTGATTTATTTACTTTATGTATGAATTTATGTACTTCAGCAATGCCGCAACAGGGGAATATCAACACACACAAATATAGGGTGGGCCATCTATCAGTTTAAATTTCAATCGTCGGTTATTTCGAATCTGACAATACTTATGTCATTCAATTCTGTCACAAAATTCCGTATATTATCTCCACTGAACGTAATGAAACGATATACGTTTACATACATAATTGGCCATTACAACCCTTCAGTCAAGATTACGGCCTAGCTTCTCACACATCTAATGTGTGTGCCTTAATTTTATACTTGAGTGGCGGGACCGTCGACTCCGAAGGACAAATTTTTGAAAAATTATTCATGGCAGGTTTATTTACTCGCAGAGTTTTTGCCAGAAATCTGCTGAGAAGAAGTCGCCGAAGAAATATTTTTATCATATTTCGTTTTGATGTCTGGCCTGGGGCTCGAACCCGTTCTTTACATCTAATAAGCGAACACACTAGACTGCGGCGACTACGCTTGAGCAACGTTGGGATTTATTGGAAATTTTTGCCCATGAGAAACTGCAGGACGCATGGGCAAAAATTTGCTCAAGCGTAGTCGCCGCAGTCTAGTGATGTCGAAAAACCATCTTTTCGGGTCTCAGAAAACCCACACGGGGTCTTACAAAGGCAAATTCACTCACATTTCTGTGAAAATAAGGACGGCGCAACCATTATGGTCAATGGATACACATATCGCATCATGATAACCGGTTTTTTTGTACCCGCTCTTCATGATTTTAATATGAAATAGGTTTGGTTTCAGCAGGAAGATGTAACTTGCAACACATCTCATGCTACAATCGATTTATTGCGTCGAACGGTTGATGGGCGTTTAATTTAACCTTCAAGAAGCTGCAATTTGACACCATTGAAATATTTTCTGCGGGGCGCCGTTAAAGAAAAGTGTTATGCTGACAAATCGGAGACAGTTGAGTATTTGAAGGCCAAAAATCGTAATGCCGTTATCGAGATTCGACCCCATAGACTCGTAAATTGCTTCAATCGAATGATGTACTGTGAGACCAGCCGCGGCAGTCATATGAATGAAATAATATCCAATTTCTAGCCGGAACATTGCATTTATTGCATTTTAAATTTCCCATCCTATACAACTGGAGCAAACAAAATCAAAATACTTTTCAAACTATAGCATTTAAAAGTGCTGAAATGCATTCGATTAGCTCTTTGACCCATTACCAACCAAGAGGGCATTTATTACATTAAGGATGACCTATCAATAGCTGATAAAATTTTCTATTTAATCAATTCCAAAAAAATCAATAGGTAGTAGTTGGTTATAGTCCGTCTCATCTCCAAAGTATACTTATCATAAATAATTTCATTCGAATATAGGAAATCAATCAGTATTCACCTGACTTTGTGCCAGGGAAAATGGATTTTAAAATATTTCTTTTCGGTTTCTTATTAATTTTATTAAATCTCTGTCGCAATATTGAAGCTCAGCAGTCAACAGAAGAGTCTACAACTATAAATCCAGAATTAAGTTGAATAGTTGTTAGAGAACTACAACGTTTGTAGTTAGAATTATACAAATATATTAATATTATTATATCCTTACAATATCCTTTTACAGGGAACAGATCCTCAAGTACAATATATGTTGATTGCCGCACCCAAACGTTTTACAAAATGTGGCTACAAACATAATGGCAAACCGATAGATTGTGAATATTGAGTTTATTTTATACGACCAATAAAAAACCAATTAAATTAATGTAAAATCGTATGATAGTTTTTCATTACAATAGTTTCAAAAAAACTAGACAGGATTCGTCAATAATATTCAGAAATATCTCAAAAAATTACCTTAAAAATAATATCAAGAAGTAATTTTTTTTGAATATCGATAACAAGCAATGATTTATCGATTAATTTGTAGAGATTCTGAAAAATCAAAAAATTCGTTTTTTTTTTGCAAAAACAATTGGGCAATTCACACAACTTTGTATCGTGTATGTTGTATTAAATACTTTTGTTTGTTTGTGAACGCTCAATACTATGCTGTATTGTGTATTTCGTGGCATTCACACAATTTGATAGCACGAAACCAATACAGCTTTTAAAAACATATGATAAAAAATGTATATAAGTGTATCGGATTTGTACATGAAAATTATCAACAGCAAGCATACACTATTGTACATTCGTCCAACAATACAGTCAATACAAGGATACGAAGGCTTGTGTGAATTGACCAAATATGTATAAGCGTATCGGATTTTGACATGAAAATTATCAAGAACAAGCTTACACTGTTGTATATTCGTCCAACAATACACCGAATACAACGATACGAGGGCATTTGTGAATTGCCCAAAATAATAATAAAGTATATCTGTGTCAACTTCAAAAGAAGGCATTTACTTAACACCAGATAGCACTGCTCACTATCCTAAGAAATTAATAAACATGATGAAAATTCATTGTTATTGGAATTAAGGGCTTAAACCATTTCAAATTCATTACTTTCCAAACGGAGTAAGAAAAAAAGCGCCAATACTGCTAAAAAAAATCAGCTTGATTTCAATTATGATTCCCTAAATAAATGGCATAATTGAGATCGGATGGTTGGAAGGAGTGTTGAAAAATTCAGGTCTTTAGTACTTTTTTCAGTACTTATCCATTTCAAAAATACCGCAGTAACCATGCTACACTTTAAGTACTTTTTTTTATTATTACATATGTATTTTATGTTTCGGGTTTTTCAACTATTAATGGGTTAGCAACATGTTCAACATAATGCTAAAGGTAGAATTAGTCTTTAGCACCGGTTAGCCGAACGTACGTTCGTTTTTACAACAAGGAAAGCAATGAGAACGCTTTCCGAATCGTATAGTAATTTCGGTAAGCATTTAATTTTTGTTTTAAATATGCTAAAATGAACGTACATTCCGTTACGTTCCGTCGACAATTGACTAAACGGAGCTTTTATGTTTCGAATCAAATTTTTTTGTTTTGCAGATGAGACACAGGTATCAGTCGTTAGTTTTTCTATTCCATTCCGTATGTGTATTAAGTATAAATAAATATTTTTTTTACAAAAGTACCATTTGATGCAAAAAAGTACTCTTTCAGTACCATTTGAAAATTTCAATTTTGCAACACTGGTTGGAAGTGTAATAAAAAATTTATTTTTTCTTAAAATTATAAATTTTTATTCTCTTTTTTTATTTTTATTTATTACTTATATATTAATACTTAAAAATAGAATACTAATAATAATTATAATAAAGAGAAATTATTAATTTTTATTTTTAAAACAACGTCTCGGTTTGCCCGTGTGCGTAACACCACAATAAATGTAACGATGTCGTACAGTTAAAATCATGGGACTCAATTTGCGGGTCTTTTGAACGGTCTATAAAAACAAAAAAAACAGAAAACGCAATTAAAAATACAAAAAGAAAAAATAATAATTAAGAAAAATATAAAAAAAATCAATGAATATAAATTGCAATAAAAATTAATTGTTAACCGATTGTGGGTAGTAAAGTCCAAATCAATTAAAATAATCACAGATTTCATCACAAAATGTCTGAATTTTTTTTTTTTCCTTTTTCGTTTTTTTGTTTGATTTCTTTTGTATTATGCCGCCTAGAAATTGTTCATGTAATTTAATCTGATTCAAAAACGCAATTTCATATTAATTCGCCCTGACGGACGACCCACATATTTTCTCTATATCAGCGTAGGAAATTTGAAATGTTATTACTTTTATTACAGCCACCAGCAAGCTGCCTAGCTCACCTGTGATCTTCTATTGATTTGAAAAAACTCCATGTTTACTGTATTCCCTAGACTTTCACTAACAATTGAGATGCAAAACAGCAGTTTTATTAGAATTTGTATGAAATCCATAATTTTTCTTTTGAATTTAGTTGAAGACAGTGAACTGCACAACAACAATATTGTCAACCATAAAGTTTTAAAGTCAATAATTAACTGATAAACGAAAATGTTTTTTTTATGAAATGAAGTCTTCTTTACTTTTATTATTATAATTTTATTTTGTTTATTTGTTGTTTTTCTGAAATACTTACAAGAAATCTCTTCTTGAAAGGAAAACGGAAAAACATATCAGCAGCATTCATTAAAAAAATAAAATAAAATAAAAAAGTGTTACAGAGTTATGAATGAATATTATTAATACAGCATGATTTGAATTTGTTTTTTTTTTTCTTTTCAAATGTTATCTGCCAGAACTGGCCAATCGTGAAGTATGTATTGTAGTTGGCATAGTACCAGTGCATAGTCGTTAATTATGAAAAAGAAATCATCTGCAGTTGCATTTCAAGTTTACAAATTTTATAAATAGGCCTTTAACTACAAATTATAAATTTACCTCTCATATTTACATATATATTTGTAATAGGACTACACTTAAAATTTTTAATGTTTTTAATAAAAAGTCTTAAAGTACAAGATCCTTTTTTCAAACATATATTTTATTCACCAGGCTGCAGGTTGGAAGTGTAGTATTTTCTAAAATGAGTTCAATTTCGGTCGAGAATCCTTTACAAGCTTGTAGAATACACTCTTAACCTCCTTGCTTCCATAAGGAGGAGCCACATGCAAAATTTTACAAGAAAATCAATGGTATAATTGGTCAATTCACACAAGCCGTTGTATTGATTGTATTGTTGTACGAATATATATATACCAACTCAACCATCACTTGGAAAACCTAGAAGTTGTGATAGACGTTATGGCTAACATAGGAGGATCAAATTACATTCGCAAATTACCCAATCAGTAATAATTCAAGCGACATCTGGGTGAGAGCCAACGTTTTACAATAGAACTTACGTTACGACTGTAAAATCTTTATTTCATGTAAACGTCGTCAGGGTTAGCTAGTGTTTCTCGCACAGTGTCACGGGAACCTTTTGAACTCATATCCGGTATACCTACTACAACCCTAAGTGCTTCAGAGAATATCTTTGTGAGTATGGTCTTAATGGTGAGACTATTTGTTCATTATATAATAAGGAACATGGGAATAGGGTACAAAATTCTATTATTACCCAAGATTTGAGTTAAAACTCTAATTTAGAGGTCAGTAAAGGCCCAATTTGCAAGCCGCCGCAATCTAGTAGGTAGTGTGTTGGCTTATTAGACGCGAAGCCAGGGTTCGTATCCCAGGTCAGACATCAAAAAGAAATATGAAAAAAAATATTTCTTCGGCGACTACCTCTCAACAGATTTCTGGCAAAAACTCTGAGAGTAAATAAACCTGCTATGAAAAAGTTTCTCAAAAAACTGTCGTTCAGAGTCGACGTTAAACTGTAGGTCCCGCCACTCAAGTATAAAATTAAGGCACACTACTTGAGTGGTGTGAGAAGCTAGGCCGTAATCCTGACTGAAGGGTTGTAATGGCCAATTATGTATGTATGTAATGACGAGGCTTGAAGAGACTTGGGAAAAGTCCGACATTATGGCTAACAGGAGGAAATTAAATTAGCATAATAAAGGTAGCAGCCAGCGTTGTGTAACAGAACTTACGCTAGGACTGTAAAATCTTAATTTCATACAAACGTCATCAGTAACCAGAAACCATCACCGTGCTAAAACTAGGCATGGTGTCATTTGAAGTTTTTGAAATCATATCCGGCACATGTACGCCATCTTTGAAACATTAAAAAAACATAGACAACTCGCATAAATTCGTAAGTCTGCTTGAAAAACGTTCAAAGCTAGTGTGAAAAGAAACCTGACAGTATAGATTTTTACTTCAGAGAATATCTTGTGATTATGGTCTTAATGACGAGGCCACTTGTTCAGTGTACAATAAAGACATGAGAATATAATTATAATCCAAGATTTGAGTTGGAACTCAAAAAACTTGAGTTTTAGAGGTCTGTAACAGCCTTATTTTACAGAATAATCAATATTTTAAGTCCCGGATATTGCAAAATCACCAAAGCTTATTCATTTCCAGCCGCATGTTTAACAGAAAATATAGATGCTGGGAGAAAAAGATCAAAATTTATTTATAGCAATAGGGGTTTGTGGCAGTCTCCACTTAATGTAAGAATTGCAGTTATGGGACTATAAGTAAATGTAAATCATTGATTTATTTGAATGTCCACGAATGGTTTTGTTGAAAATTCACATTCTAATGGAAGCTAATTTCAGGCATATCTTTATGGCGTTAGAGAAATCTTTAAATTTCTAGTGTTGCCAATGTAACGTTAATCTTTTATTGAAATAAACAAAACATAATTAAATACTTGATGCATTACATTCGCCATAAAAAAGATTTGTAGGACAGTGTAGAACATAAAAATATGTAGAATAAGATCAAACATATCTCTCTATTCTTCCATATGTCTTTGAGCTCTCACAAGAATTTCTGTAAGGGAAAATGTGTATTCCAGTAATATCCAGAAGCGATACAGCCGAAGAACATTTGTTTACAGCTGTTTTGACGGGTCTCTTAGTTCCAGCATCATTTTGATCCAGATTATGTTAGTTTAGATATCGAGAGGCATCAGTTTGGTCTGGTTATTCTGGCATGATTGACTAGGCTATTAAACTTATACAGACAATAAGTCGAACTTAGCCTATTATAACTTGTTTACATTTTTTTGTTTTTTTTTATTTTTATTTTTTTATTTTCTTTGTAATTTCCACTTTGATAAGAAATTGTAAACAAATAAATTAAAATTTTTTTATTTCATTTTATTCTTTTATTTTTAAATGTAATTCTTTTTTAATACAATCTTAATTAGTTAATGTGTGTAATGAAAATAATCGCTCTCTCTCTCTCTTTACAATAACTTATCATTGGCACAGTATATTGGTTTGGCATTGTGTTTAAAACCACAAATATTCCCAATTCTAAGCGGTGCTTTCGCTATAAAATTAACTTCTTCGCGTGAAGAATCCTGCGAAAATAAAGTCCTCGTTAAGTATTTCAGAAGAAGTATGGATTAAGGGGGAACAGAAAGGAAACTTACATGTAAATCTTTAATTGAATTTTGTTCCATAACTATTGTATCCGTAACTGTATAGGCTAAAATGATTTTGAATAGAATTAAAATTAAAAGAAGAAATTTCATACTGAAATAAAACATTTTGCAGGGCAAATGGATTGTGGAAAATATCTCTCGTTCTCGTCTCTCGCTCAGCACTTTAATAATTTTCCGTTGTGTTTGTAACCACAGTTGGCTGCTGCTCTGGGAGGTGGTATGAAAATGGATTTGTTGCGTCGTCGATTCTAATGGAAGGAGGAGGGTTTTAGTTTCATTCTGTAATTTGTGATTTTGTTTTTTTTTTTTGTTCTTTCTACTCACTTCTTGTAAATTTGTATTCGATTCGAAATTTAAATTTTCATTTGAATTATTCAAATTGATGGCATTTGTTGTTTTTAATTCATTACCGGTGATAATTGTTTTATTATTCCTGTCACTATTATTTCTGTCACTAGTACTCGTGCTATTAAAAATAATATTTTTATTTATATTATTTGTTTTATTATAATTGTTGCTGTTGTTGTTATTATTGTTGCTGCTGTTGTTATAATCTAGTTCATTGGCTTTTAACAATGCACAAATAGTGAATATTATAAAAATTCTTTTAAACATTTGTTGATCTCTCTTTCGTAGCGTATAAAACCAACTGATTGCATTGATTGATCCTACACTTGTTGTATTTGCCATACGCTCAACAACACAACGCTTTACACTCAACACTTTTGCTGATAAGCACAGCCGTATGAGATTTAATTGTTGTTGTCGTTGTTGTTGTTTTTGCTTAAATTAAGAACGAATTTTTTTAATATTTTTTTTTTTTTAAATCATTCAAATTATGTTGCGACAACATAAAGACATTTGTATGGAGCTATATTATTGATGTGTATGAAGATAAATTCAAAATTAACTAGCAAAGACAAGAACCAAAAATTTTAACAGAGCTAATGTTAGACTTTACAGTGCAATGTTAAGTGATCAACAGAAAATACGAAAAATAATCAAGGAAGAAATCACCCAAATACTATACGATATCAGGGACTTGCTGCAGATATCTGACTATATACAAATTATAGCCTAAGGTATCCCTAATCAAACGCAATAAATGGTATATCAGAAATAATTTTGGAACTGGAAATATTGGGCTTCAAATATACCCTATGTTAACAGTGTCTGGGTAGGATGACGGATGATGGATATTGTGGAAAAATGGGACTTGCTGCACATATCCCACTATATACAAATTGTAGACTAAGGTGTCCTTAATAAAACCCAATAAGTGGTATACATACATAATTGGCCATTACAACCCTTCAGTCAGGATTACGGCTTATCTTCTCAACACCACTCATGTTGTGTGCGTTAATTTTATACTTGAGTGGCGGGACCTACAGTTTAAAGTCGACTCCGAACAACAGATTTTTTGAGAAGCTTTTCATGGCAATTTTTACTCTCAGAGTTTTTGCCAGAAATCTGCTGAGAGGAAGTCGCCGAAGAAATACTTTTTGTATTTTGTTTTTGATGTCTGACCTGGGATTCGAACTCGGGCCTTTCGTCTAATAAGCCAACACACTACCTACTAGACCACGGCGACTTCAATAAGTGGTATATCCCAAATAATTTTGAAACTTGAGATATCGGGCTTCAAATATTCACTCCGTCATCCTTGACTATTTTTCATATTTTCTGTTAACCACTTAACATTGCTCTGTTAACTCTAACATTAGCTGTGTTAAAATTTTTGGTTTTTGCCTTTGCTAGTTAAATTTGAATTTATCTTCACATACATACATATGTATATTATTGGCCCTTACAAAGGCCTTTCATAATCATTATGGCCAGTCTCTGCAAAAGTATGTTTTAATACATACATACATAATTGGTCATTACAACCCTTTAGTGAGGATTGCAACCTAGATTCTCACACCACATATGTTTTGTGGGTTAATTTTACATATGAGTGGAGCAAGCTGCAGTTTAAAGTCGACTCGCAAGGACAAAGTTTTTAAGAAACTTTTCATAACAATTTTATTTAATTTTAGAATTTTTCCCAGTAATCTGCTGAAAGGAAGTTAGGCGTTGAAATATTTTTTTTACATTTCGGAGATGTCTGATCTGGGGTTTGAATCGTGGCCTCACTTCTAAGACGCCAAAACACTACCTACTAGACTGGGGCGACTTCAAGAATAGTTTTTTTAAAGTTTTAATTCGTTTTTAGTTACAAACAAATTAAAATACTTTTATACCAGACATAGGGTATATAAGAGTTGATAACACTTTAATAACTATCAGTATTGTCAGCTTTTGTTGCATTTCCCGTTTCTTTCTTTCTTTTTTTCGTTTGTGAGAGAAAATATATATGCACTACTCAAGATCGACCCAAAAACCAACGGCACATTATTTAAAATGCGCTTAAAATTTCCACACAGTCAATAATTATATACAGAATTTGTGGTCCCTCCTCTCCCATTATCAATAATTAATTATCAAAAGAAATATCAATTCATTATGAAATTTTCATTTGTCGATTTAATTAGTACATATGACATATTAGTCAGACGGTCGAAATTATTTCGTTATTTACTTCTAAACAAGTGAGATGGATACTGTTAAATAGCTAACAGTGCTCTGTTAAGGGCAAATTCTGCTCTGTTAGGAGGAAATTTTGCTCTGTTAACGCCAAATGTGGCGCAGCTAAAATTTATGGATTGCGTCTTGGATTTGCAAATTCGAATTTATCTTCACATGCATGAAATGTTAGCTATGAGAGGTACATAATAATTTCATTTAAAATCCAGATCATGAACTCCAGACTGTAAAAAACATGGATTTCTTCTGATAGTAAAGAAATATTTTTATCAGCCTTAATAGCAAGCAACACACACTTTTACTGCATCGTTTAAAACAATTGTTTCAAATAATTGAAATGAAACTTTTTCGTTTAAAAATTTTTCTTGTACTGTGCCGCCATACATACAATATTTAATAAGAAAAATGGCATTTCTTTAGACCACCACATTCACATTCCCATTCAAATTAAAAACTATAATTTATTATACAAGTACAGTAAAGTAAAGAAGCATTCATACATAAGTTTACTTTTGTATTCAAACTCACTATTATTTTAAGTTTGTTTGACAATTCTATGGTAGTTGAAGCAAAATTACTTTTGCTTTAGCACATGTAGTATACTACGAATATACATACATACATACGAGCGAGTTTATGAATTATTAGTTGGAAAAGAATATAAATTTTTCACAATTTTTATGTTTCTTTCTCTTTTGCCTTTATACTGCAATTAATTTGCAGCACAGTTGAAACCAAATTATGGTTGCTGTGGCAAAATTATAGGTCTTTTTCCATTGTACTTGTAAACAAAGATGCCAGATCAATTGAAGTGCAATTATGCTAAGGTTGCGATAAAAATCGCCAAAGTCTTACTTATATCGGGTCAAGGTTTTATAATGTGTGTAAAGATAAATTCACTACACTGTTAACATAGGGAATATATGAAGCCCAATATCTCAGGTTCCAAAATTATTTGGGATATACCACATATTCGGTTTTTTAGGGACTCCTTAGGCTACAATTTCTATATAGTGGGATATGTGCAGCAAGTCCTATTTTTCCACAATATCCATCATCCGTCATCCTACCCAGTTACTGTTAACATAGGGTATATTTGATGCCCAATATCTCCAGTTCCAAAATTACTTGGGATATGCCACTTATTGGGTTTTATTATTTGTATATAGTCAGATATCTGCAGCAAGTCCCTGATTTGGATGATTTCTTCCTTGACTATTTTTCATATTTTCTGTTAACCACTTAACATTGCTCTGTTAACTCTGACATTAGCTCTGTTAAAATTTTTGGTTTTTGTCTTTGCTAGTTATATTTGAATTTATCTTCACACACATCGTTTTATATACAGCTTAACAAGATAAACTAATTGCTGCAAAGTATTGATTTGGAACATGTTGCACAGGTTTTTAAGATCTCAAGTTGATATATTTGAAGTGAAGGAAGAAACGTCTTCTCTTTCACAGAGCAGTGACACATACAAAATTTCTTAACGAATAGGTTGTGAACTTGGATATATATGTTAGCAAGTTTGTAAGGCCACAGAGTGGCTGAGATAAGAATTTTTTTCTTTTTTTAGTGACCAACTCTCAGTGCATTGTGTTGAAATACTGGAAAGATATGTGGTTTATAGCAGAAAGGAATGACCAATGTATACGCCTTCGTCACTTTTTTTCGAGAATTGCTTTCGAGTAATAATTCTCATTTTCTTTTTTTCTACTGTATAATGGTAGTCGCCGTAGTCTAGTAGGTAGTGTGTTCGCCTATGAGACGTAAAGCCCGGGTTCGAGCCCCAGGCCAGACATCAAAATAAAATATGAAAAAAAAATATTTCTTCGGCGACTTCCTCTCAGCAGATTTATGGCAAAAATTCTGAGAGTAAATAAATCTGCCATGAAAAAGTTTCTCAAACAATCACGAACATCCAGAGTCCCTGGTGGGAATCGATCTCACGGCTTCAGCATTTGAAGTTTAATATACTACCAACTAGGCCCTCGGGATAAGAGCCTAATATTTCGGTAAAACAAAAAAAATGACTGGGAGATTACTTTGCCCATTATTTACTTGAACACATATGAAAATAATTCGGTTAATGGCAATAGAATATTGAATTCGATGAATTCTTTAAAATACTGCTGCTATATGGTTTATCATACTCATACCAGAGATCAGCAATGAATCGTTTTTTCGCTACTCCTAAGTACTCATGAAATTTTGAGTATGAGTGAGTCAACAGTATTGAAATTCAATTACTCTGATTCATTCGTACTCACTACAACATAATTGATTTATAAGTAAAGGTTGCAATGAGTATGAGTACAACTCATAACATTCGAAATATGTTTGATTCATACGTCTACTCATTCAGATTCATAAATTTAGAAAAATACGTATAATACTCATAAATGAGTTCGAGTGATTCGAACACACATACCCTCCTAGTGAGTATTGTAGTGTTCGTACGCGAATCATACTTATTTTGTGATTCTTGTAAATGTTGAGTCATTGGGAGTCGAAATCAATAACATCATGCGTATTGTTAAGTATGAATACGATGAGTACTTCAAACTTTGAATATGAGTAGTATGAGTATGATATTAAAATAAGTATGAATGCGTATAAGTATCAGAAATTATGAGTATGATTCGAATCTACTCATCTTCTTCATACTCATTTCCAAAAATCATATATTTTTACCCAGTATTCATCTCATTTCCTATTCATTTGAAATACTAAGGCCAGTGGTTTTTTAAAATGCATTTTTTAAATTCTTTAAATACGTTCATCAAACTCTCTGCTCGTTTATGGAACAATCTTTCGACAGATGTCATCTAACTTGAACAAATTCAAACCAACATTCTGCCATTACTACCTCCTATTTCCTTGCTCCCACCATGTTTTCTTCTCAGAACTCATCCTCTGCATTGTATGTACAGATTCAAATGAAAAAAAATGAAATGAAAAAATCTAATAATATGGCAACATTGCCCAAGAGACTTGTGACAAAATGGCATGACGTAAATGCATAAGAAATTCAAACCCAAATAACCACCAATTTTGTATGTTCAAACATGTAAAACTTATGAACCAAAAAGTAAAAAATAATACATGCCTTCAATTTAATTTTGTTGTTTAAATTTTCATTGTTGAAAAGGACATTTGATTGCAGTAATAAGAACGTCCTTAATATTTTAAAATTATGGGGTTAACGCATTTAAAGTCATATATATAATTTGTCGTGGATATCTAGAGTACGGTAACGATGGCAATTGCTTTACAAAGTAAATGTGTGGTGACACACATTTGAACATGTGCTATGTAAACGATACACAATGCTTTAGGTTTTTTATTTCGTCTCAGTAAGCTTATTAAAAGAGAGCTCATAGTTCAAACCCCAGATCAGACATGTAGAAAAAAAACAAAATATGAAGACATATTTTTTTCGGCATCCTTCTGTTCAAATCTCTAAGAGTAAATAAAAATACCATGAACAGTTTTCCACAACTGTCATTCGGTGTCTGTAGGTCCTGCCTGCTATGAATTAAATTAACATAAAACTTAGGTTGTGTCAGAAGCTAGGTTTTAGTTCTCACTAAAGGGAGGTAATGATCAACTAAGTAATTAAACAGAAATTTACTTTAGCTACGTTAGGCGCTCATACATGGACAGCATTTGTTTTGAAATGAATTCAAAATGAATCAGTGACGGTATGGTATCCAACTCTGTAGGTTCATTGAAATACCGTTATAGTGTGATGGATGATTGTACTCAAACGAAATAAAGAGACTGTCATATATTTATACGTAATACTTGTTTTTTCTCGTCAAGCGCATCTGTTAGTGGTTGGCTCTATACACTACAGACGAATTTTTTTCTTCAGCCGCTCTATCTGCTGCATAACTTTTTCTATCACTTACAACCCAGATAGAGTTAAATCTAACATCCATAAACATTGCTCCCTCTGTAGTCTCTCTCATAATCTACAGTCAAAGAAAAAAGTCTATATACACATGTGTCTACATACATCTGTTTAATTTATCAAATTAAAAAAGAGTTGTTAAAGGCATTTACAATCAAATATGTTGGAAGAAAAAAAACGAATATGAAAAACATATGACATAAAAATGATTGGAAAAGAAATAAATACGTAGAGGGTGCACTGTTAGTCTAGTGGGTAGTGTGCTAGACTATTAGCGTGAGGGTCGTGGGTTCGATTCCCACCAGAGACTCTGGTCTGTGAGACTACACCCAGCATATGGTTAACTTACTCCGCTCGTATATAATTAGAGTATAATTTGTAATTGTATTGCAATTAATAAATAAATAAATACGTAGACTTTTGTATTTGACTGTATCTTTCTTGCCATAATCAAGTAGGTAGGGCGTTCGCTTATTGGACACGAGTTCATGGTTTAAATCTATAAAATATTTCTTGAGCCACTTATTCTTATCAGTCTTCTGGCAAAAAATCTCAAATCTGTCGTTCGAGATGAAGGTCCTACCGTATACAACATAGGTCGTGCGATAAGCTGTGCCTAGTTCTGATTTGAAGGTTGTAATGACCTTTTAAGCAACTATGTAAGTAAACACAGTATATGTAAGAATAGGGTTCATCCCCTAGGGTTGATAGTACAGAAACATCGCTTCTATCCAAATATATTGATTCTGTGTTGCAGTAATGCATTTCAGAAGGATCCACTTAATCAAATTCTAGACAACAAGTTATCTTTATTGATATCGTACAACATGCTCTAGTTTGTCACAGCAACAGATTATGAATTGTATATCGTACTCTAGTAGTAATATAGCAATCCTAAAAAACAATAATATGTATTTACATATTTTTAATTGGTCATTACAATCCTTCAGTTAGGATTACGACTTAGCTTCTCATACCTCTTATCTTGTGTATGTTAATTTTATACATGAGTAGTGGGATCTACAGTTAAAGGGAACCTCCTGACGACATATTTCTGAAGAACAGAGTTTTTGCCAGCAATGTGCTGAGAGGAAGTCGCCTAAGAAACTTTTTTTTATATTTCATTTTGTTGGAGATGTCTGACATGTGGTTTGAACCGGCTATTTAACGACTATAATACATACTTACATACATACATACATACATAATTGGCCATTACATACAGTGAGGATTACGACCGAGCTTCTCACACCACCTACGCTGTGTGTGGTAATTTTATATATGAGTGGCGTTACCTACAGTTTAAAGTCGACTCCGAACGACAGATTTTTGGTAAACCTTTTCAATGGCAGTTTTAATTACTCCAAGAGGTTTTCACAGAAATCTGTTGAGAGGAAGTCGCCGAAGAAATATTTTTTTTCATATTTCGTTTTGTTGGAGATGTCTCACATTGGGATTGAACCGTGGCCTCAAGTCTAGTAAGCCAACACACTACCTAGAAGACTAAGGCGACTAGACGACAATAATAACTCGACTGTAATTTTAGTCTTCGCAACAATTCTTATTCTTAGAAAATCAAATGCCATTGTAATAGTACACGCGACCCTTGTAAGGGGTGATTTTTTAAGAGCTTTAGGAAAATTAAAAAAAAAACACATAAAATTCAGAAAAATGCATGAAATCTTTATATGAATCGATAGTACGGTCCATATAATTTAATGTTTGAAGATTATTTCATGCAAATGTTGACAGCGACTGCGCCTCAAATGGTCCATCCGCTTAGTCCAATTTTGGCATACTCTTTCCAACATTTCGGCCCGTATCTTACGAATAAATACTTCAATGTTGTCTTCCAATGTGTCAATTGAAGCGGGCTTGTCTGTATAGACATGAGCTTTAACACAGCCCCACAAAAAATAGTCTAAAGGCGTTAAATCACACGATCTAGGCGGCCAATTTACCGGTCCCGAATGTGAAATAAAATGTTCACCGAACTCGCCTCTCCATAAGTCCATTGTTACGCGTGCTGTGTGGCATGTGGCACCGTCTTGTTGAAACCACATGTCATGCAAGTCAAGCTCTTGCATTTTGGGCAAAAAAAAGTTGGATATCATCTCATGGTAGCGCTCACCATTCACAGTTACGTTACGATTTGCAGCATCTTTGAAGAAGTACGGTCCAATGATGCCACCAGCCCATAAACCGCACCTAACTGTGACTTTTTCTGGATGCATTGGTAGCTGTTGCAATGCTTCTGGCTGATCTTCACTCCAAAATCGACAATTTACGTATCCCGAATATCCGCTTCAGTGGGTCGATTAAACTGACCATAAAATGGAAGAAGCGCGCGAAGAGCTTTCTTAACAGAGCACGCATTTTGATAATAAAATTCAATGATTTGCAAGCGTTGTTCGTTTGTAAGACGATTCATGGTTAAATTATAGAACAAACTGAAGATGTTTGACAGTGAAACAAAACACGAAACGTGCGTGACCTGTTTAAACCAGTGTTGCCAAAAAGATAATAGCTAAAAAAAATCACCCTTTATAAGAAGCTTTATATATAATTTCATGCATTTTTTAACACCTCTATTAAAAATTCAAATTAATTTGTTGAACATAAAACATAAATGCTATTTACAACAACAACAAAAAATAGAACAAACAAACGGGCTTTAGAAAGTTCATTAAAAACTTCGTTATAAGTGATGTTAAATTTTTGCACAGAAAAAAAACTCATATTTATTTTTGAAAAATAAAGCCAAAAAGTTTTACGTGTTTTAACAACAGGTGGGTGGAAACATTTTGGCATTAATTCCTGTGTTGTTGTTTTTTTTTTCTTAAAAAGGATTTAAAAAATTACAGAAAAAATGTTTAGTTTTTAAAGCATTTCATGAAATGCATTTTAGTTCTGCGTTTAATAAAAATTAAATACAAATAAGTTTTCATAGAATAAAGGGTGTTTGAAAGAAGATAAAAATGCAATTAATTTCTAATGGTTGTCTAAATGTCCAGAGCCAATGTCATTTATCATTTTCTATGACTGGCGAATACAAAACACAAGTTTTGAATTTTAATTGAATTTCGTTTGAATTTAACTTTCGTTTCGTTGGCATTTTAGCATTTGCTAGTGAAATAATCAAAAAACAACAAAAACAAAACCAAAAAAAAGGTGAACAAATCCTTACTAATGACCATTTATATCCATAATACTGCTCTCTCTTTCTCTCTCCCTATGCGTTTTGTTTGTTTTTTTTATTATTTTTTTTTTATTAACTTGTCGTAACGTATGAGTGATATTAATTTGTTAAGGACAACAGAGCATACAAGTGTTTTCATTTTGGACAACTTTTGCGCACCACATGACATATAAGTGCTGGTTTAATTAATTGTCTTTTTATATACACCAGCGTCTGGTTTAGATATTTTGTCTGTGTGTGTGTGTGTGCGTGCATGCATCTGTTTTGAATACATAGATCGAATACAGAATACAGCCGGGCACAGTGTGATATTGAGTGATAAAATTTTAATCGAAAAAAAAAAAAACAAACAAAAAAATATACGAAACGTTTTCTAATAATAATTTATGACTGCAATAAAAACGTGTAGACAAGTTAACTAATGACAATTGTTTTCATTTCGATTTTTCTCTTATCTTTTTGCAAAATTGTATGTCTTTGTAATGTCAATTTGATTTGCAAAATTTGTTTTTTTTTTAAGCATTAAGAGAGACAAAAATAAATATGCAAGGTTTTATTAAAAATGTCTTACATATCTGTTAGGTTACATAAGTTAGATTAGGTTAGGTTAAGTCTGAGGACGTCATTAGGACAAATGAAAAACTCAGAGGCCAAAATGACCCATTGTAAATTCGTTCTAGAAGAAAGAAGTTTAGAAGTCGCCGTAGTCTAGTAGGTAGTGTGTTGGCTTATTAGAAGAGAGACTAGATTTGAAATCAAAAGTTAAAAAAGTAAGAATCGAATTATCTTTTTTGTGGTGGTCAATTTACACGTAAATCTGAGCAATAAAAGTGTACTGAATGGTAATGCTGAATACCGAATTTTCTGTGTAATGCCTTTTGAAATTCAGTATATACATAATACATACATAATTGGCCATTACAACCCTTCAGTCAGGATTACGGCCTAGCTTCTCAACACCACTCATGTTGTGTGCGTTAATTTTATACATGAGTGGCGGGACCTACAGTTTAAAGTCGACTCCGAACGACAGATTTTTTTGAGAAGCTTTTCATGGCAATTTTTACTCTCACGTCCTTAATATTTTAAAATTATGGGGTTAACGCATTTAAATTCATACATACGACAGCAATTGCTTTACAAAGTAAATTGATGACACACATTTGAACATGTGCTATGTTATCGATACAACAACTTGTTTTTGCTTTTTTTAATTTCGTTTCAGTACTCTCCAAAATTATTTGGTATATACCACTTATTGGGTTTAATTGAAGACACCATAGTCTACATTTTGTATATAGTGGGATATGTGCAACAAGTCCAATTTTTCCACAATATCCATTATCCAGCATCCCACCCAGACACTGTTAACATAGGGAATATTTGAAGTCCGATATCTCAAGTTCCAAAATTATTTGTTGAGATACCACTTATTGGGTTTAATTGGGGACAGCTTAGGCTACAATTTGTATACAGTGAGATATCTGCAGCAACTCCCTGATATCGTATATTTGAGTGATTTCTCCCTTGACTATTTTTCGTATTTTCTGTTAAACACTTAACATTGCTCTGTTAACTCTAACATTAGCTCTGTTAAAATTTTTGGTTTTTGTCTTTGCTATTTAAATTTAAATTTATCTTTACACACATTTGCTTATTAGACTCGAGCCCATGGTTTAAATCTATAAAATATTTCTTCACCGATTTCTTATCAGCAGTCTTCTGGCAAAAACTCTAAAATGTGTTGTTCGGAGTGGACGGAGTGAAATAATTTTTACTCTCAGAGTTTTTGCCAGAAATCTGCTGAGAGGAAGTCGCCGAAGAAATACTTTTTGTATTTTGTTTTTGATGTCTGGCCTGGGATACGAACTCGGGCCTTTCGTCTAATAAGCCAACACACTACCTTCTAGACCACGGCGACTTCATACGTATATTCCATGCAAATTAATATGGAAAAGACAAATTCCATGTAAGAATATTCGAACAAGGCTGTTCTCATACCTCCAGTGCAACTATAGAGTTGGTTTCTCTACTGAAGTAGTATATTTAAGTCGACACAAAGCCACGACGTTATTCGATGTTAACAATGACAATTCCCTGCCTAGCATTTGATATGTCCCCCGGGGATCTGAGGAAGTGGGCGAAGATGACGATCTTGTATGCGTTTGAACGACGAAATCGAGGAAGCCTTGTCATCGATTGGAGTGACCAGGTCAAGTGCTGAAAATATAGCTATGGATGCCAGTTTTATGTGTTGTCGCCATCACTTTTCTTGGGCATTGGCATTACTTACTTCCATAATTATTCATTACATGTCTTTATGCACGAGGTTTCTTACACCACCCATGTTGTGCGTGTTAATTCTATCCATCAGTGGCTGGACCTACAGCTTAAAGTTGACTCCGAAAAACAGATTTTGGAGAAACTTTTCATGGCAAATTTTATTTGGCTTTTAGAATTTTGGCCAAAAATTCTGCTGAAAGGCAGCCGCTGAAGAAATATTTCTTCATATTTCGAGTTGTTGGAGATGTCTGACCTAAGGTTTCAACCGTGTCCTCACGTCTAATAAGCCAACACGATACCTACTAGGCTACAGTGACTACGTTACATTAACAAGAAAAATGAAATTAAAGTACAGGCATCGTGGCTGTGTGAGGCACTATTTATTTAATTAATAGAAGTTTGAGAAGTTGGGACCAGTGTTAGTGAAACATCCACTTCAAAAGACTATTTAGTCCCACATTAGATTTTTCTCTTACAGCATACAGCTGGTAAATGCATTAACGTGAGAATACTTTCGAATCCTTTCTTTCTGAATTATTGTATTCAACAGCGGCGTTCGCCAGATTTAAAGATTATGCACTGTGGGCCTAGTTGAAGGAGAAGTTTATAAATTGAATAGAATTGCAGATGTGCATTTTTATTGAGTCAATATTCGGTTTATTGAGTACAATATTTTAAGTGTTCAGACATAATAATATACGCAGTCCAGCTGCTTATTCAATATTCATTTGACAGCTGGGAAACAAAACAGCTGGTCGTTTCAACAACATTGTTTTTATTATGTTTTTTTGTCGTTGTTGACATTTGATGCTCACTGAACATACTCATGACAGTGCTGCATTTTAAGTTTTATTCAATATTATAACAATTTTCGTATTTATTGTGCAATATCTAATTGAAACTTTATATGAAATATTAAGCTCAATAATGGCGTTTATTGCGATTTACGCAATAAAGATGCATATCTGAACACCGTATAAGGCAGCACACGAAGAACATTTTACACGTATCAGGTATTCATAAATTGTCGTCCTTCTAGTACACTCCTTCCCCTATTTATAATGTATATTTAAATTTAATTAATCTGTAGTAGTGACCATAATACGTACATTAAAATTAATAACAATTATCCACACTATACTTTACTAAGTATTGTTTTATTTTGCTTTTAGAATTCCTTTATTCAATTTGTAAGGTAATGAATTAAAACTAATTAAACTTTTACTAACTGAAAGCAACCCTAATTGTGTTAATTTTATTGAAAAGAATAAAAAATAAAACTTTTTCTATCAATTGATTTCCTTCCAACTTTATTTTAATCTGTACTTTATTACTTTGTCCAGATACATTGTGTAAATTTAATCCAATAAAAGTGTTTTATTGTTTAAAATAAATGCTCGGGTAAACGCATGTAAAACTTTTAATCCATTTAACAACAGTAAATAGGAGTGAGAGAGACAAACAACAAATTTTACTAATGATGTGTAGCAATAGAAAATAATTTTATTTTAAAATTTTTTTTTCTCCTATATTACTGTCCCTACATTTGTGGTAGTCTAGTGTGTAGTGTACTAAGCAATTAGCATGAAGGTCCTGGGTTCGATTCCCACTAGAGATTCTGGTCTTATGTTACTATGTCCAATAAATAAAATAAATAAATTCGGAGTAGAGGGATGAATTGTTTCAAATTCATGTAGAACAGAACAAAGAAGGCAGTTTTAAGCCTGCAATCTTATAAACCGTACCAGAGATCAGCAATGAATAATTTTTTCGCTACTCATAGGTACTCATGAAATTTTGAGTCTGAATGAGTCAACAGTATTGAAATTCAACTACTCTGATTCATTCGTACTCACTGCAACATTGATTTATAAGTACATCGTGCAATGAGTATGAGTACAACGTTGACATCAAACTCATAACATTCGAAATATGTTTGATTCATACGCCTACTCATTCAGATTCATAAATTTAGAAAAATACTTATAATACTCATAAATGATTATTCGAATCATTTATCAAAATTTACAGTTTTAGTTGTTGTTGCATTTACAAAAAAAAAGAAGAAAGTAAAAGATAAAGACAGCAAGCAAAGCAAACACACAACCTTCTAGTGAGTATTGTAGTGTTCGTATGTGAATCATACTTATTTTGTGATTCTTATAAATGTTGAGTCATGGAGAGTCGAAATCAACAACATCATGCGTATTGTTAAGTATGAGTACGATGAGTACTTCAAACTTTGAATATGAGTAGTATGAGTATGATATTAAAATAAGAATGAATGCGTATAAGTATCAGAAATTATGAGTATGATTCGAATCTACGCATCTTTTCAATACTCCTCATTGCTGATCTGTAATCCACACATTTTGTATACTGGAAGGTGAAATATATACATACATAATTCGTCATTACAACCCTTCAGCCAGGATTACGATCTAGCTTCTAACACCACTTATATTGTGTGCTTTAATTTTATACATGAGTGTCGGGGCCTAACAATTTAAAGTCGACTTCGAACGACAGATTTTTGAGTATCTTTTCGAGGTAATTTTTTATTTACTCTCAAAGTCTTTGCCAGAAATCTGCTGAGAGGAAGTCGCAAATATTTTTTCATATTTCATTTTATTTGAGATGTCTGACCAGGGGTTTGAACCGTGGCCTCACGTATAACAAGCCAACAGACCTATCTACTATACTATAGTCACTTTAGGCAGTTTATTTCATCGTTAAAAAAGTTAAGTTTGTCGAGGATAGACAAAGTTCGTATAGGCCTTACGAGGAGAGATCTAAGAATTTCGTATCATTCGTCTCAAGACTAAAAATTCGGATGTGGTTTTTACATCTCCTCCAATTAGTGGACTGTAATTATATTTGTCGAAGTCACCGTAGTCTAGCAGCTAGTGTGTTGCCTTATTAGACGTATGGCCCGGGTTCAAACCCCAGGTCAGATGTCGAAACGAAAATATAAAAAAAAATATATCTTCGACAACTTCCTCTCAGAAGACTTCTGGCACAAAACTCTGACAATAAATAAAATCGCCATGAAAATTTTCTCAAAAAATCTGTCCCTCGGAGTCGACTTTAAACTGTAGGTCATGTATAACATTAACACACACAACATAAGTGGTGTGAGAAACTAGGTCCATAATCCTGACTGAAGGGTTGTAATGACCAATTATGTATGTATGTATGTATGTAATTTTATTAGTCAACGAAAATTGAACTCATTCCAATAAATTGTACATTTTCTGCTTTATGAAGAAAAGCTTGTGAAAAAATGAAAAGGAAAATGAAACATTGCAAACGAAAAATTGGCATTTGAAAGACACAGACCCTGTACACATGAAATTAAATTTTATTAATGCCTACAGCGGCATTGTCATGTTGTCAGTTTATGCGTGTAGTGAGAGTGTGTCTGTGTGTATACGTTTGCAGTCATCAAAATTGTATAACTGGCAAGTAAATCTGCTTAAAGGCTTGTAAAAGACAAACTAACGATACGAGAAACAAATTTCTTTCGTAACGATTAAATTGAAACACACTTAACACTGAGTTTGTTGACAAGGTCCAAAAGAAACGAAAATTTTCCTTGGTAAGCTTTTCATGGCTATTTTATTCTACACTCAGAGTAGAATTAGCAGAAAACTGCTAAGAGGAAGCCGCTGAAGAAATATTTTTTTGTTCTAGAATGTCTGGACTGGGGTTTCACGCACGTCCTCGCATCTAATAAGCCAACACAATATCTATACGACCACGGCAGTAAAGTTTTTAAAAATCTTGGTAACACCTGTCGTTTGCATTGAGATGTCGATTGGAAGAATAAAATTATTTGCTGTGTTAACCTGTGAACGAGAGAGGAACCTTATTTATGGTTTGTCGTTGTATGGAAGCCTCCTTCATTGTGTATTGGTTAAACCTGGGTCCCTTCTTTCACTATTTTTTTTTTCATAATAACCAAAATTCTCTTACAAATCAAAGATAAGCAATGAGTATTCAAAAAGATGAGTAAATTCGAATCATACTCATAATTTCTGATACTTATACGCATTCATACTTATTTTAATATCATAATCATACTACTCATTTTCAAAGTTTGAAGTACTCATCGTGCTCATACTTAACAATTGATTTGGACTCTCCTTTACTCAGCATTTACAAGAATCACAAAATAAGTATGATTCGCATACGAACACTACAATACTCACTAGAAGGTTGTGTATTGGCTTTGGTTGCTGTCTTTGTCTTTTTCTTTCTTCTTTTTTTGTGAATGCAACAACAACTAAGACTGTAAATTTTGATGAATACTTCGAATCACTCGAATCATTTATGAGTATTATAAGTATATTTCTAAATTTATGAATCTGAATGTTGTTTATGAATCAAACATATTTCGAATGTTATGAGTTTGATGTCACACGTTGTACTCATACTCATTGCAACCTGTACTTATAAATCAATGTTGTAGTGAGTACGAATCAGAATCAGAGTAGTTAAATTTCAATACTGTTGACTCACTCATACTCAAAATTTCATGAGTACTTACGAGTAGTGAAAAAAACGATTCATTGCTGATCTCTGTTACAAATCCCATAAACGTTTTACTTACGCAATACAGCTTAAGGGTTAATATCGATATTTGCTGTGCCAAAAACATAAGCAGTTTTCAAATATTGAAAAACATTCAAATGCTCGCTAAAAATCAATTGACTTTTTATTAAACAAAAAACTAAAACGAACGCTAACATAGATTGCACGTGGAAGTTTAAGGCGCATTACGTTATGTGGTAGGAAACTTGAAAAACGAAAATTACGTTGAGATTATTACAGGGCAATCTTAAAAAAATTGTTTCGTTTTAAATTTAAGGCTACAGATAGGAAAAGCTGCTACTCATAGTGTTTAGGTACTCAAGCCATATGGAATTATCATTTCAGAACTAATATCTGAACTGTAGGCAGTTTTCGAATGAAGTGGAGCGAAATTAAGTTGATTTTATTAGCACTTAAGATCCAAGGAAAAAATAATTTTTACGCCATTATCGCCAGGACAATGTAGAACTCTGGACTACTGCTAAAACAATATCAAGCCTTGGTTGATGGTGTTTTATGACTTTGCGAGATGTTACTAGAATTTTGATGCAAGAACTTTCTCTTATGACTGGGTCTTGTAATTGCTTTACGAAAATTTATGTACGAAATTGAACGAAGAATTGAGAAACAGATTGTCAAAGCTACTAATGCAGTCGAAGAATTGGTACAAGGTAGAATCTTCATTCTGATATTGTGCGCTGGATGTGTTTGATAGTTGTCGAATCTATTCCCGAACTAATTTTTATCTTAATAAATGCATATATAAGCAGAACTAAACCTACTTGGCTGTGATGGCTGAAAGAGAAATTATCGGATTCTATTCTCTTTCCAAATGGAAGGGGACATGCAGTTGCAGTGAATTGAAAGCATTATGCAGAGATCTTTGGCGACTTCTTAGTACTTGAAGTGTAAGACTTTTCTGAATATAATTAACGAATATTGAAATTAGCGTAGTCTAGTAAGTAGTGTGTTAGCTTATTAGACATGAGGCCCCGATTCAAACCCCAGGTCAGACATCTCCAACGAAACGAAATAGAAAAAAATATTTTGTCGGTGACTTCCTCTCAGAAAATTTCTGGCAAAAACTCAGCGAGTAGAATAAAATTGCCATGAAAAGTTGCTCAGAAATATGTCGTCTGCAGGCACCTTTGATATCAACGTTGTACTCATAGTCATTGCAATCTGTACTTATAAATCAATACTGTAGTGAGTACGAACGAATCAGAGTATTTGAATTGAATTGAATTTTTATTGCAAACTTCTGTGAATCATCACGAAGAACATTCTCTTTGCAGTTAACTCTCAAATAAAATAAAAAAATTAAATTAAATCTCAATCGCTACAGTCACTTATGAGAAACACTCGTACATCCATACATACATACATATATGTACATTCATTTTATTTAATGTAATAAAATATCCTTTGGAGAACAGTTTTTATAATCAAATGTTGTGGATAAAATGCAATCCCTCATGAAACGTTGTAAACTGAGTCTTTTCTATTTTAACCACATTATTTGCTTAAAGCCAAAGTCCAAAGACAAATCAAAAGTATTTTCAATATACGAATATTCATATATGTATACACACATACGTACAGACTTTTGTTGAAGGATGTGTTGTATTAAATCATTCATCCTAAAAGTATACTTTAGAAAAGCAGATTTTATTAGTAAATCTATACTTTCATAAGTAAATCCTTTATTTACATGCATAACCCTAACCGTACAGCAACACTTTTACAACATGTTCGTACTTATATAGGGTCTTTGAAGTTTAGGTTTCATTTTCAGGTCTTTTTTCAAAATTTTTTTTTGGGGTTTTTCTTGTTCTTTAGCTGCCGAGTAGAAGGCCTTTTTTAAGGCAATTTTGTCGTGATTCGCTTTAAAAAATCTTCGATCGTTCAACCGAAATTATTGATTCTACAAAAGAAAATATGAAAAATCGATTAATTAAGAAGCGATCGACAATGTAGGATGCAACCACACCTCAAGTAGTTTGAGTTTCATCAAAATATTAGATGTACTGATTCGACCTTTTGGAAAATAGTGCCAACAGTCTATGTAGAGCTTGTATCTGACCAGTATAGGCCAGAGACCAGCAACGAATCATTTTTCGCTACTCATACACATAACATAATTGGCCATTACAACTCTTCCGTCAGGATTACGGCCTAGCTTCTCACAACACTCATGTTGTATGCCTAATTTTATACTTGAGTGACGGGACGGACCTACAGTTTAACGTCGATTCCGAACGACAGATTTTTCAGAAACTTTTTCATGTCAATTTTATTTGTACGCTCAGAGTTTTTGCCAGAAATCTGCTGAGAGAAAGTCGCCATAGAAATATTTTTTTTTTCATATTTCGTTTTGATGTCTAACCTGGGATACGAACCCGGGCTTTACGTCTAATAAGCCAACACACTACCTACTAAACTATGGCGACTACTCATAAGCACTCACACAATTACGAGTATGAGTGAGTTAACAGTATTGAAATTCAACCACTCTGATACATTCGTACTCACTACAACATTGATTTATAAGTACAGGTTCCAATGAGTATGAGTACAACGTTGACATCAAACTCATAACATTCGAAATATGTTTGATTCATACGCCGTCTACTCATTCAGATTTATAAATTTAGAAAAATACTTATAATACTCATAAATGATTCGAGTGATGTGAATAATTCATCAAAATTTACAGTCTTCGTTGTTGTTGCAATTACCAAAAAAAAAAAAAACAAGCAGAAAGAGAAAGACAAAGACGGCAAGCAAAGTAAACACACAACCTTCTAGTGAGTATTGTAGTATTCGTACGCGAATCATATACTTATTTTGTGATTTTTGTAAATGTTGAGTCATGGATAGTCGAAATCAACAACATCATGCGTATTGTTAAGTATGAGTACGATGAGTGTTGAGTCATACAGAGTCGAAATCAACAACATCAAGATTATTGTTAAGTATGAGTACGATGAGTACTTCAATCTTTGAATATGAGAAGTATGAGTATGATATTAAAATACGTTTGAATGCGTACAAGTATCAGAAATTATGAGTATGATTCGAATCTACTCATCCTTTTGAATACTCATTTCTGATCTGTAGTATAGACAACAACCTTTATAAGTGTGAAGACTTAAAAGAATATGCTAAGACTAGCTTCTGAAACCTCTTTTTAATTCAAGCAGTAGTTGTTTGCTCCAATGGAAATACGAATTGTTTGCGAATAAGTCAGAAGGCACTGGGTAAGCCTTATCAACAGGTCTAATGCATACCCGGTGAATAGTTGAATAATATATGAAGGCGTAAATTAAGGAACCCCTAGTGGCTATATTAATGAACTTGAGGAGTGTAATATAAATTTTAAAAAAGAAATTTAAACTTGAAATACCCTGTACAGGATTTGATGAATGTTACTTCATTCAATCTATGTTATTTCTATCACAGGAACTTCTTTTTCTACGATAAATATTTATTTTACTCTTTCATACTTCCTTTTTTGTGTATCCTTTTATGATGTTGTTGTTGTTGTTATTGTTGTTGTAAATTTACATAAAGTAAGTAAAGCAAATTATTTAACAAAAGAATGAATCTTAAGTATTGGATGGCAAAGCATTTAAAACTCATTGAGTCTATGTAATCGACTCGTATACGATGAAGAAGAAAAGTAAAAACCTTTTTAGAATGAAATGAAACCTGAGATGCCTTGACCAAAAAATTAAAGGATAAAAGGTATTTTGAGGTTATGAAATGTAATAAAATATTAAGGAAAACAAAAAGAAAACCGCTTTTTGGATAATTAAGTGTTGGTCAGAAAAGTGCGTAGAAGAGATAATTTTTCAAATATTTTCTGAAATGAAATCATTAATCATACAATTTTTCAGAAAAATTTATTTATTTCAGCCTCACTGCAATGGTGACTTGTTGTTCTCATTATAGGTTATTTAGATTACATTGAATTAGTTTCGATTGGCTGGTGCTGTCATATTTTATGAGAAAAAAAAGCTAAAGAATCGTTTGGTTCCCTTCTTTACCGGAGAATGTTCTTTCAAATTCATTCATTATATTTGAAACCCAGCCGAGTAGGCTAATTAACACCAAAACTTAGTATCTATAACGCCATGATAATGCTCTGTATGGTAGGTGACTAGGAGAGTCAAACCTACTGCCAAACGGGGTCAGAACTCATACTCAACCCAATTGATTTATTTGATACATACTTAAATTAACTGAACTATAAGACCAAACGTCATGACGCCACCGTAGTTAGTGTGTGTTGGCCTATAGACGTGAGACCACGGTTCAAACCTCATGTCAGGCATGTGTACATACATATACATAATTGGCCATTACAACTTTTCAGTCAGGATTACGGCCTAGCTTCTCACACCACTCAAGTAGTGTGCCTTAATTTTATACTTGAGTGGCGGGACCTACAGTTTAACGTCGACTCCGAACGACAGTTGTTTGAGAAACTTTTTCATGGCAGGTTTATTTACTCTCAGAGTTTTTGCCAGAAATCTGCTGAGAGGTAGTCACCGAAGAAAAATTTTTTTTCATATTTCTTTTTGATGTCTGACCTGGGATACGAACCCTGGCTTTTACGTCTAATAAGCGAACACACTACCTACTAGACTACGGCGACTACAAGATGTATGCATGTATGTGAAGATAAAATCCAATTTAATTAGCAAAGACAAAAACCAAAAATTTTAACAGAGCTAATGTTAGAGTTAACAGAGCAATGTTAAGTGGTTAACAGAAAATACGAAAAATAGTCAAGGAAGAAATCACCCAAATATACGATATCAGGGACTTGCTGCAGATATCCGATTATATAGAAATTGTAGACTAAGGGGTCCCTAATAAAACCCAATAACTGGTATATCCCAAATATTCCCTACGTTAACAGTGTCCTAATTGAAGCATTGTAATGACCAATTATGTATGTTTGTATGTATGCGACCCAATGTCAAGTCGTAAAACACCATTATGGCAACCTTAGGCCACATGCTGTAGGATCAGTTAAAATATATTTAGAAGTAGACGTTTGTCTTACCCGCCTTAATGCCCAGACCTTGCTTCATTTGACTGGAATTTTTTTCACTTCAGAAATGGGCATTAAATTGGTTCATTGATTTATTAGTCGAAATGTGCAATCAAATGAACTTAGAATTTAGAATACGGCGATTTGTTTTGATCTCGTCTGTCCTGACTACAATATGGAGAATTCATTTCCCACTAGAATTTGCATCACCTTACTACTTGAATTTCTAGTAGTCGCCGTATTCTAGTAGGTAGTGTGTTCGCTTATTAGACGTAAAGCCCGGGTTCGAGTCCGAGGCCAGTCATCAAAATAAAATATGAAAAAAAAATTTCTTCAGCGACTTCCTCTCAACAGATTTCTGGCAAAAACTCTGAGAGTAAATAAACCTGCCATGAAAAGGTTTCTAAAAAATCTGTCGTACGCAGTCGACGTTAAACTGTAGGTCGGGCCACTCAAGTATAAAATTAAGGCACACAACATGAGTCGTGTGAGAAGCTACGCCGTAATCCTGACTGAAGTGTTGTAATGGCCAATTATGTATGTATGTATGTGTACTACTTGAAGAAATTGACGTGATTCATTTTGAGCTTCAAACATAAGTAGTGCGTTAGGCCACATGGCATCATAACGATGGAAAAAGCTCAGAGCTAGTGTGGTCTGACAATAAACACTCTAAATTTCAATTTCACAATTTCAAGTTGCACATACTTACATTTACAACTGACTGTAGTATTCTTAAGCGTTTCTTTTTCAAGCACTTAATAATCCTTATAAATTAAATTCTAAGTCATGTTGATAAATTGTATTTCGACATTAAAAATCTTGTTTTTATTTTATGAGTTAAAAATAATTGTCTATCGTCGTCATCGTCATCGTCTATCGTTTGTCTGAGCAATAATTAACACTCAACGCTTTTAATTACACATTCATTACATGCGCTGAGAAATTATGCTGAGAATATGTTTTATTTGAAGACATTTTAGGTGTTTGAATAAATCATACGTAAGATAACAATTATTCAACAAGGCAAGTGGTAAATGTAGAGAGGCTTTCACAGACTCTTCTCTTTTCTATGAACGAATACTACGTTTACGATGTCATAAAGCATCTGTCCTATTTTCTTATGATCTCCTTGGATTCCTACAGTTTTATTAATTACAATTTTCAAGCTAAGCAAGTGACTTGCTGTCAGTAGCAGGTTCCAGAATACTACCTTTGCCATCTGTTGTTGCATGCAAACTACGCCTTATATTCGTGCGTGTTGTAAAGAATGAGAACAGATTCTGTGTTCTTCAACCCTAAGTATTCCCTCAAAGAGCAAACCAAATCACGGATTGTAGACCTTTGGGACAGTAGGAAATCCTCAGTTCTAGCACTGATCTTAAACTGTCTTCTGATAGACTATTAATTTAAAGTTCGCAGAACAATTGGGAGTGCAAAAATGTGAAACTCTTTGGTCCATACGATGCATAATTTTTACTATAAATACATCAGAGTTCATGATGTAGTCGCCGTAATCTCATAGGCTGTGTATTGGGTTATTAGACGAAAGCCAGTGGTTCAACCCTCCGGCTCAGACTTCTAGACTTACGCGTCTTCCCCTGAGTATTCATCTGAAGCCGAAGTTGACTTTAAATTGTACTTAAGCAAGCTTCTCATGCATAAAATTAACACACACACACACAATATGGGTGGTGTGATAAGTTCGGTTGTAATCTTGATTAAATAGGTTGTACTAACCAATTAAGTAAGTTGATTGATAGGGTGCGAACATACGTACGTGCAAGGGTCCGTTTTTACACCATCAGTTTCTTGTTTTTAGGTACAGGAATATTTTGCTCATTTTTTGCTATCTTGATAGTTTCATCATACAAGAATCGCATCATTTAGAAAACTCCAAATGGCTGATTCGCCAGTAATAATACTATTATCTGGACTGATAGTTATAGATATGATGCTACCCATATTAGGAAAAAACAACATCCACGAACTCAATGTTATTGGCTATGTACTTAAAAGTAGTGCCGGCATTAATGCGTAGGAACTTTCTCTTGCCAGTACTAATATGAAGTGTTACATCGACTGCTATCTGATGTATTTTGTCCAATTTGGACCATTGGTCGACAAAATTGTGGGGCGAACAGATAAATCAGAACAGATATGAGCGTAGTCTTTAACTATTCCATACATGCATACATACATACATACATACATAATTGGCCATTACAACCCTTCAGTCAGGATTACGGCTTAGCTTCTCACACCACTTATGTTGTGTGCGTTAATTTTATACGTGAGTGGCTCAGAGTTTTTGCCAGAAATCTGCTGAGAGGAAGTCGCCGAAAAATTTTTTTTTTTCAGATTTCGTTTTGAGATCTGACCTGGGATGAGAACCTGGGGCTTTGCGTCTAATAATCCAAGACACTACCTACGTTTTAGTAGGTAGTCATTTAGTCATTTTAAATCACACTCCATATCCAATGCTTGTCACTCGATAAATAATTGAGGCCAATAACAGCGTAGATAATACACACCCGACTGTTTACAATAACTGGGTCGTTGAGCAAGCTTTCATGGAGTATGTAAAGCCAATCACTTCAATTATTCTAAATTGTATAGCAGGGCAACTGATAGCGGAGTGTGTCATATTTCTTGATAACATAATAGAGATTGCCTTTCCAAACATTACTGCTCAATGAAATCTTTATTGAATATGTGATTAACACCCCTATGTAGTAAGACTAGTCACCATAGTTAGCAGTATTATATCTTCACTTTCTACATTCTTGTGTAATCTTCCTTGGTACCACTCAATTATAAAAAAACATTTGAAATGTTTCCATAAAAATTTTAAATCTCATGAATGTTTCTTATAGAAGAAGTGGTTTAATTACGACCACAGTGACCAGAATAAGTCCGCACAGACAGAGTAGGAAAGTACCAAATTGATGACTCTTACAAAGATTACAAAGAATTTCATTTAATGCTACCTACTCTTCACTATGCTTTATTTTCTATGTTCATTTCAACATGAATGACAAAGGTAACTTGAAAAAAAATACTCAATCTTATCTGACCAACATATTGTAACAGTCATTACGGTTTTGATTTTACTAAGCTTTTTCTACTGTAAGCCACACTAATTTTTGATAATGGCCGAACTACACTGTGTAACAAAAAAAAATATATACACATGTGCTCAAAATAATAGATACATACATGAAATATGAAACTAAACTTCGGATGTAAGCCACACTAACTTTTGGTAGTGGCCAAACTACACTGTGTAACAAAAAAATGCGCATGTGCTCAAAATAAGAGATACACAATATTCTAAAATATTAAAGTAGACTATGTAGACCAATTGCTTCATTACTGAAAACACTTGAATAATGAATCTAAAATAACATGGACTCATCGGGGGACATTGTAAGCTGACAGATTGATAGGCTGACCCACTGGACAGAACTAACAAAGTCTTTAATTTTGGAAAATACTTTGCAACGCAACTAGCAACGATTGCATTCAAACAACTCCCTCTGCGAAAATGTATTGAATGTAACGTTGAAAAACTTTTTGCTGATTGAGCCCTATATCGAGATATGCATCTTTTATGCAATAAACTCCATTATTGAGCTCAATATTTCATATAAATTTCAATTAATTATTGCGCAATTAATACGAAAATTATTATAATATTGAGTAAAACTTAACATGCAGCACTGTCATAAGTATGTTTCAGAGCAATAAAAGCAGTTTGGAAGCTACATACACTTTTAAAGAGAGTCACCAATCTGTGGTGGACGCAGTAAAGAGAGTGAAAGAGAGAGGGGGAGCGAGAGGGATAGGGCTATGGGTGTATGATCACAAAGTGAATTTATCGAAGCCTAAAGGGAAAGTAAAAAATCTTAAACGGTGGCCTTGAAAAAGACCTTCTGAGTAAGGGACTTATCAATACTATCTGAGAAGATCACTTAACTCCTATGGGATTGAGTCTTGAGTTCTGGTATGCTTCTGCCTCTGCAAATTGTATAACCTGGGCACGGATATTTCGGACCGTAAGGGAAATTAAGAGCAAAACGCAGGCGGGTAATCGCCGTAGTTTAATAGGTAGCAGTGTTGCAAAACTGAAATTTTGAAATGGTACTAAACTATAACAGAAAGAGTACTTTTTTGATTTAAATGGTGCTTAATACACGTACGGAATCGAATAGAGACACTAACGACTTATACATGTTTATCATAAACAAAAAAAAAATATCTGATTCGGAGCATAATAGAACGTAAAAGCCCAATTTAGTCAAATGTCAACGGAACCTAACGGAACATATGTTCGTTTTTAGCATATGAAGAGCAAGTCGTTAAATTCTTACCGAAATTACATTACGGTTCGGCAAGCGTTCTCATTGCTTGTTCGTATTATAAAAACGAACGTACGTTTAATAAACGTTTGGCTAATCGGGACTACATACTTTAGCATTACGTTGAACATGTTGTTAAGGGATTAGTAGTAGAAAAGCGCAAACCATAAAATAATAATAAAAAAAAGTACTGAAAGTTTCGGCGGGGGTACTGTGATATTTTTGAAATAGAAAAGTACTGAAAAAAGTACTAAAGTACTAAATTTTTCACCACTAATAGGTAGTATATTGTATATGCAGGTGTTCTTATCTATTTTTTTTCACTTCAGTTTTGTAACACAAAGTTACTACAGTTGCCACTGAAGATAATTCTCTACAAATTAAATTCTATAGAAAGTTTTTAATGAAGAAACCTTTTTTTTTCTTTCTTTTTAAATCTCCTTTCAGTAACAAACGTAATTCAATTAACTGAACGAAAAACGAAACAATATCGTCCTTAACCACCACCACAAATAAGAAGGTAAGTCTGTATGTAATTAAAAATTTTTGAACTCCTCAAAAAAAGAGGGAGACAGAAACACTAACAATTGTCCACACGTGGAAATTGTCCTGTTGTGTCAATTAAAAGCAAAAATAAAATGTACTCTTCATAGTAAAACTACTTTTTAATAATATCTGGCCACAAAGGAAACGAAAATAGCATTTTGAATCACTTCTCCCAAAAAGAAAGAGGAAACATTTTAATGGCCTGTTTAAGTAACAAAAAAAAGTACCAAAAAAACTGCAACAATTACAGATAAAAGAACGTAATACATACGTAGAAAAAAACAAAACAGAAATGCAAGAATAAAATATCAAAAACCACAAAAATTCTTCATATTGAGGAGGAGGAGGAGCACCTCAGGTCATTCAAAATGCCTGCACGTTGCAACAATAAATGTAAAGGAATAGCAAAAAAAAAACTTATTTCCGTTTCAAAGTATTAAAAACTTAACAACTGATGTCAAATGTCAAAAACAATTTTTCAGTTTTAAATATATACATACGTATGACAACAACAAGACAAAATACAGAGACAAATTAAGCTCAAGAAATCAAGAAAGAAAGCAAAAGTGCAACTAAAGTGCGGTATATAGGGGAGAGGGAGTTGTCAGCAAATATGTACAAAATCATCTACAATAATAAATGCAATCTGAAAACTTACTTTAAAGAATTAAAAAAGTTTAAATTAAAAGAACATTTCATATGTATTCTACATAGAGAAAGTGCCCCAAGGGGAATTATTTGATCCAACAAAAATTAAATTTAAAAAAAGTCACTACGTGTAAATCAAATATTATTCGCGTTATAATGGTACTAATACAACTCAACAAAAATTCTGTCAAACGGTACATAGTCAGGTTTTTTAAGCTCTGAAAGTCGCCGTAGTCTAGAAGAAGGTAGTGTGTTGATTTATTAGACGTTCAAACCCTATTCCAAATATCTCGAACAAAACGAAAATATATCTTCGGCAACTTCTTCTCAGCAGATTCGTGTCAAAAACTCTGTGTTTAAATAAAATTGCCATGAAAATTTTCTCAAAAATCTGCACACACACACAACATGGATGGTGTTAGAATCTAAGAAGAGTTGTAATGCTCCATTAAGTAAGTAAGTAAGTAAAGCCTGCTTGCTCTTAATTCCCTCATGACCGTGTTCACCCCGCCTTTGCCATTCAATTTGCACAGGCAGAACCATATCAGAACTCAAGAGTCAATCGTATTGGAGTTAAGTGTTGGCGATGACGACCCGACCCTCAGATCGTATTGATATGGCCCGTATTCTGTAAGTCTTTTTCAAGGCCAGAGTTTAAGATTTTCAATTTTCCCTTAGACTTCGATAACTTTACTTTGTGATCATAAAAACACTGTCCCGTCCCTCTCTCTCTCTCTCTCTCCCACTCTTTATCGCGTGCACCTAAGATAGGTGTACATGTAGCTTCCAAACTGTTGTTGTTGCAAAGCATTTTTCAAAATTATAGAGATTACTAGATCTGTCCAGTCGTCAGCCTCACAATCTGCCAGTTCACAGTGTAATCCGTTGAATTCCATGTTATTTTAGATTCATTATTCAAGTTCTGACTGTAATCAGGCGACTGGTTTGCTGTAGAACGATTGCATTGCAACAACTTACTCTTGGAAGTAGTGTTGAAAAACTTTTTACTGATTGAGTCCTACTCTTTCTCATGAAGAGACGCCATCTTACACTTTTCTATGATGTGCTCGTTATTGATGTTATACTTTCAGAGTTCAGAGGTTAAGGTACTTTCTAGATGAATTATTTGAAAGAGCAGCCTTAGCAATATATAGTTGTTTAAAAAAATGTATATTCAGTGGGAAACTTATACAGCACAGGATATTTTGTATAATGTGGTTACAAAGGTTTCTTTCCCTTTGCGTTAAAACCAACGCCACAGATGACAAATTTTGGTTTTTATTCTACCAGAAACCCACCACAATCTGTCACTCGTAGGTGGAGACGCCAGTGACATCAAATAAAGATTTTCGCCAAAAAAAAACCAGCCCTTTTACTTGACGCAGTTGTTAAGTACTTACATGGTTTGGTCTTTACTTTTTGTATTTTAAAGGATTATTGCAGGTATTTCGAGGTAAATGTGAAAGAAGCTCTGATTTTTAAGTTGCATGCAGGTTTAAAGAATACATAAATTTTTTTGACGTACTAAAGTAATCTACCAATGAATCTCGTTAAACAATTATTATTAAAGAAAGGTATAGGATTTGTTAGAGCTGACATATAGAAGATGGAGGTTTCTAACATTAGAGAGATAAACACAAGAGAGGGAATATTTAGTCTGCAATTACATCTCAGAGAGATTCTTTTTGAAGAGGACAATCAATAGGTCTTTCAAACTGGAAGATAGATCAGTATTGAAAAATTCAGTAATTTAGTACTTTTTTCAGTACTTTTCCATTTTAAAAATACCGCAGTACCCTCGCGACGCTTTCAGTACTTTTTTTATTATTAAATATTTTATGTCTTAGGCTTTTCAACTATTAATGCATTAGCAATGTAATACTAAAGGTAGAATTAGTTTTTAGCCTCGGTTAGCCAAGCGTCCACGGAACGTATGTACGTTTGCTTTTAGAATACGAAAACCAATGAGAACGCTTGCCGAACCATAATATGATTTCGGTAAGCATTTACATTGCTCTTCATATGCTACAAACGAAAGTATATTACGTCGACGTTTGACTACACGGAACTTTTATGTTTTGTTACGTTCAGAATCAGCAGCTAAAGGGTCCGCCAAATACCTTTTTTTTTTTGAAAATGCTTTAAAAAAAAGACTACTGAATATTTTCTCAAATTTCTTTTTTTATTTGAAAGTACAATCCTTCCGGTTAATAATGGAAAATAATGTCATTCAAATGGCTGCATCGGCTGGCTATGCAGTAGCCTACACGATCGGTCCAATTTTTAAGCACATTATCGATTGCGTGCAGCTGTATTTCACCAATGGCTTCACGAATATTGTCCTTTAAAGCGTCAATTGTCTCTGGCTTGTCGGCGTAACACTTATCTTTGACGGCACCCCACAAATAATAGTCCAACGGTGTCAAATCGCAGCTCCGAGTGTAGCATCGGCTGTGTGGCACGTATCGCCGTCCTGTTGAAACCAAATATTGCCAATATCCTCCTCTTAAATTTTTGTGAACATAAATTCGTGCAACATGGCCCGATGACGATCGCCATTGACTGTAACGGTCACTCCTTGCTCATTTTCGAAGAAAAATGGCCCAATTATGCCTCTGGACCAAAATCCGCACCAAACAGTGACTCAATGTATGTTTTCTGTGCCCCAAATGCGACAATTTTGCTTGTTTACATACCCGCCAAGATCAAAATGAGCTTCATCTGAAAAGATGATTTTTTTTGCCAAAATCGGCATCTTCTGTAAGTCGATCGCAGGCCCAGATCCCAGCGTTGTTCAAGCGTCTACACAACCATATTCGTTCAGCGGAAGGATAAAACTAATTATCTGTGAAATCAGACATAAGCTAAGTGTTTCCATTCACGAAATAAGCACTAGTTGATAAAAAAAAACGTTAGATGGCGGACCCGATATTTTATATGTGAGGAACAAGTATAAATCGTTAGTTTTTCTGTTCCGTACCGTACTTGAATAAAATATAACTAAATAAATAGTGTAGTAGGTAGTGTGCTGGCTTACTAGATGTGAGCCCGCGGTTTACACCCCATGTCAGACGTAACATAAAATGAAAAAATTTTCCTTCGTCGAGCTCATTGTGTCAAAAACTCTGAGAGTAAATAAAATCCCCATGGAAAAAGTTTTTCAAAAATCTGTCGTGCAGAGTCGACTTTAAACTGTCGGTCAAATCACTCCTATAAAAAATGTAACACACACAACATAAATGGTGTGAGAGGTTAGGTCATAATCCTGATTGAAGGGTTGTAATGTATGTACGTGTGTATTTTTTTTACAAAAGTACTATTTAAAGCGAATAAGTACTCTTTCAGCTATAGTTCCGTACCATTTCAAAATTTGAATTTTTCAACACTGAGACAGATTCATTGAAAGGAGTTGAAAATTTTTCCGCAATTTCATTTAACTTTTAAACAATCCTCGTATTTCGATAAATAAACTTTAACTGGCCATTTATCGCGCTCTTAAGAATTTGTTTAAATTTAGAATGTAATTCCCATATCAGCAATAAAATATTAAAATTAAAAAGAAACAAACAAATTATAGAAGAAGAACAATTCAAAAGAATAATTCCGATAATCGAAATTGTCATCGATAGTCTGCCAAAGGAGGCAGTTAAGAAAATCATCTCAAGCCTTAAACATTCACAAGCATACAAACGAATAGAAAAGGACTTACGGCAAGTGTTTTAGAATTGAAATTGGAAGCAATAATAACAACAACAACAATAAGAAAACAATTTAAATTATAAGTTACACTCTCTATTACCATAGAGAGAAAGGATGAGAATGGAAATCGAAATGAAATGGAATAAATGATCAGAAAGAAAATAAAACTTCAAAAAGAAGATGAAAATGAAATTTCTATTCAAGCAGAAACAGAAAGACTTAAACTGCAAATAAAGAAAAAGGAAAGGGGGATAGGACTGTTTTTTTAGTAGATGTTGTTACATTTTACAGGCAGATTTTAATAAGAGGCAGTTTAAAAATAAGGGCAGTTTAGTATTACCGTCAACATTTATGCACACATTGTCGTTTAACAAAGTGTGCAGTCAGTTACCTTAACAACCTGTTTTTAATATCCTTTAAGCCCGTATCCTTTAAGATTCAAAATTAAAAAACACATCATAGCACATATGCATATGCATGCTGTTATGAATGTAAGCATCTGTGCAACTTCCCACGAATAGAAATAGCAATGTACGCCGTTATAAGTTTCTTTTCAAGGCACCTGGTAGTGTATGTGGTACAAAGAAAACAATCGTTAAACGATGATTTATTTCGTTTTTAATAATATTAGATTGGAAGGCTCTATTCACGTCATGCCTGCCTCTTTCCATGCTAATTACCTTGACCTCAAACGTAAAAAGGGATCAATATTCTTGTATAAGCTATGTTTGGTCGAGATAAGTTTTTTGTGTTGAAGTCGCCATAGTCTAGTAGGTAGTGTGTGGGCTTATTAGACATGAGGCGACTTCCTCTCAGCAGATTTCTGACAAAAAAAAATGATGTACTATTTCCAGAGAATTTTCATATATTTTTGGCCAAAAATCGAATTTTTCAGAATTGAATATCTCGACTCACATTAGTTCAGCTATCCCACTACCACGGTTGGAAAGAACTACCATTTTTGCATATAATCTGTATGTATGTATGATGAAAAGTTTCTCATTCAGAGTCGACTTTAAACTGTATGTTCAGCCACTCATGTAGTAAATTAATACGCACAACATAAGTGGTGTGAGAAGCTAGGTCCATAATCCTGGTTGAAATGACCAATTAAGGATATATGTGTTGGTTTATTAGGCCTCAAGATGCAGTTCAAATCCCAGTTCTCAGACGTCTCCAAGAACATCTAGTCGACTTTCTCTCCGCAGTCTTGTGGCAAAAATTTTAAAAAAATTACCATGATAAGTTTCACAAAAATCGGTCGTTCGGAGCTGACATTAAACTGTAGGTCTCGTCACTAATAACACACCCAACATGGGTGGTGCATGAAACTGGGTTGTAATCCTGACTAAAGGGTTACGATGACCTATTAAATTTCTTCGGAGACTTCCTCTCAGCAGATTTCTGGCAAAAACTCTGAGAGTAAATAAACCTGCCATGAAAATATGAAACATCTGTTGTTCGGAGTCAACGTTAAACTGTAGATCCCGCCACTTAAGTATAAAATTAAGACGCTCAACATAGGTGGTGTGAGAAGCTAGGTTGTAATCCTGACTGAACGGTTGTAATGGCCAATTATGTATATGTATGTATGTATGTAAGGAAATGAAGTTATATTTATTGGAACGTCTATGTTAGAAATTTTAAATTTAAAACTGTGATACTCGTTTATTTGCAAAAATAAATATTTATTGGGAAGTCGCCGTGGTCTAGTAGATAGTGTGTCAGCTTATTAGACGAAAGGCCCGAGTTCGAATCCCAGGTCAGACATCAAAACGAAAATATGAAAATACTTCTTCGGCGACTTCCTCTCAGCAGATTTCTGGCAAAAACTCTGAGAGTAAAAATTGCCGTGAAAGCTTCTCAAAAATCTGTCTTTCGGAGTCGACTTTAAACTGTTGGCCCCGCCACTCATGTATAAAATTAACGCACACAACACGAGTGGTGTTGAGGAGCTAGGCCGTAATCCTGACTGAAGGGTTGTAATGGCCAATTATGTTATGTAAATATTTATTGGACTTCGTGGCTGCTCAAAGGTTGAACTAGCTAAGCAACTATTTTAAGAGTTGAACAATATTTCCCTAAAAAAAATTTTAAATCCCTGCCTTCTTTATTTAACAATTAATAACTCTAGTTAGGAATCATTCCCTAAAACTATTACAAAGTAACTTCACATACCCACTCATACACTCATACACCTACACCTACACCTTCACAAGTGTACACTTACACGAAAAGTTTATTAAAATGTTAAATTGCCAATTTAACGGTATTTTAGTTACAGTTTTAGTTTAACAAACTTCATCTAAATTCTTGCCAGTTATTTTTGTTTTGTCCTCGTTGTCTGTCAAGTCACTTCAAAATGTTTTATTAGTTTACAAGGAATTCGTCGTCCTTAAATGTTGACTGGAAAAGTGTTTCACTTTAAATGCGGTTATAGCTGCAGCTAATGCAGCAGGATGCAAGAAACTTTAACTTGAAAAGTAATGAGTCAGGATGAACACAGATTTGTTGTTCTTCATAAGCCGGTAAATTGACATGCAAAAGTCCATTTTAAGGATAAAAGTGAGTGATGCGTTCACTTGAAGAGCAGAGAAATTATATGAGATTGCATAAGAAATTGTTTTAAGTTTGATGAGAGGTGGACACGAAAGCTTTTAAACATTAAGAGTAACAAGTTTTAAATAAATCTCTGTAGGCAAAGGTAATTCGGAAATAGTAAGCAAGACTTTAAGTCAGAAAATTAAAAACAATTTAAATGAAATTAAAATTAAGTCCGACTATATACCCTACATCTGTAAAGATATTTCTGGAGGCACTACTTTCTTTCTTCTCTTTGTATGGTAATTTATCAGGTACTCGTTACAGTATTTTGCCATTACATGCCAACAGATAGAGAAGTAGAGAATAACAATAACAATTCAACAGTAAGATTCTCGAAGTTGCCAGATCGAAAATAAATGAAGTATAAGCTGAATGAAAACGTATGTTATTGTGAATAAACGACATTGAAGATGATTCCAATCCATATGAGATCCAAGAACGTACAAAATATATCGAAAAATCACCTTTTGATATGGATTTTGGGTTGGCAGTGTCATCGGTCCATATTTCTTTGAAAACGACATTGGTCAGATTATCATTACCAACGTCTTTTGGCTTGAATTGAATGATTTGGACATCATCGACATATAGTTTCAACTGGACGGCGCTATGTACCGCTTAGCTCTTGATATATGAGATATTTTGCACGAGCGATATGAGGGCATGGTCATCTCACGTGGAGGTGATCTAGACTGCGTATAGAGATCGTGCGATTTGATCACGTTATAATTTTCCTTCTGAGGTTTTCTTAAGTGTCAGATTCATGAGAATAAGCCACAAACGAGGTGGCAAAACGATGTGATGTCCATATCATAGGGGAGGACATAATAATATCTCACGTAATTGCAAAGCTAATGAACTGGCCAGGCGTGGCACATCCATCGAGATCTCTAACGAATCCTTACTTTGGGAATTTCTCTGGAGACTTTTTTTTTTTTTTTTTTTTTTTTGAAATTAGCGCCAAATACGGGCTTGTCGGCCTATCCTGCACCTCCTAGCGTTATTGATCGTTGCCTTGCGAAGTGTGCATCTGATCTAATACCATTTTTTCTTTGGATTTCTGGGCGCATTAGTATTTAATGCTTTTATAGCCACAGAGTGCCAGATTATTGTAATTAATGCGGGCTCCCGACATAGCCCGTATTCTAACTTTCATGATTATACATTTCGACGTGCTGTAACTTAGTGAGCTTACCATGAGATTGTGTTATCTTATTCGTTCCGTTGGGAATGTCTCCCAATATTTCACTGATATTCCCAGAGCTTGGTTGAACAGCTTTTAATAAGATATTTTATAAATAAAATTTATTTTTCACTTGTTTAAAATGCTTTGAAATATTTCATTATTATTAGATTCACTAATTTTATTATCACTTATTGAAAAAAGACTAGACTTTTTAGTATTTCTTCTTTTAATTTCACATTGAAAAAAAACTTTAACTTTTAACCGCCATTTTTAAGAAAAATTGTAGGTTCGTAAAAATAAAAATTGTAGGTTCGTAATTGACAATGTGGTCATTGATTCCGCCAATTTCAAATGGACAGTTTCGCACACGGGCAGAACGGCAGCATAAACTTCAAAGAAGCATGCTCATTATAAATGTCGTGGTTATGCCAGGGCATAGCATTGTGTGTATGCCTGCAAGGCGCATTGGTCTAGGACACAGTAGAAATGTTTTCTGTAAAATCTGCAGAGATGAGAAGGAGGATGAAACTATTCTTCACATACTGGGAAATTACCCGGCATTATGTCAAAGGAAAAAAAAGCATCCCGGTGCCTACATACATACATACATACATACATACATACACCTATTGACACCTAATTAGAAACGGTTTAAAATTTCATAAAATGTTGAAATATTTTAGAGGATTAAATTCTTGGTTGATGGGCCTTCTAACAAATCTTCTACCATCTGGACCAAGGCGATTTATCTTAGTTTCGTCGCTCCAAAGCACATATTTCCATTGATTGGCTGTCCAATTAAAATGGGACTTAGCAAAGTCAACGTGACGTTTTCTCTGAATTTTGTTCAGAAGTGGTCCCTTGCGTGCTACTCTGCCATTTAGCCCGACTTCAACCAAACGACTTGAAATGGTCCTCTTGGATATGGAGATATTAAATCTGTCGCAAATTTCACGTTTGATATCCGCAGACGACTTTTTGGATCGGCTTTGTGAATCCGCCTAATCATGCGGTCGGTATATTCTGATGTTTTCCTGGGCCTTTTCTGTCGTGGAGCGTTCGATATGGTGTCATATTTATAAATATGCTTCAGAGCGTTAAAAACCAATTTTTTTTAAATACTGAAGCTGCTCTGATATTTCTCTATACGACTTTCCAGCTTTACACAGTTCGAAAATAGAGCTCCTTATTTCAGAAATCTGCGGAGAGGAAATCGCCGAGGAAATATTTTTTTTGTTCATATTTCGTTTTGATGTCTGACCTGGGGTTTGAACTCGTTCCTTTCGTCTAATAAGCCAACACACATAATTCCACATAATTGCAAAGCTAATGAACTGGCCAGGCGTGGCACATCCATCGAGCTTTCCAACGAATTTGGGAGTCTGTGTGGGGTCCTGCAAACTTGTAATTGACAATGCGGTCATCGATTCCGTCGACTGTAAATGGATGGCTTCTGGCGCGAGCAGAATCGCGAGCAGAAAATCTGTGCAAAGTCTAGATGGAGATCGCACAGTAAATCTGCTTAAACTCCAAAGAAGCATGCTCAGTATGGTTGCCAGAGTTATGACGGGGTATTGCATTGTGGACATGCATGCAAGGCGCTTCGGTTTAGGGCACCTTACAAATTATCTCTGTAGAGGCTGCAGAGATGAGGAGGAGGATGAAACTGTTCTTTACATACTGGGAAATTACCCGGCATTATGTCAAAGGAGAAAAAGGCATCCTGATCATCCTATACGCATAGATTTAGACGACCGCTTAAGCATTGACGTTGACAGCCTCAGAAGCTCCGTGTGATTCTAGGACTAGGTGACAATGGAAAAACTGCGACCTAAGTGTGTCCATTCGACTTCCTTGTGTAGACAACCCACCTAACTTCGTGTTTTTCTTAGAGATTTTTTTAATTTTGTTTTCAAATTGTAATTGACTGTTTAAAATGTAATTCGATGTCCTTGGAATGCCATATTTTCCGAATTATTTTCAATCATCCTGCTTATCATGAATTTCTCTATGAAATTGAACTGTTAATGATTGGTATACCTTTTCAGTTATTCTTAATTGCCTTCTTCAAAAACATTTTTTAACTGAAATTTAATATTTTTCGCCTTTTTTTTTCTTTTTTTGTTGAGAAGACAAAAGGTGTGCCTGTATAAAACAGAAATCTTTAACAGAAATAGGAAAACAAATCCTAGAGGAACTCTAACAACAATTTCTTGTTTTTGTTTTAATTTTTTTTCTTATAAAACTTTATGACTTTTTAATCCCTTTCAATGAGTACTGAAAACTTTGTTGAACATAAAAATCATCATGAAATATTGAAGCAACAGAACAGAAAAATAAGTAGAAAACGTGCAAACAAAAAAAAAACACGGAGAGGAATTAATTCAGTAGAAGGAAAACTAATAGAATGTGACAATAGCAAAGACAACAACAACAACAACAATATTTTGTTCATTTCGCTGGAAAACTGAAGCTGGCATCTTAAAGATGAAAGGAAAACTTTTGTTTTCTTTTCTTGGCACCCATTCCCCACCCCCTATCTATCGCTCCTACAAAATAATCACTATTCTTCTTATTGAAGTGTTGCTTTCTTTCTCACATGCCATTCATTCATCATCACTTTAGTGGTTCAAAATAAAAAATAGAAAATAAAAAAAGTACCTTTTCAATGTGATTGAATGAAAATGAATTTATTTTTCCATTCCATAAATAAATTTCCATAGAATTTCATGCTATTTTAAGCGCTGTTAATAAAAATGAAATACAATTTTTGTGTCTGTAATTTGATTTCGGTGGCTAAAATGAATGACGGAATTTGGCTAAAGCAGCGAGAGTATGGCATCCACTGCGAAAGGCTATGGAACCCCATAATAATTCTTCATTAATTCAATATTACGTGACACAAATAATTTCAAAATAAATTTGAATTTTCGGGGAAATATATGTATTCTTTTTATTGTTGTTGTTGTTGTATTTTTTAACTTTAGTTTGCCAATAAATCAAAACTATAGTAAAGTGGCAGATGCGGCAGAGATGGCATTGTCAACCGTTATGCAACAAGTTTAAGCTGAGTTAATACACACATACATAATTGACCATAACAACCCTTCAGTCAGGATTACGGCCTAGCTGCTCACACCGCTCATATTGTGTGTGTTAATTTTATACATGAGTCGCGGGATCTACAGTTTAAAGTCGACTCCGAACAACAGATTTTTGAGAAACTTTTCATGACAATTTTATTTACTCTCAGAGTTTTTGCCAGAAATCTGCTGAGAGGAAGTCGCCGAAGAAATATTTTTCAGATTTCGTTTTGATGTCTGACCTGGGGTTAATAGGAGTTAATATTTGGGCTTATTATGCGCTCTATAAAATCAAAGTAGGTGGTATTATCATATAACTTGTTGTTCCTATGTGTGTGAAGATAAATAAAAATTTAACTAGAAGGTCAATGATGGATATTGTGGAAATATGGGACTTGCTGCACATATCCCACTACACCACTAATTAGGTTTAATTAGAGACACCTAAGGCTACAATTTGTATATAGTGGGATATGTGCGGCAAGTCTCATTTTTCCAGAATATCCATCATCCGTCATCCCACCCAGACACTGTTAACATAGGGAATATTTGAAGCCCAATATCTCCAGTTCCAAAATTATTTGGTATATACCACTTATTGGGTTTTATTAGGGACACCTTAGGCTACAATTTGTATATAGTCAGATATCTGCAGCAAGTCCCTGATATCGTATATTTGGGTGATTTCTTCCTTGACTATTTTTCGTATTTTCTGTTAACCACTTAACAATGCTCTGTTAACTCTAACATTAGCTCTGTTAAAATTTTTGGTTTTTGTCTTTGCTAGTTAAATTTGAATTTATCTTCACACACATATTGTTCCTATAGTCTCCGTATTCTAGCGTGTAGTGCGTTGGCTTCTTAGGCCTGAGGCCGTGGTTCATATCCCAGGTCAGACATTTCCAGCAAAACGAAATATGAGAAAATATTTCTTCTGCGATTTCCGCTCAGCAGATTTCTAGCATAAATTCTAAGAGTAAATATAAATTGTCATGAAAGGTTTCCCAAAAAAATCTGTCATATGAAGTCTACGTTTGGAAGTCACCGTGGTCTAGTAGGTAGTGTGTCGGCTTATTAGACGAAAGGCCCGAGTTCAAATCCTAAGTCAGAAGCTAGGTTTTAATATTGGCTGAAGGGCTGTAATGACCAATTATGTATGTATATATTTCACCTTCCAGTACACAAAATGTGTGGATCAGAGATCAGCGATGAGTATTCAAAAAGATGAGTAGATTCGAATCATACTCATAATTTCTTATACTCACACGAATTCATACTTATTTCAATATCATACTCATATTACTCATATTCAAAATTTGAAATGCTCATCGTACTCATACTTAACAATACGCATGATGTTGTTGATTTCAACTCTCCTTTACTCAACATTTTGAGCTGAGTTATTCCTGATAGCAAGCCCTGCGATAGAATCTTTGGTTCACAAATGGCTTGGAAAAGCTTAATTGGTTTGATATACTACTCACATGTCTAGGTTTTAATATTTGGAATATATTCAAATTATCGGTTGATTTAGCCTTAACCCATATGTGCTCATCGCCCCATTTTTAAAACGGTAAGATTTTGATCAGCTGTGTGATATATTATATAGATTTCAATAAATACAAAAAATCCATGATTTTACGAGAAAAAAGTTAGGCACAATCGGGTTAATGACCCATGGCCAAATACTTAACCCCATCTTATTTGCTTCAAAATTTGTTAGCTGATCCATATTCCTTTTCGTATCTCATAAGCAGATTTACTTCAGTTTTTAACTCAAATTTCGTAATCTAATCAGATTTAATGCTTGTACCCGGATCATGGTGATACCCGGATTCATATAATGTTGAAACATTTTTGGTCTTCGAATATTTTGTTGAAATCGGGTTTTTGCTAAAAATTGCAATTTTTATGGAGCCAACTTCAGGGTAATCCGAATGTGCAAACTTCTAAATTGTTCCTCTCACAAGAATATACCAAGCTAACATGCACACGGAGATATTTCTCACAACATGCCATAGACACTCAATTTACTAATAAGGGACGTATGAGGAACCACTTTCGTGATTAGGTCAGACAGAATTACGGCCTGTAACGCCAGATTACTGTCTTGAACTTTAACCAGAGAACCAAACACGCCGCTTCCATAACGTCCACTCCATTTAAATTTACAAAGTTTTATGTGTAGGACATTTTAGTTTACATATATGTATGTATGTATTCATTCAGTTAATAATCATTATTAGCATACATACCATAGTAATATATGTAATCATCACAACATATCATATCATATCATCCATCTCTACATTCAAATGTTATTTGTGTTGCCAACTGTTACGGTGTCATTAAAAAATATTTCATCAATGCCAGGAAACCAAAAACTAAATCCAAACTTTTCATCTTGGTATGTATGTACGTATGTATGTGACACAGAATTGTATACATATTCTATTTTATTCTATACGAAAGGAAAATGTATTTAAAATTGGGGTAAAAATCAAATTAAAATACAAAAGTAAACTTATGTTCGTACTTTCATAGGGTATAACTCAGGTTAACCAGGATAACAATGCATCATCATGAACATCATCATCATCATCATCATTGTATTGGAATATTGAAATTAAATTTTCTCTCTTTAACTTGGTTAATATTACAAAGATAACTACTAAGTTCTTGTAGTAAAATTGAATTTTTGAAGTTTTTTTTTTGGTTTATTGAGTGACCAATGATCCTTTTCTTTGCGGACAGTTGTGTAGAAGAAATTCCTTTAGAAACAACGTGTAGTATAAGATGTAGTGATTGTGACCAGAGATCATAAATGAATTGTTTTTTCGCTACTCATATGAGTATGAGTGAGTCACATATATACATACATAATTGGCCATTACAACCCTTCAGTCAGGATTACGGCCTAGCTGCTCACACCACTCATGTTGTGTGCGTTAATTTTATACGTGAGTAGCGGGACCTACAGTTTAACGTGACTCAGATTTTTGAGAAACATGAATGAGTCATCAGTATTGAAATTCAACCGTCTCAAACGTGTGACATCAAACTCATAACATTCGAAATATGTTTGATTCATACGCCTACTCATTCAGATTCATAAATTTTGAAAATTACTTATGATACCCATAAATAAATCGAGGGATCATCAAAATTTAGTCTTAGTTGTTGTTGCATTTACAAAAAAAGAAGAAGGAAAAAGACAAAGACAGCAAGCCAAGCAAACACACAATCTTCTAGTGAGTATTGCAGTGTTCGTACGCGAATCATACTTATTTCGTGATTCTTGTAAATGTTGAGTCATGGAGAATCGAAATTAACAACATCATGCGTATTTTTAGGTATGAGTTCGATGAGTACATCAATCTTTGAATATGAGTAGTATGAGTATGATATTAAAATAAGTATCAATGCGTGTAAGTATCAGAAATAATGAGTATGATTTGAATCTACTCATATTTTTTAAATACTCACTGCTGATTTTTGGCCTAAACCCTGTCTTAAGGCTTGTAATAACCAATTAAGTAAGTAAGTAGAAATTATCCCTAGAGTTGGAATCTACGTCAGCGAAAGTAGTTACAATGCAGTCTTATAATAAAAGCCAATTTTGATATGGAAATGGACTACTGCCCTCCAAGCGATTTCTTTGAGTTACATTGTGATCTTTAAAGGGTCATTGTGAAATGAATGAATCTTACGTTTGCCTAAGGCAAGCAACAATCACAGACCCCATTCGAATTAGAATGAAAAACTTTACCATCTGTGGAGTAAGAGATTCTTTTTCCACATAAAAAACTGTATTGCTGTCTAAGAAGCTAAAATAAATTTTGGTGATTAAACAAGTGCTTTATAATTGGCTCTAAGCCTTCTAGGAGTTTAGGTCTTAATGTTTGCGAATAAAATATTTAAACTCCCATTGTTAAGTGAATTTTTTGACGGTGGTGTCTTGCTATTCCGTACGCTGATAATATTGATGTCATGTTTCGAACACTGCAAGATGTAACTGATTCTTTTGCAAATGTTGAAAAGAAGTCGATAACAATGGGTCTGACAGCCATCAAGGCTCTCCATAACAACACTAAAATTTTAGAATACAAGACGATAGTATTACTCATGCTATATTATATGATGCAAAATATTGCTTTGGTTTCGGCTGAAAAAATACTTCGTAGAGTATATGCATCCATCTGTCGAGAATGGCGACTACCGTGGAGTTTGTTAAGTTAGACTCATTGAATTGATAACACTGCCTACAGCAGCCATACTCTATATAGAGCTTCGACAAAAATATTTTTCTATAATCCACCTGACGGAAATCACAGGATGTTAAGGTCGTTACATCTGTAAAACTATCAGATTAAAGATGATATCTCCCAACGTGATGTATGAAACTAATGGAGGAGCAGCTTATAGCAATTAGGGCATTGGAATATGAGTTATACTCATGCTAAAAATTAACGGCTTGTGATATAAAAATTTAAGCAATAAAGTAATGTCGTAGTCCTCTATAATCTTTTTATCATGCCGATCAGCCTGATACAATATCTTTTGTAAATTCTTTTGTTGCTGTAGGTCGGCGAAATTTGTTGGAATTTCACATACAGTATGTTGTTGCTCTTATTACCTTTTATTATAATACAGCCTTGCTTGACATACCACCCATGTTGTATTCGTTAATTTTTATCAATGTATGGACCGGGCCTACAGTTCAATTACGAAGCCGAACAACAGATTTCAAAAACTTTTTCTTGGCAACTATGACACTTTCAGTGTTTTTGCTAGAAAACTGTTGATAGACGCTCCAAAAATATTTTTTTGAGATATCAGATCGAAGGTTTGAACTGTTGAGCTTGCGTCTATTAATCCAACACATTACTTAGTAAGTTATGGTTTGTTTACATATCAGTATAATTTCTAATAGACATTTCTGTTTTAAGAGTTTGAAAAACTCAAGTAAAGCATTGCAGGGAAATTCATTAGACTGGAACAACTTCAGATAACTTTATTTATTTATTACACGGAGCGACAGTCAAAATACACCCCGCTAATGACATACTGTAGTTTGTGAATTCTGTTGAGTAGAACTCAAAAATATTTTTTTATATTTCTCGATCCCTTCAAATTTGTTTTTTTTTTTGACAGAAACCGATTTTTTGGACTTTACGCACAAATTTATTGATTACACAACACATTTCTGAACCGATGGCCAAAAGTTAAACCTTATTTAAAAGAAGAGGAATGCGCCTTTAAAACCATATATGTACATACATATATATATATATATATATATATTATTTGACTTAATATGCTATGGTGTTTGATGAGGTAAACTTGACACATGCGAATTTTTTCATATTTTTTCAAGTCTGTACATTCATAGTAGCAAACTTTAATTAAAATATATGAAATAAGTGATAACATTCCGAAAGTGCATTATCTTGTGAAGAGATTGACATTCCGTTTGATCAAATAATATAACAGTCGTGTTATATTTCTTATTCTGTCGTTCGGAGTCGACGTTAAGCTGTATGTTCCGCCACTCATGTATAAAATTAAGGCACACAACATGAGTGGTGTGAGAAGCTAGGCCGTTAACCTGACTGAAGGGTTGTAATGACCAATTATGTTGTACGTATGTATGTAAGGGCCTATTAATTTAAAAAGTAAAACCGTAACAATTATTTTTCGATTATTTATTAACATTGTTCTACCGGATGCTTAGATTTTAAATAAAAATAATTTGAATAACTTCCTTGAATTTAAAGTCTGTTGGGCCCTCAGTTGATTCTTATTCCAGACACCTCTCGATGTTGTTGTTTTTAAAGATTAAATTCTTATTGTTGTTTTTTTTACATTTCAACAAAAACAAACAAAAGTATTTAGAACTTTAAGTAAAACATTAAATTGACATTTTTAGCTGAAATAATTTATATTAGAAGACAACTTTATTATACAAAAACAGTGTATTATCGTGGGTGTCTTAAACAGATGTACGTGTACCACCCGTACTCAAAAATACCAAACAATAAATGTTAATAAACAGAAGAAAGAAGAATGTTTTAATCTCTTGTTAAGTGACAGAAAAATGGCATTATCGCCAAACATCACACACACATGCACACGTATTTTTAGGAAATTAAATACATGGAAAAATTACCTTTATCATACACATACATATGTACGTACATAATTCATCTAAACATAAGAATACTTGCACATACACTCACTCAATGTTCATATAAGCAACATATGGCACGAAATTGTTTTTTTTTCTTTTTATTTGCTGGTAAAACTCATGAGTGAGTGTCTGCTGAGTGTGTGTGTGTGTGTGTTTATACTTAAAGGATTATGAAGTTAAGGGAATAAATGAAAAGGACATAAGCAACTTACCTTAACACTGAGCACAATAATTGACAATGAAAGAAACGCGACAGCCTTCATTTTAAATCGTGTTTATTGAGTTGTTCAGTTGAGTTGAATTGAATTGGGAGTCAAGTCGCGTTGAGTCTATTTGATGATAATGATGATTTCTTCCTTGTCTAAGTCTAATAAAATTTAATTAACTTAACAACGAGATTCTTTTTATGTAGCCCAACAAAACAAAGTGACAAATTAGCCTTTTAATCCATAAAATATGATCATAAAACTTGACTTGACTTTACTGGCATGGGACCGGACAATTGGATTGGATTGTTAATAATACAGCTATTACACGTAATACTGCCTGCCTGCTGGACTGGACACTGTTTGTTGTTGTTGTTAGGGAGTTAGTGGCAACAGATTAATAAGGCTAAAAAACCGAAATTAATTTAATACACTTCAAGCATTAGATGTACGTGCATTTGTTTTTAAATTGCCTCCACACACTTGTGGGTTTCATATGATGAAGAAAATCTATAATTTAATACACACGGGAATAAATCGCAATTGTTCCCCCAAAAAAAAAAAAATTATGCACACACTTTAATACAAACTCCTTTGTAGTTGTCCGCAAAACCTGCCTTCTTTTGTTGTTGTTGTAAATGGAAAATATGGTCCACCCTCCCAAAATTATGAATGGGAATTGACAAGAAAACTAAAATAATTTTATTAAAGCCGCAAATTGCTTAGAGAGTCCCTCCGACACTTCATAAAAATCTTAATATTGTTCGTAAATATTTAATTGAATTTCGTTTTTCCCAAATAGGGAAATTTTATTATCAGCACTTTACTTCACTTTATTTCTTTACACACTTCACCTCACTTTACTTTACATTACATTACTTTACGTCGAGAAAAAGTAACCGTTTTTTGAAATTCAAAAATTTTCTGTTTTTTTCTTCTCTCTCTCTCAAAACTCTTTATTGTTTCTCTTATCTTTCGTTTTGTTTTTATATGAGTTCCTTTCAACAACCGTTAGTTTGGTTTACTTGGCCAACAGACGTCGTTAGAATGTTCATTGCCTTTAACACGGCCAGTCCTTTTATACCAAAAAAATCCTTTAAACGAAAGCTTAAACACTAACCTCTCCAAGCTCTTCTCCTCTCTTCACCTTTCCAAAACAATTTTATGAATGAAAGTCATACAAACAACTTGTTGCAATAAACACAAGTCTTTTTGTTATTGTTGTTGTTTTTTTTTCTTCTCTCATATTCATCTAAATTTTATTTACTCATACAGTACTTAGTAACAAAAAATTTTTAAAAATAATGGTTTAAAGCTTAGCTAAGACAACAATCATTTTCTCAAACAAACATGAAAGAAAGCTTTTTCATAGAGTTACCCTCGCTCTGGCTGCTTGCTTACAAACCCACCTCTATGGGCTGTACCAATGGTGCTACGTTCTGTACATTTCTTGGATGATGTATGTCTCCACGATCGTAATAAGTAGGATAATGCTCCCCAGGTACATGGTAGAGACCATAGTGGACCCCGCTATTGGCCACCTAAAGTATGATAAAATATAATTAAACTTGATTTGTTTCATTTTGATTTTCATTTCAGTTCTCCTATTGCAAACCTTTAAACTTACCCGTTTCAAACCATTTATTGAGGCCAACAGTAAAGCCATTTTGGCCAGCAGTAATGCTTTGCCACTGACGACGGATAACATTTGAAAACCCATGGGCACAAGTACCGCACCCAATGCTGTAACGCCAAACATCATGGTCACCATCATATTGAAACGATGACGTCTATGTCGTGCTGTACCCACCGGGTCTGAGGAGTTTGTAGATCGGGAGTTATCTGTACGAAAATAAAAAAAGATAACTTTTTAGTTTATGGTACTTATTATGGAACAAAAAGTACTTTTTTGAAAGAAGATTTTTTACATTTTTTTTCTTCTAAAGTCTTGGAGAATGCTAGCGTAAATTGTTACAAACTGTAATATTCAGTGAAATATTTCCCATGTTTGTATGCATAGAGTTTCTCAATCCCCCTGATCGTTTCAAAAAAAATCCTTTTTTTCAAAAAGTACTTTTTTTTTAAGTCATCAAAATTTAAACAAATTCCAAAACTATAATACTTTAGCAACACAAAAACAATTCCATATTTATGTTAGAAAAAGATATCGCTTCTTAAGTCTTGCTATTTATTTAAAAATAAAAAGTACTTTTTTTTGGAAAATTTGAGCAATGAGGGCCCTCTGCTGTAATTTTGTATATCACTACAAAGGCGTTCTGCGCCAGAAATAAGCAATGAATCGTTTTTTCGCTACTCATAAGTATTCATGAAATTTTGAGTATGAGTGAGTCAACAGTATTGGAATTTAACTACTCTGATGCATTCGTACTCACTACAGCATTGATTTATAAGTACAGATTGCAATGCATATGAGTACAACTTTGACATCAAACTCATAACTTTCGAATTATGTTTGATTCATACGTCTACTCATTCGGATTCATAAATTTAGAAAAATATAATACTCATAAATGATTCGAGTGATTCGAGTCATTCATCAAACTTTACAGTCTTAGTTGTTGTCGCATTTACAAAAAAAGAAGAAAGAAAAAGGCAATGAGCGAAGCAAACAAACAACCTTCTAGTGAGTATTGTAGTGTTCGTAAGCGAATCATACTTATTTTGTGATTCTTGTAAATGTTGAGTAAAGGAGAGTAACATCATGCGTATTGCTAAGTATGAATACGATGAGTACTTCAAACTTTGAATATGACTAGTATGAGTATGATATTAAAATAAGTATGAATGCGTATAATTATCAGAAATTATAAGTATGATACGAATCTACTCATCTTTTTGCATACTCATTGCTGATCTCTGAAAGCATCGCAATCTAATAAATCAATTAACTGACAGTTCCCTCCTTAGCCGTCCTTTGAAAACCACCAGTAATCCTCGCAATGATTGTTGTGCTGATTTAGAGGTTACATAGGCTTTTTAGAGTGGAAGCCTTCTGTGGTCAAAAGCAGATATTGGCACAAGATCTGAGGTGTTCCGTTCCAGTGTTCATAAACACGCTGATATCTTCCAAGAGGAAATCAACTTTAACAAAAACTATAGAAGACGGAACGGAAAACAGCAATTCTATCTGAAAGTTTGGTCTTTTTTGTGTGCCACTGTCTACAACTTGACGATACAACAACAATTTGTTTATTCGCTATTCTTCTTTGCTTACAACGCAGATCTTTTCAATGGTGATCTTCAAACCTTGACTGTTTTCTTCGCACGCAACGCGTCTTCCCATAAGACTGACTGAATTCTTACTACTCGTTATCTGCTTTGTCTTGCCTTTTTTATATGCTCACGTAAACAGTCGGATGAAGGTTCTTGAAGTAGAATGTTCGCGCCATCGCCTTCTCGGGAACTCTATTGCGACTTCATTGTTGTTTGTGTATTTCGTTTACATTGCTTGTTGTTGCGTTCGCCTACTTTCATACTGATGTTGTTGGTTTACTTGAAACAAGTTCGTTGTATTTGTTTGTGTAGCTTTATGTTTACCGTTTTCGTAACAATTACCCAATTCACAAAATGTTATAGTTGTCGTAGATCGGTAGAAACTATGACAAACTACAACTATTGTACATAATGTTGTTGGTAATTTCCATGTCAAAAACTACTACAACATGTACGACAATTTTTCCTATGTTTCCGAAATGTCGTATCATTTTTATTAAAAAAATTTGATAACACTGGATAACATCTACAACAATATTTACGACAAGGTGTTCACAAAATGAAATGCCATTTAACTATAATCTACAACAATATAACATTTTGTGAATTGGGTAAATATTTATTTATTATTATTTACTGCTTGACGCAATAGGACAATGTAAACTTTTGCTGGATGATTAGAATGCAAAGTAAATGTAACCTTAAAAGTTACCGGCAGAATGATCATCCGTTTAGCTTGATGCTCACTTTTATCTTATTGGGTACTCATAATCATGAAAAACAATTTATCTGCCCGTTAAAATCCTCTCTTTAGTTAACGGCAAGTTGTAATAATGGCCCTAAATAATTTACTCCTTGACGCAATAGGACCGTAATTTCCCTTGATAAACTTTATTCATATAGTCGCCGTAGTCTAGTAGGTAAGGTGTTCGCTTATTAGATGTAAAGCCCGGGTTCGAGCCCCAGGCCAGACATCAAAACGAAATATGAAAAAAATACATTTCTTTGGTGACTTCCTCTCAGCAGATTTCTGGCAAAAACTCGGAGAGTAAATAAACCTGCCATGAAAAAGTTTCTCAGAAATCTGTTGTTCGGAGTCGACGTTAAACTGTTGGTCCTGCCACCCAAGTATAAAAAAAAATTAAGGCACACAGCATGAGTGGTGTGGGAAGCTTAGGCCGTAATCCTGACTGAAGGGTTGTAATGGCCAATTATGTATGTATGTATGTATGGAAACTTTACTCACCTTTTCTCGTCATATTCTCTATGAATGCTTCCGATAGCTCCTTTAAATTAATCTCCAGCATATGGGTATTCAACATTTTCGTAAAACTTAAAGCCAAACGATCAAACCATGTTAAATATTGTAAATCCTTGCGTTGCCAAAAATCACTTAAAAAGAGGTACCAAAAACAAAAAACACTTTAAATTGAAATACTTTTTCTCTTCTTCTCTCTCTCTTTAACATACTCTTGATTTAAACGCCATGACGTGGCATCTTGATTCTCGTTTACATTCGTTAATTGTATGAAACGCACGCCGCGCCATATGGGTATCACTTGACGTCTTGTCATGTCATCGATTATATTTAAACTTGACATTTTCAAACACTGCCAGGTGGTGGCGGTGGTACCTGTAGGGGGCGTTGGGTTGGCGGAAGAACGATTTGACGACTGTAATTGATAATATTAAAATGATTTGGAATTTATTTTCTTTTTTAATACTTTTTTTTAATTTTTTTCTCTGTCATACATTTGCTTCACACTCTTTTAGTAGATGCCGTAAGACACGCATTTCTTTAATCCATGAAATGTGTGCTGAATTCTGTTGACTGTTGACAATGTTGCTGGCATTGCCATGCGTTGAGGTAGGCAAAGCATTGGCGTAGTAGTGTATGTTTGTAAGGCTCACTATTAAAAGGATTTTTAAGGATTCTTGTTTTAAACACATTTTATTTTTCTTTCCGTTTTATTTCGTTTCAAACACCCGCTCATAAAGTATTTTATTCACATTAAAGTAACAACTGAAAGTTTTTCATACGCTTGCCAAGGCTTTTATATGGTCGTCCAAGTTTGTCATTTACTCGATTAGTGAAGAGTAACAATATTTACTTGGAAGTATTCTTTCTTTTTTTTTTCTTGCGATAATTATAGGCCTTCATCGAATGCATTTCAATTGACATCAATGCCAACGTATGCAAGTGCATGGCCATATATAATAGCAGCAGCAGCAGTAGCAGCAGTGATGGTAGTGCCACTGACCGTTACACATTTTTTTAAAGCTTAGCAGTTTAATCATTGGGAATCGCTGCTTTTTGTTATAATTTCCCATATTCTGCCGTGCATTTAGAGACCTCGTAACCTATTGATTTCGAAAATGAATGTGTTTTCTTCATTACTTCAGCTTCAACTTCAGCTTTAACGTCTTTTCTTCTATTACTTTGCGTAGTGAAGTGGAATATTTTTTTTATATACATATACTAAAGATTAAATAAAATATTGTATTTATGTTTTACGTCTTCATATTCTTTCTTTTTGAGCATTAAAAGGCATAATATGAGTACTTATTTTGAATATTTTTAAATTGTATTAATTTTATACAATGTGAATACAATGTTAGTTAATGTATACTGTTTAATAAATTTTCTCTTTATCACATTAACGTTAAGCACACATAACATCACTTTTAAATCTTTTTTTTTTTTTTTTTCTTTAAACGTTAAAAATTAAAAATAAATTAAAATTTTATTTTTCCTACCAACTGGTGAAGGAGTAGTTTTCCTGTCATGCCTATTTCTTTGGAGATTAAATAGAGCAGAACTCACATGAAATCAAAATTGAAATGCAATTAAAATTTTTGAACTTGAATTTGATAAGATGACATATAAAAAAATATAACACGACTGTTATTGTATTTAAATTATAACTACCGTAATTTTTGTTCGATTTGATCAAACCAAGTGTCAATCTCCTCACAAGATAATGCATCACTTATTTCATATTTTTTTAATAAAGTTTGCTACTATGAACGGACCAATTTGAAAAATATGAAAAAAATTCGCTTTGTCAAGTTTACCTCATCAAACCTCATAGCATATTAAGTCAGATAATATAAACATACCTAATATATAAAATTGTCGTGTCACGCTGTTAGTGGTTAAACTCCTCCGAAATGGATCGACCGATTTTCATGAAATTTTGTGTGCATATCGGGTAGGTCTGAGAATCGGACAACATCTATTTTTCATATCCCTAAATGTTAAGAGGGCGTGGCAAATCGTCAAAATTTAATATTTAGGTACATATTGATCGCAGACGAATAAGATTTGGTGGGTAAGTTCGCAGAGTCGATAGCGACAATCCCACCAAAAATAGGCGTGACAACGCTCCCCCTTCAAGTGCTACCTATAACTCTTAAACTACTGAACCGATTTGAACCATTCTTTTTTTGTTCGAAAGCTTATCAGGTTTAAATGGTTTAAATTAAATAAAAATTCGTTATAGCAAAAAGTAGGCGTGGCAAACCTTTAAAATTGAAAATTTAGGGATATAGTAATCGTAGACGAATGCAATTTGGTGGGTAAGTTCGTAGAGTCGACGAACTCACCAAAAATGGGCGTGGCAACCCTTTATAACTATATATGTACATATGTATATATCATGTATATCTGTTAGTTTTTTGTTTTGGAGCGAGTACAACAACTAAAACTTCGTCAGCGCTATTATTATTATTATTACAATAAATATATAATGTGACCTGTTTTTGGCAATAAAATAAATCAATTTTGGGCGGGACGAAGTTCGCAGGGTCAGCTAGTATGTATATGGTTTTAAAGACTCATTCCTCTCCTTTCTAATAAGGTTTAAATTTCGGACGTCGGTTCAGAAATGTTTGTGTAATCAATAAATTTGTGCGTAAAGTCCAAAATAGCAGTTTTTGTCAAATAGAACGAGTTTGGAGGGTTCAAGAAATATAAAAAAAAACTATTTTTGAGTTCTAGTCAACAAAACTCACAACCTACACTATGTCATTAGCTGGGTGTATTTAATTTTTGTATTTTGTTGCATAGTGTAATCTAATACAGAAATGCGTACAGTCCAGATAGTTCGATATGTTCAAGCTGCCCGGGTGAACTTGAAACATTTAAGTGAAATGCTGGACAGTTGCTCCGCAAAAAAATTATACTGTGTATAAATTCTGAATTAACGAGAGAGAGAAACAGAAATTACAAAGACTTTGCAAGCTAGAATGATTGACTTTTCAGGATAATACAATAATCGTATAGAGGCAATCAAACTGTGATAAACATTACATGTGAGCACAGCGCTCTGGATAGCATTCTGATGTAATACTTAGTCCTTAATCGCTGGTTCTAGAGGGAACTCTCTATTGGATAATGTTTTCAAGATAAAGCGAAATAAAAGACGAGAACTTTGGGTTCAATTCTTAGCAAAAATGATATTCGGAAAAAATATTTCTTGCGATAACCCCTTTTCAGCGATTACCACGAAAAGTGTTCTCAAGACAGCGAAGTTGAAAGGTGAAAGTATCCTAACTGAAGGGTTGTAATGATCTATAATGTATTGTGCGTATGTAGAGATCGGAAAATGTATCTACCGACTTCAAAGCATTTTTATATCCAGCGTAGCAATACCATGAAGTGGCCGTAGTTTGAACTCCAGGTCAGACATCTCCAATAAAACGAAATGTGAAAAAAATGTCTTTCTGTCAACAAATCTGGAAGTAAATAATACTGCAAGGAAAAGCTTTTCATAAATCGGTCTTTCGAAGTCGACTTCAAACTGTATGTCCCACCACTCATGTATCAAATTAACACACACACAACATAAGTGGTATGCGAAGTTAGGTTGTAATCCTGACTAAAGGTTTGTAATGACCAATTATGTATGTATGTAACAATACTATTTCGAACTTCCTGTGTAGCATTGTTGTTATTATTAAATAAAACTCGGTCTAATGTTTTTGTTTTTTTATTCATTTAAAATACCTTTGTTTTGTTTTTAATTTATTTATTTATTTAAAGATTTATCAACAGTTTTGCTTTCATAATAATTTTATTTAATTTAGTTTTTTTTTCGTTTATTTTTTTTTTTTTGTTTTTTTTCAATAATTAATTTTTTTATTAATTAATTGTTTATTTATTTATATAAGGATTAAATAAATTTTAGCTAAAAAATTGTTTATACTAAAAAAAATTAAAAAAAAACTTTTTTAAGCGAAGATTTGTCACTAATTATTGTATATGAGATGGAAATTAATTATTCATTTATTTATTTTATTTAATTTATTTAATTTCGCTATTATTTTAAATTTTAATCGATTTCTATTGTTAATAACTTGGAACAACAAAAAGAAATTATTTTTTATATGTAGCGTGGGGTTTCTTAGTTCATTTGGATGCCTATACGGAGCGGTTATATTTAATGATATCACAAGGGTCATTAGATCTCTAGAGAAAGTATACCATACATTGAAGTCGCCGTAGTCTAGTAGGTAGTGCAGCGACTTTTCATATCATTCTTCCTTCATTCCATTAGGTATTGAACCTCTTTACTACTGTATAAAGCATTCAAACCTAACTAAGAAACCTTAAAACGTATTATTATTGTTGACCAGTGTAGTTGTTGTTGTTTAAATAGAATATAAAAATTTTACAATTAAAAAAAAATATTTTTTATTTAATTTATTTGTTTTTGTTTTTCTATTTCATTTTCATGCTGTATAGAGAAGTGTAGAGAATTTTTTAGATTTCGTTACCGAAATTCGAAATTCGAATTTTGTAAATGTCAATAAGTTTTTATGGCGACATTGAAAGATCATTGTTTTGTAAAATGAATCTCGTAAACTATAATTCAATAGAGGACACTGTATTTTGTTCAATTGTATTGTAATAATTATTGTTTGTATTGATTAATTAATTTTTTTAATTAAATACCTTTTATGAGTTTCTTTTAATTATAATTTAAATTTTCATTCCCTTATAAAGTGTCGTCAACTTCGAGACTCGATCGAAATCTAAGGCTTATTATTCCGGAATCATGTTTTGAGTTTTGAGTTTTCATTTGTAATTTTCTTGTTCTTCTTTTTTCTTTTTCTTCTTTGTAATTAAATTTTTTTAATGTAAATTTTGTATCTGTAATGGGCGGCAGCGTGTGTTATTATTTAATTTAATTTTTTTTAATTTTTGTTTTAGTTTTTATTTAATTTTTACTTAACAAGAGTTGAGTGTGTTTAACTAAAACGTTTCTCAAAACAATTTTTTTTAGGTGCAATTGAAAATTTCTAAGAGAACGGAAACAAAAGGAAAAGTTAAAATTTTTTTGTTTTGATTGGATTTTTTTGGGTTTTCTTAATTTTTTAATAATTTCGTTTACATAATTTTTAATATGTATATAATTATTATTGTTTATTTATAATTGATTTTATTTACATTTGTTCATAAACATTTTTGTTGTTGTTGTTGTTGTTGTGTGTGAATTAATGGCAGAAAAAATGTCAATGTTTTTGTATAACAAGAGATCACGATTTAAAAAAAATTATTTCAGCAAATAACTTACATTTGAGGAACTTGTCATGGCAATTTTTTATTTACTCCCAGAGTTTTTGCCAGAAATCTGCTGAGAGGAAATCGCCCATGAAAGATTTTTTCTTATTTCATTTTGTTGGGAGATGTCTGACCTGCGGTTTGAACTGTGGCCTCACGTTTGATAAACCAACACCCTACCTACTAGACTACGACGACTTTCAATTCAAATCTCGGAATACCAGGATAGCCTCTCCAGGCAACGCAAAACTCTCAGTGCTGAGAGTGAGTGCTGGTCTATTAATTGCTAGACGTAATGATATACGAAACTAGATGTCTCACTTCTTACAAGAGCCATATAAGTTTGAACTGAGGGTGAACATTGCAGAAATTATAATTATTAAACTATGCCTAATCGGACATGATTTTCAGAATCATGGAAAACAAGACACGATACATCGAGCCGTGTATTAATACCAGAGATCAGCTATGAGTATTCAAAAAGATGAGTAGATTCGAATCATTCTCATAATTTCTGATACTTGTACGCATTCATACTTATTTTAAAATCATACTCAAACTTCTCATATTCATAGTTTGAAGTACTCATCGTACTCATACTTAACAATACGCATGATGCTGTTGATTTCGATTCTGCATGCCATGATTTTCAGAATCATGAAAAACAAGATACGTAAGGCCGAGCAGTGTATTAATTCCAGAGATCAGCAATGAGTATTCAAAAATATGAGTAGATTCGAATCATACTCATAATTTCTGATACTTATTTTAATATCATAATCATACTACTCATAATCAACTTTTAAGTACTCATCATACTCATATTTAACAATACGCATGATATTGTTGAATTCGACTCTTCTTTACTTAACATTTACAAGAATCATAAAATAAGTATGATTCGCATACGAACACTACAGTACTCACTAGACGGTTGTGTGTTTGCTTTGCTTGCTGTCTTTGTCTTTTTCCTTCTGCTTTTTTTGTAAATGCAACAACATCTAAGACTGTAAATATTGATGAATGATGAATTTCGATTCGTGTGATTCGAATCATTTATGAGTATTATACATATTTTTCTAAATTTATGAATCTGAATGAGTAGGCGTATGAATCAAACATATTTCGAATGCTATGAGTTTGATGTCAACGTTATACTCATACTCATTGCAACCTGTAGTTATAAATCAATGTTGTAGTGAGTACTTGAATTTCAATACTGTTGACTCACTCATGCTCAAAATTTCATGAGTACTTATGGGTAGCGAAAAAACGATTGACTGCTGATCTCTGTTAAGCTTTTAGTTGAATTTCAATACTGTTGACTCACTTATACTCAATATTTCATGAGTACTTATGAGTAGCGAAAAACAATTCATTGCTGATCTCTGAACAACATCTATCTTAATACATTTTCATCTGGATATTTTCGCTTGCCCTTAAATCGGGATATTTTTTCGTAATTTTTTACCGTTTACGATGTAAATTTATCGATTTATTGAATATAGCAATCCATATTTTGTTATCACACCGAATCTTTTTCTCCAAGGGATTATGCTTTCCATTTTACATTCTAGTGTGAAAGTTTTTAAAATTTTGAAAAAAAAAATGTCTTAAAAGTGGCTGAATTTTTAATAATCTCTGAACCTTTTTGAATACTCATTGCTGATCTCTGCTGATGCTGTCACTGGTTTAAATGACAATTCTAAGTTTATACATTTAAACAGAAATCTAAAAATAGAAAAACTATGCGATTTAGATATACAGTGGTGGCCACGAATTTAAGACACAACATATGACTGAGTTATTTGTGATAATTTTTACATTTTATCGAAAAAATTTTGGGTCCATGATATTTTTTTTAAGATTTTTGTAATGTTATGAAGAAAAGTTAATAATATTTTCTTACCTATATTCGGTTAAGAATTTTTATTTACATATTATATACATAAACACAAATTTGACCTGGTCACGAATTTAAGACATAGGCATTATATAACACTATTCTCTAAATTAAGCTCAGCTTCATAAAAAAAATCCTAGTATTTAGTGGAAAATCCTTTATTTTTGATCACAGCAGCACATCTCCTGGGTAAACTTTCGACAAATGCCACATAACGTGGCTTTGGAATTGCATACCAAGCATTTTGGATTTCTTCCCACAAATCGCTTGAATTTTTTGGTTTAACTGCGAATGGCGAATGGTATCATTGTGTCTGTTATAATATTTTTGTAAACATGCTGGTCCATTTTAGAACCTATCTTGTAAATAGGACCTACACCATGCCAGGAAAATGCTGCCCACACCGTCACATTTCCACCACCATGTTGTTTTTAGGGTGTACTTTAGATGATGCTCCAGGTTTGGAGGGCAAAACTTTGACCGCGCTCCAAAGTATATTTTTCCAAAACATCATGGGTTTCTTGAGATTTCTCAATTATCACAAAATTATCACAAATAAGGCAGTCATATGTCGTGTCTTAAATTCGTGGCCACCACTGTATGTATTTCGTCTTATAAATGATAAATAAAAATTTAACCTGACCTAAGGCGATATTCGGTACTTTTCTGAATTATTATTGGAATTGTAGATGCAAACCCATTTAAAACAACTCTTCCTGATCCATATTAGATTCTCAATGAATGTTTCTTATATTTCAAAAATTATTTCTGCCATTATATTCAACAACCACTGTACTAAATTTTCTAAATTTTTTTAACGTTATTGCTATATATATATTTTTTTTTTTAGTTTTTATATAATAATTTAAAAAAAATTTTTTTGAGGTTCATTAGTGCCGAAAGTTTTTTTAGTTTTTTGTTTTATATTTTTCTCTTCAGGTTTTCAAGTATTATTATAATATTTTTTTTTTTTGTTCTTTTGTATAACAGTTTACAAAAATAACTTCAAATACGATTAGATTTTGTTTTAGATCCTTTCGAGATCCAGCTATTGCATTAGATATTTAGAATTTTCATCGCATTTCATTGCAACTGTTATACTATGTTTTACTATTATTATTTATTTTTAGAAAAAATTAAAATAATATTTGTTATTTGAATTGAATTTTTATTTTTATTTATTTTTTATTTTTTTTTTAGTTATAAAAATAATATTCAATTAATAATTGGCATTTTATTATAATAAATTCTGATTTATATTATCCAAAAGACTTTAACATACATACTCTTTCTATATTGCTGCCGCTTATAGGGCAGAGCAAAAACCTTTTTAAATTTTTCCTTGATTTAGTTGTTTTCCTTTTTGTTTTTAAGTGTAATGTTTTCTTTTTTTTTTTGTATATGTTTTGTCAATATGCTATGATTTAAAGTCGTATGATTTTTAATTGTAATAATAATGATCTTTCCAAACAGCTTTTTACTGTATTTTGTTTTTAAATTATGTTTGCTTAGTTTATTATTACTTCACTCTTCTTTTTGTTATGTTTTGTTTTTGTTTTTATATTTATTTGAAATATAATAATTTTCCTAGCAAAAAATATATGTATTTTTTATATTTTTGTTTCATTCTCTGTGTAATAATATGTAGTAATAAATTGATTTACTTTAATAATATGTTTTTATTTTAGTACAGATTTTTGTTTCTCACAATTTTAACTAAAAAATAATTAAGAATTGTTTTTGTGTTTCATTTACTAAATTTCGAAATTGATTTCTTTCTAAATTTTATTATTTTAAATTGAACTTATAAAATGAAACAGAAATCAAAACAATTAAATTATACAATAATTTTAATAATAATAATAAAATTTAAAATAAAAATAAACTGGCATTTTTCTCTTTATAAACTTAATATAAACTACGATAACGTCATCATGATGTTTTATTAGCATTTCCTGATGTTGATGACGATGTCGACGCCGATGCAATATAAGCATGACTAAAACGTGGTAGGAATAAACCAAATTTCGATTCGATACCATTTAGTAGAGGTACAGCAGCACGATAACCACCAATATGATCGGCATTAATGCGTACATTGCTGGTATCAATGGGTTTGGGTTTGTGCACTTCTGAGCCAGTGGGATGTGAACCACCAAAATCAACATAGAATAGACGTTGCAGCAATTCATATGTAACTAAGGTAACACCAAATTGTGGTGATGAACGGAAGACACGGGCTACAAAGGAAAGAGATTATTAAGATTTTCTCTATCTGCTATAATAATTATAATCTAATTACCGGCTGTTCCTTTCCAGAATGCTCGAGGACCTTCTTCAGCCATTATTTTCTTGGTAGCATCCCATACACCTGTATAGGTTGTTTGACCAGTTCTGGCCACTACTTGTAAACGAGTTTTTATCACATCAGCGGGTGTTACCAATGAGGCAGCTGGCACACCGGCTATGGCACCAGCAGCCAATAATGTTAAAGGATGATTGTAGCTAAAGAGAAAGAGAGAAAGAAAAAGAGAGGTAAACATACAGTCAATTTCATCCACAATTATACGAATGCCTTGCACTTCAGAGCAGACGTAAACGAGTTTAGGTTAACAGAACGTTTGGATTTCAAACGTAGCACTGAGGGAACTAACCGGTCATCTGCGGGTTCAATCCCCCAACAATAACATGATCATGATGAGGGCTTATCTAGCACCGCGTAACACAATGGGCCATATATAGGCCACAGAGTGTCAAGCTACCCGCTAACCTAACCTAACCTCTATCCACAATAAACAAAGTGCAGAATAAGGACAATATTTGTGATTAAATTTAAAATAAGACTGTTTATCTCCCAGTCTTAGAGAAAGAGCTCGTATTCTTTTTTCATCATGACACATGGGACAAGTCCCATAAAAGTTTCTTTGTGACTGTCTACACTGTCTACCTATTGCCATTATGGCCAAAAAAGGCAGCCAAGATCAGTGTTGCAAAATTGAAATTTTAAAATGGTACTGAATTATAACTGAAAGAGTACTTTTTCGCATCAAATGGTACTTTTGTAAAATAAAATACATACGTACGTATATAAAAGTCATTACAACCCTTCAATCAGGATTATGACCTAGCTTGTCACACCACTTTGTGTTGTGTGTGTCAATTTTATACATGAGTGGCGGGACCGACAGTTTAAAGTCGAATTCGAACGCTAGATTTTTGAGAAACTTTTTCATGGCAATTTTATTTATTCTGAAAGTTTTTGACAGAATGAGCTTGCGGAATGAATATTTTCTTAATTTTTCGTTTTGTTGGAAATGTCTGGCAGAGAGTTTGAACCCTGGGCTCACATCTAGTAAGCCAGCACATTACCTACTAGGCTATTTATTTATTTATATCTAATACATGTACGGTACGGAACCGAAAAACTAACGACTTATTCGTACGTCTTCCTCACATGCAAAATAAAAACTATTAATTCTGAACGTAATAAAACGTAAATGACCCATTTAGTAAACCTCAACGTTCTTTTGGGCCCATGAAGAGCAACGAAAATACTTATCGAAATTACATTACAGTTCGCCGAACATTCTCACTGCACTTCGTATTCTAAAAATGGAAAATGTTCCGTGTACGTTTGGCTAATCGGTGCTAAAGACTAATTCTAACTTTAGCAATACGTTGCTAATGCATTAATAGTTTAAAAGCCTAACACATAAAATATTTAATAATAAAAAGGTACTAAAAGACTGGCGGGGGTACTACGGTATTTTTGAAATGAATAATTACTGAAAAAAGTACTAAAGTACTGAATTTTTCAATAAAAAATATTTAAACTTACCCTTCATCATCGGCAAACAAAGCCTTTGTATGAGCATAAGTTGGAAAATAAATGGCCGAAAATGGTACATCACGCAGCAGACATGCTCGTGCACCTTTGTACAGGCCAAACAAGCCCAAATCACGAACAACCGATAAGGCACGTACTTTACTGCCACCAGCAATTTCGCCAGCAACTTGCAAACGAATTTTTACAATTTCCAAAGGATTTGTAAAGACCACTTGAGAGGCACCAGCCTAAAAGCGAATCCACAATGGAATTAAAAAATAGTTTTCGTAACAAATGAAAAGAAAAAGGAATACTTACACAGCCACCAGCTAAAATTTCAGACCATAATGGTATAACACCTTGTTTATCGGTAAATTTATCACGCACAAAATCGTTGACTGTTAATTTAATGGCTTTTTCGGGTGCCACGCCCATCAATTGAGGCAGTAAACCACGATAGAGGCCTAAAACACCTTCATGGCGTATGACCTAAGATTTTAAATAAATAAATAAAAATTTTAAACATGAATATTAAATAATTTAAAGGCAATATTTACCTTTTTGAAGCAGTCAAAGGAATTTCTATAGGCGACTTCACCTATATAAGAACCTGTGCGTTGATTTTGCATGCGTGTCTTAACCAAATCAATTGGATAGACCACGGTAGCACCCACGGCTAGAAAAACAAAAAACAAAACAAACGAAATAATGAAATAGAATTCACAGCCTTGAAGTTGTATTCATACTTACCGCCTGCCAATGAGCCCAAGGTAAAACGATAAGTGCTTTCCAAGATCTGTATAAATGCTGATCTATCGGCTGGACTTTCAACGGCTTTAATTTCAGCCAATCGTGTGGTGATATGCTTCGTATAATGTTCGGGTGCAATATTGCTTAAATCGTTGTAAACTATTTTGCTAAAATTGTTTCGTAAAAATTAATTGAAATTTAAAACAAAAAATAAAACTTGTTTTTGTAGATTAAAAAAAATGTTTAAGGGAATAGCTTCAGGTATAAACAAGGCTTGTGTTGTTTGGGGGAATTGAAAAAATCAAAAGTCTACGTTTTGCAGAAACAAAAAACAACCCAAAGTAAAGAGATATGTAGTTTGGTTTTCAAAAAGCTTTTAACAAAAACTCAAAAAAAATTTAAAAACATATGGAATGTTTCTGAATATTGTTTTATTTATTAACACTTGCCTACTTGCTTGTATCTTTTTACGTCTCCACCAACTACTTTTTTTATGTGAATATTTTTGTTAAAACAAATTTAAAAAGAAAAAAAAAACAAAGAGGAATACAAATAAATACATATAAATGTGTTATTGAAAATCTTACAAAATGTTAATAAAAATCGCTGAATAAATTCAAAATTCTCTATTAAACCTCAAACCTACCTATCTAGTCACTAAATACAAAATATCCTTTAAGACACCACGTTAACACGCTGACAGCCAACTATGAGATAACTCGTAGATTACATTCCCTTCTAGGGTGCCAACTACGAGTTATCTCCTACTCACTAAACCTGCCATTTTTGTGTAGCTGCGAATAAAACCGTATTATATCAGTGCTAGTATTGATAAATGGCCTCTGGGAAAAGAACAAAAAGTCAACATTGGCTTGCGTGGCCAGTTCTCTGAAAATTTTCCTCGGCAGTCAACGTGTTAAATAAACTATTTGCATCATTAGCTGTTTCTAATTTCATAAATAATAAGTAAATATGCTCTAAAAGCATTTATTGGTCCTTCATTAAGGAACTGTAATTGTAATTGATTCCACACTAGTTTTTGATCTGAGTGGTATTGACTCATGTATCATACTCATACTTTAATATCATACTCATACTATTCATATTCAAAGTTTGAAGTACTCATAGTACTGTTGTGCCAATATCTGCTTTCGACCACAGCAAACTTACTCTCTAAAAAGCATATGTAACCTCTAAATCAGCACAATATGCATTGCGAGGATTACTGGTGATTTTCAATGGACAACTAAGTAGGGAACTGTCAGTCAATTGATTTATTAGATTGTGATGTTTTCAGAGGTCAGCAATGAGTATGCAAAAAGATGAGTAGATTCGAATCATACTCATAATATCTGATACTTAGACGCATTCATACTTATTTTAATATCATACTCATACTACTCATATTCAAAGTTTGAAGTACTCATACTTAACAATGATGTTATTGATTTCGATTCTCCTTTACTCAACATATACACGAAACTTGCTTGCTGTCTTTGTTGTACTCATACTCATTGCAACCTGTACTTATAAATCAATGTTGTAGTGAGTACGAATGAATCAGAGTAGTTTTAATACTGCTGACTCACTCATACTCTAAATTTCAAGAGTACTTATGAGTAACGCAAAAACGATTCATTGCTGATCTCTGGCAAGGATGTACTAAGAGTATTTCGAGTATTCATTACAACCCTTCAGTCAGTATTACAAACTAGCTTCCCACATCACTTCTGTTGTGTGTGTTAATTTAAGTTGCGGGACCTACAGTTTAAAGTCGACTCCGAACGACAGATTTTTTGAGAAACTTTTCAAGATAAACTTAAACTTTTTGATATTCTCTATTGAAACATTTTATATACAAATAATAATAATGGAATCCCTTTGATCGAATTACAAATGAAACTAAACAGGACTATGTAACTGATTAGGGTTATGAAGAAACATTTCGAAAATCTATCTCTATCTCTGTCTCTAAACATTTTATCAAGGACTAACATTTAATATTTAGAAAAAAGAAACACAATTCCAAATGTTTAACAACAACAAAATAATAATAATAATAATACTTACCCACTCTGTTGAAGGGCACCGGTTAATTGAAATAGTATATCGATTTCTAAGGGTGTTATTTGGCTCATAGTCTGTGAAGCATATAAGAGTTCATCTTTGGTAATGGGTTCGGTGCGACTGCCTTGTGTAGAATGTAAATAGATGCGTTTTATCAATTCCATATTATTTAGTAACGATGTGAAAGCCATAAAATATGGAAAGCTTACCTTATGGCCTTCAGTTACCTGTAATCGATTAAAAATAAAAATAAAAAAATAATAAATTTAAATAAATTAAATTTAAATAAATTAAAATAAATTTAATAATAAATTTAATACATAAAAAAAAAATAAGAATTCATTGACTTACAGCAACTAAATTGTCTTTAACATCGGCGGTGAGTAAATGCCTTTTAACTTTAACCATAATATCTTGAAAGTCTAAGGGAGAAATATATCCAGAACCAGCTGGATCTTTGCTACGGAATGCTACCATCGCATATTCCTCATGAAAATCATGAAGCAATTGAGTAAATTCAGCGTAATTAATTAAACGTTGTTTTTTCTATCAGAAAGAAATGAGATTTAGATTAGAGAGGGATTAAATTAAGACTTCAAAACAAATACGTTTTAAGAAAACTTACTTCACCAAAATATCGTTTTATAAAGGAACTGTCTAGGCTAAACGGTATTTTTGAATGTAATTCAGTTTTTTGTACGACATCAGCAAAATCAGCTAGAATTATGGATAAAAAATTAAAAAAATTAATAAATGATTACAAAATAAAAAACCAATTCCATCCACACTTACCGTAGGATACTGTGCCATTGCCTTGACGATCAAATAATTGAAAAGCTGTCTTGTATAGAGCATCTGGTGTACATAATAAACCTTCAAAAGCTTGAAATTCTGAGAATGATATGAGCCCATCTTTACTGGTATCTGCAATACCAGCTAATAAACGCACTGATTCCTGAAATTGCAATTTAAAAAAACAAAAAATAACAGAAATTTATTACATGGGAGATTTATTTTTTGCTTGACCCTATAGTTAAAACAGAAATTTGTTACATGAGAGATTTATTTTTTTTTGCTTGACCCTACAGTTAAAACAGAAATTTGTTACATGGGAGATTTATTTTTTGCTTGACTTTATATGTAGTTGCTTAATGGTTGTATAATTTGTGTTTTATTTTATTTATGAGTCTAATCTTTAACCCCTTTTTGGAAGTGATAATTTCAGCAGATTTTTAACGAACTGGTAAAATATAGTTTTTTATGATTTAAATGATAATTCAAATTTATTCAAATGGGTTCCCTATAACTAGGAAAGTTTTTGAAAAAAGAATTTAAATCTTATCAACAACTTGACAACAAAATAGCAACATAACCTTTAGAAGATAATGGCTGAACCACATCTCAACAAGTAAATCGAAAATGTTTATGTTTAGAAGACAGTACAAGTGGGTCACACACGTTTAATTTAAATTAAATAAATCCTATATTTAAATCCTATATTTAAGACAGTTAACAGATATCGGAGTGAGGTGTCCGGAATATTAACTTTAGATACCCTCCCGCGATAGGCAAAGAAGTATCCATCAAGTGGATATTGAAGTTTTACTGCCTATTTACGGTCTACAGATTCTCTCGGCGTAGTCTAGTAGGTAGTGTTTTGGCTTATTAGACGTAAAGCCCGGCTTCTAACCCCAGCCCAGACATCAAAACGAAATATGAAAAGACAAAAAATTTATTTCTTAGAAGTCGCCGTGGTCTAGTAGGTAGGTGTTGGCTTATTAGACGAAAGGCCCGAGTTCAAATCCCAGGTCAGACATCAAAACGAAATATGAAAATATTTCTTCGGCGATTTCCTCTCAGCAGATTTCTGGCAAAAATAAGCGAACACACTACCTACTAGACAAGGGCGACTACATCAAACTCATTACATTCGAAATATATTTGATTCATACGCCTGTTCATTCTAATTCAGAAATTTAGAAAACCACTTATAATACTCATAAATGATACGAAAGTGAAAAGTTTCTCAAAAATATGAAATGAAGTCGCCGTTGTCTAGTAGGTAGTGTGTCGGCTTATTAGACGAAAGTCTTGAGTTCAAATCCCAGGTCAGACATCAAAACGAAAATATGAAAATATTTCTTCGGCGACTTGCTCTCAGCAGATTTCTGGCCAAAACTCTGAGAGTAAATAAACTTGCCATGAAAAGCTTCTAAAAAATCTGTCGTTCGGAGCCGACTTTAAACTGTAGGTCCCGCTACTCATGTATAAAATTAACGTACACAACACGAGTGGTGTGAGATGCTAGGACGTTGTACAACGGGTCAATTCGACCTCCGGGTAGTGTACTTGTCACAGTTGACGAGTACACGTCCTCTAACCTAACCTAACCTAATATATTTCTTCGTCGACTTCCTCTCAGAAGATTTCTGGCAGAAACTCTGATAGTAAATAAATCTGCCATGAAAAACTTCCTCAAAAATCTGTCGTTCGGAATCGACGTTGAACTGTAGGTACCGCCACTCAAGTATAAAAAAAATTAAGATATGTACTCAAAAGGAGTGGTGTGAGAAGCTAGGCCGTAATCCTGACTTAAGGGTTGTAATGGCCAATTATCTATGTATGTAACCATCTGTCTAAATAGCTTTAAGGAAGCCCATAATCTACGAATAAGAGGCTACGAAGTTGTCATATCTAATAAAAGGCTGCTTAGACTAGTAATACCCCGTGTCTAGTCGTAAAGCATTATCCAAGTACCGTCAGCGTCAGAATATGAGTAAAACTCATCCACAAAATAAGGGCTGCAATATTTCGTATGTAATTTCTCTTGCTATGCTACATACACTCCCCGAAATATTTATAAGACCAAACGTTTTTCTCGAAAAACTTAAAATCTTTTAGACCAATTCGTACCATTTTTGGGTTAAATATAACTAACTATGTATAATATAAATCTTTTTATGTAAAAAAAATATTTTTTCTTTGTTTAACAAAAGGATAATACAACATGGATTTCATTTTCAAACGAAAAAATTATAAGACCAAAATTAAATAATATTCACCTAAAGCTAAAATAACAATGATAAAAAACAACTACTGAGTAATTTTTGTATTTATTAGTAATTAGTGTGTCCACCGTGATTAATAATGACTTCCTGAAGTCGACGGGGCATAGAATTTATTAAAATTTCAATGCAATTTTGACCAATCCTACTCCATTCTCTTATGATGCCACTTTTTAAACATTTTACATCCTTATACTGAGTGTTATTATTGAAAACTTGGTCTGATAGTATTGCCCATAAATTTTTTATCGGATTTAGATCTGAACTACATGCCGGCCAATTCAAAACTGGTATGTTTCTGGAGGACAGAAATGATTTTGTTGCTTTTGATTTATGGATTGCGGCGTTATCCTGCTGAAATATCCAATTGTTGCCTAACGAATCATCCCCAAAATTAATTAAAACGTCATCTAATAATTCAATATACTTCTCGCTATTCATTTTAGTTGATAAAAAACAATTAGGAGTCCTTCCCGTAGTCGAAATCCCAGTCCAAACCATTACGGTGACTCCACCGAAATTTCGCGACATTCGTTGATTTTTTTTACGTGAATCCATCCAACATTTTTGGGAAACGTCTGGACCATCTAAATCAACTTTTTTTTCATCAGAAAAAATAACTGATAATGTTGAATAACTTCAACGAATGTCGCGAAATTTCAGTGGAGTCACCGTAATGGAAATGAAACAAATGAATCAATTAAGCGAGTATGAATACTGTATACAAAAAGAATGTCATGAGATTCTTTTTACAAAAAAAAAATGTAGCTGATATAGTTTTTTTAAGCAAAATTTCTCCCATGACGTAAAAAAGCTTTTATGGAAATTTTCATTCAAAATTTATTATAAAAAAAATCTTTTTTCTGCCATTTTCGCTGATGAATTAACTTATTCGACTTTTTTTATGTATCAGGGGAGTGTCAGCAAGAATGTCAAAAATTTTTTTGTGAAATGTTTGGGTAATTTTGAAAATTTGACGTTACGTTTGTGTATTACTATCAAGGCTACCTATCCATCATTGTATAGCTTCTCTTCATGGTATTTTCTGTGGCACTGCAGGTACTGTCAAGTATTTTATGACATGCAAAAACGGATTTATTGAACTCTAGAGTTTATGATTTATTCCAAGGAGGTAATGAATGAAATTGAAATGAAAGCTTTTGGGAAATCAAAAACAAACCGAATTCAGAAAAGAACAATTAAATCAATATACAGCAGCAATTAACTTGCCAAGGATATAATTTTTAATAAATTTTTATAACAAAAGGAACCCGTTTAAACCATTTCAGTACAAAACGTATTCCATTAGCCTACACAGTATACGAGTATATCAAAGTACGAGTAGTACGAGTAGACTCATCGATACGGTATTTAACCAGACAATTCATATCACGTGTCAAGGTCAAATAAAAACAAATAAAAAAAAAACGAAAAAAAAGTAATTTAAACAATGAAATGAAAGAAATAAAAATAGAATCTAATCACTTAAAGCACGACATAAAAGAAAAGCAAAAAAAAATTCCCAAAGAAATAAACAAAAACAAACGAATTTAAATTAAAAATCCTCCATCAATGAGAATGATTATGCTAAACTGTCATAGTCCCATACGTAGCTTAAATATAATCAATAGAAATTGTTGTATTCAACTTTCGTCAAATATTTGTTAAATGTGACATGACAAAATTATTATTTGTTTGGGTGCAATAAAGATTAGCACGCGTCCAGTAAGTGACTTTTAGTTCGTGATCATGGGTTAACAAAAAAAAAGCAAAAACAAAAAGCTTTTTTAATAGCACAATAATTATACGTACATACGTACGAAATTAATTATCGCTGCAATTGAAATTGTAAATCAAATCGGGGGAATTGGCAATTAAAGTTTATTTAGTGTCCCCGTATAAGAGAAACGATCGGTAGGTGACTAATTTTGATTAGAAATTAATTGGAAATAAATCTCAAACTAAAATTTATTTCCCTTTCAGTTTAAAATATTTTAAAGTTGTATACAGAGATTTAAAAGAATTAATTGATAAGATATGAGAGAGATATTGTTAACCGCATTTCGTACAATTTTTTTTTCAGATAATAAAACTAAACCAAGAAGACAATTTAAGAACTCTGTGGGAACAATTTAAATTCGAGGAGAAAAACACTCACAATTACATACCATTTCTACCAACAAAAGACAAAGTAAGTAAGTAAGTACGTATGTATGTACTTTATATAATATTATATGATTTATAAATGATTTCGCTTTTAACATGTTCACTGCGCGGCAATTTTCAGAAAACTGACTGAAACATTGATTTTTTGTTCTTTTTCCAGAAGCCATTTATCGATACTAGCACTGATATTCGTAGCTACATAAAAGTGGCAAGTTTAGTGAGTACGAGATAACTCGTTGTTGGCACCCTAGAAGGGAACGCAATCACGAGATAACTCGTAGTTGGCACCCTAGGAGGGAACGCAATCTACGAGTTAACTCGTAGTTGGCACCCTAGAAGGGAACGCAATCTACGAGTTATCTCGTAGTTGGCAGTCAACGTGTTAATAAGGTGTCTTAAAGGATATTTTGTATTTAGTGGCTAAATAGGTAGGTTTGAGGATGACTAAAGCCATGGTGTCATGTACTTAGATTTGCAAAGCGACTCTACTTTGGGAACGATTCGAAACTGTAGTTGGTTTTCAAGCGGCTGTAATGCCATTTATCCAGAAATACTTGTAATCACTTCGAAGCTGGTCTGGAAACTACTATTTTGTTCTCTACTTTGGGTACAATTCGAAACTGTCGTATAGGTTCTGTATTGAGTCTAGTACCTTTTATTCTTAGATTTTATGACTGGGTGAATTGCGCTGGTTGATTGAGTAGGTATTTATTTGGTTAGTCAAGCAGTCTGGAAGACTCTGACTCCTCATTATATCAGATCAATGTTGTTTTAAGGAAGACGCCGTAGTCTAGTAGGTAGCGTGTTTATTTATTCAGATAGTCAAGCAGTCTTGAAGGCTCTGGCTAGACATTATATCAGACCAATGTTGTTTTAAGGAAGTCGCCGTAGTCTAGTAGATAGTGTGTTGGCTTATTAGACGTAAAGCACGGGTTCGTATTCCAGGTCAGACATCAAAAACAAAATACAAAAAGTATTTCTTCGGCGACTTCCTCTCAGAAGATTTCTGGCAAAAGATCTGAGAGTAAATAAAATTGCCACGAACAGTCTCTCAAAACCTAGCTTCTCCACACCACTCATGTTGTGTGCGTTAATTTTATACATGAGTGGCGGGACCTACAGTTTAAACTCGACTCCGAACGACAGATTTTTTGAGAAGCTTTTTCATGGCAATTTTTACTCTCAGAGTTTTTGCCATAAATCTGCTGAGAGGAAGTCGCCGAAGAAATATTTTCATATTTTTCGTTTTGGTGTCTGAAATACTTATAATACTTATAAATGATTCGAATCAATCAGAGCAAGCAAAGCAAACACACAAACTTCTAGTGAGTATTGTAGTGTTCGTATGCGAATCATACTTATTTTGTGATTCTTGCAAATGGATGTATGGAGAGTTGAAATCAAGAACATCATGCGTATTGTTAAGTATGAGTACGATGAGTAGTTTAAAATTTGAATATGAGTAGTATGACTATGATATTAAAATAAGTATTAATGCGTGTAAGCATCAGAAACTATGAGTATGATTCGAATCTACTCATCTTTTTGAATAGTCATTGCTGATCTGTAGGACATAGCCATATTTTTTGTTTTGAATATTGCAATTTGCAAATCCTGCATATACATACATATTTTTCTTCACTCAAAATCTTCTGTATTAAATTTTAATTATTTTTTAACTTTTTCTATCATTCACTATATAACCTCTAACAACAAGGGAATTCAATAAAAAATAAACAATACTTTTAAATCTCCTCTATAAAGATTTATGATGGCAATAAAACTATTTCAACAAATTTATTGTAAAAGATCATAAATTTTTGGTTTTACAAACCAGCCCAAACCCAGCCCATCACATATACCATACAATTAAGGGTTAAAACAACAACAAATAAATTTACTGTTTGCGAAATCGTTTTAAGTATCCAACTAAAGGACGAAAGAAGACGAACCCCCTCTTCTGGTTTTGATTTTTTGCACGAGATGATTACGTTCGAGATGTTCTCGTCTGTGTCTGCTTCGATGTTAGGTGGGTGGGCGTGAGATTCAATTGTTGTTTTGGTATCGTATCTTAATTTATATTTTGAATTGTTGCCAATTTATATTTCTTTTAGTTTTTTATTTTATTTTTCCACATACTAAGTACATATGTATGTATGTATGTATGTATGTATGTAAACGGTATTTATCTGTTTTTATTTCTGCTTTATTGGGGAATTTTTTTTTCTTTTGTTTTATTTTGCTTATCAGCAAAATTTATATACAGACAGACAGTTTGTATACAATATTTGTTTATTCTGTTTATTCTGTTTTTTGTGTTTTTAATTTGTTTTATTGTTTATTTAATTATACATTCAATATACATGTATGTGTATGCATGTGTATATGTGTACTTACATCATTAAATGCTGCTTCTGTGAATAATCCCAAAAATTTCCTTACAAAATCCTCGCTAGTCATAAAATGTTCACCATTCTTCTCGTAGGTCGCGTATTTTAGGAAGACTTCACGTAATTTATCGGTGCTGGCACGTTTTAAAAACGAGTGTCCCTTTAATAGAGAATGAAAAAGAGAAAGAAAAAAAGAGAAACAACAATAATGTTAAAAATAAATACTTCTTAATGTATAAGAGAGATATGCAAATATAGTATATGTAAATATATAAAGAGATAAAAGTGTACGTATGTATGTATGTAATGGAAGTATTACAAACAAGGTCATTTAATGTCTCTCTTCAGTCAACCGTTAAAATAGCAACATGTGCTTTTCATATAACTTAAAAAGCTTACAAAAACGCGATAAGGTTAAAGAGAAAGGGCGGCAGAGCTACAGAATGTATAATAAACACTGAGAGAAAAACGATAAGCACGTGTTTGAAATTAAAAATAACTTACATGATTTACAAAGTGTAACAACAAAAAAAAATATTGAAATAGAGAGAGAGACAGAACGAGTGAGAGCATGTTCTTTATAATGGCTTTAAAACACTTACACTCTAAAAAAAACCCATCTACATAGTTGGCAAAAAATTTCAATTCAATTGTGTAAATGGTTTAAGGTTAAGAGAAACTAGGTCCATAATCCTGACTGAAGGGTTGTAATCTAAATATGTATTATGTATGTATGTAAATGTGAAGTCGCCGTAGTCCAGTAGGTAGTGTGTTGGCTTATTATACGTAAAGCCCAGGTTCGTATCTCAGTTCAGACCTCAAAACGAAATATGAAAAAAAAAATATTTCTTCGACGACTTTCTCTCAGCAGATTTCTGACAAAAGCTCTGAGAGTAAATAAACCTGCCATGAAAAAGTGTCTCAAAAATCGGTCGTTCGGAGTCGACGTTAAACGCCACTCACGTTTAAAATTAACGCACACAACATGGGTGGTGTGAGAAGCTGGGCCGTAATGCTGACTGAAGGGTTGTAACGGCCAATTATGTGTGTACATATGTATATCATAACAAAGACTTTTTGACATATTCTGTTCCAATTCGTTTTCGGCAAAGATTTACTAAAAATTTAAGCTTTAACTACTTCTGTCTTTAAAAGCGCTACAAGGAAACCATGCTATTACACTAACCCGTACTAGTATGAGTCTCGTACTTAAGGGTCAATCGTCAAAAATCGTGCCAGTACATGTCCCGCACACAATGTGTTTTTTGTCGTTTTGATTGTATGCATAACATTTTTAAAAACTCTATTTCATGGATCCCATTGTAGTGATACAACTAATCCGGTAGCTACAATAGAAATTGGCCTAAATTTGCAGCAACATCAGTTGGATCTTGTTGGCGCACTGCCTTCAAAATAATCATTTCCATATACACTGGTTAGGTTCGGCCGCCTGAATGGTTACAACTTAAGTGGGTCCTATAAGGTCCCACTGTAACACCGATATTACCTATTCTGTCATATAATTACAGCTCCTGGTTAACATCTAGCAACCATTCCCAGAATTTAGTTACAAAATATGCCTAGCCAAAGGCAATTTGAAAAAATTCACACTTTCATCTTCTTCTTGGATCCTAAGCGCCGGACAATGACAGACAAGATGTTACCCGAATTTCTAAACACATGTTGCGAAACATAATTCCAAAAAAATTACGTAAGTAATATAAAGCATACTTTAACACCAAATCTACGTTACAAATGTTTTGCGTGAAAACCGTTTGCTTCGCACAATAAAACTGTTGCGTTATTTGGGCAGCTGATACTCATTCGAGTTGCAACACAATAAAAGGAACATATGTAAGTACTTGTCAAATATTTCAAATATGAGTGTACGAGCTCACTGCGCATTGTAAATATGATTTGCAACTTTTTCTTTGTCGTTGCAGCTTCTGCAAAAGTAATGAAGACTGAATACCCTAAGGCAACTGTCCCGTCATAACTGCAATGAGGTTTCTCAAATGAAATCTTCATAGGTTTTATGAAAATTCCATATACAGACATTTACACACATGTGTTTTATTTTTAATAAATTGGCGCGCAGCATTTGTTGCTTACTATGTGTTTATGATATAATTTATAATTGTATTGTAGTAAGTAAACAATATATTATTGAATGTTTTTTCTCTTAGTGTATTATCCATAACAAAAAATATATTATTAGAAGAGCAAGAATGAGTGATAAATTCGAATGGAAAAAAATAAGATAATGATTCATACACAACATACACTTTGAGCTGTATTTAGCGGCATTTTGTTTAACGTTGTTATTGTTGTTGCTATTATTTTTTTTTTTCCTTTTTTTTCTACTCAATTGCAAGCAATTGTAGGCTTAAGTTCACATTCACTTTGGTTTTATAAGGTAATTTCGCTTTTCCGTTACACACACTTAAAAGACACTCGTAATCTACGTAAGAGTTGTTATTTGTTAAATAGGAAACGCATAAAATATAAAGAAATTTATTAATTTCACTTAAAAATAGAGAAGAGATTCACACAACTTAATACGAGGGTTTTAAGAATTTTTTTAAATTTCGTTTCTTTTCTTTCTTCTTTAAATTTCCGTACGCGTTTCAACATCCAGCAACCAAATCAAACGTCGACAAAATAACAACTAAAGAACTCTACAACTCTACTCAATGGTAGAATGGAGAGAAAACCACCATACTCTGGGTATAGCGGAGCTCTCTGTGCAAATTTTGAAAACAAAGCTCTTTTGACATTGCCTACCAGAAAGAACTTAAAACATTAAATACGTAGGTAAGTGTGTGTGAGCGTACGTATGCTTGTACGTACTATGTACTTTATTTTGTTCTTGTTTTTTTCTTTTTCATTTTTTCTATTTTGTTTGGGGTCCCCTTTTGCTGTGTGACTTTTTCACAAACTCTTTTTATTTCTCTCATTTATATACACATACATGCATGCATACATAGCAGCATAATTATATTTCTCATTTAAAACAAAAACAAGAAGAGAGAACTTTCATGGAAATCACGTTTTAGGGGGTCTGATGTGCGTGTTTTTGTTCAAGCAAAACAACAAAAACAAACAAATGTTTGAGCACAACATTATTATTAATTGTACTCAGAAGTTGTGAAATTATGTTTTAATCGTCACTTTTAATTGTGGTTTTTTGGTTTTCTAGATTTTTATTCTTTTTAATACTATTTAAGTGCTGTTAAATTGCTTTATTTATCGTGAATATTTTTCTAGCAAAAGTGTTAAATTTAACAGGTTTGTTGTTTATTTTTCTGCAATATGTACGCATTGGTTAATGGCTGCTAATAGCATCTGGTATTTTTTGTTGTTTTTTTTTTTTTTTTGGAATCGCATTTTGAGTAGAGAGTTAAAACTGTTTATGGGCTAATTGAAATCCATACGTGTATTGATGGGATAAATAGGAGAAGAGTAAATCGTGCTCAATTGATAATAAACAACAACAAAAATTGCAAATTTACAGTGATGACCGCAACAGTAGCAGTGAAAACGAAAGATTGTACAAAAAAACATACATACTTAATGGGCCATTACAACCCTTCAGTCAGGATTACGGCCTAGCTTCTCACACCACTTATATATGTTGTGTGCCTTAATTTTATACTTGAGTGGCGGGACCTACAGTTTAATGTCGACTCCGAAAGGCAGGTGAACGAACCTTTTATTATACATGCGATAGTCTAAAGTCATTGCAGACATTAGTGGTTGTAAAAAAATTCCGTTCAAACCACCCCCCGTTAACTGTTATCATAATTAAATAATATTTCATTGTCTAACGTTGTCTAGACTTGAGATCATGAGTTCGACTGTTTGCAGGTGTTAGTATCTCATTAACTCATGCACGTACATATTATTTTGTTGATAAAATTTGGCGTTTCCTAATCAAAATGATAATTTGCATTAACTAAACACAGAAAGTGTTGAAGTTGAGATCACGTTATTTAATTTTATTTGGGGCAGTGTTGAAAATTTTAGTACTTTAGTACTTTTTTGGGTACTTTTCATTTCAAAAATATACCGCAGTACCTTCGCGACGCTTTCAGTACTCTTTTTACTATTACGTATTTTATGTCTTGCGCTTTTCAACTATCATTGCATTAGCAACATGTTCAACGCAATACAAAAAGGTAGAATTAGGCTTTAGCCCTGGTTAGTCAAACGTCTACGGAACATACGTTCGTTTTTAGAATACAAATCGCAATGAAAACGCTTGCCGAACAATAATGTAATTTCGGTAAGCATTTGCATTGCTCTTCATATGCTAAAAACGAACGTAGTATGTTACATTACGTTCCATCGACGTTTGACTAAACGGGGCTTTTACGTTTTGTTACGTTCCGAATCAAATGTTTTTGTCTGGTATGTGAGGAACACGAATAAGTGGTTAGTTTTTCTAATCCTTGTTATATGTATATTAAATATAAATAAATAAATAGCCTAGTAGGTAGTGTGCTGGCTTACTAGACGTGAGTCCACGTTTCAAACCACAGGTCAGATATATATCTAACAAAACAAAATATGAACAAATATTTCTTCGGCGACTTCTTCTCAGCAGATTTCTGGACCAAAACTATGAGATCAAATAAAATTGCCATGAAAAATTTCTCAAAAATCCGTCTTTCGGAGGCGACTTTAAACTGTAGGTCCCGCCACCCATGTATAAAATTAACACACACAAAATAAGTGGTGTAAGAAGTTAGGTCTTAATTTTGATTGAAGTGTTATAATGACCAATTATGTATGTATTATTTTACAGAAGTACCATTTGATGCGAAAAAGTACTCATTTTAAAATTCCAGTTTTGCGACACAGATTTGGGGATTTTTAAGGTTTTCTACTGTAAGTAGGTATATAGACACTCTGTGGAGTGTAATAAACTCTTACTCTCTTTTAAAATGAGCGATGCTTTTGCGCTCAGTATTGTTTATTGGAGAGTGGTTTGAGTAGTTTCGTTATAATTGCTGTTTTGATCTTGTGAGATCAGCGCTCATTATAAGTGTTGCCCATTGCAGCGTTTAAAACACGCTAAATTCATTTAAATTTTATTTAAATTCTAATTATTTTTTTAATTTTTTTACTTTAATGAAATCTTTTGTTTATCATACATTAATACGCTTTAATTTGTATTTAAAAACTTGAGTCCATGTTTTCATGTCATAACACGTAATGAAAGAAAATAAATTGTAATGAAAATTAACTGATTTTACGATTTAATTTTGTTGTTTCTTTTTTGTGTGTTTTTTTAATTAATTAAAATTCAATTTAATTTATTCATTTGTCCGGTAACGGTAAAAATCTCCATTAAAAACTACAAGCACAGCCACGTTATTAAAAATTCAAGAGACTCTGGCAAACATATGCTCCTCGAATATTCATGCTAGTGCTGCTGCATAAAGAATTTCATTCATGCAACGATGTTGCTGGTCAGTCATGTAAGGGTTGGTTGTCAAACAAAAAAAAAAATTTATATGAAATGAAATTTAAAGGAAATAAAATGAAAATATAATTAAAAAATTAATCGTGGTAAATATTTAAAAGCACTACCAAAGAATTGAAGTTAAAACGTGTACAACATACAGTTTGAGTCTGATGATAAAATTTAAGTGGATGAGATGACATGACATTTCAATCAAAATACCACACATTGTATTGCTCTTCAGTGTCATTTGAAATCAAGGACAAATCTGAATCTATACTTTACAAGACAGGACTTTAATAGAAGAAAAGAAGAGTTTAAGAAATCCTATGAATATTGATAAATTTGAAATGGTACTGAACTGTAACTGGAAAGGTACTTCATCAAATGGTACTTTTGTCATTATTGGTCACTATAACCTTTCAATTAGGATTATGATCTAACTTCTCATACCACTTAATTTGTATGTGTTAATTTATACATGAGTGCTGAGGCCTACTGTTTATAGCCGATTCTGAATCAAAGATTTTTGAGAAACTTTATCGTTTCAATTTTATTTACTCTCCGAGTGTTTTCCAGAATTTGATGGAGATATCTACCATTGGGGTTTAATCGTGGGTTCACGTCTAGTAAGCCAGCACACTACCTACTAGACTATTTATTTATTTATATTTAATACACATACAGGACAAAAACAGCTGATTCGGAACGTGACAAAACATAAAAGCCCCTTTCAGTCAAATGTCAATGGAACGGAATGTAACCTACGTTCGTTTTAAGCATATGAAGAGCAATGTAAATGCTTACCGAAATTACATTACGGTTCGACAAACGTTTTCATTGCTTTTCGTATTCTAAAAGCGAACGTATGTTCCGTGTACGTTTGGCTAATCGGGGCTAAAGGCTAATTCTACTTATAGCATTACGTTGAACATGATGCTAACGCATTAATTACGCAGAAAAGCGCAAAACATAAAATATGTAATAATGAAAAAAGTACTGAAAGCGTTGCGGGGATACTGCGGTATTTTTGAAATGAAAAAAGTACTGAAAAAAGGAACAAAGTACTGAATTTTTCAACACTGATGCTACATATGGAATCCAGAAAATAATTTAATTTAAAAAAACAAACAATTTGAACTTGAAACAGCTGTCTTAGGACAACACCCCCATATATTTTTCATGTTGCGCAAATTGTTTTTCGTTCCCAAGAATAAAATATTTTCTTTAATTTTTTTTTTTTTTTATTAATTTTCTGTTGTTCAAAAACAAATTTACCGAAAAAAAAAAGAAACAGAATTTGGTTTAAAATTTTTTTACAAATTAATTGCACACTGCCAGTTGATGAGAGATAAATTAAATTTATTTTACCATCATTGCAACAACAACAACAGCAAAAAAGACAATAAAATTTAAAAATAAATTTTATCAACTGCAAGCGCCAACAAGTAGGGAAAAAATTGAATCATATATAAGAGCATACGAGGGGTGGTGTCAAAATTAACCATCTTGACATATAGTAAGTAATAGCAGTAGTTAGAAAAGTCGCCAATTTATAAAACAAACAGTGCAGGTGCAGAAGTGAGTACATAACGTAATTGACCATTACAACTCTTCAGTCAGGATTACGGCCTAGCTTCTCACACCACTTATGTTGTGTGTCTTAATTTTATACTTGAGTGGCTTGACCTACAGTTTAACGTCCAAACGACAGATTTTTAGAAACTTTTTCATGGCAGATTTATTTGCCCTCAGAACGAACACACTACCTACTAGACTACGGTGACTAGTGAATACCCAGCGATCATAAAACTAAAAGAACTTGCATGTACTCAGTTTTGCACTTTGAGTTATTATTATTCGAAAGAAGTTCAATTGTCTTTTTTTAGGCAATTTTTGTTGTGTTGGCATAGGTTTACCAAAGATTCGATGAGGAAACATTAAGTAATAGCTGACAAAGTTAAAACAAGGGTCCTACAAGATGCGTATGCCAAAAAAGGTTAATATAATCCACAAAATGGTGTTGAATGGTTAAAATTTAGCAGCTTTTATGTGGTAGAATGCGAGTGGCAGGGATCTATCTTGGGACCTCAAAATTCGTTCTTTGTGACCTGAATTACGGCTCAAAGTATGGAAACTAAGGCAAGCCAATGACCAATTAATCCTTCGTATGCATAGTCATGGACACAAAAGAGGAAAATTTTGCGTAAGACCTTCATTCCAGTGCAAGTTGGTGAGATGATTTCCGCATTCTATCTAACAATGAGCCGTATGAAGTCCTCAACGACATGGATTGTTACGCAGCGCATTAACATCCTGCAGATCCGCTGGCTCGGCCGTGTCGTTCGAATAGAGGAGAACGCTCTGGTGAGTCGGGTATTTGAAAGGGACGACTTTGTCTGAATTGAATTAAATAAGCAGCTGAACTGCGTATATTATTCTGTCTGAACACTTAAAATATTGTACAAAAGAAAATAAAGTATAAAGAATGTGCATTTGGGCATATTTTGAAATATTTCTCAAAAATATTTCATGACGCGGGGGGAAAGTTAGAAGGGAAGGGTAAAGAAACCAAGAGTGTATTAATGCATTGTTCTCATCATGCGTTTTTGTTGTTTGACTAATTTTTTATTTATATTTCTGAAACAGTGTTGCCACGAAAACAAATTTTGTAACCAACATTTGTGAAAAAAATCACCAAATAAGAAAAAATATAACCAAAATTAAATTCGTAGACTTTTGTTTTATTTTTTTCAAGTTTAAATTGTAATTAATAAAAAAAGAAACCAAAAATAGCTTTTTTATAAGAAAAAAAAATAACCAAAACCAAAATAATCTACACATCTACACATTGATCAAAAAAATAACCAATTTTGGTTAGAAATAACCAAAAACGGCAACACTGTTCTCGGCACAAAGAGAACATGATAAAAATTATGAGAGGCATGTGTTAATCCAGAGGAAAATTGTTAGTAATATTTTCAAGTCTACTTATTAACCCAATAATATGTATATGTGAGCGAAAAATATAGAAAAATTGTACTGCGCTAAAAGCCTAAAAACACCGTATTTAACTTGGCAAGTATTCTTCCAAAAATCGAAATCATTTCTCATTGATATTAGTGAATCATACTATAATATTCCTTTGGGTGTAAAATTGAAGTCTGAAAAAAGCGACATGAACATTCTTCTTTAGAAGCTGACAAGCAAAGCAACTGAATGCATTTTTACGCTCTCATGATGAGAGCAACACATTGTTACGCTCTTTGTTTGTGTTTATTTCCCTTCTGTCTTCCATCCCCTCATCCAGAAATGATTTTAGTGAGAGCGGGTCGTAATATTTGGTAAGAGCGGGTCATGATGTTACGACCCGCCATAAGAAATTTAACTTCTACATAATGCGCATTCTTTATATCCATATTCTTTGATTGTACTCAATAAATCGAATATTGACTCAATAAAAATGCATATCTGAACATAGTATTAGCCTTTGCAAGTGCATCAATTTCATTGTTGCCTTTAAAGCCTCTGTGTACAGAAACCTATATGAGGCATAATTAATGAATATCTCAATATCTCCTTCACGGGCCATCATTTCCTGGAGATATGCCGACTTAATTGAGTTGATAGCCTATTGCCGATATTAAATAAAAATCCATGCGATTATTTTTGAAAATTCCACTTTTCTTAAGCTTATTTTCATGATTATTTATTATTTTTGATTTCAATAAACAAATATAAAAAAGTAATTCGAACGTCAGCAATATCATCATCATCATCATTACAGTGAATATTAACTGAAGCGATAAGAATGAATTTCATACCACCAGCGAAGTTATTCAGTTCAATACTTTGTCTGTCTGTTGCTAATCAGCCAGTGTTTGTGTATTTTTGTTTCTGTTTTTAATCTTTTTTCGAAAATATTTTTAATTTCAAATCGATCATGGAATGTTTTCTTTAAAAAATAATTTTGCAGTTGCCACAGAGTGAGTGGATTTACATCAGATTTTTGTATTCTTGTTGATAAGAATTTTAATTATTTTGTTCATATTGTTGTTGTTGTTGTATTTTGTTTATTACACTTGCCATGACGTCAATATATGAATTTTATTTTTGTTTTTTTGTATTTAAAAATGCATTTAAAAATTCTTTATGAAATTAATTGTGCAATTTAACGAAAAACCATGTAATAATTGAGTGACGGTAAATTTATTTTTCAATTAAGTTTTTATTGAAGGTTGGAAGGGATTTAGAGAAAACAATACAGATTCGCATTCAAGGGGTTTTACTGTAGTTTTAATTGTAGTGCACATACCATACAGTGTGCGACAAAAATAGTATATTATGCGACTTGACCACATAGAACTTAATACTATGTTCAGACATGAAGTTTTATTGAGTCAATATTCGGTTATTTGAGTACAATATTTTATTGAGTCAATATTCGATTATTTGAGTACAATATTTTAAGTGTTCATACATAATATAAGCATTATTCATTTGACAGCTGGTAAACAAAACATCTGGTTGTTTTGACAACATTGTTTTTGGTTTGTTGTTTTATTGGTTTGTCGATGTTGACATTTGAGTTGTCAAATATTAACAGAAAGTCTTCAGATAATTGTAATATGCGCACTTAACGTACTTATGACAGTGCTGCATTTTAAGTTTTACTCAATATTATAACAATTTGTGTATTTATTGTGCAATAATTAATTGAAACTTTATATGAAATATTGAGTTCAATAATGACGTTTCTTGCGATTTACGCAATAAAGGTGCATGTCTGAACATTGTACAACTATATTGACGCAATTTTACTTGCTAATAAGCACAATTTATGCAGTTTTGTTTGTGTTGTTGTTGTCACATAATTGCGAAATTTCAACGTTAAAAAAACTTATTCACCTAGGCATTGTATCGGCTTAATCATTTAATAGTTTCGTCGATCTGGTAAAACTGTCAATTGCTAGCTATTGTTTATCTAATGTGGATCGAACATGGATCATTTAATAAGCGAAAAACGTTTTAAAATACTTGAAACTTTCTACAAACGTAGTGACTCCACTGTAAACACATTTAGAGCATTATGGGACGATGGTGGTCATCATAGTCAATCTACAAGAATGAAAATGCAAGAGAATATGAACAAATTTAAAGAAACTAGGTCTGTGCCAAAGTGTAATACACTCATGTGATGGATAATCCCAATTCTTCGATTTCATAGCATTCTTAGCAATTGGGCAATTTAACACGTTGACTGCCAACTATGAGATAACTCGTAGATTGCGTTCCCTTCTAGGGTGCCAACTACGAGTTATCTCGTACTCACTAAACCTGGCATTTTTGTGTAGAGCTATGAATAAAATCGTATTATATCAGTGCTAGTACATATCGATAAATGGCTTGTGGGAAAAGAACAAAAAGTCAATGTTGGCTTGCGTGGCCAGTTTTTTTCACTACTTATCATCAGTCACCATTAAATCAATAATAACTCACATATTTTTCGGTCGGAAATTTAAAATTCTGCACTGGACGGCGTTACGAGTTCGACAACACGACCAATTTTGGCTTTATTGCAAAATCAGTTTCCAGAAAGAGTAATTCCATATTTTGGCACGGCTATGGGCTTTCAAGTTAATGCTATTTGGCGCCGTTAGTCTTTTCTGTGGGACCACATCGAAAACCATTCTTACGTGGCTAAACTCTTAACGTTGGGGCCTCGAAAAATGTGTGTGAAGATAAATTTAACTAGCAAAGACAAGAACCAAAAATTTTAACAGAGCTAATGTTAGAGTTAACAGAGCAATGTTAAGTGGTTAACAGAAAATACGAAAAATAGTCAAGGAAAAAATCACCCAAATATACAATATCAGGGATTATATAGAAATTGTAGCCTAAGGTGTCCCTAATAAAACCCGATAAGTGGTATATCCCAAATAATTTTGGAACTATAGATATTGGCCTTCAAATATACCCTATGTTAACAGTGTCTGGGTAGGATGATGGATGATTTATATTGTGGAAAAATGGGACTTGCTGCACATATCCCACTATATACAAATTGTAGCCTAAGGTGTCACTAAGAAAACCCAATAAGTGGTATATCCCAAATAATTTTGGACATTATTTTAATTTTGTAGCAGGTGTATCATTTTTACTGTAACCCACTGTAGATATTTTCAAGCTATTCCAATTACTTTAACCAACTCGGCATGTGGTTGTCACATTCTTACATTCTTTAATTAAAACTCTAATGCACAAAACACTCATACGCTATTATGTACGACGCTCTTCAAACGATATCTCGCTCGTTTGTTTTTTTTTCCTTTTTTTAAATCGTAAATGCAACAACTATAACTATTTGTAAACAATGAGTCGCCCTGCTGCCATAATTATTTTCTGTGTTATTTACACATACATTTAATAAAATATTCAGTTTTGTTTACTTTTTTTGTTCTCATCCCTTGTATGAGAACACTTTTATTGTCGTTGTTGTTGTTGTATTGCATTGTTGTGTTTGTTCGTGTAAACGCGTTATTATTTATTTATTATGCGACATATTTGTGTAATGTAAACAAAACGACCTTCGTGGGTAGTGATGGTAAAAGACTAGGGTAAGAGAGCGTGCAAAAAAATGCATTTCTTTGCCAAGTTTTTTTTTGTTTTTTTGTTGTTTTTATTTTGTTCTTACAATAACAATACAAAAGCAAGCATATTAAAATAAACACCAAAGCATACATACACTAACAAATATTGAATGTAAGGAAGAAGACATTTTTTTTGTTGAGTAATATTAACGGCAGTAAAACTGCAACAGCTATTCATATGGCTTAACTGAACGGCAATGTCAAGGTCAGTAATGTAAAGTAATGTAATGTATTAATTACAATTAATTAATTGTATTGTGTTTTTTTGCACTTTTTTAAATGAAATGTGGGACATATCAGAGATTAGCAATGAGTATTCAAAAAGATGAGTAGATTCGAGTCATACTCATAATTTCTGATATGTACTTATACGCATTCATACTTATTTTAATATTGTACTCATACTACTCATATTCAAAGTTTGAAGTACTCATCGTACTCAATACGCATGATATTCTTGATTTCAACTCTCCTTTACTCAACATTTACAAAAATCACAAAATAAGGATGATTGACTACAATACTCACTAGAAGGTTGTGTGTTTGCTTTGCTTGCTGTCTTTGTCTTTTTCTTTCTTCTTTTTTTTTGTAAATGCAACAACAACTAAGACTAAATTTTTATGAATGATTCGAATTACTTGAATCATTTATGAGTATTATAAGTATTTTTCTAAATTTATGAATCTGAATGAGTAGGCGTATGAATCAAACATATTTCGAATGTAATGAGTTTGATGTCAACGTTGTACTCATACTCATTGCAACCTGTATGTACTTATAAATCAATGTTGTAGTGAGTACAAATAAATCAGAGTAATTGCATTTCTATACTGTTGACTCACTCATATTCAAAATTTCATGAGTACTTATGAGTAGCAAAAAAAACGATTCATTGCTGATCTCTGGTACATACATACATACAGACTTGTAAAATATTACATTTTTACCAAATGACCTTAACCTCAATGTTACATATTTCAAACATAAAAAATTTTTTTTTGGAAAAGTTAATCTCAGCGTCTATTAGTGCCAACAACAAATTTGTTTATTACAAATTCCTTTAAGACTCTGTTAAGTGTGTGTGAGGTGAGAGGTGAATATAAATAACTAACTGTCACTATTTCAAATTGTTGCCAGACGTGATATTTTGTGCCTTTTTTTAACGTTTTTTTATTTTCTATTTTCGTACCGGCTTAAGTTTATCACTGTTATATTACCGTTATGCATTCATATGTACGGACATACGTTATTGTTGTTGTACATAGCGTGTTTATAAAAATATGTACAACAGAGGTGGTCTCATTAGGATGTACCAATTTACTACAATAACAAAGTTAATGTATGTAAGCATACAAACAAACAACAACAAACTATAATAAACTATGAAAACATTTTTCTTTGTAAAATATACAACAATTTTCATTTTTTTCTTCATTCATTAAAAAAAAAACAAACAAAACAATTTTGTTTTTTACATTGCATTGAATTTCATTACGAAAATTCAATGTAAAGGTCATTATAATAACGGTAAATTGCATTTTAGTTTTGTTGAAAATCTCTCATGCATATATTCAATGACTCTCTTTGTTTGTTTTGTTTCTTACGCTCTCTTTAATTTTTAATAAAACAACATAAACAGAAATACAGGCTCTATGCAAATATCATACATACAACTAAGTTTGCAGTTGTTTGTGTATAATTGTGCAAAAGTGGGTGTGTTTTGTTTTATAAATAATGATGGCAAAATACCAGCATAGTTTTTTGTTTTTTTATTTGTAACACTTTTTTTCCTGTTGACAAGAGAGGCAGCAAAAAGTATATGAAACATATGGCTAAACTGCTGCCAAGGAAATTGATCTTGTTCTTTTCTCTTATATGTGTGTATGTATGTACATGACAGTGTAAATATAAAAGTTTATTTATGATTTACTGTTTATGTTGTTGTTGGTAATGTTTTTTTTTATTGTTATGCACTTGATGCAATACTCTCTGCTGTTAATAAAGTTCTTCTCGAAATGTTATTGTTTTTGGAAATCACACAAGAGTAGCTTATTACAGTGTAACCAAGTGAGAATAATTTTGAGGATTTTGTTTTGGGTAATTCAGTAATTGACAAAGGAAATGTTGTGGCAGGGTTCTGATTTTTCGAATTCTTATGTCGTATATGTATAAATATAATAAAAAAAATAAAAAAGACTCGTATATTAGTTGAATTCCTTAAAGCTCAAGGGTAGAAGGATAATGTAATAGGTTTGGCAAATTTGTGGTGGTACAAATTGTCGTCGCCTCTAGCAATATTAATTGCTACTGCAACGTTTAAAAAGTGGCACTTTATTCGAAGACATTATTAAAATACATACAAACCAAAGATCAGCAATGAATCGCTTTTTCGCTAGTCATAAGTACTCATGAAATTTTGAGTATGAATGAGGCAACAGTATTCGTACTCATACTACAACATTGATTTATAAGTACAGGTTGCAATGAGTATGAGTACAACGTTGACATCAAACTCATAACATTCGAAATATGTTTGATTCATACGCCTACTCATTCAGAGTCATAAATTTAGAAAAATACTTATAATACTCATAAATGATTCGAGTGATTCGAATCATTCATCAAAATTTACAGTATTAGTTGTTGTTGCATTTACAAAGAAAGAAGAAAGATACATAAACAAAAAAGACAAAGACAGCAAGCAGAGCAAACACACAACCTTGTAGTGAGTATTGTAGTGTTCATACCCGAATCATACTTATTTTGTGATCCTTGTAAATGTTGAGTAAAGGAGAATCGAAATCAGCAACAAAATGCGTATTGCTAAGTATGAGTACGATGAGTACTTCAAACTTTGAATATGAGTAGTATGAGTATGATATTAAAATAAGTGTGAATGCGTATAAATATCAGAAATTATGAGTATAATTCGAATCTACTACGACTACAATAGTTTCTCAAACATCTCGTCGTTCGGAGGCGACATTAAAAATTAGGTCCCATCGCTCATGAATAAAATGAACACACACAACATGGTCGCAATACTTTCTCGTCAGTAATGGGCTTCCATAGTGGATTTAACTTAAAAAAATTTTTAACTTTTTTTTACATTTTACGTTAAAATACAAGGCTCTTAGGCCATAAACTAAAAATCTGAAATCTGGTTTACTACAGACAAATCGTTTTATTTATATCACTAAAAAAAAAACTTATACTGTGTGTATTTTCATATGACAGAGGAAATAAATTTTTGTCAAAAAAGAGAGAAAAAAATTCGCAAAAAAATAAAATATGCCCGTGGTAAAGTTTTGATGAAGGTCACAAACATGTAATGGATGTGCATCAAGCATGCAAATATTTTGAAATTTTGTGCATGACTTATCAACTGAAAACATTTCTAAAGATAAATTTATTTTCTCTATAAAATATAAGAAAATAAATTTAAAAATCAGTTTAAATATCATTTTAATATGAAAACAAAATTGCATTTTAATACATTTCTTTTATTTTTCTCTTAAAACCCAATTTCTAAGCATATTTTCATTATGAAACCAGGTTAATTACACAACATATGGTTCCATTTAATATCTGACATATCTGGCTACTCTATTAAAACCACCAGAAAAGTGCATTAAGTACTCTGTTATTATCGTCTTATTACATAAACATGCATATGCGCTAGTGTGTGTGTGTGTTTCTTTTCACGAATTAGAAAAAAATGAGCTTTGATGTCCGCATTAACTTTGACTTTGTAAAAGTCATTGTAATCAGCTCTCTCTCTATGTCTCTCATTTCTTTATGCATAATAATTACAACAAGTATTACAGTTTTGCTATTTGGTTTTTTACACTTTGGTTTTGTAATTTCTTGATTTTGTTTTGTCTCATTTGATTGTTATTGTCGATTGGTGTTGTTGTATTCAATTTGCACATGTGATTTGCTATTTATCAACTTTTGAAAAAAAAAATAGCAAAAGCAACAACAACAATAACAATATGTTTACAAATTTCAAGTACACTTAACGCCTGACTATTTTTGTTTTTATATTTCTCTTGTTTTTGTTGTTTTATTATCTTAGTTTTGTTATATTACTCTCCCCTAATGTAATCAACAATTTTAGTGTAGAACTGGAATGCATTCGTTTTATCGTGTCATTTTTAACAGTTTCTATTGGAAAATGTTGCACTCTTTAGCGTTTTAATTGAAAGCTACCAACGTTTTTTTTCTTTCTGGTTTTTAATACAAGTCATTTGAATACAAAAACCATAATTAGAAATTAAAAATGTGATTGTAAATTATAAATTATTTTTCAATGCTTTTTTTATTTGTCATTCAAAATTGTAATTAATTCCAGAGTTTGTGTTGTAAACAATGTTGAATGACGAATATATTCGTGGCATATTAATTCAATTTGATAATTGTATGTGTAAATTGCAAATGATTACAACAAATTAAATAAAAATTAATGCATATTGATGGAAAGAAAGAAATTAATTTTTATAATTGGTTTGCTATTAAAAAAAACTAATATCAGCTGATATGATTGATAATATGTGCATAGAAATTAAAATTTTAATTCAAAATAAAAATAAATTTTAAATTAAATGCTTGTATCCGTTCTTACATTCATAGCTAAAACGATGCAACAAGCAATAGTCAAATTGCATTCGAAGAAGGTTAAAGAAGGTCCCAATGCTGGCTTCTGTTTTCGAGATAAAATCGAGATATTTTTGAAAGAAAAAAAATCAAGAACCAGGCATAGTTTATTATTTGGCGAATAAAATTACGATAAAGAGGCCATATTTGTCTCGTACAAGTGTTTTATCATTATGGCAGTTCACCAATACATATCATATATCTACCATTGCGATGATCAAAGTCAATTAATTCTTGTTCGAAGTGCTTTATCATGCGTATCTTATGTGCTAGATTTAGCTGCCTTGGATTATTTTCTATTTTCAAATGTTAAACTTTTTTGGAAGATGTATCAATGCTGTATATGTACGTTATTTGAAAGAGCAAATATATGTGTGTGAAGATATATTCAAATTTAACTAGCAAAGACAAAAACCAAAAATTTTAACAGAGCTAATGTTACACTTAACAGAGCAATGTTAAGTGGTTAACAGAAAATACGAAAAATAGTCAAGGAAGAAGTCGCCCAAATATACGATATCAGGGACTTGCTGCATGTATACATGTTGTAGCCTAAGGTATCCCTAATAAAAACCAAGAAGGTATATCCCAAATAATTTTGGAACTGAAGATATTGGGCTTCAAATATCCCCTATGTTAACAGAGTCTGGGTATTATACGGATGATGGATATTGTGGAACGCAAGAAGAGCGTAAACAATTATTAGTCATGGCTCAAGTAGCCACTAAACACGTTGACTGCCAACTACGAGATAACTCGTGGATTGCGTTCCCTTCTAGGGTGCCAAGACTTTGTATAGTGTATGTTGTATTGAATACACTTTTTGTTTGTGAAAGCTCAATGCTACGCTGTATTGTATACTTCGTATTACAAACGTCAAAAAGCGATTTTCAAGCAAAAAAATTAAAAATATTACGGAAAAAAGTGAATTAATTAATTATCTGTGCGAACAATTATAATTTTTAAATGTTAATTGTTGACTTAAGTCATATAGAAAATATTTTGTATTTTTATTATTCTTCTTGATTATTGGCATTTACATAAACTGGTAGTACGAAACAATACAACTTTTGAAAACATATGAAAAAAATGTGTATAAGTGTATCGGATTAGTACGTGAAAATTATCAACAACAAGCATACACAGTTGTATATTCGTCCAACAATACAATGAATACAACGATACAAGACCTTGTGTGAATTGCCCAAATACTACAGTGATATGGTAACGCTGTTATTTAATTATTGGAAGAAAAATTAAACAATTTATGGATTATTTATTGTATGCTCCATAGACTAGATGGCAATACAGAAAATCTCTATTTTAAAGAACTTTTTAAAAGCTTTTTTTTGTTTTGTTATAAACCAAAACTATATTTATTAGTCATACATATGTACATACATGCTTATGTTGTATTAAAAAAAATTAATAAACTTAATAAATAACCAACCTCTTGTATTTTCTGTGGCATGTTTATGTTATAAAATTTATTTTCTTTCTTTTATTAAAAAAAACCTTAAAATTTGTTTATAAAATTGCAGAAAACGAACACACTTTTTTAATTAAAAAAAATATAGAAAAATTAAAAGAAAATTATTTTTTTTTTAAATTATTTATAAATGCACAACAAAAACACAGTGTATACGATATTTCTTTAATTTTTTTTTTTAATTTAATTTGTCATTAAAAATTTTCCTTTGGCTATTTGTCACCTTAAAATTGACTTTGAAAATTTCGCTTTTTTCGCTTCTTCTTATTATTATTTAAAAATGTACATTTTTCATTACTTTATCAATATTTTCAATTTATTTATTTATTTATTTTTTTCTTTTAAATTTATTTATAAAACAACACCCGCGTTAAAGAAAAATATGTACTTGCTAGCTTCGTATAGCATACAAACGACAATATTTTGTATTGTGTTGTATTTATTTAATGAAATGAAAAACCAAAACAAAACAATAATTGTATGTACGTCTAACCGGGGGCTCGATTATTCACAAACTGTTGCTGTAAATGAAATTCTGTTGTTTTAGACGCGAATTTTTTCCCTTGGACGCTGCTCTCTCTGACACAGACGAACCGTTAGAAATCGTATTGGTGTAATAGAAAAGAAAAATCTCTAGCGAATAATTAGCAAAAAAAAAAACACTCAATCAGTTATAGTGAGCTAGTGAATGAAAGGGTGTTTTTTCTTTATTCATTATATTTATATTAACAGAGAGAAAGATAAAAAAAAAATTACGAATAAACATGAAAATTCATCACTTTAATTTACTACTTTACTAGGCTCTATACAAAAAGGCATCAGCATCCACCTTAATGTCTGTTATTAAAAGACTTCTTCTCTCTGTTCCTCTTTCAAAACAACTATTCTACAGAAACCACTGTTATTTACATTATGCTAAATAAATTAACATAAATTATATTTAAAGTACATATCAACATAATAATAAAAACAAAAAAAACATAATAAAAACAAAAACAAAATTATCTACAAAAGATTCTTGCAAGCAAAAAAATAAAATGTGTAAAAATCTTGTGTAAAATAATTTTCTATTTTATTGCACTCAAAGTAATCTGATGACTTCCTCATTATTGTGAACGTCATTGTCATCATCACGTAATACGTTATTATCTCAACACTCTCATTTAAACCCCATAAAAACAAAAATAATTCATTTGTGTTTGTGTGCTGTAAGAAAAGCTCTTTTATTTTTCGTTGCTCAAACTTTGTTTACAATTTGTATTGCACACATACATAAGAGTGTGTGTTGGTTAAGTGCATAATATGTTTGTTTTTGTTTTGATTATTTGTTGTTTACTTGTTTGTTTGTTATTACATATTGTAATTCTTTTGCATACGTTGCTTTATTCAAAGCATTACTTTAGGGTATGATAATGACATCAACAACAGAACAAACTAAATTAAAAGCAACAATAGAAGAGTGCAAAAGAGTTTAAGAAAACAACAAAAATACATATATTGTTTATGCATACATATAAAGAAGAAATTGTTCAGATCAACATGACTAATACAATATGTGTATAAACACTAAGGTTTATTTGACTAAGCAAGACAGTTGGGCAATTCACACAAGCCCTTGTATCGTTGTATTCATTGTATTGTTGGACTAATATACAATAGTGTATGCTTGTTATTGATAATTTTCATATACAAATCTGATACACTTATACACATTTTTTTCATATGTTTTTGGAAATTGTATTGGTTTCGTGCTATCGCACAGATAATTAATTAATTTACTTTTTTCCGTAATATTTTTCCTTTTGTTGCTTGAAACTCAAATTATGAATGCTGGTCTTCTTCTTCTTATCATTTTTTGACGTTTGGTATTCCAAACAATACAGCATAGCATTGACCGTTCACAAACAAAAAGTGTATTCAATACAACATACACGATACAAAGTCGTATGAATTGGCCAAGTATTTAACACTAAAAAAAAAATTGTAACCGCTTGTATACATAATTTTAGATATTATAACACCCTACTGGGTTACAATAGTAGTTTTAACTGCATGTTTGACTACAAATAATTAACAACTGGCAGTTAAAACTTTACTTTATGGAATGTTTGTAAAACTTTGTCTAGAAATTTGAGTAGAAAAGACACAATTCTCTTTTAAATGTTAAAACTTTGTTTTTTAAGCAAATTTGAGAAGTTTTGATCGATAAAATATCGTAATTTGTGGTTTAAAACCTTGAATTTCCTCTTTCATGCGGAACTTCTACTTTTTGTAAGCAGGAAACGAATCTAATTGCAGGCTTTTTAAATACTTAATTGGTCATTACGACGCTTAAGTCAAGATTGCGAACTAGACGTAATCTAGTAGGTAGTGTGTTGGTCTATTAGACGCAAGGCCACGGTTCAAACCACAGGTCAGACATCAAAACGAAATATGAAAAAATATTTCTTCGGCGACTTCCTCTCAGCAGATTTCTGGCAAAAACTCTGCCATGAAAAGTTTCTAAAAAATCTGTCGTTCGGAATCGACTTTAAATCGAAAATGTTTCCCTAATCAAATTTTCCTCAGTGTTTGCAGGCAAACACACGCTGTGTATTAAATTGACCTTGACCGACAATTGTATTTTAGCAAAATTTGAATTTATATTCTAGTTTTTTAATATTTTCATAAAATTTATATATAATTTCGTACCTCTACATATTATTTTTATCAAATCAACGTTAAGTTCAGCAAGTTTAAATAAGATTTTTTTATTTTTCACACCCACTTAAGTACATACAGTGTATCACTAAAGTGAGTATGCAGCGATATATATATTTGAAATTATTGGAAAAATTGCTTAAGATTTGAAATAAAAACACAAATATTATGTTTTTTCATTTATTTTACATATAAACTTAAGAAAAATAATAAGGAACAAAAATGTTTCTAATTCATTACTGGCTGATAACAATATAATTAACAAAATGGTTAGAATTCAGGTCACATAAGTGAGTATGCAGTTCACAAAAATTGGCACTATGATTCAATTTTTGAAGTCAGGCTGATATTTAATATTTTGTTGGATAGCCCTTTGCCTTTTTGACTGACTTCAATCTCGATGGCATAGATGTTATAAGATTTTGGGTAACCGAATGTGGAATTTTATTTCACTCCTCAAGTAGTGCAGTTTTAAGGGTGTCTTTACTTGTAATGACATGACTTCTGATTTTTTTTTCGAGATAATCCCACAGATGTTCTATTGGATTAAGGTCGGGTGATTGGGAAGGAGTTTTTAGTTGTTTTGGCGTGTTACACAAAAGATAATCTCTAACGATATGGGCTGTATGTTTAGGGTCATTGTCCTGTTGGAATACAAATGATCCTGTTAGTCCCAATTTAGCTGCACTTTGATGCAAGTTGTTTTTTAAAATGTTCAAATACACCGTCTTATCCATTGTTCCTTCGATAAACACAAGATTTCCAACACCTGATGCTGTCATACACCCCCATACCATAACCGCTCCACCACCATGTTTTACTGTGGCAGCCATATTTTTTGGATCGAGCTCAGTGTTCACTTTTCTCCACACTTTTTGACACCCATCTGAGCCAAAAATATTATATTTAATCTCATCAGAAAATATAACTGATTTCCAGAAATTTTCATCCTTGGTTTCGTACTCCTTTACGAAGTGCAACAGTTTTCTTCTATTGGTGCTGTTCACAAATGGCTTTTTGCGGATGTTACGGCCATGGTAACCAGAAGCATACAGAACTCGACGAATGGTTTGTGGGTTACAGGTTTTTCTAGTCTCTTTTTCTATTTCTGACATAGTTTTTGGAGCGCTCATCTTGGGATTTACTTTTATTTTTCAGGTGATAATTCGTTTCTCCCTGTCATTGAAGATTATTGGACGCCCAGGTCGAGACTTATTATTTGTATTTCTCTTCTTATTATACTTTTCTATTATTTTTTGCACTGTGGAGCTACTTTTATTAATAATTTTTGCAATTTCACGTTGGCTTTTCTGCTCTTTATAAAGTTTAATAATTACATCTTTTAAATCTTGTGAAAGTTCTTTTCCATGAGGGGCCATAATAAAAGTTAAGAAAAAAATTTCGGTATTTAATCTATTTATTTAATCTTTTTATATTTATTTATCTATTTATATTTATTTATAATAACAATTATTCACTTTTTCCGCGATTAAAATGCGTTTAGTTTAAGTGCAGCTCAAAACTTTAAAAAGTGCATACTTACTTTTGTGATGTGATTTTTTCTATTTTTTAAGAAATGATAACGAGATATGATAAAGGGATAATTATTTTGAGGTATGTTTGTGTTTTTGTGTAAGGCATTATTATATATTATTGTAAGTGTAAAAATAATATATTTTTCTGCATATTTTTGGAAAAAAAATTGGGATATTTAATTATTTTCATGCTGCATACTCACTTTAGTGATACACTGTATGTTTAAAATTCAATACATTTCTAATAAATTAATTCGATCCCAACTTAAAACGTCTTTAACAGCCAATTAAAATGGCTTACAAATTGACATTGTCAATGACATTGAATGTTTGCCACAGTTAACCTCTAATTAACACGAAGATTATTTTACTTTTCTACTCTCATTGACTCTTTGCTCAACTCTAAAGACTCTCTGCAAATCTCTTAGCGTTTGAGTAGATAAAATTGAAACTGTAATAAAAATTAAATGCCAATCAACCGTGCAATTAAATTAACGGCATTTTAATCTCAGATTGTAGAGCACAAATGTGAAATAAATAGCAGACATAAGTTAGAGCAGATAAAGGTAAGAGAGTGTAAATGAGAGAGCATAAAGCCATAGTAAAGAGATTTCGTAATTTCTATAATTGATCATAAAGACATATACACATACACATGTATTTGCTTTAAATTTCATTTTTATATGTACTGTTATATAATGAAATTAACTGTATATGGCTATAATCACACGAGAAGAATTTTTAGTTTCACAATTTTTGTTCTTTTTAAATCACACAGGATGAATACTAGTTTGGCATCAAATGTATACGTATACACAGCTTTGTATGTATTAGTGTTTTTGCATTCATTTGATTTTTAAAAATATGCATGTATTAGTTTTGTGCTGGTAATGCGGGGTTGTAGTTGGTTGAAACTTTACACCACTTCTCTTCACCTGTCTTGCCTATAAACTATCATTTTACGCCAGCACAATTGTTCTCGTGTGATTAGAGCCTATGAAACAGTAAAACACATATGGAAATTGAGTTTAATAGCCAATATTAGGTAATAGGAAGTCATTATAATGAGCTTTGGAAGAAATAAAGAGATTTTAGAAAAATAAGCGATAGAGGCCTAATCACAATGAAGTTGTAGTCTGTTTTCTTGGCCAAATTGCCCCCGTGTGATTAGAGCCAATCAGAATGATTTTCATTTTACAACGCTAAACAACTCTTTTTGTGTGTGTTTGTTTTGATTGTTTTTATTTCGCATTTTTCCTGTCTTTGCTGATTTTGCTTTGCAAATACAAATACAATATGCGGCGGGAGTGAGAAAGAATAAACAGTGAATATCACGCTATTTTAAATAGAATTATTTTTCATTTGTGGGCGTGTGTGTGTGTTTGTTTGTTTTTCCGTTCATTGCTTTCATTTCTCTTGTGCTTTGCATTCTCTGAGATGTGTTTGGCTGTGGCTCCCTTAGAGGTTATTTGACTCAACAATACTCAGGCAGATGTTTTAACAGTAAAATAACAGAACTAACAATGACTAGTGATGGCTGGCATATTAAATGCACTCAAAAAAAAACATAATACAACACAAGCCTATGTGCTCTCAATGCTGTTCTTATACTCATACTCTTTAATATTCTCCATGTGACCTTGGGATTAATAAACGGAAGCAAGAAAAAAAACAACAAATTACTTACAATGAGATTGGAAACAGAGAGAAACAAAACTCAAAATAAGTGAAAATTGTTTGTTTTATTTTCTCATTAATTTTTCATTTTCATTCATTTGTTATTAATACATACATATTTACAGATAATAATAACTGTAATAATAATAGCCAGAGATGATATTTGAAATGAAAATAATTTTGCGTGTAAATATACAACAAAAAAAAAACAGACATTCTTCTGTTTGTGGTTGTTGTTTTACAAGAAATATTTTAAAAATTCTCTCTTGGTATGAGTCAAAAGAGTACATACATATTTCGTTTGTCTATTAAAATTCTCTTTTTTTGTAGTTGTTGCTTTAATTCACGTGCTACAAAACGTATGAATATTAAATCGAATTAATATTAATCATACGCTCTGCTTTTCTATGCATATCTTTATGTCATCTGTGTGTTGTGGTGGCAGAAATGTGAATTGAATTAATGAGACTCTGATTGAATAAGTTCGAATATTCGTTTTATGGGAATTACATGAAAATTAAATGAAGAAAAAAATAATTCATTGATGGAATAGCTCATTGAATTAATGAAATCAAAATTATTATTGGATAACATGATTACAAGTGCATATTTTAATACGAGAAACATCATTAAAAATCTCATATCGCCTACACAACCAAGAGGCCTGCAAAAGCACTTTCGCCCACTTTAAGCTTATAAAAATCAAAAGGTTTTAAGCAACTAATACTATGTTCAGACATACACTTTTATTGCGTAAATCGCAATAAACACCGTTATTGAGCTTAATATTTCATATAAGGTTTAATTATTTCGCAATAAATACCCAAATTGTTATAATATTGAATAAAACTTCAAATACAGCATTGTCATAAGAACGTTTGGTGCGTATATTACAATTTTCCGAACACTTTCTGTTGATATTTGACAACTCAAATGTCAACAACGACAAATAAAAAAACAAACAAAAAAAAAAACAATATTGTTGAAACAACCAGCTGTTTTGTTTACCAGCAGTCAAATGAATATTGCTTATATTATGTCTGAACACTTAAAATATATTGTATATTGTACTCAAATAACCAAATATTGACTCAATAAAACTGCATGGCTGAACATAGTATAAGATCACTTTCATTAAATATATACTGCTTGATAATTGACTGATAAGTGGGCCTCTTGAGCCAACACCATTTGGTACATTGTTCCGCAAGAGATATATAGATTACACAAATTGTACACGAAATCAAGGTGAAATGTTTTTTTTGTTAATGTCCATAATTTTGTGTATCCAAGAATCCTTCATCTCATGTTTTGTGTTCTTCCCCTCTTCTTTCTCTTTACGACTGCTTCTTCGACAGTCATTCTCCATGCAAGTTTACTCAAATGCCATTGTCCTTTTATAACTTCAATAAGATTCCTAAAATGGACTCTCATGCATGTTTAATCCCAAGTCATCGACAAAAAAATCGATCAGAAAATGCAAGTCATCGATCAAAAAATGCAAATTATCGATAAAAAAAATTGCAAGTCATCAACCAAAAGAGGGCAAGTCATCGACCAAAAGAATGCAAGTCATCGACCAAAAGAATGCAAGTTGTCGATCAAAAAATGCAAGTTATCGATCAAAAAATGCAAGTCATCAATCAAAAGAATGCAAGTCATCGACCAAAAAATGCAAGTCATCGATCAAAAAAATGCAAGTCCTCGCCGAAAAATGCAAATAACATAACAGTTAATTAAACATTCACTTTAAAAAAAAGGAATATAACTTGTAGCTAACATCGTATCACGAGGGATACGCAAAGGTGGCGAATATTTTTTTTTCAATCACAGTAAAACATTTAAGCCTAGAAGTTACGGTAGTCTAGTAAGTAGTGTGTTGGCTTATAAGACGCGAACCCGAGGTCAAATCTTGGAACAAATCAAAAAAAATTTCTTTCAGTGACATTCTCAAAGTTTCTCAAAAATATGTTGTCGTTTGGAGTCGCCTTTAAACTGTAGGTGGTAATAAGCAATTAAGTATGTTAAATATGCCAAATATGAACTGAAAAACGATAGTGAGGCTATAAATAATGAAATAAAAAAGGAAAACAATTGCCACCTTAAATCACCTGCGGTGTTGGCCAGTGCCAACAAATTCTCTTTGTAAATATCCTGTTTTTGTAGATTAAAATATCCTTTTTTTCAGATGAAATGCTTCTGAAAGAGACGTTTGACATGGAATTTTGTGCCAAGAAATGATACTTAAAAGTCGTTAACACGTGTCGCAATCTACAAACAGTAATCAGCGCACCAGACCTTCGAATGAGTCAAGTCAAGCCAATGGAATGCACTTGTACTTTTTTATTTGCCTTCTAGATTTCTTTGTTTTTGTTTAAATTTTTTTTTTGTTTGTTTTGTTTTATTCATCTTTGGTAACTAGTTTAAACAAATAAAAATTTTTTTTTTTTAATTTTATTTTTTTTTCTGACTTTTTTGCAACAACTTATTAAGCTGTTGTAGTACAAATTAATGCATCACATTAATAACAATGGCTGCAACAAAAATAGCAAATAAAATAAAGGAAGAAAGACCGTCATTCAATTCATAACAACAACAAAAGATGTTTTGAAAAATGAAATGTTACTGGCAAAAGGGAAACCGGAAAACAATGCAATGTTGTCACAGCCAACACTTTATTTTTATGCAATTGTATACTTAAAAGTACCATGAGCCAAAAAAGTCAACATACACCCTTCAATCAGTAAAGGGAACCATCAGTAACGTTTGTAGTTTAAAATATTTGTTTATTCTTCCTCAGAACGTCTATAATATTGGAAGACTTCAATAGGAAACCCTATCGATTATGCACATTCTGTACGTATAATTATGTGATACACTGTAAACAATTATTCCTGCATAGTCTATTGTTTTTTTATCGTATAAAATATTAAGGAAATTAAACAGAAACAACTGTCGAGACTTTTATTGTGAAATTGTTATTGGAAAGACAGACAACATCAACAACAGCCTTCCCTCCCCCTAGCCATAACGACCAAAAACCAAATGATTCTTTAACAAAATATACTGAAAGCGTTCAGCTAAGCACCATAAATGGAGGAATACTTGCTGCATATATCTGACTATATACAAATTGTAGCCTAAGGTGTCCCTAATAAAACCCAGTAAAAGATATATCCCAAATAATTTTGGAACTTGAGATATCGGGCTTCAAATACTCCCTATGTTAACGGTGTCAGGGTAGGATGATGGATGATGGATATTGTGGAAAAATGGGATTTTATAATTTTCCAAAATTATTTGGGATATACCACTTATTGGGCTTTACTAGGGACACTTTAGGCTACGTTTCTATATAGTCAGATATCTACGTTTCTATATAGTCCCTGATATCGTATATTTGAGTGATTCCTTCCTTGACTATTTTTCGTATTTTCTGTTAGCCACTTAACATTGCTCTGTTAGCTCTAACATTAGCTCTGTTAAAATTTTTGGTTTTTGTCTTTGCTAGTTAAATTTGAATTGATCTTCACATACATGTTAAACTGTATGTCCCGCCACTCAAGTATAAAATTAAGGCACACAACATGAGTGGTGTGAGAAGGTAGGCCGTAATCCTGACTGAAGGGTTATAATGGCCAATTATGCTATGTGTACTTCTCTTCAGTCAGAATTACGAACTAGCTTCACACACCACTTATGTTGTGTGTGTTAATTTTATGCAAGAGTGGCGGGCCCTACAGTTTAAAGTCGATTTTAAACGACAAATTTTTGAGAAACTTTTCAAAGTTGCCGAATAAATATTTTTTCATATTTAGTTTTGCTGGAGATGTCTGACCTGTGATTTAAACCGTGGCCTTACAACTAACAAGACAGCACACTACATAATAGACTACGGCGGCTATATACATATTATGTTCCTTTAACTAAATTAATCCTCAAAAATCCTGTGTAACAAACTTAAGGGTTTATGTCTTGGCTATTAGATTTTAAAATCTATTTTCATACACATTAATGTACAAGTTTTGTAGCAATAGTGATGAAATATAGAGCAAGCAACAGGTTGATAGTCAGTTGCAGCAATAAAAAAACGGGTTTTCTAAGAAAACGATTAATAAAACCAGAATTTATAATCCTATTAATTTATATTGTTAATAATTTCTACACATTATCTCTTTTCAGGATAACAAAATTGCAAATAATACGGTAAGTTTCAATAACACATGTTTACAGTATTAATAAACACATGCACAATGGCAACACATGTCTTATTTTGAATATATGTACTCGCAATGATTTTTTGTTGTTGTTGTATGATGGTATATACATATATTGTATTGCTATCCAGCACATAGTTTCTCTTGTACTCTAGTACTTTTTACTTATTCTTTGATATTTGTCATACATATGGATGTACATATGTATATGTGTGTAGTTTAAATTTTTGCAAGAATTACAATTTAAAAATGAAAACAATAACAATGTTAAAAACCTTTCCTTTTTGTTGTATGAAATTGTAAATAAAAACACGAGAGTATGCTAGTATGTGTATGTGTATAAAATTTATTGCTTATAAACTGGCTTTAGTTTAAACGGTAAATCAATACAGGGTGATAGCACAACAATAAAAAAAATTAAAGCAATAGAAATAAACAGAAGAACAAGAGAAATAAACACGAAATGTCATTAAGAGGTCATATACAACATAATAATGATCCATAATTTGTTTTCATTTTTTTTTGTTTTGTTGAGGCATACTTACATCTTGTTGACATAGAGCTGGCTTTATAATCCAATTGATTGGATAGAAGTTATTAAACATTATAATTTATGCGAGAAAAATAAATTCGTGATTAAACTTGTCAATTTATTTTCCTTTTGTTGTTGTTTATTTATTTTTTTTTTTGTCAAGGTTATAATGAAGAAAAAAAAATACTTTTTAAAGGCAAAAAACAAAAATTATTTCAAGAGCTATTCGTTATTTTCACTTAGGATTTCTCTTTGTTTTTTTTTTTGTTTTTTAGTTGGTTTATAACTTCAAGAGCCCAGGAATTTTATGTGACTTTAATGTAGGCAGGAAGAAAAACAAATGAAATGTTCCGTTTGGCTACGGCAAAAAAACGTAAAAAACAACAACAAATAAAACTAGGAAGAACACAGGCAGGCAACAACAAGAACACGAGTAATAATAATATAAAAATAATAACGATTTATTTATTTTGTTGTAAATCCTTGTTTTCTTTCAACACCCAAATTAAAATCACTTCAAATTTGTTTTTTATTTCTCTGTTAAATTATTGATTTTCAATTTTCTTCGTCTATATAAACGATGTTTATTTTTTCTTGCTGTTTTTAAAAAATTCTATACCACCACCACCATGTGTATTAAACGGCCAACTGTTAGGCAAGGATACAACAATTACACTCCGCCCGTGTGAAAAACGCACTTTATTTTCTAGGCAAGGATACAATAATTACACTCCGTCCGTGTGAAAAAACGCACTTTATTTTCCAAACTTTTTTCATGTATTTTTTTTCAATTTGATTTGGATTTTCTATAATTTTTTGCTTTACCACCCGTAATTTCGTATGATTTCCGTTTAGACGTACTACGTATTTAACGTTGTTTAACACTTGACCAACCACGAAGAACTGCAGAAAATGGGGAAAAAAATGATACGGGAATCAACAGAAACAAATTCTTATTGGAAGTGGTGGTGGTGGCGCTGTTTGGAAAGCAAGAAACTAACCTTGGCGAATTCATGTAATAGGTGGGAGCATCTAAACAGCTGATACTACTTCCATTGTCAAAATTTGTGTGTGTTTGTTGTGCGTGTGTGTGTTGTTGTTCATTTTTTTCCTTTTCCATTTTTTTTTCTTCCTATTTTGACAACCTAAGTAGTGTTTTACAAAAACAAAATGCCTGTTGTTTTTGCATTGTTGTACTTGTTGTAGAGTTGCGGCTACCTTATATGAATTTGCTTTGAAACTAACAAAACAGCTGCTTGTTCTTCGTTTACTGTGTGTGCCGTGCATTCTGTATTGGAATGTCATGACATGTCAAACGGTGGTCTACTGTGGTTGGTAAAAGTTTGCAGACAAAAGTTTTATTATTAGTACCAGAGAAAGTAGTTATTTGGGGTGAAAAAAATTTTGTTTTTTAAATAAGGTTTCCAAAAACAGAGAACTGCTATGGACATATAATAAAAATTAATTTAGTAATCTGGAAACTGCAGGCATACCCTTTTAAAAGGGGGACTATTTTATGGTCTACACATACATACATACATAATTGGCCATTACAACCCTTCAGTCAGGATTACGGCCTAGTTTCTTAACACCAATCATGTTGTGTGTGTTAATTTTATACATTAGTGGCGGAACCTACAGTTTATTAGTCGACTCCGAACGACAGATTTTTGAGAAACATCTCATGGCAATTTTATTTGTACGCTCAGAGATTTTGCCAGAAATCTGCTGAGAGGAAGACGCGGAAGAAATATTTTTTCATATTTCGTTTTGCTGTTTGACCTGGTATACGAACTCGGGCTTTACGTCTAATAAGCCAACACACTACCTACTAGAATACGGCGACTTCAATGCTATGGACGTATAATAAAAATTAATGGAGTAATCTGGAAGCTGCAGGCATACCCTTTTAAAAGAGGGAATATTTTATGGTATTTAGATAGGTCAAAAATAGATTTTAAAACAAAAGCAACAGGTTTTGGTCCCAGAATTATATAAATCAAAACAATGGGAAAACATGCGAACATCTTCTGCAGACATGGTCTTTTAAAACAGAAACTCTTTTGTGGTCTACAGATAGCTCAAGAACGGATCTTGAAACAGGAGCAAGAGTCTACTTTCAGAATGATATATTTCCAGCACATTGGAAAACATGTGAGTATCTCCCAAGCTGAGTAGTCGCCGTATTAGACGTAAAGCCCGGGTTCGTATCCCAGGTCAGACATCAAAACGAAATATTGAAAAAAAATTTCTTCGGCGACTTCCTCTCAGAAGATTTCTGGCAAAAACTCTGAGAGTAAATAAACCAGCCATGGAAAAGTTTCTCAAAAATCTGTAGTTCGGAGTCGACGTTAAACTGTTGGTCCCGCCACTCGTGTATAAAATTAACACACACAACATGAGTAGTGTTGAGAAGCTAGGCCGTAATCCTGACTGAAGGGTTGTAATGGCAAATTATGTATTTATGTATGTATGTATCTCCCAAGCTGAAATCTATTCCATAGGATGAGATAGCATAAGGAGTAAAAAAGGCAGGATGTTGCAAGGAAAGAAGCTTTTCCATTTACCATTCCGTTTATAAGCAACCATCGTACGACCTAGCTTTTCACAACACTTCTGTTGTGTATGTTAATTTTATACATGATTAGCGGGATCTATATTTTAAAGTCGGCCCCGAACAATAGATTTCTGAAAAACTTTTCATGTCAATTTTATTTACACGCTGAATTTTTGCCAGAAAACCGCCGAGAGAAAGTCGCCTAAGAAATATTTTTCATATTTCGTTTAATTGGTGATGTCTGGCCTACAGTTTGAACCTGCGGCGTCTTAAACCATCGTATAAATCAGAAATTAACAATTTCATGTGGATCAAGAAAATTCACTCTATCCTTCAGCATAAATTAAATCCAATTTTGAAGTAAAACAACTCACTTCATAATGCTTTCATTTCAAATATTTATTTAATGTTTCTTTTTTTTTGATTATATCTTTCAAATAATTACGTATTGAATAAATAAAAATATTTCTCGAACATTTCCTCTTCCTAAAAAATTAAATTAAAAAAAAAATTATGATAATTTAAAAATTAAACTTTAAAGAAAAATCGAAGTAACCTTTGCCAAATAATCAGGATCCATCTTGTCTTTCGCTTTCTGAAAAGGGTTAATTTAACAAAAAGTTTTAATTTAAAATTAAGAAAATAGAATTAAAAGCACTTACGTCAGCTTTATCACTTTCAGCTCCAGGAGAGGGAGTAGTTGAATTTTCCTGAAAAAAGCAAAAATTGTCCGAGAAAATTCAAACAAAACCAGCAATCACTTACAGAGGTCGGGGCCTCCTCTTCAGCTGCAATTCGCCGTACCAAAGTAATGAGAAGTAAAAGAAATCCAAACAAAATATGCTTACGATACATCATTTTACGTTTTAACATCAGTTTTGAACTGTGCTGGGTCTTAAATAGATAGCGGCCGGTACTAAAGAAAAACTTTGATTTAAATTGCAAACAATAAAAAAACAATGAATATTTCATAACATGTACGGTTTTCAAAACAAAAGAACTAAAAAAAATTCATTGTGACTCACAAACACAATAAAATTTTATTGTTTTCCTAGAGACGGAGACTTTTGTTGTTCACTGTAAATATTGTTAAAATTTTTCTTCTTCCTATTCTCCAACTCATTGAATGTAATGTTATTGTTGTTTCCATCAGAGAGCGCGAGAGATATAACAGTATAAAGAGAATTGCCTGGAATTAACAGACAAGTGTTGCCATTGTTATAATTTATTAAAATTACAGAAAAGACCTTTAAATTGTGATGGAATTATCAAGAGTTTGATCAAAAATACGAAAATTTAGTTTTTTTTTATCACAGATCATGAATGAAAAAATAGTTTAATTTGAAATCTTATATAATTTTTGTTCCCCATTACGGGAAACGATGGCCTTTGTTGCCAGTATTCCTCGCTTTAAATTAGTTACAACAATTGTATTTGTTAATTAACAAATTAATACATAAATAATTAAGTAAACGTTAATTTGCAATAAAATTTGTTTTCCTACAAACTATTTTGTTGTTCGCTGCAAAGTTTTAAATTCTTGTTATTGCTCTTCATCAACTCTGAGAGCAGTGTTGAAAAATTCAGTACTTTAGTACTTTTTTCAGTACTTTTCTATTTCAAATGTACGGTTACATATTCAGTACTTTTTTTATTCTCTTCAACTATTAATGCATTGGCAACATGTTCAACGTAATAGTCCCGATTAGTCAAACGGCCGCGGAACGTACATTCGTTTTTTTCATTAAAAAGCTTGCCGAACGAAACAATCGGTAATCTTTTGCAATGCTTTTCATAAGCTAAAAATGAACGTATGTTACATTACGTTCCACCGACGTTTGACTAAACGGGGCTTTACGTTTTGTTACGTTTCGAATCAGCTATTTTTGTCTTGTATGTGAGGAACACGCTTAAATCGTTAGTTTTTCTCTTCCGTTCCGTATGTATGTTAAATATAAATAAATAAATAGTCTGGTAGAGACTAGGATCACATTAATGATTTAGATAGTGAGGACTTAGGTAGAACCTTTGAAAATGATTAGGAGATCAAAAGTTTTCGTCTGTGCAGTGTTTAGGAGTAGAGGCAATGCAGCTCGCTTCTCGACCTCAACAAGCAAAAATGTTGCACAGGGAGTTTAAAGAACCCAAAAGTGATTAAAAAACTTTATACACAATAAGTAAGGAATCCATTTCACAGATCTGGCGCCGACAACTAAACGTTGCAGTCCTTAGACTACATTAGAGATCAGAGATCAGCAATGAGTATTCAAAAAGATGAGTAGATTCAAATCATACTCATAATTTCTGATACTTATACGCATTCCTACGTTTTTTAATATCATACTCATACTATTCATATTCAAAAGGCCCGAGTTCGAGCCCCAGGCCGAACATCAAAACGAAATATGTAAAAAAAAATATTTCTTTGGCTCATACTCATACTACTCATATTCAAAGTTTAAAGTACTCATCGTACTCATACTTAACAACACGCATGATGTTGTTGATTTCGACTCTCCTTTACTCAACATTTACAATAATCACAAAATAAGTATGATTCGAGTACTAACACTACAATACTCACTAGAATGTTGTGTGTTTGCTTGGCTTGCTGTCTTTTCCTTTCTTCTTTTTTGTAAATGCAACAACAACTAAGACTCAAATCACTCATGAATCATTTATGAGTACTTATAAGTATTTTTTTAAAGTTATAAATCTGAATGAGTAGGCGTATGAATCAGACATATTTCGAATCTTATGAGTTTAATGTAAACGTTGTACTCATAGTCATTGCAACCTGTACTTATAAATCAATGTTGTAGTGAGTACGAATGAATCAGCGTAGTTGAATTTCAATATTGTTGACTCAATTATATTCAAAATTGCATGAGTGCTTATGAGTAGCGAAAAAACGATTCATTGCTGATCTCAGATTCGAATCATTTATGAGTATTATAAGTATGAATCAAACATATTTCTAATGTTATGAGTTTGATGTCAACGTTGTATTCATACTTATTGCAATCTGTACTTATAAATCAATGTTGTAGTGAGTACGAATGCATCAGAGAAGTTGAATTTCAATATTGTTGACCCAATTATATTCAAAATTGCATGAGTGCTTATGAGTAGCGAAAAAACGATTCATTGCTGATCTCAGATTCCAATCATTCGAATAATTTATGAGTATTATAAATATTTTTCTAAATTTATGAATCTGAATGAGTAGGCGCATGAATCAAACATATTTCGAATGTTATGAGTTTAATGTCATCGTTGTACTCATAGTAATTTCAACCTGTACTTATAAATCAATGTTTGTAGTGAGTACGTATGAATCAGATTACACCTATCCCCCGTTTTACACGGAAGATAGGTTCCATAAAAAACCGTGTAACTCGAAAAATTCACTTTTATATGGAAAACCCGTGCTAAACGAAAATCGCTATAAAAAAGCCCTTTTTGTCAGTTTTTCATATGATGAATAACAAACACATTGAACGAAAAATAAATATTAATATATTTAATATCAAACACACTTATTAAATTATAAGAATATTAATTTATTTCAATAATAAAACAAATATAAAAAACTTATTTTAAATAATTCATTGTCTTTATAGATAAAAAATTAAAATTAGAAATTCATTTAAGTTGATTGCGATAAATAAGACTTAACATTCTATTTTCATTCAAATTTAATTGCTGTCACTTTCGCTTTCAATAATAAACCTTTTTAAGAAATTTGTACAATATGTACTAAGAATTCGCAACTGTAACATACATTTTGCAGTGTTGTATTTTGACAGTAAAATATTTTAACAGTAAACAATGAAAATGTTATTGTAAATATAAGCAAATTATAGTTTAGTGTTTATAATTTCGCGTAAATGCAAAATTAATAAATTTCGTTAAAAAAAATTTTATTTTCAAAAACCGTGTAAGATCGAAAACGTGTAAAACGAATACCGTGTAAAACGGGGGATAGGTGTAGTTGAATTTCAATATTGTTGACTCATACTCGAAATATCATGAGTATCGAAAAAACTATTCATTGCTGATCACTGGTAGAGATATAATGGCAGAATGAAATGACCAAATAGTCGAATTAAAACACTCACTCTATTTTTCAATTGTTTATTTAGAATTACAAGCATGGTTTAGTACTTTCTTTTTTGACTTCCATTTAAAATATCCACTTTTGATTTAATTATGTTACATTGTTTTAAATATTTCGGTTTCTTTTTATTAAGTTTTAGTATTCAATTACACTTTAAGATTTCATTTGATATACAATTTTAAAGAAAATAAATATAATATCAGATGATGAAACTCGATATACAATTTCAAGATTTATATTCATTGTTCTCATTTTTGATAAGAATTTAAAAATAGTATTTAATAAAATAAAACAATTCGAAGATGGTTGTATGTAATGAATTATTTAAATGAAGGTAAACTGGTCTAGAAATTTCAATATTACTAGCGTGTGGTTAGCTAACCTATCTAGGGCTATTATAGGCATTTCCATACGAAAGAAAATCTCTTCGAAAAGCTATACTTAAGACATTTAAAGTCGAAAGCTTTTATTTTGAACCGAAATGCATGAACATAGATGGCTATGAAGTTTAAGGAATGAAAACAATCCAGAGTCTTTTTCTTATCCCTATCCGTACCCTCATACTGCCAGCGAAGTTAAGTCTAGCTAAGCAGATTTTCTGTCAAATCGAAATACATTGGATACGGGATTGTTTGAAAATCGATATCAACAGACAGTAGCTAAATTTTGGCTTCATAGGAAGAGCTGACATTATATAAAACATTTTGTAAATGAGATATAAGTCCCATGCTATCCTATATAAGCCTATCTACCTTAACGAAGCATAATATTGAAATGCTTTTTTTTTTTTGGCAAATCGAAGCATACGGTAGACCGGATGGTTGATTTGAAAGGAAAATAGCATTGAACAATAGTCTGGCAATCTTGGTTCATAAAGAATATAAGAATATGGGAGGATAACAAACGAAAGCTATTGATGTCCTAATCCTTTTTAAAGACTCGACATAAATCGCCTTGAATTCTTACTATCTAAATCCCTAATGTTATCACAGTCTCGCCAAAATGTCAGTATATACTTCATTCCACAAAGATGCCTTATCACATTCCCGATACAGTATTTGTTGGGAGTTATGTGAGCCCTCCGATTCCCATTCTCCCTTTCCTATCTCCTCTCCTTTATATCCTATTCCCTCTCTTATCCTTCCTCTTTAAGGACGTTGTACAATGGGTCAATTCGACCTCCGGGTACTGTACTTGTCTTAATCGACAAGTACACGTCCTCTAACCTAACCTAACATTGTTGTCATATCTCTCGATGTCCATATCCTGCTATAGACAGTGTAAGAACAGGTTGGCTGCTGGGCTTGGATAAGGAAAGTTTAAGGTTGATTATAGGATTTATCATAGGGCACTGCGATATTAGATCCCTGACTGGAACAGATCCCAGCCGGACTAGTGCAGCGTATGTTGCGATGAGGAGGAGTTAGAGACTATCGAGCACCTCATCTGAAACTGCCCAGCCCTTGGTAGGTTGAGGTTGAGGACCCTTGGCAGGGGCTCCTTTAAGAGTTTGAATTCTGTGTCGAGAGCCGACATCAGGGCTCTCAATAGATTCATTAGTAACTAGAGCTGGTTGAGAAGTGCTAGGGCTTCATCAGTGTATCTGCGTTCTCCCTTTTTGTTTTGTTTGGTCTATGTAAGTCCTTCGCTTCCCATTCTCTCTTGCTACTTCCTCTCCTTTTTCCTATCCCCTCTTGGATGTTTTCTTCTTAAGGACGTTATGTACAATGGGTCAAATCGACCTCCGGGTACTGCACTTGTCTCAGGTGACAGATATGCATCCTCTAACCGAACCTAACCTTCCCGATACAGTAGCTGCTCTTCCACAAAAGATCCGGAGTTCTTCGAATCTTATAAGGGACAATTTTGCTTGTTGCAAATCTCTATCAAGTGAGAAATGATCTTCATTGCTGAATAGAATTTTTTTTCGAAAAATCAGCATTGAAAACCCACTCAGTATATACAGTGAGGTGCACAAATGAGTACATGTTTGTACTTTGGACGCTTTTTATTGAATAAAACTAAAAGCAATAAAGAAAACTTTAAAACTTTTTTGTCATGTATTTAGCAGGACCACTGGAAAGAATCAATAATATTATGAAAAAAGAAGATTATTTGAGAATTTTGCAGACCTATCTTCTCGATTTTGTCGACAAGAGCTTTTATCCTGCGCAAGAAGTACTTTTCCCGCTGGATGGTGACCCCAAACACACCTCCAAAATCCTCCAAAAATGGAGAACATGCCAAGTCGCGTAAATGAGGTCTTACATAACAGGGGCGTTTGGACTAAATATTAAAAATACTCGTATTCCCTAAAATTTTGAAATGGTGCAAAATTGAGTACATCCGAGTTATTTTCCTCTTGATTGTTTTTTTTTTCCTAGAATTTGATCATTTTAGTTTTGTAATTTATATACTATTGTTAAGTACTAAATTGAAAACGAACAAAAATTTTTGAATTGCTTTATCACTTTTATTTTTATGCAATTAAAATTGCTCAGAGTACAAACATGTACTCATTTGTGCACCCCACTCGACATTTCTTATTGCAAGAATTGAACTTTATGTGTTTGGGGATGCCGTAAGATAGGCCCTATTGCTAGAAACACCGTTGGAATCGACAAATTTTATTTAGAGGCCTCACTTTCATTAACTAAAGTGTAGTTTACGATAGCGTACGCATTACGATGACCACAGCTGCAATGCTAACACTCCCTGTAAATATATTTCTTTCTCTCTTACACATACATATGTACATACATACATAATTGGACATTACAACCCTTCAGTCAGGATTACGGCCTAGCTACTCTCTCTTACACAGTGGACCATAATTACATCTCGTAATATTCGAAAGTATTTACGTTTGAATCAGTAATTTTGTGATAATTTTTGACTGTCTTTAAGAATTCTGTGGTTATTTGATGATCTATATTTTATGCAAGAGTGCAAGTCCTGTTAGTTTGAACGCTAAGCTTAAGTCCAGTTTAAATTCATCCCTTCTTCAGTCTTCCTCGCACAGGCTAGGTTAGGTCGAAGCAGTTGCTTTGATTACTAAAGCACACTTGAGCGCCAGGCAAGCGCAGTCTTCATACAAAGAATGCATCTAAAAAACCCTGACCTGTCAGTATTAATCCTAAGCATGAATCAAAGCTATAGTCTGGGTGTTCCTGTACCTATGTCACGATTTCAACATTTTTAACCGAGGTTTTTATAAATTACTAGCTGACTCGGCGATTTTCGTCCCGCCCAAAATTGATTTTTTTATTGCCCAAAACAGGGCTCATTATATATTTATTGTAATAGTGCTGACGAAGTTGTAGTTGTTGTACTCGCTCCAAAACAAAAATTAACAGACATACATGTAATATATGTATGTACATATCGTCACCTAAAATGCAAAATAACGTATCATCACTTTTCACAATTTTACAGGAGAAGCAAAAAACGTTATAAAATAGAAAATATTGCATCTAGAAATGAAAAATTTTGTAGCTAAGCTCAAAAAAGGGTAGGAGATCAATTCCAGAAGAAAAAATAATATATTTCAAAAACGTGTTGAAGTTATGTTTGTTACGTTATTTTGAATTTAAATTTTCTGAAACAAAATGACGTATCATCAATGAACAAATTTTAATATGAAGTGGAAAAATGCGAAAAAAAATCGAAAAGCGATTAAATGAGGTTCAATAAAAGGCAATGGAGTAGTTTGTTTTTGTTAATATTCAAATTTACTGTGTTTTATTGAATAAAATTCGGTTTAATTAAACAAAAAATGTAATTCATTTAAGGTTTTTTTCTGAACACATTGTAGTTTATTTTGAATTTTCTTTATAAAATTGTCATTTTTTGACGCAGATGCATAATTTTTTTTTTTGGGACGAGTATTTTTATCTAATGAATCATAATCAATCAAAAACCCGATTTTCATTTTTTTGATGATCCGTTGTTTTGCATTTCAGGTGACGATATGTAGTTATAAACCATCGAATTAGCCGACTTATAGGTATCTCTTAAAGGGGAGAGTTGCCACGCCCAATTTTGGTGAGTTTGTCGATATCGACTCTACGAACTTACCCACCAAATTACATTCGTCTACGATCACTATGTCCCTAAATATTAAATTTTAAAGGTTTGCCACGCCTACTTTTTGCTATATCGAATTTTTTTTAAACCATCTAAACCTGATAAGCTTTCGAACAAAAAAGAATGGTTAAAATCGGTTTAGTGGTTTAAGAGTTATAGTTATCACTTGAAGGGGGAGGGTTGTCACGCCTATTTTTGGTGGTATTGTCGATATCGACTCTACGAACTCACCCACCAAGCTTTATTCGTCTACGCTCAATATGTACCTAAATATTCTTTTTTTTAACGATTTTCCATGCCCTCTTAACATTTAGGGATTGAATAATAGATGTTGTCCAATTCTCAGACCTACCCGATATGCACACAAAATTTCATGAAAATCGGTCGATCCATTTCGGAGGAGTTTAACCATTAACACCGTGATACGATAATTTTATATATTAGATGACTGAAATAAAAGCGAAATAGACGGTTTTAAATTGCTAGCTGTATGGATAGCTCTGTCAGTCTTGAAAAACTCGCCTAAAATCCTTACTTCCAGACCTGAATACCGTGGTAAGCGTGTAGGGTTTTGCAAATAGCTTAAGGCTTAAGAACTAGAATGTGTGTGTGTTTTTTTTTTATTAATTTAGTTAATAAAAACAATATTTAACAACTTATATAGTAAATAATAATGTAAGTCTACGTTTAAAAAAAACGAAATAAGAAAAAATTTAAAAATAAAATATTTTAATTATAAATACATATGTATATAAATAAATAACAATTTAAAATGCAATAATAAATAGTTTTTTTGAATCACTAATTCAAAAAACAATTAGTTTAGCTACTAAAAGCATTTAACAATATATAAAAATAGTGTGTGATGTTTAGTGGTCTAGTATTTAAATGAAAACTAAAAGTCAAAAAGAAATGCTAAGCTAAGCTTAAGTTTTTAACAAAGTTTTTGTTTTCTTAATAGATGTAGTATAAAGAAAATTTTGTTAGTATGTTGTAGTAGTTGGTGTATTTGATGGCTTTTTAAAATCTAAAAAAATATAATCTGCGTTCGCTTGCTTGTCACATGTATAAACTTTCTTTTAAAAAATATATATATTTATGTATGTATTCCATATGTATGTAATGTAATGTAATGTATGCACAGTTTATATATATATTTTTCTAAAAATATTGTTTGTCCTTATCATCCATCAATTGAATTATTTCTTAATTTCGTTTTCCTTCCTTATGATTTAAATGTTGCTATAGCTTCTGTTTTGTTTGTATCTTCTCTTATTTAGTTTCTTTCTGTATTCTTTTTAAAGCACTTTTTTCGTAATTATTTTTAGTAAAGTAATCAGAGTGATTTCTTGCCATTTTCTAAATTTAATTTAAATTTTTTAGCCAAAAAACAATTGTTTTGTGTTTAAATTTTGCAGCCAAAAACATATTTAATTTTTTTTTAAATTTTTTATATTAATTTGGGTTTGTTTTTCTTTACTTTTCTTTATATTCTTTTTGGTTAATTTGGAATTTTCTTTTTATATAGATTTTGAATTTCCTTTGTTGGTTTCTTTATGCTTTAAATTCGTTTATTTTTTTTTAAATGAAAAATTCCTTAAACTATCTGCGCAAATCCACGACTCGTACTTTCTGTGTAGGATCCACTTGTATATGTTGGGCTTCCTGCAACAAGAAAATATATAAGAAAACAAATGCTAAGGACTCATAGTATAATTAATAATTACCATAAACAATGGCGGATCATTGGGATGTGGATGAAAACCACTTTTTCGACATTCAGCAATATAGTTCAGACCATAATTTGGTGTAAGTATAAAGAAACCGGTACTGAAATGATACAAAAACAAAAAATATATATGAAAATTCAAACAGAGAGAGACACTCGTTTTCAAAGGTTTTCGAACCGTCAAGTAATATTTGCTTCGAGTTTAGGGTCCAGAAATGGTCCCTTGTGTTCAAGGAAAGATATAGAAATAGGTAATGTAGAATTAACACGTTGACTGCCTCGGCTATTTTTAGAAAACTGGCCACGCAAGTCAACATTGACTTTTTGTTCTTTTCCCAGAAGCCATTTATAGATACTACATACATACATAATTGGCCATTACAACCCTTCAGTCAGGATTACGGCCTAGTTCCTCACACCAATCATGTTGTGTGTGTTAATTTTATACATGAGTGGCGGGACCTACAGTTTAAAGTCGACTCCGAACGACAGATTTTGAGAAACTTTTCATGGGAATTTTATTTATTCTCAGAGTTTATGCCAGAAATCTACTGAGAGGAAGTCGCCGAAGAAATATTTTTTCATATTTCGTTTTGATGTCTGAGGAAACTTACACAGACCAGACAAACATATTACACTGGGGTTTGAACCGAGGCTTTACATCTAATAAGCTAACACACTACTAGACTACGGAGACTTTATCGATACTGGCACTTATATAATACGATTTTATTCGTAGCTACACAAAAATGGGAGGTTGAGTGAGTACGAGATAACTCGTAGTTGGCACCCTAGAAGGGAACGCAATCTACGAGTTATCTCGTAGTTGGCAGTCAACGTGTTAAAGGGGAAAGTAAGAATATGATATAAAATGAGATAAGGAGAAATAGAAACATTCCACAAACAAAAATTAATGCTAGAAATGAACCCTTCAATGTCAGAAATCCTATTAGAATCTTAACTTTAAAAGGCCTTTGAAGAAATTCCATCCAAGAATCTTGAATTTTTGCCACTGTATGCCAGCGAAGAGACATTGAATGTGATCACTCTCCCACATTACCGATTTAAGCCCTCATAGGGCAATGCTCCGTCTAAAAATCCGTCAAGTTCATAATAGATTCCCTGAATAGTTTTAGCACTCATTCCGTTCTGAAATAACCAAATCTGGATCTTAATAGCTTAGATCTTCTGGGACATATCCTATTCCGCCTTAAAGAGTAAACGTTTTATAACCAAATAAATCAGATCGTAAAACTGTAAATTTCATTGCTCCATACATTATAAAAGCCACGGAACCCAACAGTGCGTTATCCCCCAAATTGTCCAGCAACCTTCCTGCCCAGCTAAGATAATGCTCAGGCATTGCTTTAATGACAGAGTTGTCTATATGCATAGACAACCACACGGTATCCCCCAACGTTTTTTATTTGTTTTGTGCCGGATGTGGGAATCTTCGGAAGACACTTTTGTTCCAACAAAAGAGTGCACGATTCACCATCACTGGTGCCTACGTACTAAACCCACCCCCTACACACTTCAACCACTCTCCCCCGCAGACCGCCGTAAGGTATTACTTCGCGTAGGGCTGGTTAGCTTGAAAGCTTTATCACATTATGTCAAATTTCGCCTCCGTTCCTCCAGTCTTCGGAGTTCTAGCATAACCTCAGCCACATTCTCTGACTATATTGGCTCCATAGAATCCTACAATTCAACAGCTCTTCTATTAGCTGGTTTGGTTCCAACCTCGTTTCGCCGGGCCATCTAAATCTGGGGCAGCATGTTAGAATATGCTCCGCATCTTCCTCCTCATCTACACAGTTTGTGCATATAGAGGAAGTGTTGTGACCAAATCTGTGCAGGTACTTCCTGAAGCTGTGCAGGTACCAGTTAGGAACTGGGTTACGTAGTAATTCAGCCTGCAATGTTCGTTCCTCATCCAAAGGGTTACATTAGGAACAAGGCGAAATGTCCATTTTCCCTTTAAACTGCTGTCCCATGGTGACTGCCATTTGTGCATGGAAATCCTTCGTTCCTCCGCTTTTATAGCTGCTATTCCTCCTGGATACTCGAGACGGCGAAACTATATCCTCCTCATCTCGTCTGCCACTATGTCTATCGGTATTGTCTTTACCAATACCAATACCGCTTCATCAGACACTGTCCTGAAGCCACTTATCCGTTTAATCGCGCTTCCTTTCAGCAGATTTCTGGCAAAATCTCTGAGCGTACAAATAAAATTGCCATTTCATACATTCAATTCATAAATCATAACTTACGTTTGATATTTTGGTGCACAAACAATGGCAATTGCTTCGGGCATCATTATTTGATAAGAACAGTGTGTATGCAAGTCCACCGATGATAAGAACGATGTCTGACTGGGATGTGTCTGTAATTAATTTCAATAAATTATTACAATTTTCAAAACAAATGCATAACACAACTATGTATTTACATGTATCCAACCCAATGTTATTAAATTTTGTTCATCTTGTATTTCAAAGATATCCTCTTCATGCATTGTCGTACATGAATCTGGTGTACCCTGTTGCTTTGGTATTATGACATGCGTTATATACAGGAGATTATGAGCCAAATGGCCAGCCAATATACCGCATGTTTCAATATTTTTATTTGTATTTGCCTGGGCAAGTTGCAGGAATACGTCCATGGTATTTTCGGGTATGACAACGGTACGTAATGCACCTTCCAGCAGGGAATTTGAGCGATCGTATTGTGGCTTTTGGGAACGATCAAATCCTGGCTTTGAGGGTATGCTGAAATTATCAAAAAGTTTGAATTGAGAATTTTTGTGAAGAAATTAAAGTTAATTGTACTTACTTTGAACGCTTATCTTCTTTGTCTGTGCTATCCGATGGCAGCAATAAATCCGATTTTTGTCCGCCTGTAGGAAAATCATTGGGATAAACAACCTGATCCAACATACCCATATCCGGTGCTGTTGGCTGAACATTTGGATCCATTTGTACATGTAGATTGGCGGGTATTAATGAATTCGCTTTGTTTGATTTATTTGCTGCGGCTGCTTCTCGCATTCGTCTTTCACGTTCCATTTCGCGTATACGTTCAGCCTCTTTATTTGCCAAAAATTGTTCATACTCACGTTGATAACGGTCCATTATTTTGAGACGCAATTTCTCTGAAGTAGGCATTACTTCCTCCTTGATGCGTTTATTAATGAATTTCATTTCTGATTTAATTTTGGGATAATCAGGATGATTACGTATCTTCTCCACAAACAATGATAAATACTTCATATAGAGTATGAAGGCATTTTCATGGTCACCTTCCGTGAGATAGACTTGAGCCATTCGTAACATTTCAGTGCCAGAACGATAGTAACTGCAAAGAGGGGGAAAAAATTAAACTTATTTGTGCAATGTGTTCCAAATAAATTTCCTGCCAATTTGTGTTCGTTGTTTGTATGTGCCTATCAACAGGAGGAGTCTAACATTCATTGCAGTGGTAGTGGTGGTGGTGGTGGCGGTGGCTATAGGCAAAAAGGATTTAAAATAACCTCATTATAAGGTCACTTCTAACGACCTTGTGTACATATGTATTTTGCATTCCTTTGCTAATAATATTTCCAATTCACGTGCACACACACACACACATACACACAAAGCAAGCCATTGCAAATAAGAAAACTAACAAGGCAAGTGCATGTCAGGGCAAACCTAACTAAGTACACAAGGTTAACGTTACGCAAAATTTCCAAAACTATGCCTACTACAGGTGCTTAAAGTCTTAAAAATTCTTACCGATTTATAGATTGCTTCGGGTCCACCTCATTAACATTGCCATGATTGATCAAGTAACGCATACGTTCCTGGGGCTCCACAATTCCCATGCCCATGTAATTGATGGCTTTCGAAGACATTTCTCTTATCAATATCTGCTGCTTCCAACAATTTATGTGTGTATTTATATTTTTACATACGTTTCTATTTTATTTGATTTATTTACAAAATAAATAATCTTTTTTGCGAGTTTTTTTCAATAATTTTTGATATTTTTCTTCAATTTATTTTTTTTTTCTAACAATTACCAATAATTACTCATTATGTAGCAGGAGGAGAGATCAAAACAAAACTTGTAAAATGAAAATATTTGCAGAGAAATGTCACAATAGTAGTAGTAGTAGAAGAGTAAATTTAATTATACAGCGGCTTATTTCCATATAAAAAAATATAACAGAGCGCAGCATTGTTGTGTGAGCAATTTGAGAAAATGTATAAAAAAAATAACGGTAAAATAAATAAATGAAAATAAAATCAAGGTCAGTGCAACCACAGTGTTGCAAAATTGAAATTTTAAAATAGTACTGAACTATAAAACTGAAATATTGAGTACCTTTTTGCATCAAATGATACTTTTATAAAAATATTAGCTGTACGCTGCGCGTGTTATTGCGCCACCAACTAAAATAAATTTGAAGGAAAGACATTACACAAATATTCAATTAATATTGAATTATTTTATTGATTTTGTTTTCCGTTCTCCAGATGATTCAGACGAACAGGCCTGAGTAGTACGCATTCGATCAGTTGCTAAATATCACTTCTCGTTGTTCAAGTGATTCATGCGAACAGGTCTCAGCGGCATGTACTCGAATATTTTCAAGTCTCAATGCTCATTGCTCGTTTGATTCGGAGGCTCGTAATGCTCTTTTCTTCCGTTTCTTGTCATTCATTTTGAATAATTTTCAGTGGCGCCATCTACCGGAAATTAATCGCAGCAACTTGGAAGCCTCTGTCGGCTCATGTGCAACAACTTGGCTAAAGATCATAACATGATTAAATGCACAGTTTACGATCTAATTCATGTTTAGTAATTTTCAGTGGAGCCACCTGTCGGATGAATTCTTTAATAATTTTTCCTGATGCTAAATTTAGTACAAAGCCCACAAAAATATAAATATCTCGACAAAGAGAATTTCCAATTTACAAGCATTTTGGGTATAAAACCTAAACGAAAGAAATTATATAAAAATTGAGTTCCAAAATAATTTAAATTTAATTATTTCTTTATGCAGTTTTTTAATTTAATTTTAAATAGAATGACACAATGGCAACATTGTTATAAGGAACCAGGGCATAACGGTGAATGCCTCCATTAACAGATGTGAAAATTACTTATTCTAGACATGCACCGTACAGAATCAGGATGTACAGTACATGTATTTGTGATAATACAGTACCAAGTAAAAACGGCACTTTGGTGAATTTCGATTTTATATACCACATCGGATAAATTCACCACATTTTGTAAGAACTCACCACACTAGATACTCACCACACTTCAATTTTATTCACCACACTGGATAAATTCACCACATTTTGTGAAAACTCATCACAGCCACAAAATTCACACCAAACTTCAAAAAAAAAAATTAAATTTTTTTGCTGTTTCTCTTTCCTTTCCACTCCAAACAAGCAGCGAGCAAAACCATCATAAATTTCTATTCGTATATTTGCATTTACTTCTGTTTCTATTTCGGCTGGTTTTTTTGCAATAGTTAGTTCCATTGATAAGGTTATTTTTGTAAATTTTTTTAGCCACTAACGGTACACGCACACATTGGCAAAAGCCATAATTTTCTAATCTGATTATAATCCGATTATCTAGCATTTCTTTATCTTTCGTATTGATACCCCCATATTTGCTGTACGGGTGGTAAAAAGAAATGAGAACCTCTTGAACTTGTCCCCCTACTAAAAATTGTATAATTTTTGCAACAAAAAAAAGAAAAAAAAGGAAATTTTTAATATTTTAAAATATTTTTAATTTTGTTAGCTTTTCAGTTGCTATTCGGGGGTTGGTTAGTGCGTGTGAAAATTGTACGTGTTTGGAAACGCTATTTGATTTAAGCGAGAATAAAACGCAGTAAGTCAGTGGTTATAATTTAAATTTTATTTCTTCAATTAATTTTGTTTTATAAATTTGTTTTCCAATTGGAAAATTCAAAACATAAAGATGTAATAACTTTTTTAATCTTCAGTTTTAGAGAATTTTTTGTCAATATTTACTTGTAATACTATGTTCAAATATGCACTTATATTGAGCCTATATTCGGTTTATTGAGTACAATATTTTAAGTCTTCAGACATAACAATATATGCAGTTCAGTTGCTTATTCAATATTCAGCTGTCAACAACATTGTTTTTATTTTGTTTTTTTTTTGTTTGTCGTGGTTGACATTTGAGTTGTCAAATATCAAGAGAAAGTATTCGGATAATTGTAATATGCTCACTGAGCATATTTATGACAGTGCTGCATTTTAAGTTTTACTCAATATTATAAAAATTTGCGTATTTATTGCGCAATAATTAATTGAAACTTTATATCTAATATTGAGCTCAATAATGGCGCTTATTGCGATTTACACAATAAAGGTGCATACCTGAACACCGTATAAGGCAAAGAATTATGAAATTTTCTTCCACCAATTTCGATACAGTGGAAAGGGAACCTATGGGTTCATATTTAAATTATAAGCGAATCAACTGTGTGAGACAATTACGTATGGCGCGTGATATCGTTATCGTTTCTTTTACAAAATTATTGCTAATATTCTAGTAAATGCTTGAAGCGATACTTCAACAATTTTTGGGCTATATATGCTAAAATAAACGTACATTCCGTTACGTTCCTTCGACAGTTTGCTAAACGGGGGCTTTCACATTCTGTTACGTTCCATTTGTGTTTTGTATATGAGAATAAATCGTTAGTTTTTCTATTCCATACCGCACATGTATTAAGTGTAATTAAATATTTTTCTTTTTTGAAAAAATTACCATTTAATGTAAAAAAGTACTCTTTCAGTTATAGTTCAGTACCATTTCAGAATTTGAATTTTTCAACACTGGTATGGAAATACCCATATATCAACATGAACATAAAGTAGTTTATTACGATCATAAATGTGCCAGTAGTGATGAGTGTGTTTCTAAACCGGTAATAAAGAAACGTCCATAAAATTAAAAATGTTATCAGAAAGAAATAAATAAATTAATAACAAAAAATTAAAAAAAAATTATTTTTGTAACAGATTAAGCATGAATAATAAATTTAAAAAACTTTTAATTTTTTAAACCTAATGCATTAAAATGTAAAGTAAACAAAAACGGTGATGATTTAAATAAATAAAAAAAAAATAACTTTTACAACCTGACTTTGGCACACTTTATAAAAATAAAAATCAAAATAAAAAGGAAAAAACGCCCCATCAAAATAAAAATTAAGCAATACCAACGGCAGAAGTAACAAAAAAAAAACACACACACACAAAGCAGCAACAATGTGAACATAAGACTGTCCAAGAAACCAGATTGTAGTAATGGTATCCAGCTGCTGAAAAAAGGCTGCGTAATCTGGTTATTTTGGCAGAGTATAGTAAAAAAAACAAAACAAAAATAGCAAAGAGAAATATGCTTTACATTAAATTACAACAACAACGTTGCTGGCGAAGAAAAACACAAACAAAAAGAACAACGTAAATAAGCCCCCCCATGGAAGACGAAATAAATCTATTTTAACAACAACAACAACAAACACAACACAAGGGTAAAACGAAATCATCATAGTCAACATGCTTTGTTTACAATCCATTTCAGTGGGAGTGTGTGTGCATATGTGTGTACAAAAGATTGTGCAAATATGTATACAATAATTACAACAAGAGATTTACTTTGTTTTGCTTATTATACTACGCTTTTTGTTTTTTTTTTATCGGGGAGAACTGTTAGGTGCTCACTTGCAAACAAAGAATCACAGCCTGTTGATAATAAATGTAAACAATAACAAAAATATTTGTTTTCTCAAACAATTAAATAAAAGAGAGAGAGAGAAAAACTGTTTAGTGTGATCACATCACTGCAAGTGTAGCCAGATGATAGAAATTATAAAAAATGGGGAATAAGTGTTGACTTTAAATGTTATTTAAGACATGGCAGATGTAAAGTTGCCCGTCCACGGATCAAATAATGGGTCAAACTTTTTGGCATTTTTGGTTAATGTGTTGGTAAAACTGTACTCATACGTATAGACTGAGAAAAGTTTGAAGAATATCAAAATACTTTTGATTTTCGCTGCTTGCGTTGCATAAATCATATGTTCTTTTCTTCTTAACAACAACAATACAATGCAGTTTGAAGGTTCAATTTTAATGTGTTGCTGTGCTAAGCAAAACTAATATTACCAATGCATATGCACAATTTTAGCAGTTAAATTTGAACAGTGGCCATGCGACTTAAAACTTTATGAGACTTCTTGAAATTGAATTTTATTTTGATCTGGCAGCACTGTTATCACTGTATAACAAATTATTACTCATTGATGCTTTTTTAGCATTTGAGAGAGACAGAGAGCGAGAGAGCTATGAATGATAAACAATAAACAAAACGAATGTACATATGTATACAAAAACATAAAAACAAATGGAAGCAACAATAACAACCAATAACCACAAACACAATAACAGCAGAGTGTTGTTTTATGCATACAATTCAATAAACGCAAACCATGATTATTGCTGGAAATATAAATGAAATCAACGGCCCATTCAGTTTTGTAAAGATCGTACAAGAAGTTGGCACGTCTAACGAAATAAAACGCTTGTTAAACTTGTGAATTTAATGGATTATTTAAAGAATTCTTTTTTTTATTTATTTAAACAAAAAAAATATATGAAATAAATAAAAGTAGGTGCAATTGATTAAAAATGCTAAACAACAAAAAAACAGATTATAAAACATAAATAATGTGTAAATGTGATGATACATCATCAAACTATTGTTGAAATTAAATTTTAATTTATGGTTGCCTAAGAAACGGGTGTTAATTAAACCTTCAATAAATCAGATCAAATTGTATTGATTTAATAAAAAAAAAAATAATAATAATAACAATAGAAAAGGCAAAACAATTTTCAAAATCATGATCATTATTAATAATATATTGTCGCTGGCGGTGCTGACATTTTCATATTCTGTTGTGTAGTGTTATTATCGTTTTCGCCGTTTCGTCAAGCGTAAAGTGAACAAAAAAAAAAAAACGATATAAACGAGCAATATTACTGCTTGCTGCTCGCATTGTTCATCTCATCTCAATATTGTAATTGATAAATAACGTGTGATAAATGTGTATTTGACATCACTTTTACTCGTGTTCCTATGTGTCTGTATGTGCTCGTACGGTGCTGTTTTGGCTGGATTTCGAATTGAATTTTTTAAATAAATGAATTAAAACAAATTGTGTAAAGCTTTTTTGAGTTTATTTTATTAAAATTAGTTGTGAAAATAGTTTTGCAAAGGAAAATACGTTGACAAATAAGTGAATAAAAAGGTGAAATTAAAAAAAAAATAATAAAATAAAAAAAATTATACAAAATAAAAATCTGAATTGAATTTAAAAAAAAAAATTATTTTTACATTTAAATCTATTTTTAATAAATAAATTAGAATTTGAAAGTGAACTAAAAAACAATTTAATATAGAATTATAAGACGGATTAAACTAAAACAAAAATATTGTGCCCAATTTGGTAAGTTTCACTTGGAATTATTTTGTAATTAAAAAAGTTGTAATCATCAGTTTTAGAATGTTAAGTAAACCAGTTTTATTGGCAGTTATTAAAATGTTTTTTTTAAATCATTTTTGGCGTTACATTGAATGAAATATTTTTTTTTAAGCAGATTGTTATGAACGATTAGATTGTACATATTTTTTTTTTTTATTATTAAAACTATTAAGATTATTGTAACCTACAATTTAAAGCATATGTACACAAAAGACTTTCGATTTTAATAATTTTTCTTTTTGATTCTGATTCTGTTGTTGATCGTAGGATCGATGAAATAACATACATACATACATATATGGGTGTATACATACATATATAACATTATCATAACTCAGAAATCATCAAAAAGTTTCTCCTACTATACACAGTACATGTTCACTGTGGAAGTTGTTTGTTCTAGGATCACCTGCTTAACTAGAAAAACTTCAATAATAAGCCTGAGACAAAGGAAATAAATAAGAATATGGAGAATTATATGTATATGTATGCATCGGGTTATCCATTTCGTGGTTTCAAAAGTAAACGTAAATAAAACATATATAAAATATTTTGTTCATGATATTTCTTTTTTTATTGTAAAGTTTAAACGTTGACATTATGTGTGAAATACTACATCATTTAAATGATCTCCACGCGAAGTGTTGCAATCATTGATTCTTTTGAGGTAATTTTCGACCACTTTTTGACACATATTGGGCGGTATCTCATCCATAACTTGACGAATGTTGGTTTTTAACTGCTCAACAGTTGAAGGTTTATCTGCATAAACACGGTCTTTCACGTAGCCGCACAAAAAAAAAAGTCTAATGGTGTCAAATCGCATGATCTTGGTGGCCAGTTGATTTTTGTATAACTTCCCGTTTGATACCCAGTTGTGTAGCTACGATATTTGGGGAATATCAATCTGAGATCTTTTTACAAAGATCTAATTGTTCATTCAGAAACGTGTTTTGGTTTTTGCTCGGGTTTGGTTAGACAGCCAATTCTATGATATCCCATTGAAACCGCTTTTAATACGCAAGTGTCCGTCTGATGTAATTTAACCGATTAGTTGGGAGAAACCTGTAGCAGATTCGATTTGATTTGGCCGCGTAGAGTAAGTGGCATTGATTTTATTCCACCACGAGGATTTTTATGAATCGACCCAATTAGAACTGTGTTGATAGGGATGATATACAACCTGGTCTTACGATCTAATAGTAATGGAGCTGTATCGTTTCTAATTTTTCATTAAAAGTACCGGATTATCTCTCCAAGTACTACCCAAATACCCTGCCATGAAAAAGTTTCTCAAAAATCTGTCATTCGAAGTTGAAGTGAAATTGTAGGTCCTGCCACTCAAGTATAAAATTAACGCACACAACATGAGTGGTGTGATAAGCTGGGGCGTAATCCTGACTGAAGGGTTGTAATGGCCAATTATCTATGTATGTAATATTTGCAGAACTTTTAAAACTTCGAAATTTAATTCCGAATTACTAGGGCCACCTTCCTATGAAACATAGAATCGGCATGTATATGTAAGCACGGGTGGCATTATCCCGATGTTATAAAAGAAACTCATACCCAATAGACCTTGTATAACAGGAACAACGAAGTTTATCGGGTATTTGCATAATATCAATTTCAACGTCAATCTTAAAGAGCTTCCCCTAAAAACTCATTTTATCAAATGACGTTTCACTCTTTGAACTACGAATGCAATTTCTTGTACAAATTCCCGCTCATGGAGTGACTGTATTTGATTTTCAAGAATATTTTTAGATAGTCCATGTTTCATATCATGAGCCTATCTATGCTTGAAAGAAATTCTCCCGTATTTGTGGTCATATGTTCTGCTTTTCTGGTTCACATGCATAAAAACCAAATAAACAAATGTCCATAGAATTTGTTATCTTGTTTTGACCTTTTTTAATCTACTTTTCAAGACTCAATACAATATACTGTATGAATTATAGATTAGCGTCTTAGCCTTGATCACATATATTACGTGTAAAAAATTTAGATCGTTTCTTTATAAACCCTGGAGTTTGTTTATCACACTTAAATTTATTTTATTTTTTTTTTTTTTTTAATTTTAAGGTAACTTACATATGCATAAACAATTTGTTAAAATTCAAGCCAAGCTTTTCTGCATTCAAGTAACGTTTGAATCAGTCAATTTTGAATCCAGAAATGACTGTAAAATAATTTCAATGAAATCTCTTCTTATTTTATATAATATGTACTCGTATAATAATAATTTACCTTTTAATAGGCTTTCCTTTTTATAGGCTTTTAAAATAGATCACAACTACACAATAAAATACAAATAAAAGAAAAAACGAAAAAAATAAAAGATTTTTTAATTTAATAAAAGTAATACAGCCACGCTTCGCTAACAAGCTTTATACAGATTGTATCTGCTTAGAAATCTTAATCATTGAGATGATGATGAGCGCGCTACAGTGTTTGCCACTTTTTCTCTCTTTTTTCTCTTTTTTTGTAGGAAACTCTCATTCATTTATTTTGTTCATTCATTCATTTGTTGCAGCACCCATTCAGCCAGCCACTATTTCATTCATTTATTTCGTTAACTTTGAAAATATCACATACAAATGAAAAAAGCGAAATAAGTGGGAAAGATATTCTAAAAAAAAATCCTTTAACATGGGTGCATAACCTATAAATGCGGGTTTCATAACAGATGTTTTATTTTTTAAAACATTTTTTACACGTGAAACTCTTCTTAAATTGTTCAATTTGAAACAAAAGTGATGCTGAAGCAGTGTTCAAAACCTCAGTACTTTTGCACTTTTTTCAGTACTTCTTCATCAGTAGTATCAGCGCTATGCTTTCAGTACTTTTTTATTGCTACATTCAAAGCGAATTCATAACAAGTGGCCTCATGTCAACAGCTGACGAGTTTTGGGCTGTCAAAATTTTGTTTTTTTTTAGTGTTTTGTGTGTGTTTGTTGTGCGCGTGTGTGTTGTTGTTCATTTTTTTTTCTTCCTATTTTGACATCCCAAAGGCGGTTTAACAAAAACAAAATGCCTGTTGTTTTTGCATTGTTGTATTTGTTGTAGAGATAAGGCTACCTTATTGAATTTGCCTTGGCTACATTCTTTATTTCTAGCGGTTTTCAACTATTAACGGGGGCTTTTTACGTTTTGTACGTTAAAAAATATTTCTCCGGCGACTTCCTTCTATCAAAAACTCTGAAAGAAAATTAAATTGCCACGATGAAGTTTCTCAAGAATCTGTCGTTCGGAGTAGACCCCGCCTTTCATGTATAATAATACACACAAAATAAGTAATGTGAGAAGTTAGGTCGTAATCCTGATTGAGGGCTTGTAATGGACAAATCTTTTACAAAAGTACTATTTAATGCAAAAAAAAAAAAAAATACTTTTTCAGTTGTAATTCAGTACCATTTCGAAATTTCAGTTCTGCAACAATGAGTTGAAGTATGATACATCGATTAATCATCACAGCGAACATCTCACATACTGCATGGATTTCAAAGCGCGTTAGATAGTTTGTATGGGTTCAGTCTTTGTCAGGTTAGCCGAAAAAAATTTGCTACATTCCAAACGTTTCAAACTTTTAAAACAACTACAAACAATGGAATTCATTTAAAAGCAACGAAAGTTAGAGTCATACATTCGTATACGTAGAATGCTTGCATGTCATACATTAGATTTATTTGTCAGCCTCCTTGAGCATAGCTCATTTGGCTAGCAAAGGTCTGGGATATATTTTATTGTATACAATTCATGATTGGATACCGTTCTCAGTCATTCCATCAATTTTATAAATGTATTGATTTCATTAGAAACTATGTCGTAATCCTGGCTGAAGGATTCTAACCACCATACGTATATATGTATGGATTTTATACAAATCAGTTTTCATCTAAGGTTGAATAATATTCATAAGTGTTCCCTCGTTTTTCTCGTCCATAACGGCCTTAATGCTTTTGCCGATGTTGTCGAGGATCATTTTCACCATTTGGGCTCAAATGCTAAAGGGATAGTGACATATTTCAATCCCTAGGAATAATCATGGTCACCGTATATCCATCCATAAACGAACAGATTGATCTGGCCTCTTTAAAAATGGGTTCAAATGACCACATTTGTCCTTTGAGAAAGCCTGAGGTCTGTGTGCGACCATATGCTTGCTCATTAAGCAAGTGAAATACCGACCTCATGATTGAATTCGTTTGAATTAGTAGCACTACTAACTTACTCAAGTATATTAGTAATGTCCCCAAGTTCAGATGTCCATAAAAGGCAAAATTATCATTAAATTTTAAGTCTGATGACGAAATATAGATCGTAATGATAACCATGAGCGCATGCGGCTAACCAGACGTATCAATGTTAAAGTGGACTGCTCATGGCGGCAAGGTTAGGCTGTGTTGGTCATTGTTTACTGCAAAAAGTGTTAACTTACTAGACGAGAGATCCGAATTTAAACCTCATCGATCCCGAGTCGTTCCTCAACAGTCTTCGGCCACAAGCAGTGAGAGTAAGCATTAAACTGTAGATCATGCCACATATGGATAAAATCAACATACATAACAAGGCTTTAATCCCGACTTAAGGGTTTTATTGACCAACAAAGAATGTGTGTGGGGTTAGGCTTTGTATTTTCCTGTATTTATCTGTTATGGGTTGCTGAAGTGAGAAGCTAGGCCGTAATCCAATTATGTATGTATATGGGTTGCTAAAATGGATTACAGAGTATCTATACAATACAGTCATTGAAATTGACATCAAGAGTCTCATCTATTATAAGCTGCTCAACTTAGAAAATAGTCGTCAGAAACTTTTACCACACTTACATAATAGTCCAGGCTATGTTCCAATCGACCACCAATATAGTAGAGCTTTCGAAGATGAGCACTTCTTACGATGAGCGATCACCAATACATTGAATAAATCTGCAGTAAACGGCATTCGGCATTTTAAAGTATTTTTGTTTTGTTTTCGGTTTATCTCATCGATTCTGCTGTGGCTATCTTCCTAAACCGTGTTTATTCTCATATTATGATTTTCTTTGTTATACATTTTGATTTTATTTCTTTTATTACTCATCGAAAGTGCAATTTTGTTTTTTTATTGTAAAATAAAAAATTTATATTTTTTTTTAAATTTTTTTGTTCTTGTTTCTGTTATATATACGAGTACATACAGTCCAACCAAGCAACCAACTGTGGTTCAATAAAAAAAACTCACTTTCAATGTCACTAAGCCGCTTCATACTGAGAAATAGAAGAAAGAAAAAAAAAATAAATGAAAATAAATAAAATAATAAAAAAAAACAAAAAATTAAATTTAATATGCAAATAGTGTATCAACATTAAGCTGAAGTTTAAATAAGTTTATTACGTTTTATTGTTGTTATTTTTTATTTTACATTTTTTATTCCGAATTCCACTTGTTTAAAAACAAATTACATGTTAAAAATATTAATTTTTATTCTATAAAGTGTGGGGTTTTTTTTTTGTTTTTTTTTTTTTTATACAAAACTTAGTTTATTTTTGAAATTATTTAAGAATTTTTTAATTTTTTTAGAATCGCGTGTTGTGTTGTGTTTAAGGAGATTTACGTAAAAGATCTGAAACATTGTTTCCTATTTCCTTTTAGGCATGATTACGTACATATTTAATTTTTTAATTAATTTTCTATTTAAAATTGTCAACAAGTCAGTCAGTCAAGTCAGCCTTTATATTTAGAGTCTTACAATTTTTGAAATGCCATTTAAAAATTTTTTTTTGTTGGCGTGGAAAAAATACTCATGTGTCAACTCACGTTTTATTAAGGCTTGAGTTAATTCAGATGCGATATAATTTTAATGTTTTTTTTTACCTTCCGCATTCGAAAATAATACGTAAAGATTACACTGTTACATCGCCACTCTTTTAGTTCTGAATTTCATTCCTAAGTAGCAAGCACTTCAATTGCATTTTCCGTCGTCTTCGTCTACATAAAATTTTATAAACATTTGAAAATTCAGTAAATCTTGCGGACCCACCCAGTGAAAGTATAGTACTGGAAAGAAAATAATACGGACATACCGACTTTTTCTGTTATTTAAACTATCGGAGAATCCAAGCTTCCTGCATTTCATTACATTTTTCTTATTTATATTTTAAGGCCGAAACGAAGATAATTTGTCGTGAAAATTCCTGTCCCAGGCTCGATAGTAGTACTTACTTAATTGGTCATTACAACCATTTAGTCAGGATTACAACCTCGCTTCCTCACTTCACTACCTATGATGAGTGTGCTAATTTTATTTCTAAGTAACTGGACCCAGAGATCGATTTTTGATAAAGTTTTTGCCTAAAATCTAGTTAGAGGAAGAAGTCACCGAAAGAAATATTTTTTTTATATCAATCTACCATAGGTTAGGTCATCCAGAACAAATAATCTTTTCATACATTTACTTACAACCAAACCTCAAAAAGAAATAAAGTCTTTGTCTCATTGGGTACTATCTCCTGATACATCCTGATGAGTGCAATAATAAGTTCCTAAACGGGCTACATTATTATCCTTACTCTTATCGAAACAATGTTATACCATGCGAAGCTATTTGTGGATTCGATTTCCTTTAGAAACTCTTGTATGTTGTGCTAACCCGTGCATATGGTCTTAGTCATTCGGTTCGTAACAGAGATCAGCAATGAATCGTTTTTTCGCTACTCATAAGTACTCATGAAATTTTGAGTGTGAGTGAGTCAATACTAAGTATTGAAATTCAACTACTCTTGATTCATTCGTACTCACTACAACATTGATTTATAAGTATAGGTTGCAATGAGTATGAGTACAACGTTGACATCAAACTCATAACATTCGAAATATGTTTGATTCATATGCCTACTCATTCAGATTCATAAATTTAGAAAAACTCTTACAATACTCATAAATGATTCGAGTGATTCGCAGCATTCATCAAAATTTACAGTCTTAGTTGTTGTTGCATTTACAAAAAAAAGAAGAAAGAAAACGACAAGGACAGCAAGCAAAGCAAACACACAACCTTCTAGTGAGTATTGTAGTGTTTGTACGCGAATCATATTTATTTTGTGATTCTTGTAAATGTTGAGTCATGGAGAGTCGAAATCGACAACATCATGCGTATTGTTAAGTATGAGTACGATGAGCAGTTGAAACTTTGAATATGAGTGGTATGAGTATGATATTAAAATATGTATGAATGCGTATAAGTATCAGAAATTATGAATATGATTCGAATCTATTCATCTTTTTGAATACTCATTGCTGATCTCTGGTTCGTAATAATTAGAAAAAAATTGAATTCCAATTTTAGATTTGTTTTGAAAAACTTTAAATTCGGCGTGTAGGATAAGTTGCCGTAGTCTAGTAGGTAATGTGTTCGCTTACTAGACGTAAAGCCCGAGTTCGAGCCCCAGGCCAGAAATCAAAACGAAATATGAAAAAAATATATTTCTTCGGCGACTTTCTCTCAGCAGATTTCTGGAAAAAATTCTAAGAGTAAATAAACCTGCCATTAAAAAGTTTCTCAAAAAAATCTGTCGTTCGGAGTCAACGTTAAACTGTAGGTCCCGCCACTCAAGTATAAAATTAAGGCACACAACATTAGTGGTGTGAGAAGCTAGGCCGTAAGCATGACTGAAGGGTTGTAAAGGCCAATTATGTATGTATGTGTAGGATAAGTATGTAGGTAGATAGGTTGAAGTGGTAGTTTTAGCGATCCGTTGTGAAACCATAGGAAAACGCAGTCCCTGCATTAATAGAATTCCACTAAACAAATTGAAGAGGTTGGTAAACGCAGGGACTGTATAAAGTAGGCATGTAAATTAGTTCTTGCAAATATGTGTAACTTATTAAAAAATATTCAATTGAATGCCTTAAATTTAAATAGAAAATTAAAAATATAATTTAGAAATAGTATTGCATTAGTCAGACAAAGCAATTTATCCACTTGGTCGCCAGTTCATTGATAAAAGTAATCGTTTCTTATTTCACTGAAAAAACAAATAGCTAGGGCGGCGGAGAGGGAGAACAGGGTTCAATAAACTTCTTTGTTCTTTTGTTTGCATTTAAAAGTGATTCTCTTCTGGATGTCAATAAAATTGTTTTTTTTTTTAATGAAATAAACAAATTCGTAGTGCGAGTTTATCAATTAAAACAATGAAAACAACAACATCATTTTTTAAGTAGTGCGTCGTTGCAACGTTGGCATAAGATATGATAAGGAATAGGTTTTTTAGTATTTTTTTATTTATATACATACGTATGTACGATCATTACCCAGAGTTTCATGCAATGTATTATACTCGTATTGGAGCTAAGAATGGGAATTAATGTTTTTATTTATGGACCAGAATATTGAAAAAGGCGGGTAAGATTTTTGGATACAATGTATTCCACATGCGTTTAGTGGAGCTAACGACGAATGAATTTATCTTTGTAATGGCTTGTGCGATCAAATTGTCCATCTAACGCGAATGAATATATTTTGCAAAAAAAAACCGCAAAAATAGTTGCCTATCTTTAGAGCACAATCTATTGTAATTCCGTTCAAATAAAGATACGCAAACCACATTGTGAATCAGATGAGAATTGTATAATCAACAGCCATTAGTAAGCATATTTCTTCTGATCTGACTCGGTCTATTAATCTATTCATACATGTGCATAGTACCACACCCGAGAGTTGCATTTCTTTTTTTTCGATCGAATATTAAGGAATTCATTTTCGTTTGAAAGCTGGTTCCTATACACGAAATTATATGATGCTTCCAGCAGAATTATGATCGTTCTGATTTCCTAATTTATACACAGCTTTAGATGACATAAAAATTATTTCTTTCTGCGATTCCCTTTCAGCAGTCTTCTGGCAAATGCTGTGAGATTAAATAATTGTCGTTAAAAAAAATGCTCAAATTATAAAGTGCAGCTCTCCAGCACTCATAATGAAATTAACGATAGGCCTCAAGTCTAACTTGTGCAGAAAGTGGCATATACAGCCGTGGACATTAAATTAGCACAAAATCCATATATAGTTTGATTGTGATTTTTTTCTCATTTATATCGTAATTAGGCCAATTGTTTTGGTCTGCAAGGTTGCACGATGACATCTAGCTGTTGTTTAACAAAAAATATTACCATTACCGTATATATTTTTTGTTTTGACTGCTAATTTGTATAGGTACCTAAATTCGAGCTGGACAGTAAATTAGCACAACGTGCCTAAAAGTGGTTTGGGTACAAGTTTCGTTCGAGTATTTTTATTTTTACGGTATATTCTTTCAATTTTGTGGCATTTAAAATAATTTTTGAAAAAATTGGTATGTGGAAAAGATTACTCACCAGAGGAGAAGCACATTATCGTTAACTTGTGGCATGATGGGAAAAAGCTGGCTGAAATTGCCGAAATTTCGAATTGCTAGCGAAAAATGATTTATAACGTCATCATTTCCTTTAAACCAAACAGAATAATGTCGCAGAAAACAAAAATTGAAGGCCACGTGTCAAGAAAACAAACCGAAATCGTTGGTCGTGCTATTGTCCGGAAGTCAAAGAAGGAGCTTCTCATGTCGTCACGCAATATTTTGAACGAAATTAACTCCCAATTCAGATTAAATTTATAGGACAGGCTCCTATAAAGACCTCTTAATCACAAAAAGCTCTTTGGACGCTCTTGCCGAAAGAAGCCACTTCTACCAGAAGAAAAATATACTCAAGCGTTTAACGTTTGCTTGCACCCACAATGTTGAAGACCTCCCATTCTGGAAACAAATATTTTCGAGTGATGAAACAAAGGTAAATCGTATGGGGCCGGATGGTAGAGTGGTTGTTCATTGGCCAAAATGTCAGACATTCAATCCACGCTATGCTCAAAGGACCATAACGTATGTTCGAGGAAACACAATGATGCGGGGAGCGTTTTCAAGGCACGGTGTAAGTCCCATTGTAAAAATTAATGAAAAAATGGACTGTTGTCAGTATTTGGACAATATAAAGAACAAAATGGAACCATAAGCCAGTTTTATTCATAATTAAGCAAGATAGTGACCCCAAACACACATCTAAGCAGGCAAAGGATTGATTTTATGAAGAGCACATTCCCGTTTTAAACTGGCCGTCGCAAAGTTCTGACTTAAACTCGATTGAAAACCCTCTAGAACGATGTGAAATGTACAATTGCGCAACAAAAGCACAAACACTTGGACGATTTGAGCATTGGAATACGGGACGCTTTTTACTCGATTCCCAAAGAACTTTCCCGAAGAACATTGTCCCGTAGATGCCACGCGGCGCTTGAAAATAGGGGCTACTCTACTAAATATTAATCAAATAAGCTGAAAACATTAATATTTTTACTATTTATTACAGCATGTCATTTTTATTCCAGAAATTTTAATTTGTGCTATTTTACTGTCCAGCTAAAATCTGGCGTTTGGTACGTTTCAGGCCTTAATGAGCAGACGACTGGCAATATCGTCAAAATTTTTGTTTCTCTTTAAAGAAGAATATGTATTTTAAGTTCCTATGTTTAAATTTTTTTATGAGTAGACCTAAAATACTATAAAAAATATGATTATTTTTATGACGAAGTTTTGTGCTAATTTAATGTCCATGGCTGTAGGTTAGGTTCGATTAGGCGATGGACTCGCCTTGAACGATGTGATGCCACTTAGGCCAGTAGCTAAGCTTTTTGTGATATAACAAACTAAGTACTTTTTCATGTACCTTTACTTTTTGAAAAAGGTACTTTTCTTGCCTTTTTAGTTTAGATTTGAAAATGTTTACTTTTTTTTTAAAAAGAGTCTTTTTTGAAAAAGTAGTGTATTAATGGAAGGTTTTTGTAAAAGGTACTTATTTAAAAGGTACTTTTTTAAAAGGTACCTTTTTAAACGGTACCTTTTAATATGTACTTTTTAAATAAAGCACTTATATGAAATTTATTGTAGTCGCCGTAGTCTAGTAGGTAGTGTGTTGGCTTATTAGACGCAAGGCCAGCGTTCAAATCCCAGGTCAGGCATCAAAACGAAATATGAAAAAAAAATTTTCTACGGCGACTTCCTCTCAGCAGATTTCTGGCGAAAACTCTGAGAGTAAATAAACCTGCAATGAAAGTTTCTCAAAAATCTGTCGTTCGGAGTCGACCTTAAACTGTACGTCCCGCCACTCACGTATAAAATCAACGCACACAACATGAGTGGTGTTGAGAAGCTAGGCCGTAATCCTGACTGAAGGGTTGTAATGGCCAATTATGTATGTATGTACTTTTCTTACTTTTTAGTTTAGATTTGAAAGATGAACCTTTTAAAAAAGGTACTTATTTATAAGGTACTTTTTTAAAAAGGTACTTTTTTAAAAGTGTACTTTTTTAAAAGTGTACTTTTTAAAAGGGACTTTTTTAAAAAGGTACTTTTTTCAGAAAAACGTAATTTTTATCGAACATTCTTGGCATTTGGAAATAATTATTTATATATCTAAAGGTGTTAAAATCAAAAATAATATTTTGGTACTTTTTTAAATAATCAAATATTTATAAAGGAATTAAATAGTTCTTAGTTGGATTTGAATTTTGAATTTTATAAGAATACTAGCAATACCCAGCACGCGTTGCTGCGGTGCCAACTAAAGTAAATTTGAAGAAAAGACATCATACAAATATCCAATTAATTTGGAATCATTTTATTGATTTTGTTTCCCGTTGTCCAGATGATTCAGACGAACGGGCCTGAGAAGTACGCATTCGATCAGTTTCTAATCTCACCTCTCGTTGTTCAAATGATCCATGCCTATGGGTCTCAGCAGCATGTACTCGAAAATTTTCCAGTCTCAATGCTTTGCTCGTCTGATTCTGAGAACCTTAATGTTCTTTTCTGCGGTGCTTGAGGAGTAGGTCGACCAATTGCTTGTCATTCATTTTGAATAATTTTAAGTGTCACCATATATCGGCAATAAATGCACCACCTTAGAAACCCGTTGACTCTAACGATCATAGCATGCACAGTTTACGATTTAGTTCATTTTGAGTAATTTTCAGTGGCGCCACCTGTCGGAAATTGGTCATACCAACTTAGAATCCTTCGTCCGATATCGACTCTACGAACTTACTCACCACATTTTATTCGTCTACGATCAATATGTACCTAAATATCAATCAATCAATCAAATCAAATCAATCTTAACGATTTGCCACGGCCTCTTAACATTTAGGGGTATAAAAAATAGATGTTGTCCGATTCTCAGACCTACCCGATATGCACACAAAATTTCATGAAAATCGGTCTATCCATTTCGGAGGAGTTTAACCACTAACACCGTGACACGAGAATTTAATATATTAGAAAATATAATTTAATGAAATCTTGATAAAAAAAATCTTTCGGATTTGGTACTTTTTTTAGATTCCAAAGAATGGAGAAAACAATACGTTTTCTTCATTGTAAAGATACTTTTTGGCGACTTTTGATTATCAAAACTTATTTTTTTATTTCATTTACAGTTCGAACTCTCTAAAAGCAGTCAGTATTACGACGATTTTTTCCCCCATGACCAATTAGATGTCAATGTTCGAAAATGGATGTTAAAAATTTTAGTTTAACCTGCCTATTGGCACTACTATGCCTTTCATCGCTGATATGGCATACAGTGGAGGCCTATCAAATTGGTGTGGGACGTGCCGATATCACGGGACCGCCAGTGGAAATTAATTTTGTAAGTGGCGAATCATTCAGAGAATTCACTGGTTTTAACTAAACTTGACTGTTTTTTCTTTCAGATGGGCTATGCCAGCATTAAACAAGTTGGTCGAGGTATACATTTGAGACAATTTGCCCGCGCTTTTGTGGTTGAGGATGAGAATAGTAAACGTATTGCTTTTGTCTCTGTTGATGCGGGTATGATCGGTTATGGGCTCAAGCGTGAGGTAATTAAAAACAAGAAAAAACATTCATATTCGTTGTCGTTTACATGTTCAACATGTTAAATGTTAACGATGCCATCTGACATGAATCAAATGGAAATCAAAGCAATTTATGTTTCTGTTGTTGTTGTTATTGTTGTAACTCTAGCTGTCGTTTTAATTACAGGTAATTAAACGTTTAAAGTCACGCTATGGTGATATTTACAACAATGATAACGTGGTAATTAGTGGTACACATACACATGGTGCCCCCGGCGGTTTCCTAATGCATCTCTTGTATGATATTTCCATATTGGGCTTTGTGCCACAAACCTTTGATGCCATGGCCAATGGCATTTATCTGGTAAGTCCTAAACTTATCTAATTCCTCCCTTAAAGCCACTAAGCAAATAATTTTCTTTTGGCAGAGTATTAAACGTGCCACAGATAATATGGTTGACGGCAGAATATTTATTTCCCAAACTGTTATCCTTAATGCGAACATAAATCGCTCGCCTACCTCTTACTTACGTAATCCCGCCGAGGAGAGAGCCCAATATGAGCATGATGTGGACAAGGAATTAACGCAATTGCGTTTTATTGATGAGGAAGGCAATATTATGGGCGTGTTTAATTGGTATGCCGTACATGCCACTTCCATGAATAATACCAACAAGTTGGTGTCCAGTGACAATGTTGGTTATGCTTCTTTGCTGTTGGAGAAGGAATTCAATACCAATAAAGTACCTGGCAAGGTAGGCTAAAAAGAGTTTTTCTTTTCTTCGATGATAATTTTGATTTCTTTACGATTTTCCTTTTACAGGGCAAATTTGTTGGTGCCTTCTGTTCTTCAAATTTAGGTGATGTTTCACCCAATATCTTGGGTCCAAAATGTTCTCTTACTGGCAATGCCTGTGATTTATTAACATCGAAATGTCCTCCCAAAGAAGGTGAATGTTTTGCTTCCGGTCCCGGCAAGGATATGTTCGAAAGTACCCGAATTATTGGCGAACGTTTAGCTGAAGGAGCTTTGGTAAGTATTAAATTTACACACACATAGCACAGGCACATGGGTCATTTTTTATTTTCTGAAAGTGTGATTACTAAGACCTCATACTCTGGCTTCTACTTCTGTTAAAAGAAAAACTGTAGTAGTGTTGAAAAATTTAGTACTTTAGTACTTTTTTCAGTACTTTTTCCATTTCAAAAATATCACAGTACTTTCTCGACACTTTCAGTATTTATTTTATGTCTTGCGCTTTTCTACTACTAATACATTAGCAACATGTCCAACGTAATGCTAAAGTAGTCCCGATTAGCCAAACGTGCATTAAACGTACGTTCATTTTTATAATACGAAAAAGCAAGGAGAAAGGATGCCGAACCGTATTGTAATTTCGCTAAGAATTTACTGCTCTTCATATGCTAAAAACGGACATACATACATACGTTTCGTTATGTTCCGTCGACATTTGGCTAAACCGGGCTTTTTACGTTCGTTTATAAGAAACATGTATTATAAGTCGTTAGTGTTTCTATTCCATTCCGTACGTGTATTATGTATAAATTAATATTTTTTATAAAAGTACCATTTAAAGCAAAAAAGTACTCTTTCCGTTATAGTTACCATTTCAAAATTTGAGTTTTCCAACACTGAACTCTGTAGTCTATGAAAACTTTGTCAGCTACAGCATGCCTACAATCTGCAGAATTAGCGTTAATTGCTCTTAGCAATGTATTTATTCTCTTAACTTCTATAAGAACAAATTGGAGCTCAACAAGAGCGTTCGAACATCTTGTGCCTGAGATCGTGTTTGATTCCAACTTAAAGTTCAAGTTTAATCGTGTGCTTCAATGTATATGAAAATCTTTCCCTGTTTATACTCTCCTATTTCTTTCAATCTATGGTTTGTCTGGTGATATCATCTCCTGACTCTCGCAGTATGAAGACCATTCGTCTCTACATACGTGTATGGATTTCGAGGTAGGTCTACCGCTTTAGAGTAGAGCTGAGTATAAATGCGGGCCAATGTAGGGTTCGTATGACATACGATCATATGTTGTGGTCCTTTATCAGCACAGCTCTTATGCTTAGAAATCCTGCACATTTTGAGTTTATTGCGAGTTCCAAATTCTCTTGAACTGATCGTGTAGCGGTTGAAAATATCAGTCATTAACATGTTCCTTGCCTAGCTCTTTATGAAATGTATAATTTCAATAATTTGAAGTCGCCGTGGTCTAGTAGGTAGTGTGTTGGCTTATTAGACGAAAGGCCCGAGTTCGAATCCCAGGTCAAACATCAAAACGAAAATATTTCTTCGGCGACTTCCTCTCAGCAGATTTCTGGCAAAAACTCTGAGAGTAAAAATTGCCATGAAAAGCTTCTCAAAAAATTTGTCGTTCGGAGTCGACTTTAAACTGTAGGTCCCTCCACTCATGTATAAAATTAACGCACACAACATGAGTGGTGTTGAGGAGCTAGGCCGTAATCCTGACTGAAGGGTTGTAATGGCCAATTATGTATATGTATGTATAATTTCAACGCCACTTGGCATATTTTCGGTACATATTCGGTATATAATAATACAGTTTGGCGTATAAATTCAGTTTAGAGGGAGCTGAAAACAGTAAAGTTATTTGGGATAATTTCGACCTAGCTTCTCACACCACTGATGTTGTGTGCGTTAATTTTATACGTGAGTGGCGGAGACTCCGACTCCGAACGGCAGATTTCTTTTGAGAAACTTTTCATAGTAATTTTATTTACTCTCAGAGTTTTTGCCATAAATCTGCTGAGAGGAAGTCGCCGAAGAAATATTTATTTTTTTTCATATTTCGTTTTGATGTCTGACCTGGAATACGAACCCGGGCTTTACGTCTAATAAGCCAACACACTACCTACTAGACTATGGTGACTTCCAATTAATACTCTTTACCACAGTCATTAATCGTGTTAGAAGTTCAGTTTTCAATTAAGAAACTTCTTGCAAGGAACGTGCCTAGAATGGGGGGCATAAGCAGTATATTCCATATTACCGGCGGGGGCATACATAACACGAGCCTTCGAGATCTTGATTACAGATTCGTAAATGTTATAACAGCTCTAAAAGGTAGTGTGTTAGCTTATTATATGAGAGCTCATGATTGATTGATTGATGAAATATTTCTTCTGGTGGCTTCCTCTCTCATTCCGATAGTAATTGAAATTGCCATGAAAATTTTCTCAACAATTTTTAATTTGGAGTAAACTATAGAGTATAGGTCGAGCCGCTCGTGATTAAAATTAGCACACACAACATGTGTGGTATGTGAACCAGAGATCAGCAATGAATCTTTTTTTCGCTACTCCTAAGTACTCATGAAATTTTGAGTATGAGTGATTCAATAGTATTGAAATTCAACTTGTACTCTGATTCATTAGTACTCACTACAACATTGATTTATAAGTACAGGTTGCAAAGAGTATGAGTACAACGTTGACATCAGACTCATAACATTCGAAATACATATGTTTGATTCATATGCCTACTCATTCAGATTCATAAATTAAGAAAAAAAATATATATAATACTCATAAATAATTCGAGTGATTCGAATCATTCATCAAAATTTACAGTCTTAGTTGTTGCATTTAAAAAGAAAGAAAAAAGACTCATAAGCAAAAAACACAAAGACTGCAAGTAAAGCAAACACACAACCTTCTAGTGAGTAATGTCGTGTTCGTAGGCGTATCATACTTATTTAGTGATTCTTATAAATGTTGAGTCATGGAGAGTCGAAATCAAAACAACATCACGTGTATTGTTAAGTATGAGTACGATGAGTACTTCAAACTTTGAATATGAGTAGTATGAATATGATATTAAAATGAGTATGAATGCATATAAGTGTCAGAAATTATGAGTATGATTCGAATGTACTCATCTTTTTGAGTACTCATTGCTGATCTCTGATGTGAACCTTGGTCGTAATCCTAATTAAAGGGTTATTATGATCAATTAAGTAAGCCTCCTAGAATAGAACAGGGCCAAAAAGTAATTCATATTCTTCTATTTGCCCGTATTAATAAATTATCCATCCATCTCTAATACATTTGCCTCTAGCGTTTATTGAACGAGGCCAGCGAAGAAGATGGCAACGGACGTGAAATAACTGGTGAAATTAATTTCATTCATCAATTCGTCGATATGCCCAATTATAATGGCAGCACTTACAATCCACTGACAAGGAAAATTGATAAGACACGTGGCTGTCAACCGGCCATGGGATATAGTTTTGCAGCGGGTACCACAGATGGTCCGGGAGCATTTAATTTTGCTCAAGGTACTCTTACGGAAAATGCCATGTGGAATTTAGTACGTGATTTCATAGTGCCACCCACGCAAGAAGACATACAATGTCATTCACCGAAACCAATACTGTTGGCTACAGGAAGGGTAAGTAGTGTTCACGATTTTATGCTAAATAAGCGATAAATTTTAATGGAAGTACATACTTAAACTGATTGCAGGCCACTTTCCCCTATGAATGGCAACCGAAAATAGTGCCAACACAAATCGTACAAATTGGTGATTTGATTATAACAGCAGTGCCGGGTGAGCTTACCACAATGGCGGGCAGACGTTTACGCAATAAAATTAGAGCGGTGGCAGCAGCCTCGGGAGGCAAAGATGTTGATGTGATATTGGCTGGCCTATCGAATCTCTATTCGAGTTATATAACAACACCCGAAGAATATCAGGCACAACGTTATGAAGCAGCCTCAACAATATTTGGTCCCAATACCCATACCATATACATGGATGTCTATGAACGTTTAACCAAAGCAATGTTAAGAGGCGAGATTGTTGATCCGGGACCCAGTCCACCCTATATGAATGATCGTATGTTATCGATGAACACGGGAGTTATATTTGATGGTCATCCGTTGGATAAGGATTTCGGTTATGTTAAGAAACAGCCTGCAAAACAATATAAAATCAATGACACCGTGGAAGTTACTTTCGTATCGGGCAATCCGCGTAATAATTTATTTCATGAGAAAACCTATTTGACGGTAGAGCGTAAAATCAATGAAGAACGATGGAAAGTTGTACACACAGATGCCAGTTGGGATACAAAGTGAGTAGATTTGGGAAACGTTTTGTTGCTTTATGGTGAGGTTAATGATTTTTATTCTTTTGCAAGATTCATTTGGGAACGCACCCACTTGATATTGGGCTTTAGCGATGTACATATACACTGGACCATAGGACCCAATACATTGCCCGGTGAATATCGTATACGTCACTTTGGCAATTATAAATACATTTTGGGCGGCATTTTCCCCTACGAAGGCCAGACACGCTCATTTACGGTTGAGGAAGACTAAGAGCGTGAGAGTTACGAGTAGAGTGGAGTTCGAGTGGAGTATTGTTGTTGTGCTATTGGGTCTAGTCACAGACTGTATGCTTCAGGGTGTAAATACGTATATAATTAAAAAAAAATCCTACACAAATCAAACAAAATATTTTTACAAAACAAAAGTATTTCAACCAACATTTCGGTTTTATTTGATATTCGTATTTATTATTATTATTGTTATCATAAATAATTAGTTATTGTATATAAAATTATGAAATAATTTCATATTTTACGTTATTTTAACCGCCAAAAGAAAAGTTTCAAAATTTTTTAAAGTTTTATTAATAGAGAGAGTATAGAGAATATTTGTGCTATTGACTATGTGTATTGTATCTAGTTTATTAATTTATAATTCCTACTTATCTAAAGCTTTATTTTTATAATCATGTAAATACTATTTTATTATAGTCTTATACAAATAAATATTAAAATTAGGATAAAGAATTAGGCCATGAAGACAATTCCTTAAAAGAAATGTACTGAATCCCAGACTTAAATATGCGGAACAGATTAAATACTCGTCTAACAGAGCCCAAAAGATCGTGGGACAGCTCAGCAGACTAATGGCGAATATTGGAGGCCCGCTACCGGCGAGAAGGAGACTCCTGATGAAGGTTGGTAACAGCATTATGCTTTATGCAAGTGAAATTTGGGCCGAAGTGCTCAATGTTAGAAAGCGAGCGTACTCACTTAAATATTAAAATTAGTACAGAGAACGGCTGCATTGCGTATCACTGCCGCGTATCGTAAAGTATCAGCGCCAGCCGTACTTGTGATTGTAGGTACAATTCCCGTGGATCTGCAGTCTACGGAGGGGATAGATATAGGGCGAAATTGACCGGAAATTATACAACAGGTCCCTTCAGGCAAAACACCATCTCAAAATGGCAACGCCAATGGGATGAAGAGGACAGAGGAAGGTGGACGGCGAGACTTGTCCCGGATATTGGGCTATGGATTGGACGGAAAAACGGAGAGGTGAGCTACTACACTACACAGATGCTATTGGGGCATGAGTATTTTAGAAAGTGCCTGCATAGAATGGGCAAGAGCGCCTCCCCTTATTGCCTTTACGAAGAGGAGTAAGTAATTGATGATGCAGAGCATACTATTTTCGAATGTGCACTCTGGCAGAGCTATCGCTCTGAACTGACGTCAATAGTTGCAATGATCACGGCCGCTAACATTGTCGGGGTTATGATTGCGAGTAGAGAGAATTGGACTTCAGTGGCGAATTACGTGCAGCGTATCCTAAGACTGAAGAAGAGAGATCTCGAGGCTGCAGAACATGTAGACAAGCCGGCATAGATGATACTTGCACACATGTTAAACAAAATCCGACACAGGGACCTGAACGAAAGGAATAGTGGAGACACTTAGATGTCTCCTCAACTTTCGACACGCAATCCGGACGCCAAAGGGCCAAACGGACTCCACTCCGAAGTTATACCACCGTAGTTCCGGAGAGAGCACAACAAGTCCACGAGGCGAGAAGGGATTCAGTGGGAGAGGGCCCCACACACGGAGGATGTGACGACTTCCTCTATGGTGCGGTGAAGTACATTTACCCCTCCTCGGCGAGAAAAAAACAAAAAAAAGCATAATAAGCCGGAACCTATTTAGATAGCCTCATACGATGCAGTCCAGTTGCGGAGAGCATCTAAAACAGTAAGAGTATTTTATGTGTTCCAATTAAGAAGTTAGAGTAGAGCGACTAGATAAAGATAAAGTAGACAAATATGTATACGAATTCCATGTCATGTTTTACAATTTCCTCAGCAGTAATAACTGGCCGAAGCATTCTAAAATCCCCTATAGATATCTAGGTTGCGAATGAAGCTCTAAAAAATTTTAAATAAGGGTTTCAGAACTTTTGGATATGCGTTTATGCTACTCTGGAAAAAGGATCGATGTGGGTTAAAATATTGATTTGTTTTCATTACAGAGGACATGTTTTGCAACGATCACTTTTAAAAGATCGGGGTTTGTCAGTATCTAAAAGATCATTTAAATGGTTTATGGTATTCAAAATTATATTTCTGTTCCAATTTGAATGTATTACACACTCATCTTAATTTTTCTGGTAATCTTACCTCAAAGGGAGCATATGAGGCTTCAACTTAACCTCATTGTTTGGCTGAAATTATTTCCAGAGTAGTTTTCTTATTGCATCTCTACTTTCTACTCGCAGTTGCATTAATATTCTGGTTACTTTCTGGCGGGCTGTACCTAAGACCTAAACTACCAAAGTTGTTAGTTGTTCCTCAAAATGTGTATGCTCTATTTACCACCATTTCCGTTGACATAGCTTTACAGGACCAAGAAGTTAGTTTGTATCGGTTAGCAGATTCGTTCCGTATATGATAAAGCCACCATATATTAACAATTTGGAGCAAAAATTTTATTGTAAATGTTTGTAGTTTTGCCGCGATTGTACACGTACATACGTATCCAGGTTTCGCAACCGTAAAAATAGATAGGACTTGTTGATATTCGCCAAAATTTCCACAGTGAATGAATAGATGGTGTTAACATTTTCTAGCACTTGGTTTAGAAGACATACGCCAGGGTAAGCGACGTATTCCCAGTTCCATAGGTGTGTGCAGTGTGTCAACTGTAAACACTTCAAACTTAAATCCAGTTTGTACTCAATTGAATTGAAGACGCACTAAGTTTTCGCATTAAAATACTAAGGTTTATGACTTTACTAAGCGCATAACATCATAAGTCACAATCATCATTCACAATAGTATTCCAAAAACAAAACTGCCCCTTTACAAAAATCTAAAAAGTAATGAAAGATTTCTAGAAATCGCAAAAGAAAAAAGAATGTGCGAATTAATATTCAACGAACAAATCAAATTTTCCATGTTGTAATCGACTCTTGGAAAAATAATCACTAAAATAGGAAAAAATATTCAAATATTTTCATTGTTTTGCTTAGAAATAACGAACAATGGCAACACTGAATGAATATCTTGGAAAAAATCAAAGTAAAATAAAATCAAAACAAAACAAAACAAACCGTAGATACTCAATGGAGACCACCGCACACACATGTTGTAGAAACGAAGAAAATAACAAAACAAAGTCAACGGCGGAGCAGCAGACATTATATGACAGAGAGGAGTGAATGTGTGTGTATTTATGCATAACTGTGTATTGGGGGGAATAAATTTTTCTGACAAGAGTATATTTATCTACATAAAGCGAAACATAATGAAATAACATCAGTATAAAACTGTTATTCTTAAAGCGCGGACGCGGAATAACGAAAGTAAGTGTAGTGAGTGACAAATGAAAAGAAGGAGGAGGAATTAAATAAGAAAATAGAAATAAAAGTGTAACCAAGCAACGGGCGAAAAACAAGGATTCATTTAGGCTTTTTTTTAGTGCGTATTGATGAAATAAATTATAAAAGAATAGAAACAAAACAAAATAAAAGCAATTTAAATTAATGCCTAGTAAATAATTGAGTGCCAATTACAACAATCAACGTTTAATAGCAGAGAAAACAAAACAAAAAAAAAATTACAAAGTGAGTGCATTTCCCTTGTATACCGTTTATTTTACAATACATTACGTAGGTACTATAGCGAGTGCATGCATGAGCATGAGTTTGATACGGTATTTGTTGTTTCTTTTTTTAGTTAGTAAGAGACGACAAACGTGCGTAACTAAAGATCAGCAAACAGTTTAATTTATATCATGTTTTATTACCATAATTATTATTATTATTGATATTGATGTTGTTATTGTTGTTGCTGTAGTTTGTTGGTTTTCATGGAAATATTTTTCGTTTGCTTAAACATTTCTTTCTTTTATTCTGCTTTTCCTTTAGTTGCTTGGTGTATAGAAAAGTGTAGGCAAAGAATTTACAAAAGAGAATAAAACAAAAACAAACTCGATTACACACACCCCCACTTGCTTGTACTCAATGAGAACATTTCCTTAGGGAATAAATGTATGTATGAGAGCGACAAATTGATTTGGAAAATTTCTCTATCAATTGTAAATCCATGACTGGGAGTATTTGAATGACATTTGTTTTTAAATATAAGAACACATATATTAAATGTCTTGAATGGAGCTTTTTAGTTCATTTTCAAAGCCTTCCTTACAAAGTGATAACAATTGATTGTTTTTGTTGACTTTTTGCTTGCTTATCTTTTCCTTTTTCTAAGTTTATTTTTAATTTAAAGCCGGCATTTTTCGTTTTTCTTATTGAATTTTAAAAAAATTAATCGGGTCACACACACACATTGTATTTAAACTACGAAAATTCTCGAAATGTACATATTCTATTCACTTTTTTGTTGTTGGCCCCTTATATTTGCTCCATATTTTCCATGTGTGTACCAAAAACCAAAGAAAAAAAATTAAATTTTTTATTGCTTTTAATTTATTATTTCAGTGTGTACACGTCATACAATATTTAAATATTTTATTGTTGTTGCTGTTATAGTTGCTCTTTAATCAGCAGCTAAATGACTCGCAGACTGCAGATTAGAGCAGAACATAACGGAACGGAATAATCAATCATTTGTAGAATAAGGAAGAACTAAAAACAAACAAAAAAGTTTTAGAACTGCATCGCAACTGATTAAAATTGTAACACAATGGTTTTTAAAAAAGATTTCCTAGAATACATAGATATTTCTAGTTTCTGGAATAATTTATTGCCAATATTTTCTAAGCCTCCGACTTTGGCTCTTAAAGGACTTCGAAATAATATTTCATTTTAGTCTTCGCTAGGCTCCTGCCTACGTTAACTGATTTCCGAACCAGTGTTGAAAAATTGAGTACTTTGGTACTTTTTTCAGTACTTATTCATTTAAAAAATACCGCAGTACCCCCGCGAAGCTTTCAGTATTATTACATATTTTATATCTTGCGCTTTTCAACTATTAATGCATTAGCAACATGTTCAAAGTAATGCTAAAGGTAGAATCAGGCTTTAGCCCCGGTTAGCCAAACGTCCACGGAACGTACGTTCGTTTTTAGAATATGACAAGCAATGAAAACGCTTGCCGAACTGTAATGTAATTTCGGTATGCATTTGCGTTGCTCTGCATATCCTAGAAACGAAAGTATGTTACATTACGTTTAACTAAACGGGGCTTTTACGTTCCGAATCAGATGTTTTAGTCCTGTATGTGTATTAAATATAAATAAATAAATAGCCTAGTAGGTAGTGCGCTGGCTTACTAGAAGTGAGCCCGCGATTCAAACCCCATAGCAGACATCTCCATTAAAACAAAATGATGGATGAAAAAAATATTTCTCCGGCTACTTCCTTGTGGCAAAAACTCTGAGAACAAATAAAATTGCCATGATAAAGTTTCTCAAAAATCTGTCGTTCGGAGTCGACTTTAAACAGTAGGTATCACCTTCTGTACAAAGGTACCATTTGTACTTTTTCAGTTTTAGTTTAGTACCATTTCAAAATTTCTGTTTTGAGCTGTATTCTTTCGCCGTGGTCTAGTAAATAGTATGTTCGCTTAATTAACGTAAAGCCCGGGTTCGAGCCCTAGTCCAGACATCAAAACGAAATATAAAAAAAAAATATTTCCTCGGCGACTTCCTCTCAGCAGATTTCTGGCAAAAACTCTGAGAGTAAATAAACCTGCCATGAAAAAGTTTCTCAAAAAATCTGTCGTTCGGATTCGACGTTAAACTGTAGGTCCCGCCACTCAAGTATAAAATTAAGGCACACAACATGAGTGGTGTGAGAAGCTAGGCCGTAATTCTGACTGAAGGATTGTAATGGCAAATTATGTATGTATGTATGTATGTATGAAAGTAACGCAAATGAAGTACCCAATGTCCACTTGTCCGGCTTAGCTAGACAGGGTTTCCTTCATTGCTCGCATATTTACCACCGTTTGGGTGGTGCCCACTATCAGAAGAGTTACTTAAAGCCTCTTAATAGGGCTTCGGGAATTTAAAAAAGTTTACTGGCCCATCTTAAAGACCATAAATGTCACCTTTTGATACGTACTTTCTTTTGTTAAACTAATTAATTAAGTCATTATAATTTGAATCTTGAGATTGCCTTACTTTATAAATCAATTTAATGATGCACTAATCAAATATTTTACCTGTTTTGTTTACTTTCAAAAGAAACCAGTGCCTTATCACAAGTTTTCAACGCGTTAAAGTCTTGAGATATTTATCCACTAAAATTTTATTTCGGCGCCATATGGTGATACATCCACTAAGAGTAGGGTTTGGCTGTTAAAATCGATACATTAAAAGGTTAACAGCCTCGATACAGCCCACGTAAAATATTTAAGAGTAGAAAGAAGAATTTAAAAACCAATTTAAAAACGAATAAAACTGTCCTTTTAATAGTAAAACTGGAAAAGATTTATAAGAGTTCTAGTCTTTCTATTTGGTTTAGTTGAATACCTTTATTGTTGTTTGAAACATACTTTCAAAATGTTAACATTTGAAGCTGAAATTACAATCAAATGTTAAATTTATGTGTCTTCGTCTTAACATTGTATGACATGTTTCTCACTTAATGAGGCAATTTTATGGGAAAAACTCGTAATGTATTTCTTCTTGATAGTCTAAGCAAACAGGGAATTAACGTGAGTTGATCTAAACCAAGCTATTGGAAAAATTAGACTATTTTCGGCGTTATAATCTCTTAACTCTGATTGACTGCAATCTGTGACATTATTAAACACTGCTCACTTGACAGTTCTTCTGGTATCAGCTATGAGCAGCCGTCGGCACAAGGAGAACATGATAAAAATGTGAGTGTATTTGTGAGAGGCAAAGTGTTAACCCAGAGGAAAATTGTTAGTAATATTTTCAAGTCTATTTATTAACCCAATAATAATGTGAGCGAAAAATATAGAAAAATTGTACTGCGCTAAATCCCTAAAGACGCCGTATTTAACTTGGCAAGTATTCTTCCAAGAATCGAAATCATTTCTCATTGATATTAGTGAATCCTACTGTAATATTTCTTTGGGTGTAAAATTGAATTCTGAAAAAAAGCGACATGAACCTTCTTCCTTAGAAGCTGACAAGCACTGTTGCAAAACTGAAATTTTGAAATGGTACTAAGCTATAACTGTAAGAGTACTTTTTTGCATTTAATGGTACTTTTGTAAGAAAAATATTTATTTATACTTCATACACGTACGGGAGAGAATAGAAAAATTAACTATTTATACATGTTTCTTACATACAAAACAAAAACATCTGATTCAGAATGTAAAAGCCCCGTTTAGTCAAACGTCGACGTAACGTAAGTACGTTCATTTTTAGCATATGAAGATCAAATTAAATGCTTACATTACGATTTGGCAAGCGTTCGCATTACTTTTCGTATTCTAAAAAAACAAATGTGCGTTCCGCGAACATGCGGCTAATCGGGGCTAAGGATTAATTCTACCTTTCGCATTACGTTGAATACGTTGCCAACCAATTAATAGTTAAAAAACATAAACTATAAAATATGTAATATTAAAAAAGTACTGAAACTGTAACGGGGGTACTGTGGTACTTTTGAAATAGAAAAGTACTGAAAAAAGTACTAAAGTACTGAATTTTTCAAACACTGCTGACAAGCAACTGAATGCATTTTTACGCTCTTTTTAATGAACATTGTTGATGTATTGACTATAAAATATGTAATATTAAAAAAGAACTGAAACTTAGCGGGGGTATTGTGGTACTTTTGAAATGGAAAAGTACTGAATTTTTCAACGAAAGCAACTGAATGCATTTTTACGTTCTTTTTAACGAACATTGTTGATGTTCGTGTCCTATGTGAAGAAGAATTTCTTCCCCTGGGCATTGGTGCCGACGTCTGGCTGTGAGGTTTCAAAATAATATTCGTTAATGCATTTCTTATGCTCAATACTAACGAAAAACGCAAAAACGTAAGCCAATCGAGATGCCTTCTTCATCATATGCAATTTCTCTAATTCCACAACGATTTTGCATTTCCATTAGTTTTTGTTCTCCGGCGTTTTCATCAGCTGCAATGATGCTGCGGCACCATTTAATTCTCCATTTATTACAATTTATGTTTAAGAAAACATTTCATTTCAGGCATCATCTTCAATTTAAAAAATTTTTTAAATTCTCTTTCGAAAAGCAAATGAACAATCTGTCGTCAGCAGAAAGCTCTCAGAATATGTATGTTGTTTCAATGAATTTGTTAAATTTTTTGTTGTTCCAGTTCACTTCCCTTTTTTTTTATTAAATGATAATCTCAGATTTATTTGATCTTTTTCTATGAACTTTTTTCTGTTCTTTTTTTCTGTATGGCGCGCACTACAGTTGTTATCATTAAAATGAACTCTTTTTTATACAATTATGAGGCTGCATATAATGAGTGAATACATTTGTGTACGTATGTACGTTAGTCAAGTGTATAGGTCAGGATTGGAAAACAAAAAACGAATTATGCTATAATTTCTAATTTTTTCTAATATATTCTATGAAAAATTAATCTTTCCATTGAAGAAACTAAATTAAGCTTTTAAAATGTATTTAAATCCGCTTTTATTTATAAAGAAGAAAGAACAGTTTGAATCTGATAAGAAGTAAACTTTTGAAATTAATACTTTCCATCCCTGTCTTGTATTGAGTTCATTTAATTAAATTCTAAGTCATAAGTAAGCTCAATTTAAATTTCCCATTAATGAATAGGCACACATGCTGTTGTCACGTACACAATTATTTCTTCTTGTTGGCGACAGTTTCATAATGAATATAAAAGTACCGTACGTAATATAATGCTATTCAAAATATAAGTGCATGATATATACATACATACATACATGCATACATACTTTAATGAGGTAGCCTGTTTGGTTAGACAGCAACAATTAAATTCCTTAAAAACAAAAGCAATGCTTAACGAGGATCAGTTGGTTTTGGGATTTTTTTTTGAGAAAAGCAAAAGTGCTTTAAAATGTGGGATTTTTACTTTATTATGGTAGAGAAAGAGAAGAAAGTGTCCCGAGTGTATGTATGCAATTTTTTAGTGTTTATTTTTCCAATAAAAGCAAGAGTTTAGCTAAGTGTGGATGGTGGATATCTTGACAAGTATACCTAAGTGCGAGTATTTCAAGAGCAGAACATGTTGTTTCAGTGCATTATTTTTTCTGTCTTTTTATAAACAGACCAGTGCTGAAAAATTCAGTACTTTTGTACTTTTTCATTTCAAAAATACCGCAGTACCCCTGCTACGCTTTCAGTATTTTTTTTATTATTGTGTACATATTTTATGTCTTGCGCTTTTCAACTATTAATGCATTAGAAACATGTTCAACGCAATGCTAAAGGTAGAATTAGGCTTTAGCCCCGGTTAGCCAAACGACTACGGAACGTACGTTCGTTTTTAGAATATGAAAAGAACTGAAAACGCTTGCCGAACAGTAATGTAATTTCGGTAAGCAGTTGCATTGCTCTTCATATGCTAAAAAAGAACGTAACGAACATTACGCTCCATCGACGTTTGACTAAGCGGGGCTTTTACGTTTTGTTACGTTCTGAATTAGCTGTTTTTGTCTTGTATGTGAGGAATACGAATAAGTCGTTAGGTTTTCTGTTCCGTGCTTGTATTAAATATAAATAAATAAATGGTTTATTAGGTAGTGTACTGGCTTACTAGCTGTGAGCCCACAGTTCAAATCCCATGACAGACATCTCCAACAAAACGAAAAATGAAGAAAGTATTTCTTTGGCCACCACATTCTGTTAAAAACTCTGAGAGTAAATAAAATTGCCATTAAAAATTTCTCAAAAATCTGTCGTTCGGAGTCGACTTTAAACTGTAGGTTCCGCCACTTACATTGTATGTATAAAATTAACACACACAAAATAAGTGGTGTGAGAAGATAGGTCATAATCCTGATTGAAGGATTATAATGACCAATTATGTATGTACATACATACATATGTACATAAAAGTACCACTTGATACGAAAAAGTACTCTTTCAGTTATAGTTTAGTACCATTTCAAAATTTCAGTTTTACAACACTGATGTGCATGGGTGGATATCTTAACAAGTTTACCTAAGTGACTGTATTTCAAGAGCAGAGCATGATTTTTTCTGTTTTTTATTACAAATGTTGTGTTGCTTTGAATGTTCTTTTAAGGATTTTTATTTTTATTTTGATTCTTATTTTTCTAACACGTACAGACATACTTGACATAACATACATACATATATACACATATATATGTGTATATGTGTACAGTTTTTCTGTATCTTTGTTTTCTTTTACTTCTAAACATTAAATCATCCCTTAATTTTTCCCTAAACAAGAAACCAAGTGATGCCATATTTTTCTATGTACTAAATAATATGGAAGTTAACCCAGCAAGCATTTTACTTTTAGGTATAGAAAAATATGAATTTATATGACTTCTTATTAATAACATGTACATATATTAGTACTATAAATATTTAAAAAAACATTAAATAAATATTTAAATACCATTTGATAAATAGAATAGGAAATTAAATTTTATTTTTTTTTGGAATTTTCAACGTTTTTAAAATATTTTTTCTTAAAAATTATTTCAAATGTTACAAAGAGTTCACGGGAAATATTAGGCAATATTTAATTTGGTTTATTTAAGTAAAATTAATTTATTTATTTATGCTTAAGAAAACAAAAAAAGAAAAAAAAAAAAATACGAATAAATTTTTAAGTCTTATGCTAACTAGATTATTAGGCATATTCTATCAAATACAAGTTTTTTTTTTTTTTAAATAAAATTTTAAAGTTTAATTTTATTCTTTTATCTAGGTTTGATATAATTTTGACGTCATTAGCTCAAAATCAGTTGTTGAAATCAGAAAATTTCAAACGTTGTTATTTGCGTAGACACAGTATTTGACGAACTCCACAAAATAAATTTAACTGCCTATATTGGGATGATCGTGATGGCCAATTGTCATCGGAAAGAGTTGTCAAGCAATAAATCCAAAATTAGTCGTGTTCCGTTGGCTGTCCGCAATTAAGATATATAGTAAATCTGGATCTGTTTAGCTGCATATCGAATGTTTTGTCATGGTTTGCGATGTAAACCAAGAGCGCCAAGCGGCTTTTCCTGCACAATTTTTTTAAATGTCCGGCAGCCATTGTATGGCTCTGAATTCATCCGAAATCTTCTTAACATACATACATAATACATAATTGGCCATTACAACCCTTCAGTCAGGATTACGGCCTAGCTTTTCAACACCACTCATGTTGTGTGCGTTAATTTTATACTTGAGTGGCGGGACCTACAGTTTAAAGTCGACTCCGAACGACAGATTTTTTTGAGAAGCTTATCATGACAATTTTTACTCTCAGAGTTTTTGCCAGAAATCTGCTGAGAGGAAGTCGCCGAAGAAATATTTTCATATTTTCGGTTTGATGTCTGACCTGGGATACGAACTCGGGCCTTTCGTCTAATAAGCCAACACACTACCTACTAGACCACGGCGACTTCATTTCTTCATTATTTGATGCAATTTTTGTGTTAAAGTTCTGATACTCTGTCTGTTGGTCCCTTTGTAATTCTAGAAGTTCACCCTTTATTAGTGATCGCATATACTTAGTGATTGGCGTGATCACTGATAATTGCCACCATGAGATGACTGTATCTTCTGCATCAACGCAAAAGATGATAAAAGTACCTACCACTTCTATAGCCCGGCCCTATCATCAAACAGAAAAATATTCTTGAATTTTTCACACGGTGACTGCCACGGCAATTTTCAAAAAACTGGCCGCGCAAGCCAACATTGACTTTTGATGTTCTTTTCCCAGAAGCCATTTATCGATACGAGCACTGATATAATACGATTTTATTCGTAGCTACTCAAAAATATCAGGTCTAGTGTGTACGAGATAACTCGTCGTTGGCACCCTAGAAGGGAACGCAATCTACGAGTTATCTCGTAGTTGGCAGTTAACATGTTAATTGACCAATTTGAAGCTTATGTAAGTTGGTAGGCGACTCTGCTTAAACTCCAAAGAAGCAGGTTCAGCGCTGTTATCGGGGTTATTACGGGACATTGTATTATTGGAACGCATGCGAGGCGTATTGGTCTTGGATACCTCGCGAATGATTACTGCAGAAGCTGTGGAGATGAGAAGAAGGATGAAACTATTCTTCACCTACTGTGCACATGCCCGGCACTTGTTCAAAGGAGAAAGAAACACCTAGGTGCCTACTACATGGAGGACCTAGATGAACTGTCATGAATGGATATTGGCAGTCTGAGTCGCTGCATCGGAAGCTGCGAGTGGTTCCTGGAATAGGGGCGAATTTGAAACTGTGGTATCACAATGTGCCCTGTATGCGGCCTAAGTGTGTCCGCTCATGACTCCATCGAGAGGACAGCCACTTCTACCTACCTACCTAAGTTGGTAGGCCCAGTGTTCATTGGAATTTCAAAACAGTTTGTTCGTAAATGAAACTACTGATACGCAATCAAACCAATGCAGATACGATACCTATACTATCATTATTTGTTACCAAAAAGGAATACTATGATCTTTTATTGTAATTCTACGGACCGTAGCTGACTTTACCTATCCAGACGTATGACTCTGTTATGTATTTGCAACATTTCTTCTCCTGATTTAAAGGTGGCACTTCGATATTTTGACTGGTTTGAATATTCGATGCAAGGACATTATTAGGCTTCTAGTTTGTGACTGTGATAGACAATTTGTCGACTTAACGTACAATTCTTATCTACGAGGTTATGACGTATATAAACGTCATTGGAGTATAAAGTTGCAAATATCAATATCACTTTGAGTTGTGACATTCATTTGACAACTTTTATTGCAAAAAACCTCGCTTTAAAATTCTCCCCGTTCATTTCCTGCCACCATCTGCCCCTGTCGCAATCTGTCGTTAAATTATTTGATAAATTCTCCATAAATAAAGATTAATAATAAATAAATACCATAAATAAGTATACTTTTACTTACTGTATTCGTTTGTATTTGTTTTGTAATTTATTGAGTGTCATTAGACATGTTTTAACACGTCAACCGGTTTCAATTCAATCAATCAGAAGCATCGATTTTTTTTATGAACTTTTTTAATTTTTATTTCGTGGATATTTTTATATATTTTTTTTTATAGAAAGTATACACAATGACATTTATTTTAAAGTTAAATATTAACAGAAATATAAAAAAAATTTTAATTGGCAGAATGATTGAGGACACCTATCATTTTTTTAAGGAATGTATTCATAGCAAGGGGTGATTTTTTAAGAGCTATAGGAAAATTTAAAAAAAAACACATACAGTTCAGAAAAAATGCATGAAATCTTTATATGAATCGATAGTACAGTCCATATAATTTAATGTTTGAAGATTATTTCATGCAAACGTTGACCGCGACTGCGCCTTAAATGGTCCATCCGCTTAGTCCAATTTTGGCATACTCTTCCCAACATTTCGGCCGTTATCTCACAAATAAATGCTTCAATGTTGTCTTCCAATGCGTCAATTGAAGTGGGTTTGTCTGTATAGACATGAGCTTTAACATAGCCCCACAAAAAATAGTCTAAAGGCGTTCAATCGCACGATCTAGGCGGCCAATTGACCGGTCCGGAACGTGAAATAAAATGTTCACCGAACTCGCCTCTCAATAAGTCCATTGTTACGCGTGCTGTGTGGCATGTGGCACCGTCTTGTTGAAACCGCATGTCATGCAAGTCAAGCTCTTGCATTTTGGGCAAACAAAAGTTGGATATCATCTGACTGTAGCGCTCACCATTCACAGTTACTTTACGATTCGCAGCATCTTTGAAGAAGTACGGTCCAATGATGCCACCAGCCCATAAACCGCACCAAACTGTGACTTTTTCTGGATGTATTGGTAGCTTTTGCAATGCTTCTGACTGATGTTCACTCCAAAATCGACAATTCTGCTTATTTACATATCCCGAATAGCCGCTGCAGATGTTTGTGAAGATAGATTTTAAAATCTATCTCTCCATGTTAGCTACCAGAGCTCTGTTATGTTATTAATAGAACTAACAGAGCTCTGTTATGTTATTAACGGAACTCTGTTAAATAATTAATTTAAGACTGGAAAAGAAAAACAGGAAAAATTAACTAAATTCCCGGGTAAAATAAGAAAAAAAAGCAAAAGTTGATAAAAATAAGTCCTATAGTTAATCACTGTTACAAAATATCGCGTAATAAGAACTACAATTAACAGATAATCAGACATTTCGGAAAGCTATTGTACTCCGATAAATAAATCAATATTGTGGGAAAACAGGACTGAGTGGGCGGACAATGTAAATTGTTTTTAAGGCATTGTACGTCCCTTTAACTAATTCAATCGCCAGAACCATTAACAGCGCGCGATTTCATAGTAGATTTTGAAATTTTCCCAGATTTCAGATTTTAAAATCCTCTGTAAGTCCTTTTTTGGGAAAACAGGACAACATGGGCGGACAATGAATGTTGTTTTTAAAGCATTGTACGTTCCTTTAACTAAATCAATCGCCAGAACCATTAACAGCGCGTGTTTTCATAGTAGATTTTGATATTTTCCCAGATTTCAGATTTCAAAATCCACTGAAGGTACTTTTGTGGGAAAAGAGGACTGATATGATGCATGCATCATGGATATGATGCACATCATGGATATGATGCACATCATGGATATGATGCACATCATGGATATGATGCACATCATGGATATGATGCACATCATGGATATGATGCACATCATGGATATGATGCATGCATCATGGATATGATGCACATCATGGATATGATGCATGCATCATGGAAATGATGCACATCATGGATATGATGCACATCATGGATATGATGCACATCATGGATATGATTCATGCATCATGGATATGATGCATGCATCATGGATATGATGCACATCATGGATATGATGCACATCATGGATATGATGCACATCATGGATATGATGCACATCCTGGATATGATGCACATCATGGATATGATGCATGGATATGATGCACATCATGCATTTGATGCATGGATATGATGCACATCATTGATATGATGCACATCATGGATATGATGCACATCATGGATATGATGCATGGATATGATGCACATCATGGATATGATGCACATCATGGATATGATGCACATCATGGAAATGATGCACATCATGGATATGATGCATGCATCATGAATATGATGCACATCATGGATATGATGCATGCATCATGGATATGATGCACATCATGGATATGATGCACATCATGGATATGATGCATATCATGGTTATGATGCACATCATGGATATGATGCATGCATCATGGATATGATGCACATCATGGATATGATGCACATCATGGATATGATGCACATCATGGATATGATGCACATCACACATCATGGATATGATGCATATCATGGTTATGATGCATGCATATGATGCACATCATGGATATGATGCACATCATGGATATGATGCATGCATATGATGCACATCTTGGATATGATGCACATCATGGATATGATGCATGCATCATGGATATGATGCACATCATGGACATGATGCACATCATGGATATGATGCACATCATGGTTATGATGCACATCATGGATATGATGCATGCAACTTGGATATGATGCACATCATGGATATGATGCATGCATCATGGTTATGATGCACATCATGGATATGATGCATGCATCATGAATATGATGCACATCATGGATATGATGCATGCATCATGGAAATGATGCACATCATGGATATGATGCATGCATCATGGAAATGATGCACATCATGGATATGATGCATGCATCATGAATATGATGCACATCATGGATATGATGCATGCATCATGGATATGATGCACATCATGGATATGATGCATGCATCATGGATATGATGCACATCATGGATATGATGCACATCATGGATATGATGCACATCATGGATATGATGCACATCATGGATATGATGCATGGATATGATGCACATCATGGATATGATGCACATCATGGATATGATGCACATCCTGGATATGATGCACATCATGGATATGATGCATGGATATGATGCACATCATGCATTTGATGCATGGATATGATGCACATCATGGATATGATGCACATCATGGATATGATGCACATCATGGATATGATGCACATCATGGAAATGATGCACATCATGGATATGATGCACATCATGGATATGATGCATGCATCATGGATATGATGCACATCATGGATATGATGCACATCATGGATATGATGCACATCATGGATATGATGCACATCATGGATATGATGCACATCATGGATATGATGCACATCATGGATATGATGCATGCATCATGGATATGATGCACATCATGGATATGATGCACATCATGGATATGATGCATGCATCATGGATATGATGCACATCATGGATATGATGCACATCATGGATATGATGCACATCATGGATATGATGCATGGATATGATGCACATCATGCATTTGATGCATGGATATGATGCACATCATTGATATGATGCACATCATGGATATGATGCACATCATGGATATGATGCACATCATGGATATGATGCACATCATGGAAATGATGCACATCATGGATATGATGCACATCATGGATATGATGCATGCATCATGGATATGATGCACATCATGGATATGATGCACATCATGGATATGATGCACATCATGGATATGATGCACATCATGGATATGATGCACATCATGGATATGATGCATGCATCATGGATATGATGCACATCATGGATATGATGCACATCATGGATATGATGCATGCATCATGGATATGATACACATCATGGATATGATGCACATCATGGATATGATGCACATCATGGATATGATGCATGCATCATGGATATGATGCACATCATGGATATGATGCACATCATGGATATGATGCATGCATCATGGATATGATGCACATCATGGATATGATGCACATCATGGATATGATGCATGCATCATGGAAATGATGCACATCATGGATATGATGCATGCATCATGAATATGATGCACATCATGGATATGATGCATGCATCATGGATATGATGCACATCATGGATATGATGCATGCATCATGGATATGATGCACATCATGGATATGATGCACATCATGGATATGATGCACATCATGGATATGATGCATGGATATGATGCACATCATGGATATGATGCACATCATGGATATGATGCACATCCTGGATATGATGCACATCATGGATATGATGCATGGATATGATGCATGGATATGATGCACATCATGCATTTGATGCATGGATATGATGCACATCATTGATATGATGCACATCATGGATATGATGCACATCATGGATATGATGCACATCATGGATATGATGCACATCATGGAAATGATGCACATCATGGATATGATGCATGCATCATGGAAATGATGCACATCATGGATATGATGCATGCATCATGGAAATGATGCACATCATGGATATGATGCATGCATCATGAATATGATGCACATCATGGATATGATGCACATCATTGATATGATGCACATCATGGATATGATGCACATCATGGATATGATGCACATCATGGATATGATGCACATCATGGAAATGATGCACATCATGGATATGATGCATGCATCATGAATATGATGCACATCATGGATATGATGCATGCATCATGGATATGATGCACATCATCGATATGATGCACATCATGGATATGATGCACATCATGGATATGATGCACATCATGGATATGATGCATATCATGGTTATGATGCACATCATGGATATGATGCATGCAGCATGGAAATGATGCACATCATGGATATGATGCATGCATCATGGAAATGATGCACATCATGGATATGATGCATGCATCATGAATATGATGCACATCATGGATATGATGCACATCATGGATATGATGCATATCATGGTTATGATGCACATCATGGATATGATGCATGCATCATGGATATGATGCACATCATGGATATGATGCACATCATGGATATGATGCACATCATGGATATGATGCACATCATGGATATGATGCACATCATGGATATGATGCACATCATGGATATGATGCACATCATGGTTATGATGCACATCATGGATATGATGCATGCATCATGGTTATGATGCACATCATGGATATGATGCATGCATCATGGAAATGATGCACATCATGGATATGATGCATGCATCATGGAAATGATGCACATCATGGATATGATGCGTGCATCATGAATATGATGCACATCATGGATATGATGCATGCATCATGGATATGATGCACATAATGGATATGATGCACATCATGGATATGATGCACATCATGGATATGATGCATACATCATGGAAATGATGCACATCATGGATATGATGCATGCATCATGGAAATGATGCACATCATGGATATGATGCATGCATCATGGATTAGATGCTCATCATGGATATGATGCACATCATGGATATGATGCATGCATCATGGAAATGATGCACATCATGGATATGATGCATGCATCATGGAAATGATGCACATCATGGATATGATGCATGCATCATGGATATGATGCACATCATGAATATGATGCACATCATGAATATGATGCATGCATCATGGATATGATGCACATCATGGATATGATGCACATCATGGATATGATGCACATCATGGATATGATGCATGCATCATGGATATGGTGCACATCATGGATATGATGCATGCATCATGGATATGGTGCACATCATGGATCATGGATATGACGTACAATGCTTTAAAAAAAATTTACTTTGTCCGCCCACTCAGTCCTGTTTTCCCACAATATTGATTTATTTATCGGAGTACAATAGCTTTCCGAAATGTCTGATTATCTGTTAATTGTATTGTCCTTATTACGCAATACAGTGATTAACTATAGGAATTATCAGCTTTTGTTTTTTTTTTCTTATTTTACCCGGGAATTTAATTAATTTTTCCTATTTTTCTTTTCCAGTCTTAAATTAATTATTTAACAGAGTTCCGTTAATAACATAACAGAGCTCTGTTAGCTAACATGGAGAGATAGATTTTAAAATCTATCTGCACACACATCCACTGCAGTGGGTCGATTAAACTGACCATAAAATGGAAGAAGGGCGCGATGAACTTTCTTAACAGAGCACGCATTTTGATAACAAAATTCAAGGATATGCAAGCGTTGTTCGTTTTTAAGACGATTCATGGTTAAATTATAGACCAAACTGAAGATGTTTGACAGTGTTGCCAAAATGATAATAGCTAAAAAATCACCCTTTATTATGTTAAGTGGCTTAGGGACTAGAATGTTTTTTAAGTTGTGAATTAAATACACATACAGTATTAACGGTAAATGCAAGATTTATGAAGTTTAAGATTATAAATGTTATCAGTTATATATGTATTTTACATCTGACTTGTCATCTGATTTGCTTCTATGAGATGAAAGTCATCTGACAAAGTTTTATGAAAAAATTCAAGGAGTGTATTCTAATTTTATCTTTCATATCCAACAGCTTACAAAGTGATATCAAATGATTTTAACCTCACCGTAGTTATTGGATGTTGTAAATGGCCATTGTCAGATGACTTTTACATGTTGACATTGGTAGGCGCATTGCCAGATGTGTTTTCAAAGAAAACTGAGAAGCAATACAGTAGTTACATAGTGCTTATAGCACTTCTTTAGTAATACAGTCAAATTTAGTTGATTTTTCCCATGACGAATATATACGTATGTTATTGCCATACTCTGCCTATCGGGGTTCTGATCGTTGCAAATTTATTTTACAATTTTTCTTCGGTAATAGAGTACAATTTAAGCCTTTTTTGCTTGATGCAAATAAATATCACTTGCAGAAAATCGTAGCAATTACTACAATTAATGTCTTTTACAATTGACGTGAATATACGTCAACCACATAAAATTTTAAAAATTTTTTGAGCTCGTTTGTTTTAAGCAGCTCTCGCTTTTATAGCCTTTTATACTAAATCAGTTAAAACTGTAAAGCTTCCTAAGCTAACATACCATAATCATGAATGAAACCACTTTTCTCGTCATGGCTAAAGAAAGAAAGAAAAAAGAAAAGGGAGATTCCCAGGAAAATTCATGATGATCACATAAATAAATAAAATAAAAGTGTTGTCTTGTTTAGCATTGCCTCTGTTAACATTGCTTTGGACCGGTTGTTGTCATTCCGCATATTTGATATACAAAATGTTTTATGCTGCCATGCTGACATGACCATATCACTTCAATGTCTTGGCTTTTTATTTCATTTGCCATCTTTTTGTTGTTGCTTTATCTTGGTTTTTCTTTTTGGTATTTTCTTGGTATTTACCGGCTAAACAACAACAGCAGCAACAACAATATTAAAACTACTCGTATAAATAACTGGTTAAACATCACGCATAACGGTTTGTAATGAATGCTCTTTAGCTTATGGCCTCCAAACTACAGTGGTGATGGTGGGGGGTATGAGAGTGAAAACCGTCTTTAAGATTAATTGTATAATATTTATATGGTTACACGTACAAATAACCGGTACTCATTACAGTTGTCACTTTTTATTTCGCAAACAAGAATTCACTTTTAACACGCAGTGTAAAGAATACGAGAAACTCTTGTATAATGTTGGTGTTGGGTAACATTTTATAGAGATGAAGACAAGTCCTCTACTCTCTTTTAGTAGAGGCCCATATTAAGAGTTTAGGTTTAAGTGTGAAGTCTTTCAAGTGATGTTCTCCTGAAGGTTTAAAGGTTGTAACAGAACTCTTCTAACTGTCAATTTTATGCCGTAATTTTCGATGGGAGTTGTCGGTAGTAACATGTGTGTGAAAATAAATTCAAATTTAACTAGCAAAGACAAAAACCAAAAGTGGGATATACCACTTATTGGGTTTTATTAGGGACACCTTAGACTACAATTTGTGTATAGTCAGATATCTGCAGCAAGACCCATTTTTCCACAATATCCATCATCCGTCATCCTAGCAAGTCCCTTATATCGTATATTTGGTTGATTTCTTCCTTGACTAGTTTTCTTATTTTCTGTTAACTATTGAACATTGCTCTGTTAACTCCAACATTAGCTCTGTTAAAATTTTTGGTTTTTGTCTTTGCTAGTTAAATTTGAATTTATCTTCACACACATGGTAGTGACATACTTTTCCTCACAAACCAAACGAAGGGCTTAAATGTTAGGGCAACTTTGTTGAGAATCACCAGCAGTTGCCAGCTAGAAATTCGTTCCATAAGAAAGTTTCTGCATGAATTCGTGTGAAACCTAAATATCCTAACAGTTCCCAAAGTTTGTCCTTCAGTTTTCCTGATTTTGTTGAAAGCTTATGACCTTCCTTCTTCTTATAGAAGGATAAGATCGTCAGGATTTAGGTATACTAAGTAGTGACTGTTATCTCAGTACTCTTGCAATGATAAAATGAATCCTGTATGATACAGTATTCAGCACGTCACGAAGGATGGTAATAAATACTAGAATCAAGCGTGGTTTACTCAACACGGTTATGGAAGTTTCAAGGTCAAAGACGCAACAAGTTTTGATTGGCGTGAGTTATTAAAAATTCGGATTAATTTCTCATGCGATAGTGGAGTCACAAAATAGCAACGACATGAGAGTTTTGTGTCATTTCAGAAAGGAGCTCAATGTTTGAATACCATATGGCAGTACTATGTGAGTTGATACAAATGATAAATTGTGGCCACTTTACTAGTCGCTCGTTTAATAACCAACTCATGCGTTTAATTTAAGCAATCAACCAATTAACCGTAGTCTAGTAGATAGTGCGTTGGCTTTATAGACACGAGCTCGTGGTTCAAAACCCTGCTAAAATATGAAAAAAAATATTTCTTTCAACGACTTTCGCTCAGCAGTCTACTGGCAAGAACTCTGAGAGTAAATGAAACTGTCATGAAAAGTTTCTCAAAACAGCCGCTAACTAGAATCGACTTCAAATTTTAAGTCCCGCCATTAATATATAAAATTTGCACACGCAACACAAGTGGTTTGGGAAGCTAGGTTGTAATCCTAACTAAAGACCTGTAATGACAAATTACGTAAGTAATCAACTAAGTGACCACAACAAGCCAACTGAAATACTCGACCCCATACAAACCTTTGATTATTCACCAAAAGTTCACTGCAATAGGTTTAAAAGTTTTGGATGTGTGTGAAGATAAATTCAAATTTAACTAGCGAAGACAAAAACCAAAAATTTTAACAGTTAGCTAATGTTAGAGTTAACAAAGCAATGTTAACTGACTAACGAAAAATAGTCAAGGAAAAAATCACCCAAATATACGATATCAGGGACTTGCTGCAGATATCTGACCATATACAAATTGTAGCCTAAGGTATCCCTAATAAAATCAAATAAGTGGTATATCCCAAATAATTTTGGAACTTGAGTTATCGGGCTTCAAATATTCCCTATGTTAACAGTGTTAACCAAGTGGCCACAAAAAGCCAACTGAAATACAAGATCACATACAAAACTTTGATTATAGTACATCAAAAGTTCACTGCAATAGGTTTGACAGTTTTGGTATTATTGATCATATAGCCTGGACTCTGCAAGGTCTAATTATAATTTCTATTGGAGTCTATAAATCTTTCCTTGTGGTAAAAAATTTGCCAACAGAAAAGCCGCTTTAAATCGTTTGGTCAATAAATGAAATGTTTGTTCAAGTATTTATTTAGAAACCGCTGCTACTTCTTATATGCCGGGCAGCCCTTCCGCTGACCAACTTCTTCCTCTTCCCCGGTTTTGGTAGAGCTTGGTCAGTACAAGGACTGCGTTTACCTGTGGTGTCACAACGGGCCGTTATGCGCGCTCAAGTAAGCTCTGCGATATCAGAGCTACCACTCCGACCTGATCTGACCTGACCTGACCTGACCTGACCTGACCTCTTATATGCCCCAATATATTGTTGTAAGCATGCTTTGCTACGTTATCGGAGTCTTTGCTGGATATTGTGTTATGTTCTAGGAACTCACGCGAGACACATTGGTCTTGATCTAGTCAATGACTTCCGTAAAGACTGCGGAGACAAGGAAGTAGGGAAAGCAGTTCTTATATTATTGGGCACAGGTCCCGTGTTATGCCGCACTAGAAGGCAGCATTTGAGTTTCTACCATGCAATTGAATTGCCCGATATGCCTGAGACAGGCTTTGGAAGACTCAGTGAATTTATCATGAGCTTCGTGAGGTTCTGACGTTAAGAGTAAAGGTTCATTTCTGTACTACAATGGGCGTCATATTCTGTTTCATTGTCAGAATTGTCTTCTGAGGGGCGTTGAAAGCAGGGAAATATTTGCAAAAAATTAATGAAAATTAACCCGTTATCAACTCTAAATGTAGAATTAAAAAAAAAAAATTGAAATTCCCCTTTGTTTGGGTAAGAAATTACTTTTGCCCCTACCTAATAAATTTTTATATGACGACTGCTATTTTATTAAACAAGATATAAATCATGACAAAGATGTGCTAATCGATCATTTTTTTTTACATCCACTTTTTATTTTTCATTATCGAGTGTGTTTTTTTCTATTTTTTTTTCTGTTGAAATTGTCATTTTTAGTCGCACAGCATGGCATCAGCAACAGCAGTAGTAAGTGAAATTATTGTTCAAAACCGGTTGTATTCGTATTATATTTCAAGGTGAAATTAAATTGTTCACTAGACATCTCCCATGTTCCCATATTAGATGATTATAAAAAGGTGAATAAAAATTAACTTTTTTTTGTTTAAAACTATTTGAGAAAACTACTGAAAACTAAAGATAGGTACATACAGTGTGTCATTAAGGCATTATCTTTAGGAGATCAACTGACAGAGAGGGGTAAGATGGGTGGCGGGTATTTGCAGGGTTGCACGTTTTTTGTCTTTACCATTCGTTAACGTTTTATTGATGATTTTTTAATTGTTTTATAATAAAAAAAAAATTTTTGTTTTTGTTTTTATTTTATTGACTTGTAGACCAATAACACTAAGCATGAGGTTGTTTGGAAATGTGGCTGTAAGAAGAGCAAAAAAAAAAGGAAACAATGTTTCAATTCAAATAATTATTAGCATAGTTTCTTTTATTTGTAGTTTTTTTTCTATCAAGGTGAGGTTTACCTTTTATTTTTAACTATGAATTCAAAATTACTTGCCTTTGATATTAAGTTACTGAGAGTTTTGATTTTTCTTTTGCAAATTTGGTTTTAAATCATAAAATGTCAGCTCAGTTGCGGAAATTAATTTCTTTAGCAGAGCAGTCCAATGGGTTTGGTATATGAAAACAAAATTTATGAGTATTTTTCAAACATACATACATACATACATAATTGGCTATTACAACCCTTCGTCAGGATTACGGCCTAGCTTCTCAACACCACTCATGTTGTGTGCGTTAATTTTATACATGAGTGGCGGGACCTACAGTTTAAAGTCGACTCCGAACGACAGATTTTTTGAGAAGCTTTTCATGGCAATTTTTACTCTCAAAGTTTTTGCCAGAAATCTGCTGAGAGGAAGTCGCCGAAGAAATACTTTCTGTATTTTGTTTTTGATGGCTGGCCTGGTTGGTATTTTTCAAAGCATAGATTAATTGAATGTGTGTGAAGGTAAATTCAAATTTACTCTAGCAAAAAAAAAAAATTTTAACAGAGCTAATGTTAGAGTTAACAGAGCCATGTTAAGTGGTTAACAGAAAATACGAAAACTAGCCAAGGAAGAAATCACCCAAATATACGATAGCAGGGACTTGCTGCCGATATCTGACTATATACAAATTGTAGCCTAAGGTATCCCTAATAAAACCCAATAAGTGGTATATCCCAAATAATTTTGGGACTGGAGATATTGGGCTTCAAATATACTCTATGTTAACAGTGTTAACAGTGCCTGGGTAAGATGACGGATGATAGATATTGTGGAAAAATGGGACTTGCTGCACATATCCCAATATATACAAATTGTAGCCTAAGGTGTCCCTAATAAATCCCTATAAGTGGTATATCCCAAATAATTTTGAAACTTGAGTTATCGGGCTTCAAATATACTCTATGTTAACATGTTAACAGTGTCTGGGTAGAATGACGGATGAAAGATATTGTGGAAAAATGGGACTTGCTGCACATATCCCAGTATATACATACAAATTGTATATTAACTTTATAATTTCAACGCTCTAGAAATGCTTTGGTTTACCAATCAAAAACTTGGTCTAATGATATCAATCGGCTCCTCTTCGGTTACTCAGTTTTTTGCCATTTAAACAGCTCTGCAAAACTTTACAGACCTAAAGGTGGAGTTGTGAATTGTAAAGATTAAAATTAATTATTCCGTCAATTCGCAGCAGTTTATAACGAGTACTTGCTTTTCAATTCCACTAAACACACAGTATAATTTTATTTGTTGACAATCCAATCCAAAGGTTTTAAAGGCTTTTAAAATTATTTAAAAAGCCCTTCAGTGGCCTTAATTTATAATTTTTATCGTCCAATATTTACCCATTTAACTCCTTTTCCATCGATAATGGGGATCTGCTTCAGGAATGGTATGATTTTTTATGAGCTTCACTAGTGTTTCTTATTTCTTCTTAACTGGTCGTTACAAACAAGATGGATGACAATCTAGATTCTCACACCACTTGTGTTGTCTGGGTCAATTTCATCCATGAGTAACGGAAGCTACAGTTTTAAATTGACTTCGAACGACAGATTTCTGTGAAACCTTTCATGTCACTTTTATTTTATTCGTTGTAAATGCAACAACACCCTGGTTTTGGTGGAACTTGGTTAGTACAGGGACTGCGTTCACCCGTGGCATCACAACGGGCCGCTATGCGTGCTTAAGTGAGCTTTGTGATATCAGAGCTACCACTCCGACCTAACCTAACCTAAATGCAACAACAACAACTAAGAATTAAATTTTAAATAAATAAATTTTCATGAATGATTCGAATCACTCGAATCATTTATGAGTATTTTAAGCATTTTTCTAAATTTATGAATCTGAATGAGCAGGCGTATGAATCAAACATCTTTCGAATGTTATGAGTCTGATGTCAACGTTGTACTCATGTACTCATTGCAATCTGTACTTATAAATCAATGTTGTAGTGAGTACGATTGAAGCAGAGTAGTTAAATTTCAATGCTGTTGGCTCACACATACTCAAAATTTAATGAATACTTATGACTAGCGAAAAACGATTCATTGCTGATCTCTGTTTGACACTAATTAAGTAACCTTATATAAAGGTGGCAATTCTCCTTCCTCATTTCGTATAATTAAATGTTATCAAAAGATTATTGTGTTCTCATGCAAATGTCAAATGTGATGATGTTGTTTGTCATAGAAATCAAATAATGCCACTTGTTTACCCTTAATAGAAACTATTCAATCGTTTTTTATTTGTTTTTTTTTTAGTTTTTCTATTACATACCAACCAAAAAATAAAATAAAAATGAAGAAGGCTTGGGAAACAAAATTTTTATGTTTTTATATAAAAAAAAAAGAACAACAGTAGCACGATTTTAACATTAAAAGCCAAGTTTAAATCATAATTTTCAAATAAAAAAAAAACGAGAAAATAATTTTTTTATGGGCCCCCGTAATATTTTGTATAATTAGTTACGCTACTTACAATGAATTAAAAATGACGTTTTTTTTAATTTAATTGGATAATTTCAGACCAATAATTAAAATTTTACAAAAATGTCATAAAAAATGTGATATGAAAATTGTGTAAATCATAAAATTTTCACTTTATAATGCTGGCGGCTGTTGCCAGAATAAAATTTCATTAAAAAAAAAAATCCATAAACCAGGTTACTCTTGACCTTTACTTGTATAAAAAAATGTAGAGTTCAGCGGTAGCAGTATTTTTCATAAATTATTGCAAATATTTGGGCTATTCACACAATTTTGTATCGCGTATGTTGTATTGAATACATTTTTATGTTTGTGAACGCTCAATGCTATGCTGTATTGTGTATTTCGTGGCATTCAAACAATTTGATAGCACGAAACCAATACAACTTCCAAAAACATAGGAAAAAAATGTGTATGAGTGTATCGGATTTTTACACTGCTGTTCAATAAAATAGATTCACCATGATCAACATCTTGCAATTAATTAAAGAAGAGCCACGCTTCAAATTTTTGAAATGTATCGAAATTATATTCATAAGAGGCCAGTAAACAAAGTGCAGTTACTTTTTTACATATACTCCTTTGCATAAGCGAAGTCTAGTAAACCTTTCGGAGAGCAGGTGAATCTATTTTTTTGAACAGCAGTGTATATGAAAATTATCAACAACAATCATACACTGTTGTATGTTCTTCCAACAATACAATGAATACAACGGTACAACGGCTTGTGTGAATTGACCAATTGTTAAAGCAATACACTTAATCATTAACAGCGTTCTCCGTCAAGAGTAGTTTTTCTAATAAAATGTTTATAGATTCGATCATTAAGTATATTGTGTTTGGGAATCTAAAATGTAGTCGATTACATCTGTAATAAAACCTTAGAGGTTAACCCTCCAAGTATTAGAAATTAATACGAACATATTTGGTCAATTCACACGACTTTGTATTGTGTATGTTGTATTAAATACACTTGGTTGTTTCGTGAACGCTCAATGCTATGCTGTATCGTGTATTTCGTATTCCAAATGTCTTTTTCTTATTCTTCTTCATAATTTTTGGCATCCAAACAATTTGATAGCACGAAACCAATACAACGTTTTAAAAACATATGAAAAAAATGTGTATAAGTGTATCGAATTTTTATATGAAAATTATCAACAACAAGCATACACTGTTGTATATTCGTCTAACAATACATTAAATACAATGATACAACGGCTTGTGTAAATTGACCAATTGTTATGATCCAATCTGGCAACTTGATAGCATCGGACAGTGTTCATACACCGGCAGTATGAAATTATACCGAAAATGAAATGTACATTCACTGTTAAAATTTTATTAATCGATAATTCGATTTCCAACAGAGGTCTTAGGCAAAAATCAAGTGAATCACAAGTCCCCAACGAAACTGTAAATAGAAATTGAACTTGGATTGGCCATATGGCCATATTTGGAGAAAACTGAGAGACTATATATCCAATATTGTTCATATGACTGGAACCCTTAAGGTAACTAAAGGAAAGTACACTTGTCTCCACCTGCGGATGACAATTATAATGCGAGGTTAACGAAATCGAAAAGATTTGTTGCAAAATAGCTCAAATTTTGCTTCAAACTTTTGAAGGAACTCGAAAACATTCATATGCTTTGGTTCTGTGTTCCACACAAATTTGTACGGTATCAGATGCTTCTTCAATTTTTCCATTACCTGCATTTTCTAAAGACGTCTTCGTATCAGAGATCAGCAATGAATCGTTTTTTCGCTACTCATAAGTACTCATGAAATTTTTGAGTATGAGAGAGTCAACAAATTCAACTACTCTGATTCATTCGTACTCACTACAGCATTGATTTGTACGTACAGGTTGCAATGAGTATGAGTACAACGTTGACGTCAAACTCATAACATTCGAAATATGTTTAACTCATACGCCTACTCAATCAGATTCATAAATTTAGAAAAATACTTATAAATACTCATAAATGAGCCGAGTGATTCGAATCATTCATCAAAATTTAAAGAGCAAGCAAAGCAAACACGCAACCTTCTAGTGAGTATTTCAGTGTTTGTACGCGAATCATACTTATTTTGTGATTCTTGTAAATGTTGAGTAAAGAGGAGAGTCGAAATCAACAACATCATGCGTATTGTTAAGTATGAGTACGATGAGTACTTTAAACTTTGAATACGAGTAGTATGAGTATGATATTAAAATATGTATGAATGCGTATAAGTATCAGATATTATGAGTATGATTCGAATCTACTCATCTTTTTGATTACTCATTGCTGATCTCTGCTATGAATGATGCCACATTCAAAAGCATATTGTGCTTTATACGGTGTTCAGATATGCACCTTTATTGCGTAAATCGCAATAAACGCCATTATTGAGCTTAATATTTCACATAAAGTTTCAATTAATTATTGCGCAATAAATACGCAAATTGTCATAATATTGATTAAAACTTAAAATACAGCACTGTCATAAGTACGTTCAGTGAGCATATTACAGTTTTCCGAACACTTTCTGTTGATATTTGAAAACTCAATTTCTGCTCAATACAACGATACAACGGCTTGTGTGAATTGCCCAAATCAAACATTTTTATGTGGTAGACGTAAAGCATCATCATTTATTCAATTAATAGCGGTTGTAATAGTAATTCAGTTTTTCCTTTATTGTTTGCCTATTATTATTTTTTGTTTTTAAATGTCATTGCAATAAACTTTAAATGTCATCTTCTCTTGTTTTGTCTCTTTGCAGCTTAAGCTTGGTGGATTAGAATTGTTGAAATTTTTCAAACAAAACTATTTCAAAATGTAAGTTTTCAATGAAAATTTTATTTCAATTCAAATGGAAATTAATTTCTTTATTATTTATGTATTTCTCTTTCTTTATTTTTTTATTTATTTATTAATTAATTATTCATATTGTGTCATATTATATGCATAATTTTTATTTAATTTGTTTATTAAAAAATTAACAAAAAAAAAGTCTGCTGCTGTTGATTTTATGGCTCTTTTTTTCTTCACATACGCATGTGAATAATATTTTTTTTTTGTTTTAAAATAATTTATTTATTTGCTGTTGTTATTACTCGCATTATTATTTTACAATCAAATGATTTTCATAAATTTTAATTAATCTTCCTTTTTTTTTTTTTGTATAATTTTTTTTTATTGTACGGGCGAGTGTTCAGCAGATGAGCTTAAACCAGATTTCAACAAATTATGACACAAAAAAATTTAATTTATTTGTGAATGAAATTATTTATTTCATATAATTTTTTTTAAATGCGTTTTTAATAACCATTAAATAAAAAATAATTATAATAATTCATTATTAAAGTGACAATAATTATACAAATGAAAACAAAATTTTCAAGTTTAGGTTCTTATTGTTGTTAGCAATGAATGAGGGGCTTATGGTATAGTATGAATATTTGCGTATTCCTCGAGAAAGATAGCGAGAAAGCGAGGTCAATGGAACCTTAATAAAGTTAATTTTATTGCGCATATTTGGTCCAAGAGGATGTAGACCTTGTGATCGGTCTAGTGTAACAGACAATAGTCTCTGGGCGGAATTGAACCCCTGACTCACATGCTAATAGTCTAATACACTGCGCATCAGTGGACTATGTACCCTAGACTGATTTGGAATATATTAAGTGTGCAACTAAATTTACGTTTTTTTCAATAAATCACTTTAGTGTTGATCAATTTTGACATGCCAAAAAGTCACAAGCCAGGCTTAGATATAACTAAGGCAAGTCAACCGTTTTGAAACGTTAGTGATTTTATTTTAACGTCCGATTTTGTGCCAAATAATTATCATTATCATAATATTATAATGAAATAATGAACTCGCCGTAGTCTAGTAGGTAGTGTGTTCGCTATTATTAGACGTAAAGCCCGGGTACGAGCCCCAGGCCGTACTTCCTCTGCGGAGAGGAAGTCGCCGAAGAAATATTTTTATATTTTCATTTTGATGTCTGACCTGCGATTCGAACTCGGTCCTTTCGTCTAATAAGCCAACACATTACTTACTAGACCACGGCGACTTCACCACTCATGTTGTGTGCGCTAATTTTATACATGAGTGGCGGGACCTACAGTTTAACGGCGACTCCGAACGACAGATTTTTTGAGAAACTTTTTCATGGCAGGTTTATTTTACTCTCAGGGTTTTTGCCAGAAATCTGCTGAGAGGTAGTCGCCGAAGAAATATTTTTTTTCATATTTCGTTTTGATGTCTGGCCTGCGGATCGAACCCAGGCTTTTTGTCTAATAAGCGAACACACTACCTACTAGACTACGGCGACTTCAACAACGACAAACAAAAAAACAAACCAATGTTGTTGAAACAACCAGCTGTTTTGTTTACCAGCTGTCAAATGATAATATTGCTTATATTATATCTGAACACTTAAAATATTGTACTCAAATAATCGAATATTGGCTCAATAAAAGTGCATGTCTGAACATAATATAATTGCCAATATTAACTACATATTATTCCATTTTTAACTGTTGAAGTTTTGTCTTTTGGTTCATTAGTATTAAAAAACTTTAAAGAGTGATTTTAAGCGTCTAAATTTTTTCTCCGATTCTCTACACCCCATAGCTTGTGTTTATTACTCTAAAAATTGAATGTTTTCAAATAAAAAAGAGAGAAAAAAACTAACAAAAACAAACTAATTCGGGTCAAATGGAATTTGAAAATTATTTTTTATTACTTTGCGAAAATCTAGAGAATTAAAGAATTAAAAAAAAAACACTGCAATTGTGTATTGCATTGCAGTTGTGTAACGCCACATTAAAATTAAATTTTGCTGATTTAAAGGTTTTTTCTTTCTTTTCTTTTCGCTTAAAAAGTGGTATAAAATTACATTCAGCGCATAAATAGGTTTCAAGAAAAAAGAAAAATTAAAAACGACTGTAACAACAAAAACCACAGAGGAAAAGAGTATTTTTAGAAAATAACTATGTGGGTTTCAGTTGGAACCACAAACAAGTTACCTCATTTTAATTAGTTTCAGGTAAATAAAGGCAAAAAAAAATTAGAAATAAATTATTTTCATTGAACCATAAATCAATAGATCCAAAAGAATGAGGAGGTCACGTCATGTGTTTTCTGAAACTTAAAAAAAAACATTTACTTTAGAGCTCATCAATGCACTTGAATAAATAAAAATTCATTTTATTTAAACTTTAAATCCTCCAGTGCATCTTTTATGGAAATTTATTTTAAGAAGCAGATTCTTGAGATTTAAACATGAATGATGGTTTGTTTGTTTGAAAGCTATAGAAGGCGAATTTCAGAAATTATTATCATTCTGCTGGAAGGAACAGTAGACTATAAATTCGTTTAAAGGGCCAAGTTGGCATGGGATCTCCCTTACAGATCCATACTTAAACTTTGCCTTTAGAGGGCCATAAATCTTATGTTAGGACCTTAAATATTCGTATTTGTGTTGTTTCAAAATTCAAAATCACTGCAGAATTGGGTGCTTGTCTACTCTTTCGATACGACAGTGAAAATTTGTTATTCTCACACTTCCCGGTCTATGTGTGTTTATTTTATCCATGAGTGACAGGACCACCTGCTCAATGACGACTCTGGACGAGAAACTTTTCATGGCAATTTTATTCACTCTCAGAGTTTTTACCCGAAATCTGTAGAGAAAACGTAGCCGATGAAATATTTTCCTCAAATCTCGTTTTGTTCGATACGTCTGGGCTGGATTTTGAACTACGGCTTCACGTCCAACACATTGTCTACTAGACTACTGCAGTGGCTTCCCCAGTTATAATTGTTAAATTGCGCAATGTCACAAACCGGGACATTCCTAATGTTATTGTTTTTCATTATGAGGTGCCTTAGCACTGTGGCTATGTGGTCTATTGTACTCTCCTCACATTTTTTAGGGTATCGCCACAATGTCTTCTCTAAGCCTTTTGACTTAATGTAATAATCTGGGGGTTATTCTGAACAATTTTTTATTTATTGGATACTTTGATGCATAACTCAGTTCTTTTAATACACCAACAAAAGTTTTGATTGCCTCAAACCCGATTGGATTGAGAAAAGTCTTTGCCTTATCTTCCCTTGCGTTAAGTCCCCATTTCCAAATATTCGGTCTCACTACATAGAAGGGTTCAAACTCCATCAACGTGGTGGAAGTTGCCCTCTTCTCTAAGCCATCGGCTTGCTCATTGCCGAGAATTTCCACCTGATATGAGACCTAGCAGAGGGTAACCTTATTCTGCCTACCTAGCTGATTCAGTTTCTTCAGACAGACGAATACTATCCTTAAATTAACCGAGATCGGATGGCAGCCTGACTGCTAGATAGTATTACTGTGTCCTGTCTTTCGTGTATGTATCCTACTCAAGTTGAATTCAACACATTTTCCGATAGCATCGCCTTCCGCTTGGAAGATACCAATAACTCCTGTTCCCGTTCCAAGATCCTTTCTAGATCCAACTGTCTATCACAAAATAGTTTCTCTTTAAAGAGAATATGCGGTTTCCAGACTCCTGTATTCATTTTTGTTAATAAATCTCATTGCCTAGAACTTCTCAAAATCATAGTGTCTACTGGTTCTATCCAGGGGACATTACTGTTAACTTTCGTGCAATCGATCCTGTCTACTCCTATAAGGATCTTCAAATTTATTTTCAGATATGCACCTTTATTGCTTAAATTGCAATAAATGCCATTATTGAGCTCAATATTTCATATAAAGTTTCAATTAATTATTGTGTTATAAATGCGCAAATTGTTATGATATTGAGTAAAACTTAAAATGCAGCACAGTCATAAGTATGTACGTTCAGTGCGCATATTACAATTATCCGAACACTTTCTGTTGACATTTGACAACTCATTTGAACGACAAACAAAAAAACGAAACAATGTTGTTGAAACAAGCAGCTGTGTTGTTTACCAGCTGTCAAATGAATATTGAATAAGCAGCTAAACAGCTTATATTGTTATATCTGAACACTTAAAATATTGTACTCAATGAACACAATATTGACTCAATAAAAGTGCATATCTGAACATAGTATTAGCCTATATAAAATAAAATAAAAGAAACTGCGAAGCTTACAGGGTGGCTTGTAATAAAAACGTGTCTTTCAATAGATGATTCGTTATTTTTAAGCATCAGCTTTTAGTGTCATCATTTGAAGACATTTTCTTCCACGGAATTGTTGATTTTTTCCCTTTTTTTTTTTTTTTTTTTTTGGGTGACAACGTTTTTAACTGTTTTTTTGTCATTTGCAGGAGGAAAAAAAAGACATGAAATATCATGCAACAGAATTCGTTGGTAAAAATAGACAAAAATTTACAATGAATGAATAGCAAGCAACAAGGAACTGTTGTAAATGCCTTAAACGAATCACAAAAAACGAAAAAACTGAGCATTAACAACAATGTAACATGTTTTGTAAAAAAATAACATTTCAAATAGCAATTCTAGGGGTATTCGCTTAATGAAGCCTAGGAACTGTTTTGGAATTTAGAATTAAAAAGAGAAACTTTTAATATGTGTATTAGAGATCAGAAATGAGTATTCAAAAAGATGAGTGGATTCGAATCATACTCATAATATCTGATACTTATACGCATTCATACTTATTTTAATATTATACTCATATTACTCATATTCAAAGTTTGAATTACTCATCGTACTTATACTTAAGAATACGCATGATGTTGTTGATTTCGATTCTCCATGACTCAACATTTACAAGAATCACAAAATAAGTATGATTCGCGTACGAACACTACAATACTCACTAGATGGATGTGTGTTTGTCTTTTTCTTTCTTCTTTTTTTGTAAATGCAACAACAACAACAACAACTAAGACTGTAAATATTGATGAATGATTCGAATCGTTCGAATCATTTATGAGTATTATAAATTTATGAATCTGAATGAGTAGGCATATGAATCAAACATATTTCGATTGTTATGAGTTTGATGTCAACATTGTACTCATACTCATTGCAACCTGTACTTATAAATCAATGTTGTAGTGAGTACGAATGAATCGAAGTAGTTGAATTTCAATACTGTACTGACTCACTCATACTCAAAATTTCATGAGCACTTATGAGTACCGAAAAAACATACATTGCTGATCTCAGATTCGAATCACTTGAATCATTTATGATTATTGTAAGTATTTTTCTAAATTTATGAATCTAAATGAGTAGGCATATGAATCAAACATATTTCGAATGATGATGAGTTTGATTTCAACATTGTACTCATACTCATTGCAACCCGTACCGTATAAATCAATGTTGTAGTGAGTACGAATGAATCAGAATAGTTGAATTTCAATACTGTACTGACTCACTCATACTCAACATTTCATGAGTACTTATGAGTAGCGAAAAAACGATTCATTACTGATCTCTGATATGTATACAGGGTCGCGAATTGTTTACTTCTTTAATTTTAATTAAAAAATTTTTTTGTATTTTGTTTTAAGTGCATACCCTTAATGCATCTGTTAATGCTATTTCAACTGTGATTACTTTAACTATGCCACAACAGCAGGGTACTTTAAACATTTTCATCAGGCTTTGTTTTTTTTAACTTTTTTAATGTTTTTTTTTTTGTTTTTGTAAGCAAAGGTTAAATAATAACAATAGAAACGTATTTTAAAGTTTACTTCTTATTTTTAAATTTTTTTTCTATTTTTCTTAAATAACTCTTTAACATTTTGTTTAAATACCTTAAATAAACGCCAATAAATTAATCATTCATTACCTCTTGACCTATTACTTACGCTTTGTTTGTTTGTGTGTATGCGCCTTCAGTAACATTCAACTATCGTACGGCTATAATTACCCATATCGTATGTATTTCCTTAATTTCAATTTTAATATCGTAAATAATTAAATTATTTATTTGTTGTTATTTAATATCGACAAATAACAAAAAAAAATAATTATTATTTAATCATTAAATCGTCAATTTTTTTTTTATAAATTAATAACGTACGTTACACAGCAATAAATCCATGTTGATAATCATTTTAGCCGAAAAAATTTTTGAAATTAAATTCACTTGAGCGAGTTTAATGCATGAGGAATTTATGTATAGGCTTTGAAATGTATGGCATTTCAATTGTTAATAATACAGAGTGTTTCAAGTTTGATATCTCTTTTTAAAAGAGATTTTTCCGAATTCTGAAGGAAAACTGGTTTGGATTTGTGAAAAGGAAAACATATGTATGTATAGGGTGTTTTTTTATAGAGGTATAGAACTTTAAGTTGCAATAAAACAACGATGGATTATTCGATTGACATGAATTTTATTTATCCGAAAGATAATCTTGTGGCATTACATTTTAAATATGATTTCTGGCATATGACCGCCACGGCTGGCGCGGATGTAGTCCAATCTGGACGTCCAATTTTCGATGACTTTTTCCAACATTTGTGGCCGTATATCGGCAATAACACGGCGAATGTTGTCTTCCAAATGGTCAAGCGTTTGTGGCTTTAGCGCATAGACCAATGACTTTACATAGCCCCACAGAAAGTAGTCAAGCGGTGTTAAATCACAAGATCTTGGAGGCCAATTCACAGGTCCAAAACGTGAAATTAGGCGGTCACCAAACGTGTCTTTCAATAAATCGAAATAAAATTGCACTATTTGCAAGCGTTGTTCAGGCGTGAGTCTATTCATGATGAATTGCCAAACCAAACTGAGAATAAATCACTTGACAGCTGTTAAATCGGTCGCCATCTTGAAAAGTAATGCCAACTTAAAGTTCTATACCTCTATAAAAAACACCCTTTATGTGTATGAAGAAACCAAGTCTACTCTATCTATTTAAGCAATTAGAAATTGTACGAATGAAATAAAATCTTTTTGTTAAGCTTTTATGGGCACCTCATAAATTGCCAATATTTAGTTGCAAATAGAAATGCCGAAAAAATTATTATTTTTTTGCAACTCGTGTGGTGTCATAATTTGTTTCATTAAATGTTCGCTGGATGAAGTGTTCGATTTAGTGTTGCCTTACGGGTAACGTGTTCACTAGAAGTTAATTATGCTTACGCAGCAATATTCAACGCTCATATGAAATGCTTTTCAGACTTCAAAATCATACATATTTTGTTTACAATACCTGGTAATGGTTCATCATAAAATCGTCTTCAGAAGCGTAAAACAACACCCGTCATCAGTCTACCTACCACTGTAATAATTTCTGTTGCTCTTACGTTTGCGGTTTGTGGTATCTTTGGTTTTGGTGTGTATTTACGGGAATAGTGTTTACAATTGTGCGATTAACTCAAGCGAATAAATTAATCGAATGAAATTTTATTGTATTTGTCAATACCCAGGCATTTAATTTTTGCTGTTAATTCGGGGGGTACTCTTCGATAGCCAGCTTCTTTAGGCAACCAGCCTTTGTAATGTTGTTGAACTCTCATGGAGGATACCATTGGAAACAATGTATTTTTGGATTTCGCAAAGCAAGATCGCTCAACAAATCTAGTCAAATTTGGTTGAGAAGTTCTATGGAGCTCTGCTCAAAGTCCAAAGCAGCATGTTAAGTATTGTTTTCCGTGCCAGGCCGTATATTTAAGGCATAGAAGTCACATTGATCTTGGTCAACTGATCAATGATTTCTGTGGAAGCTGAGGCGATGAGGAAGAAGAAGATATAATTATTTACCTACTGGACACATGTCCAGCGTTTTCCGTAGGAGCAGGTAGCACTTGGACTTCTACGAAGTAGTTGCGCTTACTAATCTGTCAGGGTGTGAAATATATTGGGAAACATGATGTTTTTTTTAAGACGCTTAAGAGTCTCCATCCCTTGAGGATAGTCAGTCACTTCTATCTATCCCAACTGGCATGTGATTAATACTTAGTGTGTCTACTATCTCGGAGAGCTTTTATATGCCGGTATTTCATGCAAAATTTTATCAGAGCTTGGGCTTCTACCAAGTAGTTGAGCTTACTAATCTGTCGGGGTGTGAAATATATTGGGAAACTTGATGGATTTTCCGGGATTAGGGGCCTCACAGGTCTAAGAGTCCCCGTCCCTTGAGGACAGTCAGTCACTTCTATCTATCCCAACTGGCATGTGTCTACTATCTCGGAGAGCTTTCATATGCCGGTATTTCTTACAAAATTTCAAGTCTGGTAGGTGATGTGTTCCCTTATTAGACGTAAGGCCACGATTCAAACCCCAGGTCAAACATCTCCAACAAAACGAAAATGTGTGACTTTCTTTCAGCAGATTTGTGGCAAAACCTCTGAAAGTAACTAAAAATTGTCATTAAAAGTTTCTCAAAAACTCTGTCGTTCGATGTCGACTTTAAACTGTAGGTCCCGCCACTCACGTATAGAATTAACACACACAACGTAAGCGGTGTGAGAAACTAGGTCCATAATCCTAACTGAAGGGTTGTAATGACCAGATATGTATGTATGTATGGAAAGAGTTGAGGAAATAAAAATTCGATAAGAATGATAAGAAGTCGCTGCTGTCTAGTAGGCATTGTGCTGGCTTATTGACTCTTAAGAATAAAATTGCCATGAAAAGTTTCTTAAAAAGCGATCAAACCGAAATATGAAAAATATTTCTTCGGCGACTTCCTCTCAGCAGATTTCGATTAAAAATTCTAAGAGTAAATAAAAATTGCCAATGAAAAGTTTCCCAAAAGAATCTGGGTAATCTGTAGTTCGGAGTCGACTTTAAACTGAAGGTCTTACCATTTATGTAAGAAATAACACCACGGAAAACATAAGTGGTGTAAGAAGCTAGGTCGTAATCGTGACTGAAGTGTTGTAATGACCAAATATGAGCGTATGTATTGAGCTATTCGCCTTCATCAAAAATGTGAGCTGAAATATCTTGTTTCAGACACAAGCTTGCCCAATATAATTACATTCTTACCATTTCGTCATACAAATCGGGGAATAATTATTGCCTGACTCTATGCTAAGATCTCCACAGTGTGATTGGCCTTTGATTAGAAGAATATGAACAAGAATTTTTGCTGATATCTGTAAAATAAAGAGAGAATGACATTAAAAAAGATAATCAAAAAAGTTGAGAACTTGTCTTACACCTGACTTTAAGCTGAACTCAGCCTGTGATTCGATTAACCTATTGCAAAACCTCACAACACTATAATCTCTTCAAACAATTTCATCATTTTAATAGAAGTTAATGCAGTTCGTGTACTGTGTTGCAGTCAGTAGATCAAACACAGCCAATGAGTCGAACGGTTGGTTAAAATATGTTGTGTGGCAAACGTAAATGCAAATAAATACTCAATGTAATGATCTTTAGTTGAAGCCTGCTGCTGTATAATTTACAAAACAATTATTAAAACACATGTACACTTACATATGTACGTACATATACTATGTATGTGATATTGCATAAATTTTATTTTTTATTGTTTTTTTAATTTCTATTTTTATTTCATATTTTTCCACTTGGTTTTCTATTCATCTTTTTTTTTTATTTATTTACTTTGTAAGTGATTTAGAGATGAGATTTTCAATATTCACGTTTTCAATAAATTGTTGTATTTGTAATCGGTTACATGATGTTTGATTTGTAAATGGTTTTTTTATTTAATTTTTTTTTATTTTTTTTTATTTATTATTACTTTTTATCTTTGTTAATTTGTGTAATTAAAAATTTAAATTTAATTTTTTTCTAAACATTTATTTGGGGGAGGGGGAAGTTTGTTTTAAATTCAGAGGTAAAGTTCTAAAGAAATAATTTTTTTTTATTGAAAATTCATAGAAATAAAATATTAAATAATTGTGCTTAAACGTACACGTGCTTGTAATGGCTGTTCGATGCACATTAGCTATTCAAATGTTTCTAGTATCGTTTACAGCGGCACTCCCCTTTACTTTTAATGCGCTACTACCATCGTCTTAGTAATTTGCCAAATTCGTCATAAATTGTTATGAAACTGCAGCAATAAAATTAAAGTTTCACTGGTACGGACCAGAAGTCAGCAAAGAATCGTTCTTTCGCTACTCATAAGTACTCATGATATGTTGAATATGAGTGTGTCAATAGTATTGAAATTCAACTACTCTGATTCATACGCACTCACTACAATATTGATTTATAAGTATAGGTTGCAATGAGTATGAGTACAACGTTGACATCAAATTCATCATCATTCAAAATGTGTTTGATTCATAAGCCTACTCATTTAGATTCATAAATTTAGAAAAATACTTGTAATACTCATAAATGATTGGTTCGAATCATACATACATAATTGGCCAACCCTTCAGTCAGAATTACGGCCTAATTTCTCACACCACTCATGTTGCCAGAAATCCGCTGAGAGGAAGTCGCCGAAGAAATATTTTTTTTTTATATTTCGTTTTGATGTCTGGTCTGGGGCTCGAACCCGGGCTTTTACGTCTACTGGAAATCATACATATCACGAATCTTTTTTATATTGAAAAGATTTGCAAATAGCAAAAAAATCACCCGTTATATTTAATTTAATTAATAAGAAATTAAATAAATAAAGACTAAATCTAAAAACTATGCAAATTTATGCATTCAAACGATATTATTAAGGATATTCATGCCCACGTCTACATTCCTACATCAAATACCAAAAATGTGTGAAGTTTTAACCAAAAAAAACTCCTCCTTTATGTGACTACCGCTATTGTTGCGATTTGATAATCATTTCTTGGTAAGTGATTGCGTTTAAAATCTTTTATTTTAACGCTTATATTTTTTTAATCTAAATTGTTAATTTAAAAGCGAACAAAACTGTTTCCATGGGTGTTTTTTCTTGTTAATTTTTTTGTATTGTTTATATTTTATTGTGACCATTGTGGTATATTTTAGTTAAGAAAGGTGAATGTACCGGTTTCTATTGTTAATTCTTTATTTTCTTTTTCAAATCTTTCGAAAATTTCCTAAAAAGAACATAAAACTGAAATCGATTTAGAATCATTCTTTTTTTAAACGATTTGTTTTCAAATGATTTGCTTTTAGACATGTTATCGAAGTATTAATCTTCAAGCGTTAGTTTAAGAATTAAAGGCAGACAGATGAACAGTTGATAGGACAGGTTATTTGGTTTGGACTTTAGTTGGAAGTTCATTGGAAATCATTCGTATTAAATGGAAGAATAGAAAAAAGTTTTTTTCTATTAATTAATTACAGAATTTAAATTAGAAGTTAAAGTTAAAAATAAAATAGTTAAAGGTGTTTGCATATAAAAAATTCTTAAGAAAGACTTTAAAACATAAATGAGAATCAAAAATATATTTTAAATAAATTTGAAATAAACTCGGCTGTTTACAGAGATTAAATTGATGAATTTATTTAATGAACTCATATCTCAGATAGAATGTTCCTACCCTTTTTTTTAAAGAAATTAAAAGAAATTTAGTTGAAACGCAAATTTTTAAAATAAATTGCCACTTGTCTGCTTTAAAATTTCTTTGGAATCTTTGACTTTTACCTTTTTCACCACTGTTGATGGGTGCCATTAACAAAATTCTACAGGCCAATTATAGTAAATGCGCAATTTTAGTAAACATAGTCTTTTTGCATTGGCACACCATTTTTATGCATTTCATATCCTCCTAATAATAGCACAAACCTCAAGCAACCAAAGTACCTCCTTTAATAGATCACGTTCACCTAGCGTTTATTAGTGTGGCAGACTGTATAAACAAATGCATGCTTAGGTGTAGATCGCTACATCTCTGGACTTTTCTCCTTTCCATTTGCAAGTACAGTTAGTAGTATCGCATACGAGGGTTGCCTTTTATATTTCGGGATTTGGCAACCCTAGTGTTGCAATCTGCCAACTGACAGCACTATCGTAAAGCTTGACATTTTTGAGGTTATACGTACTCAGAACGTTTTAACATACGAGCGCTATTTGTGTTGTTTACAGTAACTTAAAAGATTCATCTCGCCCAAAAAATGAAATTAAATCGTGAACATTTTCGTGCGATTATTTTTTACAACTTTCGACGTGGATTAACTCAACAACAGTGCATCGATGAACTTAATTCAATTTTTGGCGATGAAGCTCCATCAAGGACCAGTGGGTATCGATGGTATGGCGAATTCAACCGAGGTCGTAGTTCACTCCAAGACGTATTTCGTGAAGGTCGTCCAAAATCAGTTGTTGTTCCGGAAACCATTGATGCTGTCCGCCAACTGATATTGCAAGATCGTCATATGACCTATCGTAAGATTGAGACTACCTTAGGCATTAGTGGGACCAGCATACATTCAATATTGCATTAACATTTGACTGTCAAAAAAATTTGTTCGCGTTGGATCCCACACAATTTGTCAATTGCTCAAAAAAAGGCTCAAAATCGCTCAAAAAAAGGCTTCGACAATTGGTTCAAACTCATGCAAAAGTGTATAGATCTTAATGGGGAATATTTTGAAAAACAATAAAGCGATTTTCGATGATTTTGTTTTTGTTCTCTAATCCCGAAATATAAAAGGCAACCCTCGTATGACCATTAAGCCAAAAACTCTGAGGGCCTTTATTACAACTTGCCGTTAACTAAAGGGAGGATTTTGACGGGCAGATAAATTGTTAATTATTATAATAAGTGGACAATAAGGTAGAAGTGAGCGTTAAGCTAAAGAGAGAATCGTCCTAACTTTTAAAGTTAAGTTTATGTTAGAACTTGCCATATTATATATTATTTTCAATATAAGCAAAATGAGGAAACACAACAACAAAAAAGGTGGCCCTTCGTTGCCACTGCTTTTGAAAAAAAACTTGTTTAATTGAGCAGTGTTATCGACATTGCTCCGGCACTGCCATATTTTTGAAAACAGTTAACTTTATTTTATCTGTAAGTTTTAATAACGAAGAGAGTTAGATGTGACTTTAAAGTTCACTAAACTTAATTACAGTTGACACATATTTCAAGAGCTTGAGAGCTTAAAATCATAATTCAACATAGAAATATTGTTGCAATGAAATATTTTTAGTATAATTTGATTCATAATTTTGTGGCATTTATTTCTAAATATGATTTCCTGTATAAGTCCGTATCGGCTATGACTTACATAATCCATTCGATTAGTTAAATGTATTACAAATTTTTCTGACAAATTTAGCCGTATGGCGTCAATGGTTGCTTGAATATTGAATATTCCAATGCTTCAAGACTTGTTTTCAAAAAAAAAAAAAAATCACCCTTTCAAATAAGATATACTGGATCAAGTGCAAATTCCTGTTGTTTGATAAATTTATGACAGAAATCTATCCAAATGATCAAAAACAGTTTCAAATAAATTTTATTTGTATTTTTTTTTTATTCTAAAATCTAAAATATCCCCAACAATAGCAGTTGAAAAAAAAAAACCTGACGAAATTTAAGAACACCTCTGTCGAATATTTAATTTTTTTAAGTGAGCAATTAAATGGTTATTAATGATATAGATTTTATTTAAAAGATTATCCAAAAATAAAAATAAAACATTCTTACATAATAACGAATGAAAAATTGAGATCTTTGTTGGCAAGGCATTAAACGTTTTTTTTGTTAGCAGATAATATTTCATGCAAATCTGTAGGGAATCAAACTATTTTAGGCACATTGCTCTTTATAAAGATGAAAAGGGGCGTGGCATTTTTAATTCAAAATAAATATAATCAGCAATGAGTATTCAAAAAGATGAGTAGAGTCGAAGTATACTTATAATTTCTGATACTTATACGCATTCATACTTTTTTTGATATCATACTCATACTACTCATATTCAAAGTTTGAAGTACTCATCGTACTCATACTTAACAATACGCATGATCTTGTTGATTTCAACTCTTCATGACTCAACATTTACAGGAATCACAAAATAAGTATGATTCGCGTACGAACACTATAATACTCATTAGAAGGTTGTGTGTTTGCCTTGCTTGCTGCCTTTGTCTTTTTCTTTACTCTTTTTTTTTTGTAAACACAACAACAACTAAGAGTGTAAATTTTGATTAATGATTCGAGTGATTCGAATCATTTATGAGTATTATAAATTTATGAATCTGAGTGAGTAGGCGTATGAATCAAACATATTTCGAATGTTATGAGTTTGATGTCAACGTTGTACTCATACTCATTGCAACCTGTACTTATAAATCAATGTTGTAGTGAGTACGAATTAATCAGAGTAGTTGAATTTCAATACTGTTGACTCACTCATATTCAACATATCATGAGTACTTATGAGTACCGAAAAAACGATTCATTAATGATCTCTGATTCATAGTCTTTTAAGTTCTAATTTTGCGCAGCTTTATTGAGAAAATTATTCGAGTATTAAGTTGTTCTGCAACAGCGGTCTAGTTGTTGACATATATTTTACAACCATATTTTGCTGAACTCAACAATTTATTGTCACATAACATACATACATATATAATTGGCCATTACAACCTTTCAGTCAGGATTACGGCCTAGCTTCTCACACCACTCATGTTGTGGATGCTGATTTTATACATGAGTGGCGGGACCTACAGTTTAACGTCGACCCCGAACGACAGATTTTGAGAAACGTTTTCATGGCAGATTTATTTACTCTCAGAGTTTTTGCCAGAAATCTGCTGAGAGGAAGTCGCCGAAGAAATATTTATTTTTTTTCATATTTCGTTTTGATGTCTGGCCTGGGGCTTGAACACGGGCTGTACGTCTAATAAGCGAACACCTACTAGACTACAATTGTCACATAAATTATTAGTGGATAAATCCTGTTATATACATATATAATTAAAATTTTTAAATATTTATGAGTAAACTCTATTAAAATAAGTCATCATTTGAATAGTAACGGTTTGTTTATTTAAAACATTTTATGTAAATGAGATTTTGTTTTTTTTTAACAAATATTTACAGTTTTATTTGAAACTATTTTAACAATTCCTTTTTATACAATACAATTTGTAATTTGCTTTTGTTTTTTTTATTTGTTTCTTATTTCATATGCAAATTTCCCATGCCATTGTCTAATTCCATGTGGCTGTGCATTATTACCAGTCACATCATTTAAACATCTGAACCCAATTCAAACACCTCACACCACTATACTGACGTACGTCAGTTGTATTTAAAACTGAAATGCCGCTGGAAAAAAAATAAAAAAAAATTTCATAACGAAGAACCTTTAATTTTCGCAGTTTCACAATTTATTTCTTTTCAGATGTAAATTTTTTTTAAAACTTTTTTTTTTGCAAAAATTTTAAGAGGATTGTGCAATAAATGCGTAGGCTTGAGTGCACATTAATTAATTTTTTTGAATATTTTTTTGTTAAATTTTTCTAGATTTTAATTTGTGTTTTATTTTGTTTTTTTTTACAATTCAACTTTGTTTCTGTATATTTTAATTTATTTATTGCTGTTGTTATTCTTTTTCTTTTTTTTTGCTATTTTGCATAAATTACGAGATTCAAATTGTTTTATTACGCTGAAATTGTATTTGTTTTGAAGTTTTTTTTTTGTTTAAGTCGTTATGGAAATGATTTAAAATAGTTCACTGAACTTGAATTTTTCCGTTACAATTCGAAATGTACCTGTAACACAATGTTTTTGATGTCGTCAATTGGTCTGGTGTGATGACACTGTGTTACACAAAATCAAAACTTTGTATCGCGTATGTTGTATTGAATACACTTGGTTGCTTGTGAACGCTCAATGCTATGCTGTATTGTGTATTTCGTACATTCCAAATGTCTCTTCTTATTCTTCTTCATAATTTTTGGCATTCAAACAATTTGATAGCACGAAACCAATACAACTTTTAAAAACATATGTGGACAATTCACACGACTTTGTATCGTGTATGTTGTATTGAATACATTTCTTTCTTTGTGAACGCTCAATGCTATGCTGTATTGTGTATTTCGTGGCATTCAAACAATTTGATAGCCCGAAACCAACACAACATATAAAAACATATACACATTTTTTTCATTCACAAAATTTGGTAGCACGAAACCAATACAACTTTAAAAAACATATGGAAAAAATGTGTATAAGTGTATCGGATTTTTATATGAAAATTATCAACAACAATCATAAACTGTTGTATGTTCCTCCAACAATACAATGAATACAACGATACAACGGCTTGTGTGAATTGACCAGTGGAAAAAATGTGTATAAGTGTATCGGATTTTGATATGAAAATTATCAACAACAAACATACACTGTTGTATATTCGTCCAACAATACACTCAATACAACGATACAATGGCTTGTGTGAATTGACCAATTAACTGTAATTTAGTATTAAGTCAGAATCTGTTATTATAGTTTAATTAAATCGTTAAGCAAAGTATAGTTAAGTTAATGTAAAGTCTCGAAATGTTCGTGCATATTTTACTAGTTTTACTACTCTCATGGTAGTTTCACTGATTAGAATTGGATTCTCTACTTTCATCTTGGAAATTTTTATCTTTTTCTGTAGGACTCTTACTACAGATAGTGCTATGGTTGCCAGCAATGCCTTTAAGTTAGATACTGATGACTCAAAAATGTTGAACGGAATAGGCAGGGTTTTGAAGTCAGACTTTCTTAAAGGTTGCCCTTCCACTGTACTATGGTCATGGCTATTCTGAAATCAGCGTAATGCTTGTTGAGTAATGGGATTTTCTTTGAAAATTTCCTTAATATCCGTTCTTGTTCATCAACGACCACTGCAGCGTATTAGGCCATACTGGAAGCAGTGTAATACTTGTTAGCTGAGGAGATTTTATATGAAAATCTTGTGATTCCATGATTATGAAATTTTCTTTAAATATTTCTTTATTTATTATCCTGAAATTTCCTCAATATCCGTACTTGTTCATCAACGACCACTTCAGCGAATTAGGCCATACTGGAAGCAGTGTAATACTTGTTAGCTGAGGAGATTTTGTGTGTAAATCTTGTGATTCCATGATGATGGAATTTTCTTTAAATATTTCTTTATTTACAAGGACAGTTAGACTGCATCCAAGGTCTCAATCACTGTACGTTTTCGTTCAACGCATCAACAACCACTGCAGCGTATATCAGATGGTAATCATGGCCATACTGAAGGCAGTGTAATGGTTTGTTCTTATTTTACCTAAAAATCTTATAATATCATGAGGATGGGATTTTCTTCCAAAATGCCTTGATTTTTTAGGACAGCTAGACTATATCCAAGGTCTTCAATGACCACTTTAGCACTGGTTTGTCGTGGCCTTACTGAAAGCAGTATAATGGTTTGTTGACTGATAAGATTTTTCTTGAAAATCTTTTGATTTACACGGACAGTGTATTATTAACGTTACCTCGACATCTACTGGCGTTCATAAATTTCGAAAGCTACTCAAGGAAATTTTGAGACTATTTAAAGGTAACTCCTATATAGGGTTAAAAATCTAGAGATCTTGCCGAAAATTGCTTTGATAATGGGCTGGCACAGAGACCATAGTCTCATAGAGCTCACAATCCCAGTGTTACAGTGTATAAGTATTCTATTTACCTCAGTTAAACTGTGTTTTCTTTTCGTTTCTTGTATTGAGAGGCTCATTTGTTGGCAGACAATCCCAGTAACGTTTAACACAGAACTCTCGACTGCCAGCACTGAATGGCATGTTAAAGTAGGTAGGCCCCAATGGAGTATTCCAGTGTCAGTCACTGGTGACTGATAAGGCGGTCAATGTGTTAATAAAGACTTCACTGTTATTTTGGGAAAATATTTGTTCAATATTACCCTATCTTCAGAGGTAGCAGAGACATTCATCGCATTGTCGCGTTTCTCGTGGGACACTGATCTATTGGAAGCTATAACGATAGTCTCGGCATATCCCCGCGTATTTTTTACAAGGGTTGTTACTTTGATAGGAGGGGAGTATCGTACGCTTTGCCATAAAAAGGCGGTCGTTCTTTTGACCCCTCATTTCCTGTCATCTATCACTCATCTCTCTATAATATAGATCATCGCAATACATACATACATACATACATAATTGGCCATTACAACCCCTCAGTCAGGATTACGGCCAAGCTTCTCAACACCACTCATGTTGTGTGTGTGTTAATTTCACACATGATTGGCGGGACCTACAATTTAAAAGTCGACTCCGAACGACAGATTTTTTAGAAATTTTTCATGGCAATTTTATTTACTCTCAGAGTTTTTGCCAGAAATCTGCTGAGAGGAAGTCGCCGAAGAAATATTTTTTTTTCATATTTCGTTTTGATGTCTGACCGGGGATTTGAACCGTGTCTTCACGTCTAATAAGCTAACACACTACCTACTAGACTACGGCGATTTCAATACATACATACATAATCAGTCAGTATTACGACTTATCACGCCACTTATGTTGTGTGTGTTAATTTCATACATAAGTGGTGGGACGAACAGTTTAAAGTCGACTCCGAACTTCAGATTTATTGAGAAACTTTTTCATGGCAGGTTTATTTACTCTTAGAGTTTTTGCCAGAAATTTGCTGAGAGGAAGTCGCCGAAGAAATATTTTTTTTTTCATACTCCGTTTTGATGTCTGGCCTGCGACTCGAACCCCGGCTTTACGTCTAATAAGCGAACACACTACCTACTAGACTACGGCGACTTCTATCTGTACTCTTTCCTTTAATTACACGGCCATCCAAAGCACTATTGCTTTTCTAGTGCGACACTGCTCTAATGGAAGTCATCTTGATAGTCTCGGCAGCTCCTAGCATATCTGCTCTAGGGATTGCTACTCTGAGTAGTGGGAGGAAAATATCGTTCGCCTTGCCATAAAAAGGCGGTCTTTCTTGAACTCCCATTTTCTGTTATCAATCACTCCTCTCACTATTATAAAGATGATCGCAATAGTGAGAATAATTTTGGAGTCAGGAGAAATTGTCTTCTAAGGACTGTTCCAAATTTGATAATATTGACTTGCAATATCAGTAATGGACTTTATTCTTGTAGGAATTTATTTTCCATTGGAAGTTCCATCACTGTGAATTTGATACTTATTTTAAAAGAAAACTTGCTAAAGAAATTTTTTTGTTTTCTCATATGTTTCTAAGGAGTTGTTACGATTCAAAATTTTGTTGTTGGGTTTCTTATACCCTAAATTCCAAACTTAACTAGATTTCCCGTTTAAATATTCCTTGTTTGACGGCGATTAATTAATAAAATGTTTTTTTTTTTTTTATAACACTTTTAATGTGTTCTACTTTAATTATTATTATTTTTTATTATTTCAGATTTATTTGTTTTTCTATTGTTCTTTTTTTTCTCTTCTAAAACTCGGCTTAATTGGTGCTAAAACTCTATACGCTGTATATTTAAAGCCTGTCATATACGTCCAGCATTAAACATTTTCAATCAACAAGTTTTATTTCTAAATCTACCTCGATTGTATTGTATTCTCCTAATAATATGGTAATCGCTAGTAATAAAAATAATGAACCGGATTAAAAAAAATATAAAATAAAATAAGATAACGATTGCCATCTAAAATCAAATCAATTAAGTTATCTAACGTTTTAGATCAATATGTTATCGATTGCCAGTTTTAACGCCTAAAAAAAATCATATTAATTTATCGATTTACAACCAGTTTAAATAATTTCAATATAATTTCATAAATTTTATTTAAAAATAATCAAAAGAAGAAAACAAATTTAATTGTAATAAATGTTGTCACTATTTAACATTTCTTTGTTTGTTTTCAGTTTTTAATTTTTATTTCGTTTTCATTTTCTAAAATTTATGTTAATGATGAGGATTTTTTCACAATTAATTCGTTTTTATCGCATTCGATATTAGTGTGGTATTGTATTTATAAAGTACTGTTAAAGATGGGGTTTTTTTTTAATTTGCGATATGACTTCTAGACTAAAAACAATTATAGAACAATGATTATTTAATTAAAACTTATTCATAAATTAGCATGCACCTACACCATGCAAAGTGGTAATCAGAGGCCTATCAATTGCTACGGCTATTCGAGCCCCAGGTTATGCTGTATTGTGTATTTCGTATTTCAAATGTCTTCTTCTTATTCTTCTTCATAATGTTTGGCATTCAAACAATTTGATAGCACGAAACCAATACGACTTTTTAAAAACATATGTGGGCAATTCACACAACTTTGTATCGTGTATGTTGTATTGAATACACTTGGTTGTTTGTGAACGCTCAATGCAATGCTGTATTGTGTATATCGTGGCATTCAAACAAATTGATAGCACGAAACCAACACGACTTTTTAAAAACATATGAACAAAATGTGTATAAGTGTATCGGATTTTTATATGAAAATTATCAACAACAATACAATGAATACAACGATACAACGGCTTGTGTGAATTGACCAATTAAAAAAATGTGTATAAGTGCATCGGATTTTTACATGAAAATTATCAACAACAAGCATACACTGTTGTATATTCTTCCAACAATACACTCAATACAACGATACAACGGCTTGTGTAAATTGACCAATTAACTGTAATCTAGTGTTGGGTCAGAATCTGTTATTATAGTTTCACGAAGATTTTTTTTAGTACAATGTGTAGTGTACATTCGTCGTGTAACTTCTTTAAGCCAGTATTTGGAAGACAATTTAAATAAAGCTTAGCTTATAATCGCCTATCAATCAGTAATACTCAGATCCATCTCTTACGAACCCCAACCCGATGCCCGCCGTCTTCTATTATATATATATGTTCCTCTTACTCCTCTAGGGAACATAGGGCCGCTGGTTTCGGTAATAACAGTTATTTAAGACGTATAGCTTATTAGGCTGTAGCGTCCGATCCTGGTATTAGGGCTGTCAACATCGCACACTGTCGCGATTTCATATAACGAGTGGCCAAAAATAGAAGGAGTAATAGTAGAGTAATGAAATTTGGCACACCTATATTAATTGGTAAAACATAATTATACTTAAAATTTGGTCATTTAAACTCGAAGGATTCGTGTCCTTCCCATATATCCTGAAATTAAAAATTACTATAACTTGGAAGAAAAAAAAGATATGTTAATAAAATTTGGTACACTTATTAGTTTTAACATGCTTAATATTTCCTCCAAATTTCGTTCAATTTGGAGCAAGGATACGCCCACCTTAAAAATGTCCTTTTTCAAAAAAGTATCAAAAAGACATAAAAAAGTTGAATATATACTTTTTTTGAATCGGAAATTATGATTTAAATGTTTTACTAACTCATTAAAATTTAATTTTCTCACATTCCGTATATCCTTAGAAAATTATAAGGATAAATTTTTACCATAGCTGAATTACTAATTAAACAATATTTTATTAAACGATTTAAAATTCGTTTATATATATTAAAATACTTAAATTTATACATATAAGTGAAAAGATACTTATACTTGGTTCCTAATTGAATTTATTTATGTTTAAATATAAAAAATCGATGATCTAGAAAAATTTACACCACTTCCTCAACTCAGTTTCAAAACTACTTTTTCCACGTCGATATTTTGTCCAATTATTACTAATTTTTAAAAGAATGAATTTTAGTTAGTCCTTCTCTATATCTGCTAGAAATCTTTGAATACGATTTTCCACAAATTGTACAATATGGTGCAATACATTTGTTGTATTATTTTTCTTAAGCTGCACCCATTGCTCAAAAATATCACGAATCTGCAATGATGCTGACAGTAAAAACATTTATAACGCCCACAAAAGCAGTCAGAAGCAGCTGAAATTTATATATGTTAAAGTACACACTTGTGACAATAAAATATCAAAAAATTTCAAAAGTGATATTGGGTGTTTTTTTTTAATTCACTACTGAAGTTAATAAATGTATGAAAATCTTAATTTTTTAAGACCTGTACTTTGGCTAAGGATATTTCACATATGATTAATATTTGTAAACAATTATAGCGTTGTAATTACAATTACATACCTGGATTACAATTCTATCACAAATAATTTAGTCATTACCAAAAGAATTTTTGAATTTTGACTATGACAAAAATATGTCAAATTTCAAGTTTTCGCACAAATTTTCTATATTGCATGGGAATTCTTAACTTTGAGATACAATAACTAAAAAACTACGCAAAAGTTTATAAAAAAATTTTACATACCAACTAATTGAAGTGTTTTCTATAAGATAAAGGTAAAAAAATATTGAATTTCCCACATTGACTTTAACCATTTTTGGCCACGCTCGCGACAGTGTGCATCGCCTCCAGGCATGCAGATTGTCGGGATTTAGCCGTGCAAGTATTAAGGTTATACCGCCCATGGTCGGTCGTCAGAGCCTCGTCAGCGTGACAGGGGACACCAATCCCTTGAAGGACAGTGGGTGAGGTTGACATTGGAAAGAAGTGGCTGTGTGAAAAAGAACGCCCCTTTTGAATGTTTTACTTTCTCATTAGTCCCCCCTCTTCTATTAATATCTGAGATTTATTAGGGAAATTCCGATTCATATACAGGTAGTCTTATAAGAGTTCCGTGACCTAGAATCAACTGACTAGTATACTTAGGTACCGTGTTCATAACTTTTGATATGCTATCTGGTATAGATGTTTCGATTGCCTTAATTAAATTGAGCGTCTTCTACTTAGCTTGCAGCACTACGACATGAGCAGTATTCTAGACTTATCTGGATAAGAAGAAGACTTTGTTATAATTGTTACTTGAATATTATGGCCATCCATCGCATATGACTGTCTTGATATGACTTCTGATTGTAAATCTCAGAAGAAAGAAAAAACTATCCTTCAACTCATGTCTTAATTCCTAATGTGTGTGAAGATAAATTTAAATTTAACTAGCAAAGACAAGAACCAAAAATTTTAACAGAGCTAATGTTAGAGTTAACTGAGCAATGTTAAGTGGTTAACAGAAAATACGAAAAATAGTCCAGGAAGAAATCACCCAAATAGAGGATATCAGGGACTTGCTGCAGATATCCCACTATATACAAATTGTAGCCTAAGGTGTCCCTAAGCCCTTTTGGGCTTCAAATATACCCTATGTTAACAGTGCATTATCCGTCATCCTACCCAGATACTGTTAACATAGAGTATATTTGAAGCCCAATATCTCAAGTTCCAAAATTATTTGGGATATATCACTTATTGAGTTTTATTAGGGACAACTTAGGCTACAATTTGTATATAGTGGGATATGTGCAGCAAGTCCCATTTTTCCACAATATCCATCATCCGTCATCCTACCCAGGCACTGCTAACATTGGGTACATTTAAGCTCAATATCTCCAGTACCAAAATTATACAAAATATACAACTTATTGGGTTTATTAGGGACACCTTAGGCTACAATTTGTATATAGTGGGACATGTGCAGCAAGTCCCTGATATTTTATATTTTGGTGATTTATTCCTTGACTATTTTTCATATTTTCTGTTAACCACTTAACATTGCTCTGTTAGCTCTAACATTAGCTCTGTTAATATTTTTGGTTCGTGTCTTTGGTAGTAAAATTTTAATTTATCTTCACACACATCTTCTGATTGTAAATCTCAGAAGAAAGAAAAAACTAACCTTAAACTCATGTCTTAATTCCTAGCTCTTGCCATAAAGCAGCGAAAGTAGGTTATTGCCTTTCGTTTCCTGTCGTCTTTGTTTGAATTAAGGCAATGTTACGCCAATAGCGTAGTTTATTTTGGACCCAGAATTGTATTCTATGGAAACTATTTGAATACCCGTCCTTTAGCCCCTGGGCTTTCAGTATCCATTCCCCAGCCTAAAGCATATCCTATTTACTTAATTCAAAAACTTCCATCTCCTCTATTATTCTCTCTCCTTTAGGACGTAGTACAATGGGACAACTTGACCTCCGGGTACTGTACTTTTCTAAACCTAACCCTATAGTACAGGTTCAATCCAATCGTTCAGACCTTGTTGTAAGATAGGGGTGGTGATGAGGGAATACTGTGAATTCGAATGATGCGCTATACAAGTATGTAAATGATGCTTAAGGTACGGCCACGTCTAAAAAATATTTGACACAAAACGTAAAATATTTGTTTGCCATAATGTGACCACTAAATTATTTTGCGTGGCAAACAGAAAAATCGTTGTTTTCGGGCAAATAAAAATATTTGCCGTCAAACAAAAATGTTTTAAATGTGACCACCCAGTGTCAAATATTTTCATGATTTTGGGGCAAATATTTATTTGCTCTTACATATTTTTCGTAAGGGCAAACAGAGGCAAATAACAGCTGATTATGGCTGTGTTGTCTATTAGAAAAACTAAATCACCAATATCGTAATAAATGAAATACGATTTTAAGTAAATAAATAATTTGTTTTATGCAAACCTTTTATTTATTTATTTATTTTTCATTATATACGTATAAATACTTGGGTGTCCGCATATACATATGTATGTACTTTCAGAGTCTGAAATTTAAATACACATGAATGCATATATCAATTGCTATACAAAGCTATTCAAAATAGAAAAAATGTTTTGTATGTATGATGAGTAAAGGCAAATAATTTTTCAATATAATAACAATTTTTTAATTACGTATTTAATATGTATTATGTGAAGGCGTCGTAGTCTAGTTAGAACTAAAATTAATGATTTATTTTATATATATTCGATTTGGAATTTTTAGATTTAACATCTATTTTAAGACGTGTACATCATTTTAGCGATATTCAAATATAGTAATTGGCTACACTTGAAAAATGAAAACATTTGTTTATGTTAATTTTATTGTGATTAAAAACAGAATTTTTCTGTTTTTTTTCTTCCTTTATGCACTGAACCCATTTTCAAAGCCATAGTCGTCTTTCTTTTTTCCCTTCGCAAAATATCACTGACGATTCGCAGCACAAAACGCGAAAATATTTGTCTTCCATTATGAACGAAAATCTGTATATGTATTTTTTTTTCAACAAACATTTATTTTCTGTCAAACATGTGTTTTGTGGCAAATATTTTTTAAGTGGACCATACGGCAAACATGTTTACAAATACTTTTGTTTGCCGCTATTTGATGAAACAAAAATGGGAAAATAAATGTGCGTAGTGTGACACAAAACAAGGGAAAACAAAATTGTGGCAAACATTTGACATATCTGACCGTACCTTTAGGCTTTGCTTCACCGAAAAGACAGTAAATTTTTAGTGGATGTTGTTAGGTGAAGGGTGACAGCTCTATTTAAAGTCAAACCTCACTTGAGCTGCGATATGGCGGAAGTTTTGATTAACCGACCTCCATAATAAGCATCGGGATTTTCCATTTTTGCTAGAAACAAGCTGTAAAACAGCGTGAAACTTAATGATGCAGGGATTGATCCGATATCATGTATTATTGAGAAAAGATAGCCAAAATGAGTGATATAAGTATAACCTCTGCAGAAGTCATTTGAAGGTTCGCTGATGACCGTCTTTATGTTTTTGAAATTTTTTTAATCGATCCTCCTATAAATGCTTACAAATTTTAAATAATTTTTTTTATTTTTTTTATTTCAGCTTGCCGCTTTATCCCCCCCCCCCGCCGCCATTTTATAAGTAACTAAGCCCAGCAAAGATTTGCATCGGCTGTAAAAATGCTATTACAACGACGAAAGAATTTGCCAACGCTGCCATTATTGTCCATATTTTTCCTCATCTGCACGATAAAATGCATCAACACAGAAGTTTATACCGCTCTGGCGGAAATGGAAGAGCTGTTAGAGACTGAATCTGTATTAATTAGTAATTTAGAGGGGTTTATTAAAGTAGAACAACAAAAATTGGATTATTTAAAAACGTAAGTAACACTTTTCTCTTCCAATATTTTTTGTTTTCTTTTATTCTCACAATTAATTTATTATCACACCATAACTATCTATGCATTTAAACTGGTTTTATAAGTTAAGCTGCTTTGACATTTATTTGGAATATCAACTATTTATTGTTGCATAGTGTCACAGCGAGTAGTTTTTCAAGATTAAAATATGATTTCAAAAACATATGCAAAATGATGACATGATGTATGATGTTTATGTCATCACACTCACTTAAATTATCACAAAAAAACAAGAACAGAAAAAAACATACAAATTTGTTGAACAAATTAAATAGAATCAAATTATTGTCAGGGGCGATATATTATTTTTAATTCGAAGATTAACTGCTATTTTTAAAAGTTAATTTAGTTCTTGTTTCGGTAACTCAAATAAAAGTTTTCTGCTTAAAATGTTGATTTATTATCTCGAAATTAAAGTTGTTGTAGATTTATTCTAAGATTTTGTTGTTGTTGTTATTATTTTCTATTGAATCTAAATACCTCTACCTCGTTTGCTATATACAAGTCTTCTTTAGGGAATGGCTTTCAAGAGTGCTATGCGTTGTCTTGATTTCTTGGTTAAAAAATACACCAAAGTTTCAGAAATAATACTTTCCTAATGTGAACTAGGGCACGTTGAATTTGCAGTCAAATATGACGACTAATTACAGTTCAACTGGAATGGATGTAGCCGCTATCCTCATACTTTTATGACTAAATGGAGAATATTAATGAAGAACTATTTCATCTTTAATCTGAATTACTTGCCAATAATGTATGAATAATTCGTTTTCGAATTGTATTAAAAACTACAGGGTATTCCTGTTCGTCTTTTGATGTTCTTGCTCTTCTGTAGATGGAGATGGTCATCATGGCCAATGAAAATATCATAACAATTTGTCTGGCAACGCTAAATTACACTGTAATGCTGGCACGCGGAATCCCTAAAGAAATGTTGAAAACTACAACACTTCGTCCTGTATTGTTAATCCACAATAGTTAGTATGTTATACTTTGGTTAGTATGTTTAAAAGACTAAGGCCCTTTTTCTCAATGTGTCGACAAACTGCCAGTTACTAAATGTCGACATAAATTTATTAGACTAATAAACTGTCCGTTAACAATTTTGGTTTTCTCAATATACCGACAAAAACATTATTTTCATTTGGCAATACCTCTCAAAATTGTTTTGAAAGTTGGGAACCCTGTCTTCAAATGACAATTTATTAACATAAATCAGCTGTTTTCCAATAGTGAAAAAAATAACACAAAATAAAATCAAGAAAACAAATATTTTAAAAATGCATTATCATCCATGTCATGATAAACTCTTTCAACATTTACTTGGAACTCATGTTCTTCGAGTTCATCCTCCATCAAATTAATGTTTATTCCTCTATTAAACATATTGCCACATAAAAAATATGAACAGCAGTCAGCTGATTGAATTTATCTGTATGACAAATAAATAACCGGCAGATGAGTGCTGGTTAGTTTTGCGACAAAATAGAAGCAAATGAGACATTGAGAAAACCAAATTTCTTTAATCTGCAGTTTTTCGTTGGGAAAAAAGATAATCGCCTAATGAGAAAACAGCCCTAAGGGCCATTATTACAACTTGTCGTTAAAGTTCGGGTTAGTTAAAGGTACCTTTAGCTAAAGGGAACTGGAAAGTTACCTTTAACTTATTTTCGTTATTACAACTTACAGATAAAATTTTTGCAAAAATATGGCAGTCCGGAAGCAATGTCGATAAAACTGCTCAATTTTACAAGTTTTTTTTTTAACGCAGTGGCAACCGCGGGCTTTGTTTTTTTGTTGTATATGCTCATTTTGTTAAAATTTGAAGTTGCCACAATGAAAATAATATATAATATGGCAACTTCAAACATAAAGTGACCTTTAAATGTTAAAGGTAGGATGATCCTCCCTTTAGCTTAACGATCACTTCTATCTTATTGGGTACTCATAATAATGAAAAACAATTTATCTGCCCGTTAAAATCCTCTCTTTAGTTAAAGGCAAGTTGTAATAAGGGCCATTATTACAACTTATCGGGAATTGTGTAATCTTTAGACTGCACCCATTATGTGCTATGTATTAGATGAGCGAAGCCAATTACAAGCTGCATTGTCCCAGATATCATAAGCAATTAGAGTATGAAATTGCCATGAATATTTCATTCAGCATATCTACTATGATTTCTACTGCCCACCACTCGTAGACTCATCAGATAGTAATTTTACTGGTAAAAAAGTTTCGATTGTTTTCGTTGTCTTAATTATATCTAAGCTGAGATTATAAATTAAATATTTCTTATATTTTTGTTAGCTTTTTCGTCAGAAACGCTGTTAAACTATCTATTTGTTTTAGTAATTTATTGGTTTTGAATTTATAAAACTAAAATCTCAGATTGCACGTCGAGGGAAAGGTGTAGTTTAGACTAACTAATTATCATAATTAATGAAATAGATTTAATTTTGTCGGGATGTACATATGTATGTACTAGATTTCACTTAATTAAATACACCTTTCTTTAGAAATTTATCCGCTTTATCTATACCGCACGAGCGTCTTTTTATTGTCATGCTTTAGAATCTTGTATAACAGCTGAGTAGTGGACTAGTTGATCAGTAAAAGTATTGAAGTCTTTTCTGTTTCTTAATTTAATTTTTTTGCAAGATCCATTCATTTTAAATTGATATTCTTACGACATTTCTCGCTAAATTTTGTCGTATTCTTTATCATGAAGAAAAACCTTTCAAAACTATTATAACTTACAGCTGGGCCAGGTAAAATATGTCATTTTTAAATATCTATCATGTGATATCTTGTCTTTGTATTTTTCCCATTCACGTAAATATGCTTGCCCCGAGAGATGTAACAAAGACCAGCTGGATTGTGTAGGATACCGATCAGAGGGAATTTCTTACCAGAAATAATTTATTATCCTTCAACTATTCAAGATATTTTCTAATGAAAGCAATTTTTATTTATTTAGGGCCATTATTATAACTTGTCGTTAACTAACGGGAGGATTTTAACGGGCAGATAAATTGTTTTCCATAATTATGAGTACCCAATAAGATAGAAGTGAGCGTTAAGCTAAAGGAAGGATCATCCTACCTTTAACTTTTAAAGTTAAATTTATGTTAAAACTTGCCATCTTCTAATATATAAAATTCTCGTGTCACGGTGTTAGTGGTTAAACTCCTCCGAAATGGATCGACCAATTTTCATGAAATTTTGTATGCATATCGGGTAGGTCTGAGAATCGGACAACATCTATTTTTCATATCCCTAAACGTTAAGAGGGCGTGGCAAATCGTTAAAATTGAATATGTAGATACATATTGATCGTAGACGAATAAAATTTGGTGGGTAAATTCGTATAGTCGATATCGACAAATTCTATAACTCTTAACCATTCTTTTTTATTCGAAATCTTATCAGGTTTAGATGGTTTAAAAAAAAATTCAATATAGCAAAAAGTAGGCGTGGCAAACCTTTAAAATTGAATATTTAGGGACATAGTGATCGTAGACGAATGTAATTTGGTGGGTAAGTTCGTAGAGTCGATGTCGACAAACTCCCCAAAAATGGGCGTGGCAATTCTTTTCTTTAAGAGATACCTATAAGTCAGCTAATTCGATGGTTTATAACTATATATGTACATACATATACAAACATGTATGTCTGTTAGTTTTTGTTTTGGAACGAGTACAACAACTACAACTTCGTCAGCGCTATTACAATAAATTATTACAATAAATATATAATGTGACCTGTTTTGGGCAATAAAATAAATCAATTTTGGGCGGGACGAAGTTCGCCGGGTCAATTAGTATTATATATTATTTTCAATATGGCAAACAAAATGAGCAAATACAACAAAAAGAAAAGAAGCCCGCCGTTGCCACTGCGTTGAAAAAGAACTTGTTTAATTGTCGATAATGTCGATAACACTGCTCCGGCATTGCCATATTTTTGAAAACAGTTAACTTTATTTTATCTGTAAGTTGTAATAACGAAAATAAGTTAAAGGTGACTTTAAAGTTCACTTTAGCTAAAGTTACCTTTAACTAAACCCAACTTTAACGGTAAGTTGTAATAATGGCCCTTAGTCTGGTATTCTTTTTTTAAAAATATTTTTTTTTATTTAAAATTTAAAGACATTTAAAATTTTTTAAAACCAAAACAAATAAAATAATATAAATTCTTTATTTCCATTACGAGAGAACACATTTAATTTAATTGTTCAAATACATCCCCAAACAGGGAATACAAAATTATTTCAAAATATTTTTCAATTATTTGTTGTTGTTGCGTGTTTTTCTTTCGATCGCAATTCTTGTTTTATTTTTATTTGAAGTCCATTTCGTTAATAACCACTGGCGCTGAAGCAAACACATTGCCAGCCCACCTGGAGTACAAATATTAGCATTGGGGGATTGTAAATAACAACAACAACAACAAGAGTACTACATGAATTGGTAATAAAATTAGTACAACAGTTGAAACTGTTGCATGTTGAAGTTTGTGAGTGTGTGTGTTTATGTGAATTCCTTGCAGTGTTTTAAAAGAATGAATTCTTCAAAAGCTAAACATAAGGACATACTGTGTTTTTTTAATGGAATTTAAACACAAACTTTTAAACAGCCATTGTGATGGAAATTGTTTTAGTAGTTGAAAGCTATCAATGCAACTAATGTTGAGTTTATCATCAAATCATATGTGATTTTTTTGAATTGCCAACAGATGTTCTTTTGCAAATTGATAGTAAAGTTAGGATAGAGTTGGTGACGAAAGCAATATACCCGAAACGGAGTTTCTTAAACTATTAGCGCATTCAACGATATATGTATATGCCAGCCAAGATCAACGACTTCTTCTTAAGTAGTTGAGGATATATGCAATACTAACGCAGCGACATGGTACGTGTACCTTTCGTGGTAAATGCTACGAACTGCGAGAACGTGTATGTTTTGTGGTACAAATATTGAAGCAAAAATGGAGAATTTTTTTGTATTTGCAACTGCTATCTCCTTGACTTTACACAGTTTTAGTCTTTTATATAATATTTTTTCATTTAACTTTGCAACTATGTATCTACACGCACGCACTCCCTTAAGGTCGAACAACATTCACTCTATTCCCACTTATTTCTAGGTCAATCCACTGTTCTACTGTTGCCTGGATTGAAGAAACGCAGGCTTTCCGTTACGTATTGTTACGCTTATATCCTTTTAAAAACATTTAAAATATGAGTTCGTAGATTGCAAATAAAATAGAAATAAATTCATGTTTAGTTTTAAATCAATTCTTTATTGTTCGCTCAATTCACTGTGTTACCTGTAGCAACTTGATTTAAACAACAACAATTTGATTTGTTTGTTATTATTCTTTACACTCTTCCGCGTACACAATTATAATTGTTCAATAGATGTTTATAACGCAGATCTTCAAACCATAATTGTTCTCTTCACACGCAAAGCGTCTGCACACAAGCCTGACTGAATTCTTTCTGATCCCGTTTCCTGCTTTGTCTTCTTGCCTTTTATATCGCTGGGTAAACAGTCTGATGAATGCTTTCGAAGGAGCATGACTTTGCCTTTCGCGAACTCTCTCTAAATGTAAAATGTTGTTCGTTATTGTTGTTTGTGTATTTTGTTTACGTTTGTCTTTGCAGTGTTGGTGTTGCTTGTTTACCCCTTTTTTATACTGAGGGGTCTGAGTATTCTTGTAAAGAAGTTTCTTTCCGCATTGTCAAGGGCTTCACGGTCTGCTCTTTTAGTATACATAAGCCGTATGTCAGAAAGGTCTTGATTACCGTTTTATATAATTTAAGTCTGTGATCGGTTGGTATGTTTTTCCCCTTTTGAAGTCGACGTACGCCATATTTTTGTCGACCATAAGGTAGCCTTCTTTAGTTCCATAAGGAATCGTGTTTTTGTTGCAAAGTCTGTATTACTGCGAAACTGATATGGCTATGCAGAATGATGAATATTCTAGTGATATGATGATGTTCAGGCGAAAGGGGTCGGGTCTTTGATGAGGGTATTAGCGAAAGTCGTTGTCTACGTTGGAAGGACTAGATTGAGGAAGCCCTGTCAACGCTTACATACATACATACTTACATAATTGACCATTACAACCCTTCAGTCAGGACAACGGCCTAGCATCTCACACCACTCATGTTGTGTGCGTTAATTTTGTACTTGAGTGGCGGGACCTACAGTTTAACGTCGACTCCGAACGGCAGATTTTTGAGAAACTTTTTCATGTCAGGTTTATTTACACTCAGAGTTTTTGCCAGAAATCTGCTGAGAGGAAGTCGCCGAAGAAATATTATTGTTTTCATATTTCGTTTTGATGTCTGACCTGGGGTTTGAACCCGGGCTTTAGGCCTAAGTATTTAAAGCTACCAAGCTATTTGAATTGAAAGTTATCATAGTTTAATTTAGATCTGAAGCATCTGAAGAAATTTCTTAAGTCCATAAGCTTAGCTTACCCCGGAATTAGTTGAAAATGCTTCAGCTGCTGGTTGTAGTCTATGAAGATGTGGGCGGTGTTGAGCCCATATTTGATGACTTTTTCTAATGTTTGCTGAAAAATGCAAGTGTGATATAAATAGAAACAGAGACTACTCTGGTGTAGTCCCTTTCGAATATCATAAGAGAACAAACTACATATTGTGACAGATATTGTTCGGTTTTCCTAAGGATTGCATTCCTTTAAAGTACTGTTGTTGCGTGCATGTATTGCGTTTTGAAGTCTTTTTGATGTTAGTCAGTCAGTTAAATGTCAGTAAAAAACAAATTTTCTTAGTCAGATGGCACGAGCCACAGTTAAGAAAAAAGAATGTAAAAATACGACTCATTGTCATTGTCATCATTATCTTCATGATTTCATTTCTTTCTTAATAATCATCATAAAAACAAATGCTACAAGGAAAAGAAAAGAGAAAAACAAAACATCATATTGAGAGGAAACAAATGTAGGCTGATACACACACATACTGTACTGTACTGTATCAAAGAGTACAATGAAAAGGATGAGAATAAAAGGTGTTAGTGTGTGTAGTAAATAAATACTCTTCTTATATGAGAGGGGAAAATAAAAAAAAAACAAAACAGGACAACAGTTTTGCTTTTCTTTTTTTTTTTTGTGAAACAGCTGACAGCTGTTTGGATCCTGTTCTTTGAACAATAACAAGCAATACCAGCAGAGCCACCACAATACATACTTATGTACACACATGTATGTATGTATATACTCCTGCTCTGTGTTTCTCTCTTTAATTGCAATTAAACATACGTCGTCGTCATACAACTTCTTGATTAACGGAAATAATAATAACAACAACAGAAATAAAATTGAAAGGAAGAGATCCTTTTTATAATATCATTACGATATTCATAATTTAAATAATAAAAGGAGAGAGAAAAAGAGATAGACAGGGAGAGATATTGAAAGTGTTTTATTTTGTCTTGAAATTCCTTTGAAAATTTTTTGCCTCTACCACATCCGTTTTATTTTGCTTTATTGCAGCGAGTGAGTGAATGAATGAGGGTCAGAGAGTATTTATTATTACCGTTGTTTTTTTTTGCTGTTGTTTGAAGTACTATTTGAGTAGTTTTTTTTTCAACAGGGTGAGAATGCTTTGATGTGAACAATAATTTGTTTTTCAGGAAATTTGTTAAATTAGACGATTTTCTTTTTGTTCTTAAATCTCTTTATAGTGCTCCATTAACTATTTATTATTGCTATTACTATTAATTCAAACTTAATAAGAGGCTTGAGCCTACTAACTACTTAATATTTTGGCTTTTTATCGGCCAAAGTCATGTTCATTGCCAAATTTCGTTGGTTGGTTTGCTTGCTGGTTGCTCTTCTAGTATTTATTCACAATCCTTCCTTTCTATTTCGCAACGCTTCGTTAGCTCCTAATATGGCATGAACTTAATGGTCGCTTTCATTCCATGTTTGAGTGTAATAATTTGAGCATTGGAATTCCCAGCAAAAATAATTTTATTTATTTAAAGGGCTACACTCCTATAAAATTCGATGAAAGGACAGTCAAAACCGTTAATGGAAATAGTGAAACCATTAAGAGCTTAGTAGTCTAGTAGGTAGTACATTGGCCTATTAGACGGGATGCCACGGTTGGAACTCTAGCTCAGACCTCTCCAATAAAAGGAAGTATGAAAATAAAAAAATGTTTTTTCGGCGGCTCTCAGCAGATCTGTTTTTCGGAGTCGACATTAAACTATAGGTCCCGCTACTCATTTATAAAATTAACACACACAACACAACTGTGAGAAACTAGGTCTAAGGCTGACTGATTGTATTTGCAAATTACATACATATGTATGTATTAAGAGCCTATTTTCTTACTGTCATAGTCTTTAGAAGGTTGTTAATATGAAGCCAATTTAATATTTGAAACGTTACTTTTCTTTTGAGATTGTGGACAATTAAATGTCGCTGTGGTTAAGTGTCATCCTGCAAAGAATTTCTCAGAAAATCTGCAAGTGACCTGTTTTAATTGAATTGGAAGCAATTTCCTTATTGATGTGATCAAAGTTTGCGGCTTTAGATATTTCCGATGTTTATACAGACTGATTTACACGATGTCTTTTAGTTGTTAGCTTATTAGATAAGTTTTATCAACCTTCTTTTTTAAGACTTGAAAAAAATATTTTTTCGTAGACTTGCTCTCACCAGATTTCTGGCAAAAACTCTGAAAGTCAAATAAAATTGTCATGAAAAGATCTGTTAAAAAATCTGTCCTTTGGAATCTACTTTAAACTGTAATTCTAGTCACCCATACATATAAAAGTAATACACACGGCTAGAACGTAATCCTGACTGAAGGTTTGTAATGATCATGCATGTATCCATTCTAGGAAAAATCAACTGTAAGTGAATACAAAACGTCCTTCAGCACTTACACTTTTGATAAAGCGTTTTATATGTGTACCATTCAAAGTAGTAGATTTGGCAAACCACACAATGATAAAAAGAATAATAATAACAACAGTTAGGCCCTGGAAATTATCAGATAGAAATTAAATGATTTATAAATAGAGCGAAGACTGATGCTGCCAGTCAATTGCAGTCAAAAGCACAACTTATAAACACTGTTGTATCAAACACTGAGTAGTTTGACTTTTTTTGGTAGAAAAATGTTGTAAATGACATTATAAAGTGTATATAAAATTATATATGTACATATATATAAAAGTTGTCGTACTCGTAGTCTAGTAAGTAGTGTGTTGGGTTATTATGCGGTGATTCTCAAAAATTTGTTGTACGGAGGCGATTTTATCTAGTCACGCATGGATAAAATTAAGAAAGTTGCTGATGTGAGAAGCTATGTTGTAATCCTAGACCTGGACCTAGTTTCTCACACCACTTATGTTGTGTACGTTAATTTTATACATGAGTGGCGAGACCTACAGTTTAACGTCGACTCCGAACAAAAGATTTTTTTGAGAAACTTTTTCATGGCAGATTTATTTATTCTCAGAGTTTTTGCCAGAAATCTGCTGAGAAGATGTCGCCGAAGAAATATTTTTTTTTTCATATTTTCGTTTTGATGTCTCACCTGGAGTTTGAACCCAGGCTTTACGTCTAATAATCCAACACACTACCTACTAGACTACGGCGACTACATAAATAGCATAAACAGTAACTATGTAATTTCTAGTTCCTTTTCTGGCAGAAACTTATGGTGATGAAAGTGAAGTTGTACCTTCATTAATATCTAGTTTTTGTTCTCCTAAAAGAATTTCCCACGCAACACAGCCCAGATGTGATTTATGAAATTAAGAAACCCATGTATTCAGCTTAATGAAACTTATACTTCATGCTTATGCTATGGGTTGCCTTAAGCCATTGTCTGGCTTGAGTTTCTTTTCAAATTGATTTGTAAATTTCAATTTAAAAACTATTTTGAATGCTATTTTAAAGGGAAAAACCATACCGATTTATCCATAGAGATTTATCATTTCATTTGTTATACGAATTACACCCACACCCACAACCACATTTGACAATGTGAAATTAGATATTCACGAGAAAATCTATTCAAAATACAAATTCAAAAAGGACGAATGAAATGCAGTTCTTAAGAAGTCATCTTAAAGTGAGAAACATCCGTGTGCATTTCAAAAAAAAAAAAAAAAAATGTGAGGGGGGGGGTCAACAAAGCAGACAAACCAGCCTGTGCTTGAGTTTGGTTTGGTTTTCAAATAGAAGAAAGGGGTGGATTGGAAAAAGTAACGGTCGTTTTATTTATTCAATGATAATCCTGCTGTTTTTAAAAATATAAAGGAACGCTTAAATTATTTTTCATATACGAGTACATATATTTTAATAACGTTTATTTGCTTGTTTATATGTTTGTTTGTTCAAGTACGTATATAAAGAGTATCGTTTGTTATATTGTGGGTATGTATGTAAGCCACTGTTGAAATAAGACGACAAAATAAAATCGAAAAAAAAAATGGCAACGAAGTTAATAAAAGCCGGCTGCGTTTGCGTTTTTACTACAGAAATAATAATTTTTCTTTTTTGTTGTTGTTTTTGTTTTTGTTTTCAACCCTCATTTTAAATACGAATTGGAATGCTTAACAGAAAATAACACGAGTCAACGACTGACTGTGGCTGGCTGACTTGACAGTATATTATGAGCGAGAGTTTTTAAAATTTTTTGTTCCTCGTTTTTCTTTTTCTTGCTGCTGCGCCTCTATCCACAAGGAGCAGATGTTTCCTTAAGCGGAACGCGCCAACCTTTATTACTTTTAAAAGTGTATAAGTATAGGTACATACATACATGTATGTGTGTATGTGTTGCATTCTACCAAATGTTGCATGTTGTTGATACCCGTTGGTGGTGGTGGTGGTAGTTATGGAGCTAAGCTCTAAGGTTCACTGCATGGATGGTTGGATTTTTAACGTATTTTTACCAACCAATTCCATACATATTGTTGTAGTTGTAGTTATTGCTGCTTTCTGTTCTGAGTCGTATAGTTGAGCTGTGCAGAATAAAATTCAGAGTGTCTCGCTATAAGCATTGGCTTCAGCAATATCAGTCTTTAAACATTATTCGGAGAGTGAACACGATTTTTTAAAATAAAAAAAAACACAATTTTTTTTCTCTTAAGAATTTTTAATAAAAAACAACAACGACAAAAAAACAGAGAAATTAAATGTGAAAAACCATGTCAAAACACAATTACACAAATCCGGCTTTTTGCCAAAACAGTGAATTTTATCCGATACCTTCGGCGAACAATAAAGAGAATATCGAATCGATTTATAATCGTAGTTTACAAGTGAATTTCAATACGAGCTCATCATCATCGCATTATGATAAACGCGAAGGTCCATTGCGCATGCAACGAAGCATGTCAACGCGTTCGGTGGCCGTTAAAAGAAATTTAAACGAATGTACACCTGCTGCCAGCTATCAGCAACAAAGGCAGCAACAGCCACCATCAAGACGTTCTACAACAGCAAGTCAAAACTCAAACTCTTTCGAAACACGTTGTGGCTCTGGACGTTTTGCTTTAGTGCCCGTGGAAGATTTAACGCCAACCCATAACAAACGTTATGCCATAGTGCCAGGCAGCACGCTGTCTTCCACTGTGTTAAATAGCCGTCGTTATGCCAGGTCACAAGATGATTTGGATCGTTATTCTTCACAAAGCCAACTGGATCGTGAAGAAGAGCCGCATTCTTTTCATGAAGATCCTGCCGGCAATACCTATACCAGTTTGCCGCCCATTTTAGATCATCAATTGCCAGCCAAACGCAAGGTTTCCTTACCAAGTCGTCAAAACTCCACACAAAACTTACAGCAGCAGCAACATCTGCAGCAGCAACCGCAACAAACGAAAATCAAACATGCCTTTTCCAGTGATTTCGGCAGTAAAACATTTCTTATTGTGGATAAAAACTCCAATCAACGCTATCAAATGGTGCCCACCGCCGAGGATGAGGAACTGGTGGACGATAATCATGAAATCATACAAATGCACAATGGCAAGGCTCATCGTTATGCCATGATACCCGCAGAAGATAACGAAGACGAAGAGTTTCAAGACAGACAGGCAGAAGAAGAAACCTGCCTTAGCAATACAGACTTGAATCGCAGTGAAAACTTTTTGCCTCGCGGCTATGAATCGACTAATCGCAGTTCCATGCGCACTTCTACACCACAAAAAGGCACTTCTTTGTCAAATTTAAACTCTTATCCCAATACGCCATTAAAAAATCCCCAGGCTACAAAAATGTTGCATGAATTACTTTCCACGCCACCGCGTAAAACATCCATTAAAACACCGCCGCACAGGCAAATGCAGTATACAACACCTCGGCAAATGTACACTTCACAGAGAGACTTGAGACTGCAGTATACCCCCCAACAAAGCCATCATCATGTACAAAATGGCGTCGTACAGCAATCAGCAGCCTCGCCACCACCACCACCCCTATTGCCGCGTAAAAATTCCCAATTGTCTCCTCAAAGGCTGCACTACGAAACGGTTAAGCCCGTAATGCCACTACAATCGGATCGTACTATGGCGGTTATACAACCACGTTTAGCAGGTTCACGTATACATCCACAATTGCAGGAGGAAGATGAGGACGGGGAGGAGGAGGAGGACGTGAATTGTGATAGTCGACAGAAAAAGTCTCGCATTGCAGCCACATATCCTGAGAAAATTGCTAATGCCACCATTACTTTAGCTATTGTATCGCTAATGTTGGTCTTGGGTAGTTCCATGAATTCGGCTCTGATCGTTTATATGATTGCTCATGTAAGTATTGGTAGCGAAATTTCTGTTTTGCAATTGAAATTCAAAGGCGATAAAGCGAAAACAAAATTATCGAAATAGCATTGTAATCGAGAGTCGGAGAAGGGGAAAGAGCCTTCTCTTTCCTCAAGAGAATAACTTGAGTCTCATTTTAGAGTAAAAGTGATATGAAAATTATCCTCATTCAGTACACACTTTGTAGATGATGGGAAAGCATACATTCGGCATTACGAGGGTCAAGAGAGTACATATCTGAAAAAACCCTTTTATTCCAGAACTTTTTTGTTGTTATTAAAACAGTAACTAATCGAATAACTGGCACGATTTAATCTCGTAAAAGATTTATAGGACATGTTTAGAACATAATCTCTGTGTTGAAGGTCCATACTTTTTCTTCCGTTTCTTACCACCTCCTCTCTCTCTCTTTCCTACCTCCTCTTCTTTTCCAATTTCCCTATTCCCTACACTATCCTATCTCTTTCTCTCTCTCTCTTTTCTAGGACAAAATAACAATGGGTATTGTATTTGTCCCAATATAACCTAACCTACCCTCTGGCACATACTCGATAAGTGAGGTTAGGTTAGATTAAATAGGTAGCTGGCTCAAAAAGCATTGCCCACTTAGGTTCTATAAGATTCTGATGTAATATCCATGCAACTCCATACGGTCACTCGAACTTATGATTACTTCAGGCTGTACACGGGCAATGGTGGCTTGAAAATTGGTTTACAATTGGCCAATTCACACGACTTTGTATCGTGTATGTTGTATTAAATACACTTCGTTGTTTGTGAACGCTCAATGCTATGCTGTATTGTGTATTTCGTATTCCAAATGTCTTCTTCTTATTCTTTTTCATAATTTTTGGCATTCAAACAATTTGATAGCACGAAAGCAATACAACTTTTAAAAACATATGAAAAACGTGTGTATAAGTGTATTGGATTTTTATATGAAAATTATCAACAACAAGCATACACTATCGTATATTCGTCCAACAATACACTCAATACAACGATACAACGGCTTGTGTGAATTGACCAATTGTTTCAGGAGTTGCTGGTATTGCCGTTATCAATCAATGAGTTATCATAACCTCATTAAAAATAATTCAGAGACGTTAAATCGCATGAGTGAGAGAGTAAGTGAAGAGAACGATTATCAAACACGTTGTAAGAGAAACTGAATCATCTTGTTGAGACCAAATAGAAACAAGGATTCAAACAGCAGGGCTCCTTAGCACAGGCCTAACATCGTAATTTCAACTCCTTGCACATTTCGACAGACATAAGAACCGACGATGCCGTTAGCATGTTAAACGTATAAAACAGTTGATATTAATGAATGTAATGGTGATTCGTAAACAGCTCGAGGGTTGCCTTCCCTCCAAATATAGCGATTTTTCCCCCATTTAATCGGGAACACAATTCATTGATGAAAATATAACGCAAACAAAGTTCGTTTAGGTTTAATTCCTGTAAAAGTAGTATTTGATAGGCACGTAAGCCAAGTTCCTTTCATGTTCATCTTCAACAAGTTGCAAACGACAACGAATCGACATTTTCCTTCAAACTCCACCTTACAGTCTTCAGTCTTTGTCTTGTTAATGTATTGACTCGAGAACTGCTCAAGCTCAAACATGATTTGCAAAACCTTACTGTTCAGAAATGTTTGACATTCTCAGCTATCAAACCAAAATTGTAGATCTCGATCGTCCTTACCCTGTCGCTGTAGTCTACTAGGTAGTGTGTTGGCTTATTAGACGTGAGGCCACGGTTCAAATCACAGGTTAGACATCTCCAACAAAACGAAATATAAAAAAATATTTTTAAGGCGTCTTCCCCTCAGCAGATTTCTGGCATAAACTGTGAGAGTAAATAAAATTATCAGGAAAAGTTTCTCAAAAAAATCTGTCGTTCGGCGTCGACTTTAAACTGTAGGTCACGCCACTCATGTATAAAATTAACGTAGATACGAATCATACTCATTATTTCTGATACTTATACGCATTCATACTTATTTTAATATCATACTCATACCACTCATATTCAAAGTTTGAATTACTCATTGTACTCATACTTAACAATACGCATGATGTTGTTGATTTCGACTCTCCTTTACTCAACCTTTACAAGAATCACAAAATAAATATGATTCGCATACGAACACTACAATACTCACTAGAAGGTGTGTGTGTTTGCATTGCTCACTGTCTTTCTCTTTTTCTTTCTTTTGTTTTTTGTAAATGCAACAACAACTAAGACTGTAAATTTTATTGATTGATTCGAATCACTCGAATCATTTATGAGTATTATAAGTGTTTTCCTAAATTTAGGAATCTGAAACATATTTCGAATGTTATGAGTTTGATGTCAACATTGTACTCATACTCATTGCAATCTGTACTTACAAATCAATATTGTAGTGAGTACGAATGAATCAGAGCAGTAGCAGAATTTCAATACTGTCGGCTCACTCATACTCAAAATTTCATGAGTGCTTATGAGTAGCGAAAAAACGATTCATTGCTAATCTCTATTATGCATGTATGACACTTCGAAAAAAACTATCGATATGTAGAGGGAATGCTAAGTTAAGCTGGAGGGTATTCACAGTCTTATATTCTCACGATGTCTCTAGCTCTTTCGGTTTTTTTAGTTTTTCAATCAGCGAAAGAAATTGGAAATAAATTACATTTCTCTTCGCTTCAATGGTCTCGCTTATCGCTTGTGGTCTTCATTGTAATCTCGTGTGTTAATATTTTGTAATTTTAAATGTTAAATATCCTCCCTATTTCTCTCTCTCTCTCTCCTAGATGGGAAAATCATTTTATTTACAGTTCAGTTTAGTGGCCGCCATAAGCGGTGTTGGTTTAGGTTTCCTCGGCTTTCGTTCGCGTCATTGTGAATGGCTGCCTAATCGCAGCTATACATCGGGTTATATTCTGGTAACCATGTTCTGTCTTCTCAAGTGCTGCGGTCTTCTGGTGATTTTAGTATTTGATCCTTATCCAGGCTTACCGTTACATGATGTCACCACGGGCATAATTTTGGGTCTCTCAACGTTTACCATGTTCTTCATCGGTTTGGGTGTAATAGGCACTCTATGGTGCTATCGTCCACCACCAGATAATCGTGTGGATGTTGTTTAAATTTTGTAATAAATTTAGTTTTAAGGGTTTAGAATGTAGTTTTTAAAAATAATTTTTATTTCTTTTATTTTTAATAACATTTACAATCTGTCATGAACAGCTAAAATACCAAAAAAAAAAAACATCAGAAAGAAAAAGAAGAAAAATGCATTTATTTTATTTTATAGCATAAAAGCTTATTTAAGCTTAACTCTCCTCTCCGTTTAATGTTGTTTAAACAATTTTGAAAAGACTGTACATTTTTTAATTTAAGTTTTTAGATTTAATTAATATGTGTGTATGTATTTATTAAAACAAATATGTAGGTGATCATAAATAAGGTTGTATTTTTTTCTGTAGAATTATAATTATTTAAGTATTTATGTATGTATGACGTAATTTATATGATAAAAATTGTATTGCATTTAACTACGAACAAGTATGAATTTAATGAATTTATAAACTAATTTAAGCAAATTTTGTTGTGTATTTATTTTTTATTTGTAATAATAAATGTTGTATACTTTATAAAAGAAAATAAAATAAATAAAGAAATGATAACCGAAAGGATAAAAAAATATCGTGGAGGACAGAGAAAAGTTCTTGCAAATGTTTCCTTTATCCCTTTGGGGAAATCTAATTATTTGCCTGTATAAGTTTTGTGTCCTGCAAATGTACATACATAATTGGCCATTACAACCCTTCAGTCAGGATTACGACCTAGATTCTCAACACCACTCATGTTGTGTGCGTTAATTTCACACATGGTGGCGCTACGTACAGTTTAACGTCGACTCCGAACGATAGATTTTGAGAAACTTTTTCATGGCAGGTTTATTTACTCTGAGAGTTTTTGCCAGAAATCTTCGGAGAGAAAGTCGTCGAAAAAATATTTTTTCATATTTTCATTTTGATGCTTGACCTGGGGTTCGAACCGCGACCTTACTGTCTAATAAGCCGAAACACTACCTACTAGACTACGGCGACTACATAATCGTTTCTTCATTATATGTAAATAAAACAAAATTTCAAGCAATATGACAGTAACGTTGTTGTCCAAACACTTAATCGTAATACGTTAACTGCCAACTACGAGGTAACGCGTAGATTACGTTCCCTTCTAGGTTGCCAATTACGAGTTATCTCGTACTCACTAAACCTGTCATTTTTGTGTAGCTACGAATAAAATCGTATTATATCAGTGCTGGTAACGATAAATGGCTTCTGGGAAAAGAACGAACATTTCAATGTTGGCTTGCGTGGCCAGTTTTCTGAAAATTGCCGTGGCAATCAGCGTGTTAACCAACATTAAGCGAATAGAGGGACCTTATGCCAATAGCAAAAATGTAGATTGATATGAACATCTGAGCCATAATTTCAGGTTTCATCACCCTGGATGAGCTCTCTTATTGGCGTTTTCACCGTCATTTTATATTTGGTTTCCACAGATTGAGCTCATCGTCTGGTAATCCTTATTAAGTAAACGATACTTGAACCCGATCTGAATCATGGTTTTATAACAATAGTGTCGTATAAATCCAATTATAATAAGAGTTTATACCTTCCAGAGAACGTCATCCTAGTATTCCTCCTGATGGATTGTATTTTAGATTGTTCCTTGCTTTACTCTTTTGCCATGAATTCAAACTAAACAAATGTCTATGAAGACTGGCAATGTGCGAATCCCGGTATCAGAGTATGCAAAGCGGAATTAGACGCATATTTATTGATAGCCAAGCGTCGTATTCTAGTAGGTAGTGTGTTGGCTTGTTAAACATGAGGTCCCAGGTCAGACATCTATAACAAAACGAAATATGATAAAATATTTCTTCTGCGACTTCCAGTCAGCAGATTTATGGTAAATACTCTGAGAGTAAATCCAAATTGCCATAAAAAAGTTTCTCAAAAATCGGTTGTTCGGAGTCAAATTTAAACTGTAGGTCCCGCCACTTATGTATGTAATTAATACACACAACGTAAGTGGTGGTAGAAGCTAGGATGCAATCCTGACTGAAGGGTTGTAATGACCAATTCTGTATATGTATATGTAAAGCGACTATTAGATCTCCGCGTACACACTAATAATTGATCGTTATAACGGAGTTCTTCAAACCGCAATTATTCCCTTCACAAGCAACGCGTCTTCACACAAGACAGAGTGAATTCTTTCTGATCTCGTTGTCTGCTTTGTCTTGCCTTTTATATCGCTGGTCTGATGAATGCTCTCGAAGGAGGATGACTTTGCCTTCGCGAAATCTCTGTAAATGTAAACATGTTGTTTTCGCTATTGTTGTTTGTGTATTTTGTTTACGTTTGTTCTTGCAGTGTTGTTGTTGCCTGTTTGTTTACTTTGTTTATCCCCTTTTTTATACTGATGTTGTTGCTATATTTTTATTTATTCGTCGATCATGTAAACAAGCCCATTGTTTTGTTTTTGCAGCTTTTGTTTATCATTATAATAACACCATTTCCATATACGTAACAGTATCATTTGTATTCGGTAGAGGTTCTGGAACGATTTCTGCAACTAAAAAATGTTGGGACGCTTTGATGTATTAATATTAGTTTTACTTTACTTGAGTGCCCGGACTTGATTCACTTTTCACTGTCTGTAATGGTTGGTTGTTTTTACTGCTAATGGCTTAACTTTTGAAATTACTAACGGAGTGGCTCTTGAGTTTGAAAACAATCTTCATCCTCCTTGAAGGCAAAGATTCTATTTAGAGTAGAAGTTAGTCCCATTGTGATACCACAAGTTAAACTCCAAACGGGGGATTAAACAGTCCTTATAGTCCTTTAGTTTTTATTTTCTCCTCAATTATTAAGTTTTTTTAATGTTTTTTTATTTTCTCTCTTTATTTTTCCAGTAAAATGATTGAATACCAAAGAGAGCATGCCGAAGCAGCTGCCGATATAACCAGTTACGTTTCAAATCCCATTAACGCCTATTTACTTACAAAACGTTTAACCACTGACTGGAAACAAGTGGAAAATCTTATGGGCCATGATGTGGGTGCAGGTAATGTTTTATATTTGGAAAGAAAAAAAAGAATTTTTTTTATTTACTTATCGATTACCGATTACGATTTTAGATTTCCTTACAAATATTACAAATTATCGCAATATTTTGAAATTCCCCTCCGATGAGGATTTAAATGGTGCTGCCGTAGCATTAATGCGTTTACAAGACACCTACAATTTGGATACATCCAGCTTGGCTAAAGGTGAACTAAATGGCATACAATATAGGTGAGTTCTTTAAACACATTTTTTTATGATTTCTAACAAATGAAAGGACATCCATCCATTCATTGTGTTTTTTTTATGAAATTAAATTGATTTCTTTAAATTAAAACTTTTTTTGTTGTTATTTGTTCTTGTATTTTTGTGTTGTTGTCTTTAGTACGGAAATGTCATCGGACGATTGCTTTGAATTGGGTCGTCAGTCATATGTCAATCATGATTACTATCATACTGTTTTATGGATGAGTGAAGCAATGACCAGAATGTTGGATGAGCCCAGAAATCGTACGCTGGCATTTACAAAAGCTGACATTTTAGAATATTTGGCATTCTCAACATACAAACAAGGTTAGTGGAGGAGAATTTAATTTTTTTTTATTAAATTTAAATCATAATTTAATCATACGCACACACACATTTCATTCATACAAAATAAATTTGCCATGCATGTACGAGTACTTAGTAGAAGTAGAGTTTATATAGGGTGTTTTTTATAGAGGTATAGAACTTTAAGTTGCAATAAAACAACGATGGATTATTCGATTGACATGAATTTTATTTATCCGAAAGATAATCTTGTGGCATTACATTTTAAATATGATTTCTGGCATATGACCGCCACGGCTGGCGCGGATGTAGTCCAATCTGGACGTCCAATTTTCGATGACTTTCTCCAACATTTGTGGCCGTATATCGGCAATAACACGGCGAATGTTGTCTTCCAAATGGTCAAGCGTTTGTGGCTTTACCGCATAGACCAATGACTTTACATAGCCCCACAGAAAGTAGTCTAGCGGTGTTAAATCACAAGATCTTGGAGGCCAATTCACAGGTTCAAAACGTGAAATTAGGCGATCATCAAACGTGTCTTTCAATAAATCTATTGTGGCACGAGCTGTGTGACATGTTGCGCCGTCTTGTTGAAACCACATCTCCTGAACATCATGGTTATTCAATTCAGGAATGAAAAAGTTAGTAATCATGGCTCTATACCGATCACCATCGACTGTAAGGTTCTTCCTCAATGCTACGCTCTACAGCAACAATAGCTTCTTCTGTACACACCGTACAGCGTCTCTGGGGATGCGAGTTATCAATAAGACTAAACGTGGTGCGAAAACGTTCCATGGTTAATCGAATTAACTGCTCTGATGGACGATTTTGTCGACGATAAAATGGACGTAGTGCGCGATACGTTTTCCGCACAGAACCATTATTTTCGAAATAAAATTGCACTATTTGCAGGCGTTGTTCAGGCGTGAGTCTATTCATGATGAATTGCCAAACCAAACTGATAATAAATCACTTGACAGCTGTTAAATCGGTCGCCATCTTGAAAAATAATGCCAACTTAAAGTTCTATACCTCTATAAAAAACACCCTTTATGTAAGGAAAACGAATAAGTCGTTAGTTTTTCTGTTCCGTGCCGTATGTGTATTAAATATAAATAATGTAGTAGGTAGTGTGCGGGCTTACTAGACGTGAGCTCACGGTTCAAACCCCTTGTCAGACATCTTCGTCAAAACGAAATATGAAAAAATATTTCTCCGGCAACTTCCTTCTGGCAAAATCGCTGAATAATTTTGTCAAAACTACCATGATTAAGTTTCTCAAAAATCTGTTGTTTGGAGTCGACTTCAAACAGCAGGTCCTGCCACTTATGTAATACACACCAAACAAGTGGTGTGAGAAGTTATATCATAATCCTAATTCAAGGGTTATAATGACCAATATTTTTTTTTTTTTACAAAAGTACCATTTGATGCAAAAAAGTACTCTTTCAGTTATAGTTCAGTATCATTTGAAAATTTCAGTTTTGTTGTAACAGTTCGGCTGTTGCTTCCAGAAGCTTCTCCCTATATATAAGATATAAAAGGTTAGTGTTATTCATGCCTTTAGTTGGTTGTATGCCATGTGATTTGGTGAGGATGAGATGGGTAAGAGATGGGGTTGATTGTAGTTGGTTATGTAGGTGTGTTGACAACGTCATGTAGTCGGCAGTCCTAGGAAGTCCGCAGTTGTCCTTGGGTTCAGCCATAGGTCTATGGGTCGCAGAGTTGTCGGTTTTACTGGGCAGCTAAAGATATGCACCGTATCGTGTGGTGCCAGGTTGCATAAGGGGCAGGTATCCTGACTGACAGAGACGTACACCGCGAGTCATTGGATAATTGCAACACATGCAGAGAATTTAATTTTTCTATTTAATCTTTAGTTTACTACAGATGCCATATTTTTATTTCTTCAAAAGAACGGAAATAAAAAATTAACCACCCACTACAACATAAACATACATATTGAGCAGCTCAGCAGTCAGAGAACACAAATCGAAAAAACAAACATTTTTTGTTTCCTTTTTTCTTGCAAGTTTTGTGTGCATCCATCAACCCACGCAAAGACAAACACATTTTAAGTGCACATTTGAACATAATATCTTCTCTTAGAGTTTTTGCCAGAAATTTGCTGAGAGGAAGTCGCCGAAGAAATATTTTTCTTTTTCATATTTCGTTTTGATGTCTGGCCTGGGATTCGAACCCGGGCTTTACGTCTCTTAAGCCAACACACTACCTACTAGACTACGGCGACTCATATTCTTACTGGGTTCTAATAAGTACCGACATAATGCCATTATACCTCCTTAAACGATGTATACAATTCTTATTTGCCGAAATTTGCAGAGATTCTTGTTGAAGACGTTGAGATGTACTTCTTTTCAATCTATGCGCCTATAGACATATGTCCAGGGGTTAGTGTCTAAGATCTTTTGAAACACTTCTGGACAATACATTTGCAATTTTTGTTGTTATGCGATTCTTGAAGTTTAGACGATCGTCCAGATGTTTGATATTTCTTGAGAGGGAACGAACGAATCTCTATTATACATTTGAGTATAAATTCTATTTTTTTCTCTGTCAGATTTAGCTCAAAAAATTTCCCGTCAGTGATTTACTACGCTAAAGGCCGCCTCATCACACAACTGAACATCTTTAAAGTGTATTGGCTGATTAGCAGTATGTGGTGGTGTAAAGATCATGTCGTGTTGTAATAAAATAACCTTTTCGAGAATAATTCCTGGCTATTTTGATCAAATACCCAGATATGTACATACAATCTTAGCAATGATGAGAATATTTAAAGCGTTTTCATTTCAACGGTGTGCTTATGCTATTTTTTTGGCTTCACTGCTTTACATATATATATATCGTTTGATTGTGAAACATGTTTTGTGTTAATTTTCATATTTTATCTTCTCTGTAAATACCTTTTTACTATTTCGTTCTCTTTCTCCCTCTCTCTCTCTCTCCCTGGAATACAATGTTACTACTTTTATGAGCAACAGATGAAATAAAAAATGACTTGCTACACTTTAGTTCTGTTTTTCTTTTTATTATTTTTATATATACCCTGTAGTATATATAGTTTTTATATTATATAGTAAAGATATATATGTATGTATGTACCCATTCTATGGAAAATAGGTCATTGGTTAAAAGCATATTTGCTACTTTTCTCTCTCATTCTATCGTTCTCTCTTACTATTCTCAAAGGTATATAAGCTTTTATTATATTCATATAAAATGTTTTTTCCACCGGTCGGTCAGTGTTTTTCCTGTTTATTTTTCCTTTTTTTATGGTAGTCCTTCCAAATACATACATACCGACATGCATATGTATGCACCAAATACATATACATACATACCGAGATTTATTTCATTTTCATGTCAGTTTTAACAACCAGATTTTATTTACTGAAAACTCTTTACAAGTAATTTTTCTTTCTCTATTTTTCATTCATTCTCTTTATTTGGAGATTTTTTATTTTATTTTATTTTCTTTTTTTTTTCTCAATTTTTCTATACATTAAACGATTGAAATAAATCTGACTTGTATGTGTATACCCTACACCAACACATAATATCTGTTCGGTATACTAATGATTTACAATGTAACTGTTGCCCCTACATTCCTATGATTCGTATGTAGTGCCATCTATCACATCTAATCGTTGTAAAATCTTTACAAATACTACGATCTATATTACTAAAATTATATCTCGTATATCCGGTAGTCTCCGTATTTTTTTTTATCAATTACTGCCGGTCCTACGGTTGTCGGTTACTTTGCAAACACACTAAATTATCTCAATTACTAAATTTCTGGTATATCCGGTATTCTCCCAATTTTTATCATTTACTGCCGGTCCTACGGTTATCAGTAGACTATAATCCTGGATCCCATCAGCGAAGAGAACCTTACTATACTTAATTCATCGCAGGTCTTGGGTCATCAAAAGAAGATATCTTCTTATTTTATCATAGGATTTTAGTCTGAAACGTTTGGTCTCAGACAATGAAAAATATATACCGTTAGCTCACATTTTCTCCCTCAACACTGCTTTAACAGTCCCATTTCATTAAGCATGCTCCTTTAAGCTTGCTTGCAATAGAACAGTGTGCTGTTATTATCGAATATGCGCTCTGTTTTGTTTTAACGGTTTATACCAGAGATCAGCAATGAGAATTCAAAAAGATGAGTATATTCAAATCATACTCATAATTTCTGATACTTATACGCATTCATACTTATTTTAATATCATACTCATACTACTCATATTTAAAGTTTGAAGTACTCATCGTACTCTTGTGCCAATATCTGCTTTCGACCATAGCAAGCTTTCTCTCTAAAAAGCCTATGTAACCTCGAAATCAGCACAATACGCATTGCGAGTATTACTGGTGGTTTTCAATGGAGGGCTAAGGAGGGAACTGTCAGTCAATTGATTTATTAGATTGCGATGTTTTCAGAGATATTATTTGGATTTTTTCTCACATTATTAGCTTCGTGAGGATCAATCTTGCGACGGCAGATGTCAAGATCAGCAATGAGTATTCAAAAAGATGAGTAGATTCGAATCATACTCATAATTTTTGATACTTACATACAATCACACAAGTAACCAAACGCATCATGTTATTGATTTCGACTATCCATAACTCAACATATACAAGAATCACAAAATAAGTATGATTCGCGTACGAACACTACAGTACTCACTAGACTCTTTGTCTTTTTCTGTCTTCTTTGTAAATGCAACAACAACTAATAACTAAATTTTGATGAATGATTCGAATCACTCGTATCATTTATGAGTATTATAAGTATTTTTCTAAATTTATGAATCTGAATGAGTAGGCATAGGAATCAAACATATTTCGAATTATGATGAGTTTGATGTCAACATTGTACTCAAACTCATTGCAATCTGTACTTATAAATCAAAGTTGTAGTGAGTACGAATGAATCAGAGTAGTAGCAGAATTTCAATACTGTTGACTCACTCATACTCAAAATTTCATGAGTACTTATGAGTAGCGAAAAAACGATATGACTTGAGCGCTCATAGCGGCCCGTTGTGATGCCATTCCTCGTACTGGCCAAATTGTACCGAACTCATGGAAGAAGTTGGTTAGCACACGGGCTGCACCCAATTGATTTTCATGAGTTTAATTAAAAATTATTTTGTTTAACGATTAGGGCATCAAACAGTTGCTCATGACTAACTTTTCTTATTTGCATCGCATCGCATCGCTTGGTGGTAATCTTTTCTATGGTTTTGATTTTATTTCTACATTTAAAATCCTTTCAATTGTAAAGGTTTCATTTTAGTTTTTATTACTTTTGTTGTAAATTTTTCTTTTTTTTTGTTCTTGGAAAAACAAAATTTCTATTTTTCATTTCGAGTTTTTCGTGCGGAAACCACAATTTTGAATTCAGCTAAAAAACCTGAATATTTTACATTTTATTATGAAAGTCAGACAGACAGACAGATAAATATGTATGTATGTTTTTATTTAAGTTTCTTAAAATCAAAAAAATAAATTTCAATGTGATTTCGAAATGAAATACAAATAAAGAATGGCTTCGGAGAGTATATATGTTGGGATCAAACCAATAAATCTGTTGTTAACATAATAATAAGAAGTGAAGCATTTTGTAAAGAATTTTATTTGTATAAGGACAAGAGGATAGTGTATGCATGACAATGATTTGTATTTCTATTTATTTAAAGCGATAGAAATTTAAAGCTGAAAGTATTTTTAAAATGGGCAACTTTGGGGAGAAGCTTTCATTAAATTGAGTATTTCAAAAGAGATTGTTTTTGTTGCTGTTTTTTTTTTTAATTTTGACCAAGTTCGAACTATTGCTACGGAAATTTTGTCTTGAGTCTTCATGTACGATTAGAAGATGCTGTACGATATCCTTGTGAAGATACATACATACATACATATGTATGTCATGTAGTGATCTGTAATAACTTGGGACGCGAAGTCCTATGCCTGGTGTGCTGTTCATTGCCTCATGTAATTTCATTTCAGTGAATGGAGTGTTTGACTCCAAACCTAAAGATGACATATTCAAAATGGCAGAAGACAAATAATTTTCATCATTTTTTTCTTTGCTGATAGACCTTAATTTAATGTTCACTGTCGATGTTATGCTTTGCGTAAGATCAGAGAACTTCGTAGATAGATTATTAAAAGAAGATTAAGGGAACTTATTATCATTAATCATGATTAATTGTTTTCTGTCTTCTCCGTGTCAGTCCTCAATATCTCTCAGGTAGTGTATAGGCTCCTCAAAAACACCTCCTGCATAGAGCCCTATATTCTGGTAGAGATCCGTTCTTTGCATATTTATTTATATTTGATGGTTGGTGTCTTTACGGGTAATACATATGTCCGATCCTATACCCATACCAGAGATTAGCAATGAGTATTCAAAAAGATGAGTAGATTCGAATCATACTCATATTTTCTGATACTTATACGAATTCATACTTATTTTAATATTATACTCATACTACTCATATTCAAAGATTGAAGTACTCATTGTACTCATATTTAGCAATAAGTATGATGTTGTTGACTTGGACTCTCCTTTACTCAACATTTACAAGCATCAAAAAATAAATATGATTCGCGTACGAACACTACATTACTCACTAGAAGGTGTGTGTGTGTGTGTGTTTGCTTTGCTTGCTGTCTTTGTCTTTTTCTTTCTTCTTTTTTTTTTGTAAATGCAACAACAACTAAGGCTGTAAATTTTTGATGAATGATTCGAATCACTCGAATCATTTATGAGTCTTACTTACTTACTTAATTTTCCATAACAACCCGTTTAACGGATTTCGGCCTGCCGCAACACATCCTTCCAGGCGCCTCTGCTTCTTGCGCGCCTACGCCAGTTCGTCACACCAATCGATGACAGGGCTTCCTCGATTTGGTCCTTCCAACGGATACAAGGTCGTCCTCTTCGTCGACTTCCGCAGATTCCCGCATCAAACACCCGTCTCGCCGGAGCATCCTCCTCCATTCGAACGACATGGCCGAGCCAGCGCAGCCGCTGGATATTAATACGCTGTACAACGTCTATGTCGTTGAGGAGCTCATACAGCTCATTGTTGGATCGGATGCGCAAATCACCGCCAACTCGCACTGGACCGAAGATCTTACGTAGGACTTTTCTCTCTAACACTCTCAAGACTGCTGTATCAGTGCTTAATAGGGTCCATTCCTCTGCGCTATAAAGAAGCGCGGGTAGGATGAGCGTCTTGTAGACTCTTATTTTTGTCTTACGAGAAAGGTCACTGCTACTCAATTGCCTATTGAGACCATGGTAGCACATGTTGGCAAGAGTGATCCTGCGCTTGATCTCCAGACTGACATCATTTTTGCTGGTAACGGCGGAGCCAAGATAAATATCGCAAGTAAATTAATATCGAAAGTATAGATATCAGCCGTAATCTGAGATCCACGCCGCATGTCTCTACTTGTCGATAACATATACTTCGTTTTGCCCTCATTTACTGCCAGATTCATCTTAGTGGACTATAGAACTATTACTGCGTAGACTTAGAAGAACTATTACCGCGGAAAATACTGAAAAAATTTTCAGGAGTTATAAAGAAATACAAACTGTAGTGTAATTGAACAGAACTGTCTAAGTAACAAGGTCTTCGTTAAAAGTTATATGCAACAGAGTTATACCTTCTCGAGTTCATTTTTTAAATGTAGTGCTGGACATGGATTTAAGAAATGCAACGCTTACCAACAGTGATATAACATGGTGCCCAGATACTATTCTGGCAAATCTTAGATTGTATCGTGTATGTTGTATTGAATACGCTTGGTTGTTTGTGAACGCTTAATGCTATGCTATGTATTGTTTACTTCGTATTCCAAATGTCTCCTTCTTATTCTTCTTCATAATTTTTGGCATTCAAAGAATTTTATAGCACGATACCAATACAACTTTTTAAATAGATATGAAAAAATGTGTATAAGTGTATCGGATTTTTACATGAAAATTATCAACAACAAGTTTACACTGTTGTATATTCGTCCGAAAATACAATGAATACAACGATACAAGGGCTTGTGTGAATTGACCAAATATTTTACTGATAGTGTAAAGGCTCCTCAAAAAAATATGTCTTACATAGAACCATTTATTCTGGTACACATCAGTCCCATATATACGATGGAAGTGTCAGTATCTTTGCAGATAATACATATGTATGCCCGTTTAGGATGATAAAATAATGTATTTATCCTGCTGGACATATAAAAGGGCACGTCCTATTTCGGAGTTTTTTTGGTTACCTTACTGAGTTTACAATTTAAAAATTTTTTGTTTTATGCCAATTTATGTCTACACATTTATTTCATTTTATTATTTTGTTCTTGCCTTAAAAAGCATATTTTATAGACGTGGGCAGGCTATATGATTATAACGCAATAGAACATTCATTAGTGTCAATGTCGCATTTGATCATCTGTAAACGAAATTTATCATCACTGTCAGGCAAAATAGTCTCTATATAGAGCGGTAGTAACAGCAATAGCAACAGCAGTAGCAATGGCAATAGCAACAATACAATTTATATATTGTCAGATACTAATTGCATGCAACAGGGTACAAAAACTACTAAAAGTATATAGAAAAACAAAAAAATAACCACAACTTTACTAGGTTGCACGAAGGGAATACATGCAACCTGCATGTAACTGTAAACGTAGGCAGGCTGCCTAAGTTGCAGGCTGACAGGTGGAATGCCAATGTGGCAGAAAAGGAGTCTGTTTAATTTCTGTAATTTATTACTGTCATTATTTTACACACCCACATACACACACGCACACTCGCACACAACTGAGAATAAAATTTATTGCAACATCATATACTCATACAAAACCACCCCACAACCCACCTCCATTTATTATCCTGCATGCAACAGATTTCATATGCACATGAGCATGAGCGGCAATCAAACACCTTCATTACCATTTAGAAAGCAACTCGTTCTTTAGAAATCTCTGACCATAAAACGCTGTTTTTCTTCTTCTTCTTTTACTGTGTCTGTCTTAATTTTCTCTGCTGGCCTAATTGGAAATCTGGCCAGGCAATGTGGAAAGTGCTCTATCAATGACAAATGAATTGTTGCAACTGATACCGAACCATGAGCGTGCCAGCGGTAATAAAATTTATTACGAAAAGGAATTGAAAGAATTGTCCTTAAAGAAAAAGGTCAAAGGTGATGATGGCACTGATGAGACACCCAAATCGGATTTGGTAAGTCCAGCCCCCCTCTATTTCATTTTTAGATTTTAAACTTCAAACTTAAATTTACAATTTTCTTTTCATTTCTAGCCCATTTCCAAAGCTGAACCCTTTTCCCTGTTCGATCATACGGAACGTAAAGTCTATGAACTCTTGTGCCAAGGCAAATTGAAGCCAACACTGCAACAGCTTAGGCCCTTGAGATGTCGTTATGTCGATAATAATGTGCCATTCTTGAAAATTGGTCCCATGAAACTGGAAGAAGCCTCTAAGGATCCCTATATTGTGGTCTATTATGATGTCATCTTTGATAGTGAAATTGAATTGATTAAGAAAATGGCTCGTCCCAGATTCCGTCGTGCCACTGTACAAAATTCAGTTACTGGTGCATTGGAAACAGCCAATTATCGTATTAGTAAATCGTCATGGCTTAAGACAGACGAACATCCCATCATTCAGACTATTGTCCAGAGGACGGAAGATATGACGGGATTGGATATGACAACAGCCGAAGAATTGCAGGTGGTCAACTATGGCATTGGTGGTCATTATGAGCCTCATTTCGATTTTGCCAGGGTGAGTGGAAATTTTTTAAATATTTTTTTTACTGGCAGATCTATAGAAAGATTTCAAGTACTAGGGCAAGCAGTGTGTCAAACAAAGTAGCGAACATGCAGAAGCCATCCACTTTATCTTAAGAACATTCTTTAAGAGCTTACAAAGCTTTTCGAACATGCGTTTTATATGAAAAGCACTCAGGGGATAGACCCTTCCCATATTAATTGCGGTATTGTAACTAGAAATTCGACAACTGAAGAGAAGCCAGCCGTAATCTAGTAGGTAGTGTAATCGCTTGTTAGACCTAAAGCCCGTGATCGAGCCCCAGGCCAGACATCAAAACAGAAATATGAAAATATTTCTTCGGCGATTTCCTTTCAGCAGATTTCTGGCAAAAACTCTGAGAGTAAAATAAATCTACCATGAAAAACTTCCTCAAAAATCTGTCGTTCGGAGCCGACGTTAAACTGTAGGTCTCGCTACTCAAGTAAAGGGTGTTTTTTATAGAGGCATAGAACTTTAAGTTGGCATTACTTTTCAAGATGGCGACCGATTTAACAGCTGTCAAGTGATTTATTCTCAGTTTGGTTTGGTAATTCATCATGAATAGACTCACGCCTGAACAACGCTTGCAAATAGTGCAATTTTATTTCGAAAATAATGGTTCTGTGCGGAAAACGTATCGCGCACTACGTCCATTTTATCGTCGACAAAATCGTCCATCAGAGCAGTTAATTCGAATAACCATGGAACGAGAGACGCTGTACGGTGCGTACAGAAGAAGCTATTGCTGCTGTAGAGCGTAGCATTGAAAAAGACCCGAATGAGTCCATCCGCGGTATAGAACCATGATTACTAACTTTTTCATTCCTGAATTGAATAACCATGATGTCCAGGAGATGTGGTTTCAACAAGACGGCGCAACATGTCACACAGCTCGTGCCACAATAGCTTTATTGAAAGACACGTTTTGGACCTGTGAATTGGCCTCCAAGATCTTGTGATTTAACACTGCTAGACTACTTTATGTGGGGCTATGTAAAGTCATTGGTCTATGCGGTAAAGCCACAAACGCTTGATCATTTGGAAGACAACATTCGCCGTATTATTGCCGATATACGGCCACAAATGTTGGAAAAACTCATCGAAAATTGGACGTCCAGATTGGACTACATCCGCGCCAGCCGGGGCGGTCATATGCCAGAAATCATATTTAAAATGTAATGGCACAAGATTATCTTTCGGATAAATAAAATTCATGTCAATCGAATAATCCATCGTTGTTTTATTGCAACTTGAAGTTCTATACCTCTATAAAAAACACCCTATATAAAAAATTAAGGCACACAACATGAGTGATGTGAGAACCAAGACCGTAATCCTGACTGAAGGGTTGTAATGGCCAATTATGTATGTATGTATGTAACTAAAAATTAAGGCTTAGGAGAACAGCAATAACGCTCGACGTCTGCAATAGAACTATGGGCAAGATCTAGTGTGTCAGATCAAACATCCCATACTGGCCCTATTCCTATTCCGTGGTACAGCCAACCTTGCTCTACGGGGTACATGTTTGACGGACAGTGCATAAGCCGCAATGCAACTGTCTACTAATAGACAAAGTACGCAGCCAAACATTATTTACACAGGCAGTTTCTGTGACTGTGATGTCCTATTAAGGCAGGGCGTTGAGTTGATGGCAGTAAGACTAAATGCAATCAAATCCAGACCCAATCTGGACTATGGCCATGTTGTTATTCTGGGAAGCCGTAGACACATTAGGATGCGCACTGTGCTACTCTAACCAAGACATTATTTGCTATACTTAACACGTTGACTGCCGCTGCAATTTTCAGAAAACTGGCCACGTAAGCCAACATTGAGTTTTTGTTCTTTTCCCAGAAGCCATTTATCGATATCGAGCACTGATATAATACGATTTTATTCGTAGCCATACAAAAATGGCCGATTTAGTGAGTACGAGATAACTCGTAATTGGCAACCTAGAAGGGAACGACGCAATCTACGAGTTATCTCATAGTTGGCAGTCAACGTGTTAACTGGCTGTCCTGTGGTCTCCTATTAACGCAGAGCGCCGAGGTGGTGGCAATAAGTCTCAATGCAATCAAATCCTGACCCAATCTGGACTATGGATATGGACACTCTAGGGTCGATTATATGATTCCTTATAATAATCTGTTCTGAATTGAACATCCGATTTTAGAACTAGGGAGTTTTGGTTTGAGGAGCCGGAAGTTCCCAATGGGACGCTTAAAGTTTACACTGATGGCTCAAGCATGAGTGACAGGTTGGGATGTGGTATCTTTATTAAGGATCCTGATATTAAACTTTCTTATAGGCTGCCTGTCCACTGTCTAAGCAGAACTCTTGATGGCGAAATTTTTCTTAAAAATCTGCTGATTTACTCGGACGGTCAGCCTGCAGTTAAGTCCATGAATACCAAGGATTTCTCAGAGAAATTTGCAGATCATTTAAAGGTAACTCTTATATGGGTTTCGGGACACAGAGATATCGTTGTAAATTGCATTGCTGATGAGCAGGTCAGGGTCGGTGCGAAGTCCTTGGCAAGTCTCCGTCATGGTACAAAGAAAAGGTATTCCCATTGGCTTGGTTAATGTGAATATTGTCCACTGGTTTTACGAGGAGGTTTAATCTTGTTGAAAGTGAGCGCAATATTGCCAGACTCGCTGGATACGTATGGACATGAAAAGGCCACATTCAGCTCTGTCCGTCTATCCTACGATGGCGATTCTTGCGGGCCACTGTCTTTTTGGTCGCCGTAGTCTAGTAGGTAGTGTGTTGGCTTGTTAGACGCGAAGCTACGGTTCAAATCCCCGGTCAGGCGACTTCCTCTCAGCAGATTTCTGGCAAAAACTCTGAGAGTAAAAATTGCCATGAAAAGCTTCTCAAAAAATCTGTCGTTCGAAGTCGACTTTAAACTGTAGGTCCCGCCATTCATGTATAAAATTAACACACACACCATGAGTTGTGTTGGCAAGCTAGTTCGTAATCCTGACTGAATGGGTGCTTTTGGTAAGCTTGCTGAAAAACTCTACATTCCGACTAATGGTTGCTGCAGTAGCTGTGGTTGTGAGGAGGAGGAAGAGCCTGTCTTTCACTCCATATGTTAGTGCCCTGCTCTTATCACAAAGAGACGGAGATTTCTGACTTTTTTGAGCGCGTTTTCTAATATATTCTCTGGTAGGTCTGAATTGTGGACACTCTGACCAGAATTGGGTAAGACTCGAATAAACCTCCTAAGCAGTCCTTTGGCCTCAATAAGATCATAAATTAAAGAAAATTTCATTCCTTGGACATTGCCTCCTGCATAGAACAGACAATTTGAACGCGTTTTCTAATATAAAAATTGCTGCGCAATAACAACATTTAATTCCTTTCATTTTAGCGTGAAGAAGTTCGTGCATTCCAAGGCCTTAACACAGGCAATCGCATTGCCACTGTACTGTTTTATGTAAGTACACATGACGTTTTCTACGTCTCTCTGGCTTGTTACTTAATTTTTTCGTTTTTATTTCTTTAATTTCATTTTTTTCCCTTTAGATGAGTGATGTTGAGCAGGGTGGCGCTACTGTCTTCACAGCCATCAATACAGCTTTATGGCCCAAAAAGGGTGCAGCGGCATTCTGGTTCAATTTGCATCGTTCTGGTGAGGGTGATTATAGAACAAGACATGCTGCCTGTCCTGTACTTACTGGTTCCAAATGGGGTAAGTGTGGGGTATCTTACCTTGTACATGTACCTGCTATTCAATGGGCAATCACACACGAGAACAATTATGCTGGCACAAAATAAAAAAGAAAAATATATTTAATCTTTCATTGTGCGTTGAGTAGTGAACTAATACACACAAAGTAGAGTACATGTATGTATACAATTTTATGCCAGATGAAATAGTCTCGTGTGTGACTGAAAGAACAAAAATTGTGCGGCTTAAAAAATAGTCTCGTGTGTGATAGCACACATTAATGAATTGGTTCTAATTTCTTTGTATTTTCTTACAGTTTCGAACAAATGGATTCATGAGAGCCGCCAAGAGTTCAGACGTCCTTGTGCATTGGAACCCGATCATGGCGAATTTGCCATTTAGTGCAATTAACTTTTAAACTCCCTTGCTTTTAATGTTAATTATTATAAATATTATTTTAAAAATAAATTTTAAATTCATTACATTGTTTTCCTAAAATTCTCTCCCGCTCTCTCTGTCTCACTCATACAAGGCTTTACTATTTTATTTGCTTAAGTTTAGTTTTAAACAAACAACACATGAATTTACTTTATTTTACCTACTGTGTCTCTACATTTAGATTCTCAAATACTCTTTTGTTTTCCATTTTTTTTATTATAAATAATAATAAAATAAAAATTTAAAAAAAAAATAAATTAAAAATAAAAATTTTTATTTCATGTTTCTTGTTTTCCTTTTCAACTCTTAGGAGCTCGTTTTAAGTGAATTTAAATGAGTTCTTGTTCTCACTTCTGTTCCTTTTTTAAACATGATTTTCTGGTATTGAAAGTTTTTCTTTTTAATTTCTGTCTTAACTGTTGTGCATCGGATGCTGTTCTAAAACGTTAGTTTGTTTGTTTATGTTTTATAGGAGGGAAATCAAAGAGAAAATATTGATTTTTATTCTGTAATAAGTAGTTGCTTACAAAAAAAAAAATAATTTGAATTAAAAGATTACTTGTAGAACGAAAAAAACTTTCTTTTAAGGATTCAGTATCCTTTTTTAGTTGAAAAAAAAATTGAATTTTATTTAAGAAATCCTTTATAAGCGTACATATGTTATTGTTAATGTACAGTTTTTTTTTGTATATTTATGAGCAAAGAAATAAATTTAAATATTTAAAGAAAGAAACTTTAATTAAATTGGCTTTTCATTTAAAATTTATTATTTAAAAAATCTCTGTAGAGTATAATTAATAAACAAGCAGTCTTTGAAAGTCATTGCAGTCATTCTACCTGACAATTTGGTAAGTTTGTGGCATTAAATATTCCTTAACACGTTGACTGCCGACTACGAGATAACTCGTATATTGCCTTTCCTTCTAGGGAGCCAACAACGAGTTAACACGTTGACTGCCGACTACGAGATAACTCGTAGATTGCGTTCCCTTCTAGGGTGCCAATAACGAGTTAACGCGTTGACTCCCGACTACGAGATAACTCGTAGATTGTGTTTCCTTCTAGGGTGCCAACTACGAGTTATCTCGTACTCACTAAACCTGCCATTTCTGTATAGCTACGAATAAAATCGTATTATATCAGTGCTCGATATTGATAAATGGCTTCTGGGAAAAGAACAAAAAGTCAACGCTGGCTTACGTGGCCAGTTTTCTGAAAATTGCCGTGGCAGTCAACGTTTTAAACTCCGTCAAGTGGCGGACTATTTAAAGGTTATCAGATTATATAAGTCCCTGGACATTGGCATATACCCGCAAACTCTGTTGCAGATATTCTAACCAGAATGGATATCACCCTAGTAAACCTTTTATACAATCCGCACATAGAAGTTAGCTTGGCCTCAATAAGACTGGAAATTAAGGAATATCGCCTCCTGCATAGAAAAGACAATTTATTTAACCTCTAGGTTGAGTTGGTAGAATCTTATCCCATGGAAGGCAATTCTGTGCATTTTCTCTCACGACTTCACATACATACATACATACATAATTGGCCATTACAACCCTTCAGTCCGGATTACAGCCTAGCTTCTCATCACCACTCATGTCGTGTGCGTTAATTTTATACATGAGTGGCGTGACCTACAGTTTAAAGTCGACTCCGAACGACAGATTTTTTGAGAAACTTTTTCATGGCAGGTTTATTTACTCTCAGAGTTTTTTCCAGAAATCTGCTGAGAAGTCGCCGAAGAAATATTTTTTCTTCCAAATGGCCTGGGGCTCGAACCCGGGCTTTACGTCTAATAAGCGAACACACTACCTACTGGACTACGGCGACTACCTCACGACTTCACATTTATAATGAATGGGATCTGCCCTCACGGGACATTGTCAAATAGGAGAGCAATTCCGTGAGTTTGATACCCCATCGCTTGGATTGTGTAGAAGTTGAAAGAATGCCTACAATTTCTTTCAATTTTGGCATACTTTTTCCAGTAATTTGTCCTGTATGCCACCAATGGCAGCAGTAATGTTATCTTCCAGTGCTGTAAGTCTATGTCTGTATACGACAGACTTTAAGTATTCCACCAAGAAATCGTCTCGTGTAGCTAAATTGCATGTTTTTGGCGGCCAAAAGGCTAATATCGTAGATTTCGCGTTGAAACCAAACACTTTATTTTGGCTCCGGTAGCTACCCCAGACCCACTTTAATCGATTGTTTTTCGTAATTCACAAAGACTGCCGTTACGTGTCGTTGCGTTGAGGACTAGACGCAATAAACACTGTTTTCTATTTCGGGGCGACATCTGTTGACTATTTTAGAAATAAAATTTCCATTGACAGCATGAAAATAATTTTGAAAATTATATTGCATACCTTAAGGGTCTAGTTAAATTTCATTCTTATTGGAATATTAATTCCATATTGTTTTCTAAATCTTCAAGGTTGACCTGCTCCGCTTAACGCTGTTTCAGTATTACGCGGTAGTACAAAAGCGGTGCACTATATAGCGACGGTGTATACTATGTAAAGATTCCAACTGTATTTTCCGAGGTCGCAATCACAGTACGAACGCATCTTTCCTGCGTCACAGTTGATTCATTAGTTGCCTCGTTTAACGCTGTTTCGTTTAGCGCTGGAACTTATTGGAACGTCTCCCCTATTGGAACGTATCCACTAGCGCCAACATTACTCAGATCTATTTATAAGAGTTTAAATAAACTCATTCTTGACCCAGCCAGATTAATAACAGAAATAAGCTTGGGATTTCCCCGGATGTTAAGCCGACCAAGCTATACATCACGATGCAACGCAGATCTCAATGCTACAGCGTAATAATCGTTACAATTAAAATTATCTCTGAACGATTCTCATCTTTCTGCAGCGCCTTCCTGACCAGTTCTTAATGCCGTTCTTAGCGCCAAGCATTCTTCCTCGCCATACTAGCAGTTGGTAAATATTCCATTTGGATCTGTGCCAGATCTGTTGCGGTATAGCACAAATAAATATTCCTGTCTCACATTGCCTATTGTCTATGGGACGCAATTCACCTTAATATTAAGAAAGACGGAAGGGACACTAAACATGTCAACAATGTCCTATAGTGGCAGCTTATTACTTGACATACATATATAGTTGGTAACAAGGTTTCATTCACTGCCCTATCTATAGTCGGTCATCCAAGCAGGGGTAATATTAACCTTCAAAAGCTAGACATTGCGGGTACTGAATTTTAATCTACTAGAATAGGGAAGGCTCTAACATGCCCAAGTAGTTTACATTCCCTTAATGTTAAGCTTAAAATCCTCAATTTTAACTACTATTTTGGTCATTAGGCTGGTAGTTCATACATACTTACATACATAAATACATGATTGGCCATTATAACCCTTCCATCAGGGTTATGACCTAGCTTCTCACACTACGTATGTTGTGTATGTTAAATATATGCATGTGTGGTGGGACCTACAGTTTGAAATCGACTTCGTGCTACAGATTTTGAGAAACTTTTTCATGGCAGGTTTATTTTACTCTTAGAGTTTTTGCTAGAAATCTGCTGAAAGGAAGTTGCCGAAGAAGTTTTTTTTTCATATTTCGTTTTGATGTCTGACCGGGAATTTGAACCCTGGCTTCGCGTCTAATAAGGCAACACACTACCTACTAGACTACGGCGACTACTGCTGTATATACAGAGTATGAATTTGTATTGTATCTGCCTCGCGTAGTGCACTTTTTCACATCGTGGGCCATTAATATTAATCATTCGCGGACAAGACGGCATATGCCGTCAATTTTAGTTCAAAATTATGGGACAGGACGGCATATACCGTCGCCAATGTTATTTATCATTGGGACAAAACGGTAGCTCCCGCAGTAAAGTTGATGTTATCTTATGGTTTATTAAAATGAGTGTCCCAATAAAATCTCTTTTGTGTGCCTTAGGAGTAAAAGTAACGGCCACAAAAACTTCTAAACACATGTTGTGATCCCCGATTGAATATCTTCAGTTAATCAAAAGATATAGACCGCCCCACAATGAGACAACACAGAATTTAACTGTCCGCGAATGTGTTAAGGCGATAGAGGAGTAAGAAGTAATACCTCAAATTCTCATCTTATCTGCACTATTGTTTGCAGCGTAGAATACACCTCCAGTTTTATGTGAGAAGAAAGGGGCAATAATTAAGTAATCGATCTCTTTGTATGGCGGTCTTAGTTTAGCCTATCAGCGACTAAGGGATTCCTCATATCCCGGATAACCAGTCAGGGTAATGTTATAATGTCTTGATATTTCCTTAAAATATGTCTGTAACTGTCAATTGAGACTTGTAGGGCTGCTTTACTATCCACAGCGATCCGAATAGCTAGTCTACAGCCCCGTAATCGACTTTGGCTTAACCACTTGTATGAGAAGAAAATGACGCCGTAGTCTAGGTCCCGCAACATAAGTGGTGTGAGAAGCTAGGCCGTAATCCTGACTGAAGGGTTGTAATGGCCAATTATGTATGTACTCGTATGTATTAGAAGAAAATAAAACGAATGTCTATCAAAGAAGGTTAGCCCTTAAGGTAATTGGCCTCATGGCATTTAAAAATTTTCTTTTTAATTTCTTTCTTTCTTATAATTTCTAATGCAACATCTCAACAAAAACTATTTCTTTTTGTTTTCTTATGAATTTTTTAATTAAAACAAGTGAATGTATTTGTTTGTCTGTCTGCCTTTTTTTTTCTTTCTCAAATATTTAAACAGTTTGAGCTTTGAAACTAGAACACGAGATTAATGAAAAGAATGCTTCTTTTCTAATTCGAATTGTTATTGTATTGTAGTTAGTGTTGTTGTTGTTATTGGTTTTCATATTTTAAACAGTTTTTCTGATTATGAGCTCTCTAAACCAATAAAATATTAGAAAGAAAAAAAAAACCCACAGGAAAAATGAAATTCAAATGGAATGAATGAACTCTTGCAGGAGATTCAATTTTAGTTACCAAAATAACATCAGCACAGCAACATTAAAAAGAAGAAAAAAAAAATCGAAAAAAAAATAAAAGAATTGTGTTCAACCAAGTGCTGTTAAAGGACTCATAAAACATTATCACCTGTTGACATTTACCTAGAAAATTTGATTCCATACAAAAAGTTTTATACACAGAGAGACTCAGTAGCAAGCAACCAGCCAGCTTCAAATATTCACCGGCCATTGAAAAGGAAAGAAATAAAGGAGGAGAAAAAACCTTTTTTTTTTGGTTTTTCCAAACCAATTCGATTTAATTATCATTACAATAACTACAACAACAACAATATGGCTTTAAATAAAAATGTGACAAAAACAACAACAACTACTAAGAGTATAACAAGTTTAATAAAGCCATTATCATCGTCCATACGAGTATATTGCCTTTGGCTTGTTATACTCACCTACTCCTTTTCATCTTTGTGGAGCTTTGGTTGCCTAATGGCCAATGCAGAATACTATTCATCAGTGGATAGTTTAAGGAAATTGGGCAACATGGAAGCAACCCTAATCGAGAGTTTTAATTATCATTTGAAAGAACAACAACATGACATTGATATTGTACACAGGTAAACTAAAAATTTAAATACAAACACAATACACATACAAATACAAATACACATGCACATACATACATATACGATGTGATGTGACAGGATATGGTATACAATACATCATCATTTTAGAATAGCAGGATATCTAGTACAACAGTTATTGTGTCTCTCTCTCTTCGTTTGCATTTCATTATACTTGCCTTTGGGAAATTTAATAAAAAACCCCATAAATGACAACAACAACAACAATATAGAAAGCTTTAGGTTTTTATTTGTTGTATGATGAAACAAAATGAAAATTATTGTTGAAAACATTTTTCCACACCATCGATTGGGTGATTGACAACAGGAGGATAACAGTGGAGGAGGCCTACAGTCGGTCAAATTCGAAAAGTAAATTTCAAACAGTGTCTTACTAAATAAATCTAAATATACCAATTTCAATTATTAAGGCTGGAGTTAAGGCTTAATTGAGCATACGAACACTGATCATGGCTGATTTGAAAGGACAAAAGAGCTATGTGGGCAAGCAGTTGGCCAATGGAACGCTATTAGCTAAGCTTTGTTAAATGAAACAGATGCCATTCTAGACTCGCTATCGCTTGAATGGAGCGTGTATAGATTATCCTTTCTTTTTAAAGACTAAAATTACATCCATACATAACATAACATAATTGGCCATTACAACCCTTCTGTCAGGATTACGGCCTAGCTTCTCACAAAATTACACCCACAACTTGGACAAATTTTAGTACGACGGCTAGGCAGGCGGTAGTATCCTGTACTCCATCACTTAAGTCTACATAATCGGATGAAAATTAATTGGAACTGTTAAGTAATTACAAACAGGATAAACCTAAGAGTAGCACTTAATAAGCTAAGTTTATTACCACTATATCCAATACAACAACCAAATATAATATGGTAAGCCCATCATCCTAGCACATCTTGAATGGATCAATCACCTGCCTAGGTGGAAATGAACCTGATCATCATTATAACAATGAAACCCGAAACGTAAAGAAGTTTTTCAACCTAAGAGGGTTCTTCTAATATAAATAAACATAATCAAATTGGCTTATTAGACGTGAGTCTTCGTTTCAAACCCCAGATCAGACATCTCCAACAAAATATAAAGAAAATATGTCTTCCTCTCAACAGATTTCTGGCAAAAACTCTGAGAGAAAAATAAAATTGCCATGAGAAAGTTTCTCAAACATTTATCGTTCGAAATCGACTTCGAACTGTAGGTTCCAACACTTATGTATAAAATGAACACACATAACATAAGTGGTGTAAGAAACTGGGTCGCAATCCTGACTGAAGGGTTGTAATGACCAACAAAACAAACAAGTGCTGGAGTCATAGTACGACTTATGTAATGTATAAGAATTCAAAAAATAGGTTGTGCAGGGCATGAGTAATTACGGGCATTAGATTTGAAAGGACACTTTGTATACGTAAACATATCCATTCTGTATAAAGGTCGGTGAAACCCATTTATGGTCGTCTTAATGCTTAACTACAAAGCCGAGTATTTTAGGTTCGAATTCGAGTGGAGATGAACAAATTTTAATCATTCTTTTCAAGTACCGCAAATTATTCTTTCAAGAAGTGTTTTTGGCAACAGAGATCTTAGAATATCATCATAATAAACATCATAGAGAGCTCATATAGGTCGCCTCTTGGGAGAGATGTGGTCTCAATGAACAATGTTCCACACCGAATACATGTTTACAGAGGGTGATGTTTCTGCTCAACGACAAATGGAACTGGTATCATGCTGGGACCTGCTGCAACCCTAGACAAAGAAGTTTTGAAACTGAAACAAAGCAAAAAAACAAAAAACAAAAGAATTGAAGTCGCCGTGGTCTAGTAGGTAGTGTGTTCACTTATTAGACGTAAAGCCCGGGTTCAAATCCCTGTCTTTCCGAGTCGACTTTAAGCAGTAGGTCCCGCTGCTCATGTATAAAATTAACCCACACAACACGAGTGGTCTGAGAAGCTAGGACGTTGTACAATGGATCAATTCGACGTCCGGGTACTGTACTTTTCACAGTTGACAAGTACACGTCCTCTAACCTAACTTAACCTAACCTATTTGCATCTATTTACTTTGATAGCAAAGCATCAATAAAATCTCTTTCAGGTACAATCTTTTGTATTGAACTAGTTGGCCTTAGTCGCTATTCCCATGATCGAGGTACGAGGCAGTTTTTTATGAATTTAATATCGGTTCTATCTAATATGGGTTCTATTCTAACCTAACCTAACAAAAGAAAATGATTTCTGATCCTGAGTGCTGCGTACGTTGAAGTAACGTAAAGGAACAAAGAACTTCCGTAATGGAGAGTATTCTGTGAAAGACGGGAGAATGCATCGCAATGGCACTATTTTCTACAAAAAATCCCACTGCTTGGGTACTCTGACGATATTGATACAATCCTGCGTTCCAAGCGAGATGTTACTACACCCTTTAGTACAATTGAACAAGTGTGGTAGTAAATGAGGGCAAAGCGAAGTACATGTTGTTGACAAATAGGGGCATTTTGGATACCAAATTACGGCCGATAACTCTATTTTCGATATTCTCACAGAATTTGGATATCTTGGCTCTGCCGTTTCCAGCAAAAACGATGTCTGCTTGGGGTTCACTCATGCCAACAGATGCTATTATGGTCGCCATATGTAGTTGGGTAGCAGAGACTACTCTCATACGACGAATCTTACATTCTATAAGTCGCTCATCTTCCCTGTGCTTCAAAACGGCTCAGAAGCATGGTCACTATAGAGCACCGATGCAGCGGACTTGCGAATATTCAAGAGACCTACGTAAGATCTTTGGTCCAGGGCGATTTGGCGATGATTTCCGTATCCGATCTGATAATAAGCGGTATAAGCTTCTCAACGACATGGACGCTAAGCGGCGCATTAATATACAGCGGCTGCGTTCGGATGGAAGAGGATGCCCTAGCGAAACGACTATTTGATGCGGACAATGCCGGAGTACTACCTGGTTTGCATTGGAAGGACCAAATTAAGGAAACCCTGTCAAGTCCCTAATTTTGTACACCTTTGACCTTAACATACGTTGCATATTCTCATTGTAACCGCTCTTGACCGAATGTACCTGTCCATTTTGATTTTTTTTTCCATTTCGTTTCAAATTTCTAGGTTTTATTCATTGGCATTATCACACACATACAATTTGAATATCCCACATTAAATAAGGATATTTATTGTAACATGTATTGTGTGTATGTCTGCTGTGGACATGTGTGTGTATATAAAAATAACTGTTTTTGATTTCACATCCGTTTCCTTTTTAGTCAACATGTTTTCCTATTTTAATTTGAACACACATTTTTTTTCTTTCTTTCTTTTGTACTTTGTAAATGTGTATGTGTATGTAAATGTATGTATCGGGCTGTGTATGGGTTTGTAGATTTATTAAAAATATTAAATTTCATCATGAGTTGGCTTCGCTGGATATGAGCGATTATATTGGAAATCCCATTTATGCTTTCACTTTAATCAAACGGTTGGCTAACGATTGGAAAGAATTGAATGAATTCCTCAAATTCAATGAAATTCAAAATGGTAAGTGATATCGTATATCGAGAATATAATCGATTTTTTTTATTAATTAAAAATAAAAACAAACTTTACATGGTGCATTTTATACCCCATACATGTACCTGCATATGTATGTATGTGTGTGTATGCGCTGTTTGCTTGTGTATTTATAGATTTGAAACAATTGTTGACCCAATTTCAAGAGAAGCATAATATACAGCCACCGGATGAATATGAACTGAAAGGTGCCATTAGGGGTTTGGGGCGTTTGCAGTCCATTTATAATATAAACACTGATGAAATGGCCAATGGCCATAAGCATGGGTGAGTTTATGTTTTTTTTTTTTTTTGTTGTGTTTTGGTGAGTGATTTAAATAAAAGAAACCGCTGGAATATACTGAAGAAATTTTTTTGCTTTGTAAGACCACGATTACATGTTCAAAGTTTACTTTGCAAAGTTTTTAGGTCGTAGGAGAGAAGAGAAAAACGAACGGAGTTGAGTTGCTATGTTCTTCGTTCGACGTTTTCCTACAAAAGACAACAAGAGTTTGTCAAAGTAAACCTTGAACGTGTAAACGAGCCCTCAGTAACCGCTTTACATAACGTGTCATAATGGGCTTTAGTGAAAGTGATATGAACTGATTAGCTTAAAAGCCTTCTCAGTAAATCTCTTGTCTTAGAGGCTGAATGAATACACGGTCAAGGTTAGGTTAGGTTAGGTTAGAGGACGAATTGACCCATTGTACAACGTCCTAGCTTCTCACACCACTCGTGTTGTGTGCGTTAATTTTATACATGATTAGCGGGACCTACAGTTTAAAGTCGACTCCGAACGACAGATTTTTGAGAAGCTTTTCATGGCAATTTATACTCTCAGAGTTTTTGCCAGAAATCTGCTAAGAGGAAGTCGCCAAAGAAATATTATCATATTTTCGTTTTGATGTCTGACCTGGGATTTGAACTCGGGCCTTTCGTCTAATAAGCCAACACATTACCTACTAGACCACGACGACTTCAATACAATACGACGACACGGTCAATATTCCTTTGAAAATTTTCGCTTTTGAAATATATTTCCGAGAGTTTTTGAGGTTAGGATCAGAGATCAGCAATGAGTAGATTCGAATCATACTCATAATTTCTGATACTTATACGCATTCATACTTATTTTAATATCATACTCATACTACTCATATAGTTTGAAGTACTCATCGTACTCATATTTAACAATACGCATGATGTTGTTGATTTCGACTCTCCTTTACTCAACATTTACGTGAAGCATTAAATAAGTATGATTAGCGTACGAACACTGCAATACTCACTAGAAGGTTGAGTATTTGCTTTGCTTGCCCTTCAAATTTTGATAAATGATTCAAATCACTCGAATCATTTATGAGTATTTATAAGTATTTCTCTAAATTTATGAATCTGAATGAATAGGCGTATGAATGAAACATATTTCGAATGTTATGAGTTTGATGTCAACGTTGTACTCATACTCATTGCAACCTGTACTTATAAATCAATGTTGTAGTGAGTACGAATGAATCAGAGCAGTTGAATTTCAATACTGTTGACTCATTCATACTGAAAATTTCATGAACACTTATGAGTAGTGAAAAAATGATCTCTGGTTAGAAAGCACACACGATTTTTATATTTACTGGTACTGGCAACGAGGGCCATACTTTGGTTCAAAAATATACAAATATACAAATTATTTCTCATAACTTGTATACAGTCTAGTTAATATTGATGTTTTTTTGTAGGTCGTATCCCCTTAATTGGCGAGACTGTTTGGAAATCGGTGCAACTCTGTTGAATGAGAAAAAGTTTCAACTAAGCATAGATTGGTTGAAGTTGTCATTAAAAAAATTAAATGAAACTACACAAGAATCCCAAGCCATTAAGGATACCTATTATGGCCACATTAAGGAATATCTTGCCTTAGCCTATGACAATACTGGGGAACTTGATAAGGCTTTAAATTATTTGGATGCCATATTGGAAGTTGATCCAGAAAGTAGTATTCGATTTACACAAAAACTCCTCTCAACTGGTGATCATGTTATGAATCATGAAAAGATGCCAGAGAAATCAGAATACCAGAGAAATTTCGAACGATTATGTCGTGGTGAAAGTCGCCGAAAATATGAATCATTGACATGCCAATTGATTAGTGAAACACATCCCTATTTTCTATTGGCACCTTTACGAGTTGAGCCTATAAGTTTGGATCCGCCCATAACTTTATATCATAATCTGTTAAATGATGCTCAAATCTCGAGACTTTTAAATGAAACCGAAAATCGTATGATGCGATCAGAAGTGGTACTATACAACACCACTGAGGTGACTGATGTACGCGTTAGCCAACAAGATTGGCTATCACCAGAAGAATCAAAAGTCACCAATATGATGTATAAATTGTTCAATGCTATAACGGGTTTGGATATCAATAATACGGAAATTATGCAAGTGGCCATTTATGGTATTGGCGGTCAATATGAGCCACATCATGATTTTTTTGGTGTGAGTAGAAGAATTCGTTAACCGATTAATTTAAAATATTTTCAAAATCCTTTCCCGTTTTTTTTTTCTTTCTTTTTATTAAAGCCTCACATTGACACAGGATTTCAAGGTGATCGCATTGCAACAAATATGTTTTACGTAAGTAAAGTTCTCAGGAACAATATTTTATTCCAAAAAAATTCCGGTCAAGTTACCGTAGCCTATTAGATAGTGTGTTGGCCTATTGGTCGCGAGTTCGTGGTTCAAATCTCAGCTCAGACATCTCGAACAAAACAAAGTAAGAAAGAAATTTTCTTAGGCGACTTCCTCTCAGCAGATTTATGGCACAAAACTCTGAGAGCAAATAAACTAGATTTTGGACTCAACTTTAAACTGTAGGTTTCGCTACTCATCAATAAAATTAACATACACAACAGAGATCAGCAATGAGTATTCGAAAAGATGAGTAGATTAGAATCATACTTATAATTTCTGATACTTATACGCATTCATACTTATTTTAATATCATACTCATACTGCTCATATTCATCGTTTGAAGTACTCATTGTACTCATACTTAACAATACTTATGATGTTGTTGATTTCGACTCTCCTCTACTCAACATTGACAAGAATCACAAAATAAGTATGATTCGCGTACGAACACTACAATACTCACTAGAAGGTTGTATGTTTGCTTTGCTTGCTATCTTTGTCTTTTACTTTCTGCTTTTTTTTGTTAATGCAACAACAACTAAGACTGTAAATTTTAATGAATGATTCGAATCAATCGAATTATTTATGAGTATTATAAGTATTTTTCTAAATTTATGAATCTGAATGAGGAGGCGTATGAATTAAATATATTTCGAATGTTATGAGTTTGACGTCAACGTCGTACTCATACTCGCTGCAACCTGTACTCATAAATCAATGTTGTAGTGAGTACGAATGAATCAGAGTAGTTGAATTTCAATACTGTACTGACTCACTGATACTCAAAATTTCATGAGTACTTATGAGTAGCGAAAAAACGATTCATTGTTGATCTCTGCTACACAACTTGAGTGATGTAAGAAACTAGTTTGTGAACTTAATTAAAGAGTTGAGAAGATGTGGAAAATGTCTTCCGTAATCGGCTGATATAACTTGTAATTATGAGATCAGATATTGAGAGCACAGAAGTGATATCCGTCATCTAACTTCAGACAAAAAAAATTTTATTCATAGTTTTTCTCTCTTTATTCTTCATCTCCAGCTTTCCGATGTAGAAGCTGGTGGCTATACAGTATTTACTGAATTGGATATTTACCTGAAACCTGTTAAAGGTGCCATGGTTATGTGGTATAATTTATACAAGTCTTTAGATGGTGACGGTCGTACTCTACATGCCGGCTGCCCGGTTTTAAGGGGCAGTAAACGAAGTAAGTAAATATAAAGAGTTTTTGTAAGGATAGTTTACAAACGAAAAAAAAAAATATTATTTTACAGTTGCCAACATATGGAGTCATTCTGGTAATCAAGAATTCCGTAGACCTTGTGATTTAGAGAACGATAGTAAAATTAAAGATGAAGGCATGTGTCAATTGTATACTTATAATTGTTAATTAAAAAAAAATTATTTTCTTTAAATAATAAAAACGTAGAGAAATTGTGGATATTCTGGATTTATTTTTAAAAACTTTTTCGAAACAAGAATTGAAAGGATTTTGGGTTAATTCAAGGGGCAACGTCCTAACTAGAGATCAGCAATGAGTATTCAAAAAGATGAGTAGATTCGAATCATACTCATAATTTCTAATACTTATAGCTAACCAGAGATCAGCAATGAGTATTCAAAAAGATGAGTAGATTCGAATCATACTCATAATTTCTGATACTTTTACGCGTTCATACTTATTTTAATATCATACTCATACCACTCATATTCAAAGTTTGAAGTACTCATTGTACTCATACTTAACAATACGCATGATTTTGTTGATTTCGACTCTCCATGACTCAACATATACACGAAGCACAAAATAAGTATGATTCGCTTACGAACACTACAATACTCACTAGGAGATTGTATGTTTGCTTTTCTTCTTCTTTTTTTTTTTTGTAAATGCAACAACAGTTGAGACTATAAATTTTAATGAATGATTCGAATCATTTGAATCATTTATGAGTATTATAAGTATTTTTCTAAATTTATGAATCTGAATAAGTAGGCGTATGAATCAAACACATTTCGAATGTTATGAGTTTGATGTCAACTTTGTACTCATACTCATTACAACCTATACTTATAAATCAATGTTGTAGTGAGTACGAATGAATCAGAGTAGTTGAATTTCAATACTGTTGACTTACACATACTCAAAAATTCATAAGTACTTATGAGTAGCGAAAAAACGATTCATTGCTGATCTCTGGTCCTAACCAAGTACATAGTCTAGGCTGCCAGCTTCTGTGGAGAAAATGCCATTAAATCCTTGATAGTATGTAATACAGATTCGAGGATTAGCTTTGAATATCGACTGTTTCTGGAAGAGATTACAATATATTTAATAGTCACTCTTTGGTGAATAACCGGCACAGCAATGACGATGTCATCAGCATATGTACGTCATGATTTTGTTGCTCAAGTATTCGAGCCGATTCACGAAAACTCCACGTTGCTCGTTTGTCCTCTTTATAACCTTCTGGCACTGTATACCTACAATATTAAAGGTCACTAGTTGAAATATAAGTGGAGTTCAGTTCAATATTAAGATTGTAACCTGGAGGGGACAATTGAATTGAGACAGTATTAGTATTGAAACCGCTCTCAATGTAAAGAAATACAGCCACAGTATAATACTTAAGATATTCCACCTTGAGATAAAGGCAAGAAGTTCTGTCTCAAGTCTAGTCGCCGTAGTCTAGTAGGTAGTGTGTTGGCTTATTAGACGGAAAGCCCGGGTCCGTATCCCTTTCAGCAACTTCCTCTTCTGGCAAAAACTCTGAGAGTAAATAAAATTGCCATGAAAAGTTTCGCAAAAATCTGTCGTTCGGAGTCGACGTTAAACTGTAGGTCCCGCCACTCACGTATAAAATTAACGCACACAACATGGGTGGTATGAGAAGCTAGGCCGTGATCCTGACCAAGGGGTTGTAATGGCCAATTATGTATGTATGTACATATGTATGTAAGAAGGACTGATAGATTAGTTAAATCAATGTTACTTACTTACTTAATTGGCCATAACAACCCGTTTAACGGATTTCGGCCTGCCGCGACACATCCTTCCGGGCGCCTCAATCAATGTTAGCTTAAGCATAATGATGTGATGCATTGGATCTAACTGACAAGTCCTGATACACTGGTCTCCACAATTAGCATCAGGGCTTTGCATTCAAAGTACATCTGGAAGTTTAAGGAATTTTGTATTCGGTGCGGTATCAAGGTCCCTTGTGCTGTTAGACTATCGAGAAAGGGTGAGAAGTCAATCGTCGAGGTGGAGGCGAACATTTGCAAACAACGTAATTTGCCACAACGAAATGTAAGCGAATATTATAAACCTCTAATTTGTAATTCGAGCTGATGGCCTTAGCTGCTAGTGCTCTTTAATTGTATATAATCATTGGATTAATCCATTGATTTAAATGAATAAATAAATAATAAATTATAAACCGAAAACTGTTTATTTTTACTAACACTTCGTCTTTCTCACAGAAAACACGTTCATTCCAGAAATAATTAGCCCTTCAGCCTTATTATTGCTCTTCCGGCCAAAGTCTGTCCTGTCCTATTCACCCTGTAAAAAATTGCTCTCAAGTACTTTCATAGGCTTTTAATGAACCAATATACAATACAATACCTGATATTTGGTTTCGTTAAAGTGTAATTAACTCCAAAAATTCTGTAACCACCGAGGTAGCTCCACAATTAAATGCTTACAAATTGCTGCATTGAAAACAATCACAAAAATTATCACCCAAACCATTCCAATAGAATCATTGACATGCGAAAATTGCGAACAAAACAAACAATTTGGATAATAATTCAAACAACAACAACAACAGCATCTGTTATAATTCCCCATACTCGGTGATTCAGCATAATTGATTTGTTTTGCTTGACTGTTTGCAAATCAATACAATAGAAACTAACAACAACCTTATTTGCATATGCGTATGCTTATAAACAAACATTCATGCTTACATAGGCTTTTGTTTTCAAAGAACACAAATTAATGCATACACGCATTAGAGCACACACAAAAATTCATAGCTATAGCACAGCATAAAAAAAATAACAGTAACAACAACAACTTGACTTACATTTGCATAAATAGCAAACCAAAAAGTCTTCATGGTAGTTGTTGTTGTCAGTATCAACGAAATCTGTAACCCTACTTCTCTCTCTCTCACTAGTTACTACATGCTCTCATTAACCCTTCTGCATCCCTTGGATATGTGCCCTTCCTATGATCCTTTGGGTCAATATGACCCAACATTAAAATGTGAACAAAATTTCATATTTAATACGAGAAATTCATTTGTTCTGTTGTTTTTTTATTTAGTATAATAAAAAATAGTGATAACTAAAATAAATAAGCCCTTCCTGAGTAATTATTAATTATTATTGCCTAAAATTTCACCGACCTCGAAATGGAACCAATTGTTCATCTACAGTAACATTTTCATGAGGATTGTAAAAACCCTTGAGCTGATTACGCCACTTATACCAAACGCTTTTTATCGGTGCTAGTTTGTCACGAAGTCTTCTTTCTTTCTTCTCTATCTTCTCTATCTTCAGAGATGTCAAACTGTAAACACTTTGATATGCTAGCAAATCGCTTGAGCCTCATTCTTGCTCGAAAAACAGGTCTTCCGTTTTTTTCATACGACAAGCTAGAGAAATTTTCTCCATGAGACTTATAAACCGCTGCCATTATTTGCAATCCAATATATACATCAAGCTCTATCATATCAATGTTTTGCCAATTATTTCCATATAATTCTACACCTTTTTGATTTGTCATTTGAATCACAATACTTTTTATATTTGGTGATATAAACAAATCGAACAAAGACTTTATAACTGTTACCATAGATGTTGCTTTTTTGGTAGGTCCAGGCTTATTCAATAATATTTGCTTTTTGGGTAACCTGCCTGTTTGAAGTAGTGGTATTTCTTTCTAAACTGCATAAACTCTGATAAATATGTAACTGAAGTGCTGTAAGCTATTTCTACCGCATCTTCCACCTCCACACTTTCAACGCTATTATTTGATGATGAATATGGTTCGTCTTCTGCATCGCTACCGGGTGAAAAAATTTCGTCTTCATCACTATCATCAAAAATATCATCATCTTCGTCATTCATTATTTGTTGCAACTGAAGATCACTAATTTTACTTTACAATGTGTACTTACTTTTCTTCTTTGTGACATTATGTAAAAATATTCAATTATGATGAATTACAAACAAAAAAATATATGTGTGCACTCTGATCACCAAAAATTAAGCTGAACTCATTGAAAGAAAATGTTCTAATGAGACAAAAGTTCGAGCATCATCAAAGCGAAATATTTTTATTTCATATACTAAACAGGGAATCATCAAACTGCAATTTGAATGAACTCTTTTGTGTACACAGTTCAAGTGTCAATGCGTTGGCATATAATCATAAAACAAATTTCAAGAGATACCTTTGCGAGTTTCTCCAAATCCTCACTTTGAGTATAATAAAATTTTGAATGAAAAAATATTTTTTTAAAGCGATTTTAATGATTATTTGACTGAAAAAATTATTGATCCAAGATTCTGAATTTTAAACTTGTAATATCGCATGTTGGGTCATATTGACCCAAGGATATTAAATGTGTGTAAATCGTGTTTTGCAATGTGGAGGGGGGAGGAAAAATTTAAATTTTATTGTTTTCTTTTAAAAGCATAGTTGTTGTGCCTGTGATGGATAAATTAAAGTTTCATGATCATATCTTATAATTAAAGGCAAAAATTTTGCGTTTGAAAATCAAAATTGGGTCAAATTGACCCAAGGAGTGCAGAAGGGTTAAAACAATAAGAAATTCGGGAGTTTTGGCATTTTTCTTTCATTCTTTGTTTTCTTTCGTGCCGGTAGCTGCATTTTTGCATAAAATCTGTAATAAATTCCTTCTTATGTGCGGTAATTGTGTTAAAATTATAAAAATTAATAGCAATTGTTATAAAATGTAATCATAAATTATAAATTTATTAAAAATGTTTTAAAATAGTTATAAAATGTTGTTGTGTTTAAAGTGTTTTTCTGTTAAAAAGTTCGTTTGTAAATTATTCAAGTATCAAAAAATAGTTGCTGTCGTTTGCTTTTTCTAGATCTTTCTTTTAACGTAAGTGTGTGCATTGTTTTTGCTGCATTTGTTTTTTTTTTTTAAGTAAGAGTGCTTGTGTGTGTTGTTGTTTTTTTTTCAAAGAAGTTGTCTGCAAAAAAGTTCATTCAATTAAAGTTTGTGTAGGAAAAAAAGAAAAAGAAAAAAAAAGCAATGAAATTAAAATCAAATCAATTAAATTGCCATATGAAAATATAAATAAAAGAAAATAAATGTTGTTAATGAAAAAATGTAATAAATAGTGTTGAAAAAATCATAAAAAAAAAGTAAAATATAGTTTTTAAAAAATTAATATTCATCGGTTTTTTTTCGTTCATAATTCAATTATAAAACGGTAAGTAAGTCTACATGCATATATACATGAATATTTTATAATTTTATTTATTTATTTAATTTACTTTACTAAACTATAATTGATTTTACATAAGAGGGATGTTACAAAATTAACGTAAACTAACGTAATAACATTGATTACTCTTATGCGACTCCAACATGTTGCGTTTAGTTCTACAACAAGTTGTAGTTGTACAACGGTTGGTTGGTCGTCTTCTTCACTTGTTGTTTCAATCAAATTTACTTATAAATTGTTGTTGTAGCATCGTAATTTTCTTTGGTTGAATGAAAATCAATATTTTATGATCTTCAACCAGTCGACGACCAACCTGCCTTTCATCATATTAATTGTTTGGACCAGTATTGAAAATTTCAGTACTTTAGTACTTTTTTTCAGTACTTTTTCATATCAAAAATACCGCAGTAGCCCCTGCAGGCTTTCAGTACCTTTTTATTATTAAATATTTTATATCTGGGGCTTTTAAACTATTAATGCATTAGCAACGTATTGCTAAAGGTAGAATTAATCTTTAGCCCCGATTAGCCAAACGTACACGGACCATATGCCCGTTATTATAATACGAAAAGCAATGAAAACACTTGCCGCACCGTAATGTAATTTCGGCAAGCATTTACATTGCTCTTCACATGCCACAAACGAAAGTATATTCCCTAACGTTCCGTCAACGTTTGACTACACGGAACTTTTACGTTTTGTTGGGGCCCGAGTCAGTTGTTTTTATTTTGTATGTGAGGCACACGTGTAAGTAGTTAGTTTTTCTGTTCCGCTCCGTAAGTGCATTAAATATAAATAAATAAATAGTTTAGTAGGTAGTGTACTGGCTTACTAGATGTGAGCCCATGGTTCAAACCCCATGTTAGACATCTCCAACAAAACGAAAAATGAAGAAAGTATTTCTTCGGCGACCTCATTCTATAGAAAACTCTGTGAGTAAATAAAATTATCATGAAAAAATTTCTCAAAATCTGTCGTTCGAATTCGACTTTAAACTGTAGATCCCGCCACACATGACTGGTGTGAGAAGTTAGGTTGTAATCCTGTCTAAACCGTTGTAGTTTGCAATTAAGTAAGCTAAGTAAATAATGTGTAGTGAATACTCCCTTTTGAAGTATTTAACACTTCAGCTAACTTACGCATCTACAGCAGAGATCAGCAATGAGTATTCAAAAAGATGAGTGGATTCGAATCGTACTCATAATTTCTGATACTTATACGCATTCATACATATTTTAATATCATACTACTCATATTCAAAGTTTGAAGTACTCATCGTACTCATACTTAACAATACGCATGATGTTATTGATTTCGACTCTCCATTACTCAACATTTACAAGAATCACAAAATAAATATGAATCGTGTACGAACACTACAATACTCACTAGAAGGTGTGAGTGTTTGCTTTACTTGATGTCTTTGTTTTTCTTTCTTCCTTTTTTGCAAATGAAACAATAACTGGGTGTAGATTTTGATGAATGATTCGAATCACTCGAATCATTTGTGTGAGTATTATAAGTATTTTTCTAAATTTATAAATCTGAATGAGTAGTGGCGTATGAATCAAACATATTTCGTATGTTATGAGTTTGATGTCAACGTTGTACTCATACTCATTGCAACCTATACTTATAAATCAATGTTCTAGTGAGTACAAATGAATCAGAGTAGTTGAATTTCAATACTGTTGACTCACTCATACTCAAAATTTCATGAGTACTTATGAGTAGCGAAAAAATGATTCATTGCTGATCTCTGATCTACAGCCAACAGGATTGTTTTTTCTGGAAAGAACACTTACACACAAGACACACTTGGTCCGTTTCCACAGTGTTTAAAGGTGTAAACGTAGTAACAGGCTGACAGGTTGACTTGAAACTTTCAAATGAAGGTATGCAGGTGGTTAAATATCTTAATTTCAGTTTCGAAGAAATAATGAAATATCTATTGATTTTGATAACATTATGTGGGTTAATAAGAGATATCATATGAATTTATTTGATTATACCTACTTAGCATTTAGTTGAAGCAATAAGAGACACAATTCCTAACAATATTAACGAGATTTAGTTACAAGAAATACGATATGATTACACATGCTACTATAAAAGCATCAAGAAGCTTAGCATAAACATTTGGTCAATTCACACAAGCCATTGTATCGTTGTATTCATTGTATTGTTGGAAGAACATACAACAGTGTATGATTGTTGTTGATAATTTTCATGTAAAAATCTGATACACTTATACATATTTTTTCCATATGTTTTTAAAAGTTGTATTAGTTTCGTGCTATCAAATTGTGTGAATGAAAAAAATGTGTATATGTTTTCATATGTTGTGGTCGTTTCGGGCTATCAAATTGTTTGAATGCCACGAAATACGCAATACAGCATAGCATTGAACGTTCGCAAACAAACAAATGTATTCAATACAACATACACGATACAAAGTTGTGTGAATTGCCCAATTGTTGTATGTACGTATTGTTGTAAGCATCGTTGTAAGTATGTATGTATATATCGTATTAAAAACAAATATTATGTTTAAATTTAAATTTAAAATTTTATTATATGTGCATACAAATTAATAACTCATATTTAATCAAATATTACGTTTACAATTGATTGATTTTAATGCAACAACACAAAAAAAGATAATTTTCCTCCCCTCACTCTTTAATTCAAAGGATACATAATGCAAATGCCTAAATACTATAAATCAATAACAAACAACCTTGATGCTTAAAGTATACATATATACATTATGCATGCAGGTACATACATATATATGTATGTACATACATTGTATATTAAGGCATGCATCGTTGTTAGGTTTTTTTTTTCATATGCACATCTGCCGTATTATTATGCGATAGATGAGACTCTTAATTTATTATGTATTAATGTGTGTGTAATGCAATTTATTTTAGTTCAGAAATTAATTAATTTTAAATATTTTCATTAATTAAATACATTAAAATTTTCATATAATTAACATACATTCACATATACTCGCTCTTTGATAAAAAAAAGTCTAAGATTACTACGATATATTCTTGCGTTTCTCCGAATACATACATATACTAGGTTCATAAAGTTTAAGTTTATTTTTTTTTAAATCCATGCTAAGTGTACATACACACGTACATATTTGTTGATTACAACCCTTCAATCAGGATTACGGCGTAGCTTCTCAACACCACTCATGTTGTGTGTGTTAATTTTTTATACATGAGTGGCGGGACCTACAGTTTAAAGTCGACTCCGAACGACATAGTTTTTGAGAAACTTTTCATGGCAATTTTATTTACTCTCAGAGTTTTTGCCAGAAATCTGGTGAGAGGAAGTCGGCGAAGAAATATTTTTTTCTTCATATTTCGTTTTGATGTCTAGCCTAGGGCTAGAACCCGGGCCTTATGCCTAATAATCGAACACACTACCTACTAGCCTACGGCGACTTCACCAATTTGCAATACTTTATTGAAATTCTCACTCTAATAGTGATCAGTTGGACTTATTTTTCAAGGCTGTATCACCAATGCATACACAATTGGCTATTAGAACCCTTCAGTCAGGATTACGACGTAGCTTCTCAACACCACTTATGTTGTGTGTGTTAATTTTATACATGAGTGGCGGGACCTACAGTTTAACGTCGACTCCGAACGACGGATTTTTGGGAAACTTTTTCATGGCAGGTTTATTTACTCTCAGAGTTTTTGCCAGAAATCTGCTGAGTCGTTAGTCGTTTGTTTCGGTTCGATGAGTTCTTCTGTTTGATGTAAAACAGTATCAAATACCGTTGGGAATACCACAAGAGAGAATGTGGAGCGCACATATTTATATTCTAAGGAATATGGTAACTTATCCTTTGAAGCAAGCTTTACATGGGTCCTCACAGTGCACACAGAATAGTTCTCTGATAAGTCTCCGTTAATAGTTCTGATTTTAAGTCTTTGTTTATGGCATACAAGGAGTCTCTCGAAATCAAAAAAAAAAAATTATGAAATATGGTGACTTAAATTCTGCCAACTGCTCTCAGATTATATGCAGCGTGTCGTCGTAAGAAAAAGCTACAACTTTAAAGACCCTTTGTATACGTAGCTACATATATAATCCAAATTCATTATAATCTCTATTGGTTAAAGGTGTTTGAAAGTTTAATTATTAATAAATTAATATTTATTGGAAATATATTTTCTTCTATCATTTCATACATGACATTTGGCTTAAAAATAATTCTTGTCACATTCTCTATGTGTGTGACCAGTCACTTTGATGGTGTTGGTGGTAGTGGTTTATTACCTACATTTACTTACAATAAATAATGAAAACTCATTTAATGACATTTTAAAAATTATTTTCTTTAATGGATATTTTAATTTAATTGATAAGAAAAAGCAAAAACTTCTCTCTCATACGATTTATGTGGCTTTAATCCGTAAGAGGTTCAATACGTTGCAGATTATGTTGCAAGAGTAAAACAAAGTTGACATAGTAAATCTTCTGCAGTTTCTGAAGGCATAAAAATTATTTTTCTTCGGAAAGTAAATATGAACAACACTCAATAAATGCAATTCAATTTAATTCAATTTAATAAAATTGATTTTTTGTATGCTTTTGTATTCAAATTCATTATTTTATTTTGTCTCAGCAGATTTCTATGACATAACGTAACGTTATCAGGATGTAAACTTCAAAGCGGTTTTCTAAGAGGAGCACTTAAGCACTGATAAATATAATATACGAAGTAAAGGTTGTTTTTTTATAGAGGTATAGAACTTTAAGTTGGCATTATTTTCAAGATGGCGACCGATTTAACAGCTGTCAAGTAATTTATTCTCAGTTTGGTTTGGCAATTCATCATGAATAGACTCACGCCTGAACAACGCTTGCAAATAGTGCAATTTTATTTCGATTTATTGAATGACAATTTTGGTGACCGCCTAATTTCACGCTTTGGACCTGTGGATTGGCCTCCAAGAGGCTATGTAAAGTCATTGGTCTATGCGGTAAAGCCACAAACGCTTGACCATTTGGAAGTCAACATTCGCCGTGCTATTGCCGATATACGGTCACAAATGTTGGAAAAAGTCATCGAAAATTGGAGGTTCAGATTGAACTACATCCGCGCCAGCCGTGGCGGTCATATGCCAGAAATCATATTTAAAATGTAATGCCACAAGATTATCGTTCGGATAAATAAAATTCATGTCAATCGAATAATTCATCGTTGTTTTATTGCAACTTAAAGTTCTATACCTCTATAAAAAACACCCTATATAACTAGATTTGATAAAACTGAAAACTATGTACTCCAAAGAGAATATGTTTTGACTGCAAGTCTCGATTAGAAACAAGAAATAGTCTTACTTTCTTACACCACACCTATTGTGTGTGAAAATCTTATATATGAGTGCCGTAATCTACTGTTTAATGCCGACTCTGAACGCCTGGTTTTGGAGAAACATTTCATGTCAATTTTATTTTATTTACTCTCAGAGTTTTAGGCCAGAGAACTGTAGAGAAAAAGTCGACGAAAAAATGAATGAACGAATGCATTACAATTTGTCTCCACATCACTCGTTCTTCATCTTTACTTTTGATCTGAAATGTGTCTATAATTATAAGCATATCTATAGCAAAGCATCAATCAAATCTTTTTCAGGTACAATTTTTAGTTCTAAACTAGTTGGCCTTAGTCGCTATTCCCTTGATCGAGGTACGAGGCAGTTTTCTGTGAATTTAATATCGGTTCTATCTAATATGGGTTCTAATCTATGCTCTCAGTATCTTAGGAAATTCCGTATATTGTAAAGCTGGAGAGCTAATTAGAGGAGACACACTCCTCACGAATACCAAACCGCTCATGAACACGGGTATACTATTTTGCTTTCCACCATTAAGGTCCACGATTTAGGTCGCTGACTTGGCAGATAAGAATGTTGCTTTGTATTAGGCCTCACATAGCTTTAAGTGGAGAGGAAGTGTACCGATCAACTACTGATTGTGCAGACATCTCTGCCATAGTATCTATTCTGACGCGTTATTGCATAATGAGTAGGCAGGCGAAGAAATTTTAACATTTTATAGATAGGTTGAGAAGGTAGAGAGTATCCGTTCACTTTATTTGCTAGTGACCGTCTCTGGATCGATGTAGACTTCCCTTATTTGTTACACTCTTTCATAATATCCTTACACAGTAATCGATCACTAAATCCGCCTTTACTTAACAATGCTGCTACTTTCTCCTAACTTCTCCGAAGTGATTATCCAAATTCAAAAGAGATGCCTATGACTTTCACACTCTTTTGCAGTTTCAAAACTCGATCGTTCATTTTGTTTCGGATATAGAGTCCTTAACTGGGAGCCAAGAATGCTCGGTATTATCCATGCTTATATATGGAAGTTAAGCTCTGATGCATAGTTTACATAGTTTTCTCAAACTTATCCGTGATTTGAGTAACGATTTGTTCCATTTTCTTTTCAAATCACGTAGTAGGCTGCTATCAATGGCTGTCAGATATAAATTAAGGGAAGCAATTTCTTTAAATTTTAATCGACAGATGACCAAATTGATAATATAAGTGTTGCCAGAGTAGTCGCCGTAGTCTAGTAGGTAGTGTGTTCGCTTATTAGACGTAAAAGCCAGGGTTCGTATCCCAGGTCAGACATCAAAAAAGAAATATGAAAAAAAAAATATTTCTTCGGCGGCTACCTCTCAGCAGATTTCTGGCAAAAACTCTGAGAGTAAATAAACCTGCCATGAAAAAGTTTCTCAAAAATGTGTCGTTCGGAGTCGACGTTAAACTGTAGGTCCCGCCACTCAAGTATAAAATTAAGGCACACAGCTTGAGTGGTGTGAGAAGCTAGGCCGTAATACTGAATGACTGAAGGGTTGTAATGGCCAATTATGTATGTATGTATGTATGTATGTAAGTGTTGCCAGAAATGAAACAAATCGCGAGTACCTTTTTAAAAACGTTTAGAATATGAGTTCGTAGATTGCAACCAAAATAAAAACAAATATGTGTTTAGTTTCAACTAAAATCTTTATTGTTTGCACTACTATTGTGCCACTGTTCACACTTGACGAATACAACACTAATAATTGCTTGTTTGCTATTCTTCTTTGCACTTCTGCTTGCGTAAGCACTAACAACAGTTCGGTAGAACTTCACAACGGCGATCTTCAAACCAAGACTGTTCTTTTCACACGCAACGCGTATTCACACAAGACTGACTGAATTCTTACTACTCACTGCCTGCTTTGCCTTGCCCCCACGCAGTCTGATGAGCGTGCTTAATGTCGAATGTTCTCGGTATAGCCTTCTCGAGGTCTATGTTGCGACTTCATTGTTGTTTGTGCACTTCGCTTACGTAGTCTGTTGTTGCTTTCTTTCATACTTGTTTGTCTCCTTTTCTTCCATACCGATGCTGTTGCTTTACTTGTAACAAGTTCGTTGTATGTGTAGCTATAGTCAGTCATGTTAATGTTTTAATTTTCGTAACAATATCCTAAACCAATACGTAACGTAAACCAATAACGTAACCTTAACCATACAATTGATACACCAAATTTTAATTTAATTTAATTTATTATCTAATAATTAATAACAATTTTATTTAAATACTGTAACAATTCCTATAATTAATCATAATTCTTATATGGTAAAGACACTTCATAATTTCTATTAAGATCACAGGGTCTCGTTGCGAATTGGCCCAGTTCTCTTAACCAAACATTGGCAACTAAATGGAAATGATAGAAAATATTAAAATTATGGAATATTTTTTGCAAAAACAAAACAAACTTACTCCATTTGGAGCCCTTTAGCACGGGACAGGCAGCATGTTTTGTACGATAATCACGATCACCAGAGGCATGTAGATTATACCAGAATAGCATTGAGCCTTTGCGAGGCTTAACCAAGAGATTCAAAAAGGGAAAAGCGGTGCCACCACCTTCTTCAACATCTTGCAACTGGAAAGAGATTTTTTTAAAGGTTGCATTACAAAATTATGGTCGAGAAGTTCCTCTTCCTTACATAAAATATGGCAGTTGAAATACGATTGCCTTCCTCCTCATTGATATTTAAATCCGCCTGTAGTAACAAGGTATTTAAAGTTGAAATAAACAAATTTCTTAAGTTTTCATATTTATTACCGTAAAAAAATCAAAATGTGGCTCATAATGTCCACCCAAACCGTAATTGGCTATTTGCAAATCCTCAGCATGATCCACATTTAAGCCGGTAACATGTTTGACATGTTGTAACCATTGTTGGGCATACTTATGCTGGTTGTATTTCAACCATGCTGTTTTACTTGTACGATAATAGGTGACCTCGGTATGTAAGCCGTCTGTGGCATAAACCGTTGATCTTTTCATTTGAGGCTGGACCTTGTCTTTGATCACCTCCATTTGATGATCTGTTATAACATCGTGTATAAATATAACATACGGATCCAAAGACAATTGCTCCAGTTTATAGGGTTGCAATATGCGATACGGATGATTATTGGTGCGAAGTTTACATACAAGATTGTTGGATTGTGTTGGTTCTAGCTCTCCACGGCAGACTTTCTCGTAGAGTTTGAATTCTTTGGTATTCTTGGAAGGAGAAATGTAGAACAGGTTAAATTTTTATTTGTTTAATTTGACCCTTGGCCTCCAACTCACATGATAATTATTCTGCTGCTTGGAACTTTCGAACATTAGACCCTCCAGTTTGCCTTCTTTTATTTTTTCTTTCAAATACTTTTCCGTTTCCAAAGCTGTTTGACGTGTAGCATCTTTTTCAAGCACATAATTAATAAGTTTCAATGATGAATTGTAATCGCCTAAATGAAGAAAACTTTAAATTGTTGAAATCATTTACAAAAAAAAAAAGAATTTGTTTTCAAGTCATCATTATAATCGTTTGATTTGAAAAGGTCTTCCTTTTGACAGCCCCTGTTTTCAGTTTTAACAAATCTCTGCAATTATCTTCAGATAATGTGTTTGACTTACATACCCAAGGCCTTATGGTATTCGGCAATTGTCTCAATGTACTCTAAAGCTATTGCGGCATCTTCAAAATCACTAGACATCAGCATTTTCGTTGATTGTTGAAACCAGGGTATTGTGTGATTGTAATCTTGCATGGCATACAAGTATTCACCAACCGAATAACAGTCTTGCCATGACATAAAAGAGCTTCAAACACCAAAAAAAAAAATTAAATTTTATTGTGTTTCTTTTTGTTGGTGTTCATTAAAAGTTAACAAAAGAGATAAATTACAGCAGTCAAGTCTGTCTGTCTGTCTGTCTGTCTCACAACAAACTCACCCATATTTTACACCATTTAGTATACCACTCGCCACTTGCGACACGTCCAACTGATATGTTTCCTGTAAGCGTACCAAGGCCATAGCAGAGCCAAACATATCATCTTGTGTGGGAAAACTTAAATTTCGTTTTAAAACTTCCAAATTCTCTAAATAATCTAATTTGGCAAACAAAATAAAAGCAAAGAAAAGAAAATTAAAAAGTTTTTTTCTTCAGTTTTGGTTTCCGTAAACCAAATTACACACTTGTGCGGGTGGCATCAACCGTAACAGCCTCTTCAAATGTTGGCCAGTCTGTGTAGAGACGTTTTATTAAACGATACGCATTTATGGGGTTATTTAAGTAACCTTCAAGATCATTTGCGGCTTCCTCATGTTCCTGTTGTACAGAATGTATTTCACTACAATAAAAATTATTAAGGAAATTAGTTAAAAAACTAAAAATAAATAAATTCGGTTGTAAGAAATTTAACAAAGAAAGGTAGAATAGTTAAGCTTCTTTGTATACTAAGGTACCTAAAACTTTAGCTACTCAGTTGTGAATTGTTACTTATTTTATATGCTACTACAGCAAAAGCAGTTTAAATTTAATTTTAGTTGACTGCCAACTACGAGATAACTCGTAGATTGCGTCGTTCCCTTCTAGGGTGCCAACTACGAGTTACCTCGTACTTACTAAACCGGCCATTTTTATGTAGCTACGAATAAAATCGTATTACTCGATATCGATAAATGGCTTCTGGGAAAAGAACAAAAAAGCAATGTTGGCTTGCTTGGCAAGTTTTCTGAAAATTGCCGCTGCAGTCAACGTGTTAACTTGGTATTCTTACTAGACGCTTCTAATAAATTTCCATGAAATCCTATCGTATTACTCAAGACCTCTGTATTTATTTCTGAAGGTACCCAAAGAAGTTGGAATAGACACACTACAGCCACATAAGGCTAATTGTGATACCACAGATGTCCATTTTCCACTTCAGTCGTAGAAGTACAGTCAACCCTACTATAACGCGGTGAGTGCGTACCGCGTTATATGGAAACCGCGCTATAAGAAACTCGGATTTCACCGTACAAACCAAGCTGGTTTGTAGCGCGTTCTATGGAAACCGTCTACCGCGTTATAAGAAACTCAGAGTTAGTACAAATCCCATCATTCGTACCGCGTTATATGGAGACCAAGAAATACAAAAGGCAAGATAAATTATAAATTATTTTTATTGAATTCAAGAGTTCATATAAGGACTGATAAAAAAAAAATGAAATAAAAACTAAACTAAATGACTGCAAGGAACTTATGGGATGTTATTGAGCGGAAACCGCGCAGTAAGAGTACAGCGTTATAGAAGGGCTCCGCGATATATGGAAACCGCGTTTGGAAAGTGCCGCGTTATAAGAGGGCTGTTGCAATTATAGCCCCGCGTTATATGGAAACCTCGTTCTGAGAGTACCGCGTTATATGAGGGTTTACTGTATTCATACAGATCATTCAAATCGTGTATATAATAAACACCAGGGTGGCTTTTTCTCTTCTGACATAGTTATGGAAATGAACTTAATAAGCGGAGCACGATTTCCCCATTTTCCTCATCTGCACAACTCCAGCTATTTTCCGGTACCCTTATGATATGAACTCTATGACTTAACGGCCGACTGGCTATCAGTAATATCCCAACGTTCTTAGTAGGTAGTGTGGTCTAGTAGGTAGTGTGTTGGCTTATTAGATGCGAAGCCACGGTTCAAATCCCCAGTCAGACATCAAAATGAAATATGAAAAAATATTTCTTCGACAACTTCCTTTCTGTAGATTTCTGACAAAAAACTCTGAGAGTAAATAAAATTGCCATGAAAAGTTTCTCAAAAATCTGTCGCTCGGAGTCGACTTTAAACTGTAGGTTCCGCCACTCATGTATAAAATTAACACACACAACATGAGTAGCGTTGAAAAGCTAGGCCATAATCCTGGCTGAAGGGTTGTAATGGCCAATTATGTATTTATGTATGTATGTCTTAATAATTTTCATGCAGCCTGTATTGCCAATACTTCTACCTCAAATTTATACCAGAAATTCTATTAAAAAATTTTGTTGAGAAATCCTATCAGCAGCCAATTTTTTGATTCCAACTTAGCGACGTTACGTCCGTATAACCTTAAGCTGCTTTCTACATATGGCCACGGTTCTTTCAACAGTTTTTTTTATCTTGAGAGTTCCAAGAGACAGCTCTGGTGGTATTCCCATGTGACTTTCATACGATGTGTCCTTTCCAAAAGCGAATTTCAGGCTTTAATGAGTTTGATAAGCAGGAATTCAGACGGCCTCAACAAAAAAAAAAAAAATTGAATCGAGCCATGTCTGACTTGCTTGATCAGCGTACGGATTCCTGCAGAATATACGTATCTGCGTGGCTGTGGAAAGTTAGGAGAGATCCATATCGCGTTGAGCATCCCACATGCTTGTTCTCGCAAGTGCAGGGATACTAAACAAATCTATTAACACTATTCAATACATTGTTCCACTATTAGTCTAGGACTATAAACGATATCGACGCGTCGTAAAGCTTAATGATTTATTTTATTTATTTATTTATTTATTTATTAATTACAATACAATTACAAATTATATTCTAATTTTATACGAGCGGAGTAACAAGACCATATGCTCGGTGTAGTGTCACAGACCAGAGTCTCTGGTGGGAATCGAACCCACGACCCTCACGCTAATAGTCTAGCACACTACCCACTAGACTACCAGGGCACCCCTTAATGATTTATTTTGAGTGGATTTAAAGCATCTCAAGCCTTTAAATTTTCTACGCGCGAATATTATATATTCAATCCACCATGACAACGCTAACCACAACTTAACCTCAAATATATGGAAGGAGAGAGATGCCATTAGGTTGAAAGAAACCATAGTAACTCAAATGGCTGTAGCCGAATTCAAACCACTGCCGCATTACAACCCTTCAGTCAGGATTATGGCCTAGCTTCTCAACACCACTGACGTTGTATGTGTTAATTTTATACATGAGTGGGGGGACCTACAGTTTAAAATCGACTCTGAACGATAGATTTTTTGAGAAACTTTTCATGGCAATTTTATTTTACTATCAGAGTTTTTGCCAGAAATCTGCTAAGAGGAAGTCGACGAAGAAATATTTTTTCATATTTCGTTTTGATGTCTGACCGGGGATTTGAACCGTGGCTTCGCGTCTAATAAGCCAGCACACTACTTACTAGACTACTGCGACTTCATGTCGCTTTCTTAGTATTCTGGTTAAAGCTCTGACAGTAACTAATTGCCATGAAAAATCTGTTCAGATCAGCTGCTTAGAGTCTACTTTAGTTTTCAGTAGTGTGGGAAGCTAGGTCGTATCCTTACTAAAATTTTGTAATGGATAGCCAAATTTTTGTATAGGTTTTTGTAAGGAGAGCCGATGTGATTGTCTTCTGACCCACCAATTTTTTTTTTATTTAACGAACGACAGATTTGAGAAACCTTTCTGGCCAGTTTAATTTACTGTCAGAGCAGGAGACTGCTGAGAAAAAGTCGACAAAGAAATATTTTTTATATTTCATTACGTTCGAGATGGCTCTCGTCTAATAAGACTTCAATTTTTGTTGATTACGTAAATTCATAGCGAGCAGAAGTACTATTGATGTGCAAGTAATCATGATTATTCACGTCGCTATCTTCCTGCTGTTGTCTGGAGCACTGCTCTGAGTTGTGCGTAGAACTACATAAACAGAAATAAACGAAAGTAGTATACATACATACAAACATAATTGGCTATTACAAGCCTTCAGTCAGGATTACGGCCTGGCTTCTCACATCACACATGCTGTGTGCCTTAATTTTATACTTGAGTGGCGGGACCTACAGTTTAACGTCGACTACGAATGATAGATTTTGAGAAACTTTTTCATGGCAGGTTTATTTACTCTCACAGTTTTTGCCAGAAATCTACTGAGAGGATTTCTACTTAGGGATTCAAGCAGAACTCCCTGCTATGTCCATGGAAAGCAAGTTAAACCATAATTCAGTTTGTTGAATGTGCCCAGAAGTTGTGTTAAATAATGTGTCGAATGTCAATCCACAAAGTCAGGTAGTATGTTCATTTGATCAAGATTGGGCCACCTTTCCACGTTTCAAAGAGTTTGTTTTCATTTGAAATTGGACGAATAACTGGTAGTATTATTAACACTTTTGATGGAAATTTGTGTTCAATAGCTCATTTGAAATCCCATCAATGGAACTTAAGAATTCTTATGGAAAGTTCCATTAAGTCTATTGGAGCGAAAGACATTATTGTATATCAGGTTTATAATTTAATGGAATTAAAATATTCCATAATTTAAACGAAACTATGTACACAATTATATTGGCATCATAAATTCAAATTTAATTAAATTTTTTATAATTTTTTATAATTATTATTTTATGATCTATCTATCTATCTATCCATTTGAAAACAAAATAAGATTTTATAGCTGAGTTTATAATGGAGTTTATGGTCGTGTTCCCGCAGTAAATTAATTAACATCTATCTTCTCCATCTATCTGTTTTAAATGTGTTCTCAATTTCAATTTTAACTCTTTTTTTTAATATTTTATTGTGCACATACATGCATACGTAGATGCAATCGTCGCAATCGATTCTTTTGTTTGTTGAACATGGTGTTTTTCTGACAATTTTATTTATGAACCGAAAATTAATGAATTTGAAATTTATTTTAATTATTTTACTGGTTTTAATTATAAAGAATTATTTTTTTCACGCTAAGAATTGTGACAATTAAATTCATTTAACTCTTAAGATTTATTATGGAATAGCCGCCTAATGAATTAGAAATTTTCGTCAATAAAAGTAAATTAAGTTAATTAATGCGACTCTAAATCTATAAATTTTTGGCCATTAAAGTGTAATTAGGTTCAGAAGAAGAAGAAAAAAAAATGGATATGTATTGAATATTTCAAAAAAATAAATAAATTTCGTTTTTTTTTTTTTTTTTTTTTTAAGAATATTTTAAAAAGTGATTTTTTAAGAGCTATAGGAAAATTAAAAAAATTTATTTGAATCGATAGTACGGTCCATATAATTTAATGTTTGAAGGTTATTATCCGCTTAGTCCAATTTTGGCATACTCTTTCCAACATTTCGGCCGGTATGTTACGAATAAATGCTTCAATGTTGGGTTCATACATACATACATACATAATTGGCCATTACAACCCTTCAGTCAGGATTACGGCCTAGCTTCTCAATACCACTCATGTTGTGTGCGTTAATTTTATACATGAGTGGCGGGACCTACAGTTTAAAGTCGACTCCGAACGACAGATTTTTTGAGAAGCTTTTCATGGCAATTTTTACTCTCAGAGTTTTTGCCGAAATCTGCTGAGAGGAAGTCGCCGAAGAAATATTTTTTCATATTTCATTTTGATGTCTGACCTGGGATTCGAACTCGGGCCTTTCGTCTAATAAGCCAACACACTACCTACTAGACCACAGCGACGTCTCAATGTTGTCTTCCAATGCGTCAATTGAAGCGGGATTGTCTGTATAGACATGAGCTTTAACATAGCCCCACAAAAAATAGTCTAAAGGCGTTAAATCGCACAATCTAGGCGGCCAATTGACCGGTCCGGTACGTAAAATAAAATGTTCACCGAACTCGCCTCTCAATAAGTCCATTGTTACGCGTGCTGTGTGGCATGTGGCACCGTCTTGTTGAAACCAACCTTGTCATGCAAGTCAAGCTGTTGCATTTTGGGCAAAAAAAATGTTGGATATCATCTCACGGTAATGCTCAGCATTCACAGTTATGTTACGATTCGCAGCATCTTTGAAGAAGTACGGTCCAATGATGCCACCAGCCCATAAACCGCACCAAACTGTGACTTTTTCTGGATGCATTGGTAGCTTTTGCAATGCTTCTGGCTAATCTTCACTCCAAAATCGACAATTCTGCTTATTTACGTATCCCGAATAGCCGCTTCAGTGAGTCGATTAAACTGACCATAAAATGGAAGAAGCGCGCGATGAGCTTTCTTAACAGAGCACACATTTTGATAATAAAATTCAATGATTTGCAAGCGTTGTTCGTTTGTAAGACGATTCATGGTTAAATTATAGACCAAAGACTGAAGATGTTTGACAGTGAAACAAAACACGAAACGTGCGTGAGCTGTTTAAACCAGTGTTGCCAAAAAGATAATAGCTAAAAAATCACCCGTTATAATAGTCTAATACTTTCAAGTTTTTTAATGGGCAAATGTAAGCGCTGCACTCCTAAAATAAGGAGATCTATTTTCGAACTGCGTAAAGCTGGAAAGTCGTTTAGAGAAATATCAGAGCAGCTTCCGTGTTCAAAAAGAAATGGGTTTTAACGCTCTGAAGCATATTTAAAAATATGACACCATATCGAACGTTCCACGACAGAAAAGGCCTAGGAAAACATCAGAATATACCGACTGCATGATTGGGCGGATCTCCAAAGCCGATCCAAAAAAGTCGTCTGCGGACATTCAGCGTGAAATTTGCAACAGATTTAATATCTCCGTATCCAAGAGGACCATTTCACGTCGTTTGGTTGAAGTCGGGCTAAATGGCAGAGTAGCACGCATGAGACCACTTCTGAACAAAATTCAGAGAAAACGTCGCATTGAATTTGCTAAGTCCCATATTAATTGGACAGCCAATCAATGGAAATATAGGGTGTTTTTATAGAGGTATAGAACTTTAAGTTGCAATAAAACAACGATAGATTATTCGATTGACATGAATTTTATTTATCCGAAAGATAATCTTGTGGCATTACATTTTAAATATGATTTCTGGCATATGACCGCCACGGCTGGTGCGGATGTTGTCCAATCTGGACGTCCAATTTTCGATGACTTTTTCGAACATTTGTGGCCGTATATCGGCAATAACACGGCGAATGTTGTCTTCCAAATGGTCAAGCGTTTGTGGCTTTACCGCATAGACCAATGACTTTACATAGCCCCACAGAAAGTAGTCTAGCGGTGTTAAATCACAAGATCTTGGAGGCCAATTCACAGGTCCAAATTGTGAAATTAGGCGGTCACCAAACGTGTCTTTCAATAAAGCTATTGTGGAACGAGCTGTGTGACATGTTGCGCCGTCTTGTTGAAACCACATCTCCTTTTCATCATGGTTATTCAATTCAGGAATGAAAAAGTTAGTAATCATGGCTCTATACCGCGGATGGACTCATTCGGGTCTTCCTCAATGCTACGCTCTACAGCAACAATAGCTTCTTCTGTACGCACCGTACAGCGTCTCTGGGGATGCGAGTTATCAATAAGAGTAAACGTGGTGCGAAAACGTTCCATGGTTAATCGAATTAACTGCTCTGATGGACAATTTTGTCGACGATAAAATGGACGTAGTGCGCGATACGTTTTCCGAACAGAACCATTATTTTCGAAATAAAATTGCACTATTTGAAAAGTTTCTCAAAAAATCTGTCGTTCGGAGTTGACTTTAAACTGTAGGTCCCGCCACTCATGTATAAAATTAACGCACACAACATGAGTGGTGTTGAGAAGCTAGGCCGTAATCCTGACTGAAGGGTTGTAATGGCCAATTATGTATGTAAGTATTTGCAAGCGTTATTCAGGCGTGAGTCTACTCATGATGAATTGCCAAACCAAACTGAGAATAAATCACTTGACAGCTGTTAAATCGGTCGCTATCTTGAAAAGTAATGCCAACTTAAAGTTCAATAACTCTATAAAAACACCCTTTATGTGCTTTGGAGCGACGAAACTAAGTTAAATCACCTTGGTCCAGATGGTCGAAGATTTGTTAGAAGGGGCCCATCAACCAAAAATTTAATCCTCTAAAATATTTCAACATTTTATGAAATTTTAAAGCGTTTCTAATTAGGTGTCAATATGTGTATATATTTTTAAAGATATTTATTGAATATATATTTTTTTTGTTGTGTTTATGCAATATGAGCTTATCCGTTAGAATATTTAAATTTTTGACAGATTTGTTTTTTTTTTTTAATTTTAAAATATTAACCTGATCAGCTTTAAGTAAACAAATTATATTTCCATAGCTTTTTAACAAGAAAGAAAAGAAACGACAACAATAACAATAAAATTAATAATTTAAAATATTTCTCTGATAAACCAGCATTTTAATATGTATTCAAAAAATTTAATCTACTTCCAAAAGAAAGAACAAGTTTAAATTGGAGCTGCTTAATATCAGTTTTTATATATTTTTTTTTCATTTCATCATGCAATATTTAATCAAATTTATTATTTGTTGTCGATTTTGTTTTAAAAATTTTTTTTTATAAATTTCTGTGTTAAAAAGTTCAATTAAAATCGAAAGTAATTGGCCTGGTCGCATTAACAAGTCTAGCATTTGTCAATTGCATAACTAACCAGCCGAAGGCATTTCCAAATCATAATCTCTATTTTCTGTTTAATGCAACAAAATTTTCCAAGAAATTCAAGCAATTTGTGGCAAACGCCAAATGCTATATGGTTAACTAGGTGCTAATTAATTTTAAATGTTGCACTTTAGTTAATTGCGAAGTTAGCAGTTAGTTGTTGCATATTAAAGTAAAGGGTGTTTTTTATAGAGGTATAGAACTTTAAGTTGGCATTACTTTTCAAGATGGCAACCGATTTAACAGCTGTCAAGTGATTTATTCTCAGTTTGGTTTGGCAATTCATCATGAATATACTCACGCCTGAACAACGCTTGCAAATAGTGGAATTTTATTTCGAAAATAATGGTTCTGTGCGGAAAACGTATCGCGCACTACGTTCATTTTATCGTCGACAAAATCGTCCATCAGAGCAGTTAATTCGATTAACTATGGAACGTTTTCGCACCACGTTTCCTCTTATTGATAACTCGCATCCCCAGAGACGCTGTAGATCGTAGCATTGAGGAAGACCCGAATGAGTCCATCCGCGGTATAGAGCCATGATTACTAACTTTTTCATTCCTGAAATGAATAACCATGATGTCCAGGAGATGTGGTTTCAATAAGACGGCGCAACATGTCACACAGCTCGTGCCACAATAGATTTATTGAACGACACGTTTGGTGACCGCCTAATTTCACGTTTTGGACCTGTGAATTGGCCTCCAAGATCTTGTGATTTAACACCGCTAGACTACTTTCTGTGGGGCTATGTAAAGTCATTGGTCTATGCGGTAAAGCCACAAACGCTTGACCATTTGGAAGACAACATTCGCCGTGTTATTGCCGATATACGGCCACAAATGTTGGAAAAAGTCATCGAAAATTGGACGTCCAGATTGGACTACATCCGCGCCAGCCGTGGCGGTCATATGCCAGAAATCATATTTAAAATGTAATGCCACAAGATTATCTTTCGGATAAATAAAATTCATGTCAATCGAATAATCCATGGTTGTTTTATTGTAACTTAAAGTTCTATACCTCTATAAAAAACACCCTTTACTTCAGTTTGATGGCGTTTCAATCATAAAAGCAAGTTAAAGGTCGTCAAAGTTAAACAGTGAGGAGGAAGTAGGGGTATTTGAGTGGCTTTACCACAATACATTTTCACTATGCCTGTTGCATGTAACAAAGCATAAATTACAGAAACATTTACAACATGCAACCACAAAAACATGCGAATTAAACATCCGCTTTTATAGATGACTAAATGACAGACAGGAACCAGGCGAAACAAATGAACATACAACTCATGCTTCAAATAATTATTGTGTGCATTAATGCACTCAATGAGTGAGTAAGCAAATGTACACTTTAATTAAACCGCACACAGTATTTGAGCGCCATAATTTAATTTATTAATTAAACATTTCGTTTCCCCATACACTGCTTGTTTAACAAAAAAAAAAAAACTTAATTAAAGTAAATCAATTGCATACATTTCATACATACATACCTTTGCAATTCATCGATATGTTGTTGTAAATTGTTTAAATAATTTTGCATTTCCTGCATTAAATGCATTTCCGTTTCAAATAAATTTTCCAAACCCGCTATTGATGAGAAATATTCCGTTTCTGTTCTAACAACACCCACTACACACAACGCGAGGAGTACCGTTAGTTCAATATATTTTAATTTTTCCATATCCTTAGCTAAGTAACGCGACCGTTTTGTTTTTTCTCTTCGATAGGTCTTAACGTGCTTGTGTTTCTCTGTAAACTGATCTGTTTAAACTTTTTCTTTCTTTCTGTGCTTTGTTTTTTCTGCGTTTTTTTGGCAATTGTTTTGTTTCTTTGTATATGTATACCGACTTAAAGTTATTAAAATTTTATTATTATTATGATTATTATTTGAAAATTGTCTTTATAACGCTATACTACACTAATAATACAAAACAATAGCAACAATGAGACAGCGTTTTAAGCAACAACCCACACTGGAGCGAACCTGTAGCTCTATGCGATGTGTATTAAGTCAACTGTTTATCGCCGGCTTTTTGGCTTTTTCGTTACGCTACAGGTACGTTCGAAATTTCGGTTTTTTCTAAATCATGAAATAAATTTTACTTCGGCATAAACAGAATTAAAGCGATTTTGTCGCTATACGTTATGACTTATGAGTCGATGCTATATTCGAATAGCCTGCTCCATTCTGACAATCTGATATCGAACTAATACCCCTGTAAAGTGAAAAACATACATAATTGGCCAATACAACCTTTCAGTCGTTGTACACTGGGTCAATTCGACCTCCGTGTACTATACTTGTCTTAATTGACAAGTACACGTCCTCTAACCTAACCTTTCAGTCAGGATTACGACCTAGCTTCTCAACACCACTCATGTTATGTGTGTTAATTTTATACATAAGTGGCGGGACCAACCAGTTTAACGTCGACTCTGAACGACAGATTTTAAGCAACTTTTTCACGGCAAGTTTATTTACTCTCAGAGTTTTTGCCAGAAATCTGCTGAGAGGAAGTCGCCGAAGAAATATTTTTTCATATTTCGTTTTGATGTCTGATCGGGGATTTGAACCATGACTTCGCGTCTAATAAGCCAACACACTACCTACTAGACTTCGGCGACATCAAGTGAAATATCATAACCAAATAATGACCAAGAGCAGAGTGATCACGTATAATACATTTGAGCATAAAATCCTATCTGTCTAATGCCTATAATACTATCATCCTATCGTATTATACAATGTGAGATTTAGCATGATATAGTAGTTTCTATAGTTGCTTAGTTATGGTTTCGTCCTATCACACTATCCAATGATATTATCAAGCCTTGTACAAATATTCAGTAGTCGCCTTACTCGTTCTGGTAGTATGTTGACTTACATACGTATTGAGAGGTTCAAGTCGCCGTGTTCTAGTAGATAGTGTGTTGGCTTATTAGACGTAAGGCCACGGTTCAAACCCCAGGTCAGGCATCCCCAACTAAACGAAATATGAAAAAATATTTCTTCGGCGATATCCTCTCAGCAGATTTCTGGCAAAAACTCTGAGAGGAAATAAAAAATTGTCATGAAAAATTTCTCAAAAATCTGTGGTTCGGAGTTGACTTTAAACTCTTGGTCCCACCACTAATATATAAAAATTAACGCACACAATATAAGTTTTGTGAGAAACTAGGTCGTAATCCTGACTAAGGCGTTGTAATGTTTTATGTATGTATGTATTGAGAGGTTCAAGTGCAATTAACGTAGACATTTTGTATAAAAAAATATGATAAACACATTTCTATGGACTGTACCCTCTCTCGACGAACTCTGGTAGGTAGTGTGTTGGGTTGTTGGACGTAAGGCCACGGTTCAAACCACATGTCAAGCATCTCCATTTCTGCGGCTACTTCCTCTCAGCAGATTTCTGGCAAAAACTTAAGGAGTAAATAAAATTGCCACGGAGACTTTCTCAAAAATCTATCGTTCGGAGTCGACTTTAAACTGTCCCGCCACTCTTGTATGAAATTAACCCAGACAACATGAGTGATGTTGAGAAGCTAGGCCGTAATCCTGACTGAAGGGTTGTAACGGCCAATTATTTATGTATGTATGTATGTATGTGCCCTCACATCAGTTTTGCAGAATGAAAAACAGTAGTAGGGTCTCTTTTGAATAGAACTAACACATCCAAGACATTGGTGGCATAGGGGGTCTTATAAAAATTTTTTTTTAAATTTTAAATTTTGGCAAGAATTTGTGAAAACTTAGAATTTTGGCCAAATGCGTATAATTTCGTAAAATCAACTTCAGCCCGCTCCAACAGGATGGGCCATCTATCAGTTTAAATTTGAATGATCGGTTATTTCGAATCTGACAATATTTATGTCATTCTATTCTGTCACAAAATTCAGTATATCTTAACTGAACTTACTGAATCGATTTACGCTTGAGGAACCCACACGTGGTCTTACAGAAAGTAATGTACTAATTAAGAGTTGTTTTACTGAAGCCAATGCACCCATTAAGAGTGGTCTTAAAAAGCCCATGCATCCATAAAGAATAGCTTTTTGGTGCGGCTTGTGAAGCGGAGGCATCATTGGTCTATATTTCTTTGAAAATAGGGACTGTGCAACCATTATGGTCAATGGAGACACCTATTGCACCATGATATTCGATTTTTTTGTACTCGCTCTTCAGGGTATTGATGTGAACGATGTTTGATTTCAACAGGATGTTGCAACTTGCCACACGTCTCATGTCACAATCGATTTATTGCGTCAAACGTTTGATGGGCGTTTAATTAGTCGAAATTGCGATGTCAATTGGCTGTGAAGAAGCTGCGGTTTGACATCGTACGACAATTTTCTGTTAAAGAAAAGTGTTATGCCGACAAACCAGTGACAAATGAGCATTTGAAGGCCAACATTCCTGATGCCATTGACGAGATACGACTCCATACACTCGAAAAAATGCCCGAAATTTTTTCTTTTCCTAGATTTTCTTCCGAATATATCCCCTCATCGATCCTCCATGCTCTTGACAACGAGTAGCCTGTAGAAGTCTGCATCCTATAAATATAAAAAGATATCGAAATTTTAACGTGTGCACGTTAATTATAAAGGGTGTTTTTTATAGAGGTATAGAACTTTAAGTAGGCATTACTTTTCAAGATGGCGACCGATTTAACAGCTGTCAAGTGATTTATTCTCAGTTTGGTTTGGCAATTCATCATGAATAGACTCACGCCTGAACAACGCTTGCAAATAGTGCAATTTTATTTCGAAAATAATGGTTCTGTACGGAAAACGTATCGCGCACTACGTCCATTTTATCGTCGACAAAATCGTCCATCAGAGCAGTTAATTCGATTAACCATAGAACCAGAGACGCTGTACGGTGCGTACAGAAGAAGCTATTGCTGCTGTAGAGCGTAGCATTGAGGAAGACCCGAATGAGTCCATCCGCCATGATTACTAACTTTTTCATTCCTGAATTGAATAACCATGATGTCCAGGAGATGTGGTTTCAACAAGACGGCGCAACATGTCACACAGCTCGTGCCACAATAGATTTATTGAAAGACACGTTTGGTGATCGCCTAATTTCACGTTTTGGACCTGTGAATTGGCCTCCAAGATCTTGTGATTTAACACCGCTAGACTACTTTCTGTGGGGCTATGTAAAGTCATTGGTCTATGCGGTAAAGCCACAAACACTTGACCATTTCGAAGACAACATTCGCCGTGTTATTGCCGATATACGGCCACAAATGTTGGAAAAAGTCATCGAAAATTGGGCGTCCAGATTGGACTACATCCGCGCCAGCCGTGGCGGTCATATGCCAGAAATCATATTTAAAATGTAATGTCACAAGATTATCTTTCGGATAAATAAAAAAATATAAAAAAAACACCCTATATTTTGTCGTTATCCACACATTTTTTTATACTGATGTGGTGATAATAATTGTTCTGGCATTTTAAAATCCATTTGTCATGCATTTTGTCATTTCTATAATTGTGCATTGTGAGGATTTTAGGAACCTGGTCTTTAAATATGCCACTTTAACCAATCGCTAGATATAAATGCTAAGCTATGCATTGTTCTGAACTAGTTTGTATCAAACAAAAATTTTTCTTTCAGTCATAAATTATCATCATTTGCATACGACAGTAACAACTCTTATCAATGGAGGGGACTACAAGCAATAAATTAAAGCAACTTAAGATTTCAACAAATTCGAATTTAAACAAATTAACATGACATGCGAATCTAGACGTTTAACAATATGTCGCTGTCATTGTGTTTTTTGTTGTTTTTTATTTCGTATTCAAGTTTTCAGTTTTATTATTGCCGTCTCTTGCTTTTATCTTAAAAGGTTTCTTTAGGTGTTAAATTATATTGTAATTTTGGTTTATATTTAATTCTTTAATATAATAAAATTCTACTGGAAAATAAAAACAACAATAACAATAAGAACATAAATGTTATGGCTTTTAATAAATCATTATTATTTTGATTCATTTCTAATTGAAATCTTATGGGGCTTTCAGAAACAAAACAATAAAATAAAATAATAAAAATTTTAAAAACAATTCAAGCATTTATTTAAAAGTAAATTTATACTCAGAAGAGCCTATTGCAAATACATTTTTTTATTTAAAGATTTAATTCCTTTAAAGCTTCGCTCATCATTAACTCCAGCCAAGAGTGTAATTCTAAAATTAAAATCCATCAAGCTCATTGCTCGTAATACAGGGTCTTTCATGTTTTCTTTAATAATAGTTTTCCATTGATCGGTATTGTCGTAATTCCCACTATGTATTGTCGAGATGTTCCCACTATTATTGTTTATGTCAGGCTCTTATAGACTGAAATCACATCCACCTTCAATACCACACTTTATGGTACTGCATTTGGTCCTAAACTCGTTTTCCCGGACCATCTAAATCTGGGGCAGCATGTTAGAATATGCTCCGCATCTTCCTCTTCATCTACACAGTATGGCCAAATAGGGGAAGCATCATGTCCAAAACTGTGCAAGTACTTCTTGAAGCATCAATGGCCTGTTAGGAACTGGTTCACGTAGTAGTTCAGCTCGCAATATTTGTTCGCCATCCAAGGGGTTATATCAGGGACAAGGTGAAATGTCCCTTTACACTGTTCTTCCATCGTAACTGACATTTATGCGTGGAAGTCCTTCGTTCCTTCGCTTTAATAGCTACTGCCGCCAATATGTCTATCGGTATTGTCTTTGCCAATATCACTACAGCTTTATTAGACACTGTCCTAAAGCCTCTTATCTGTCTAATCGCGCTTAGGACAGTTTCCTCCTTGTAGTTCCCACGGAGAGTGCCTCCGACAATATTGGGCAAGCATATAACATTATCGACGTCACTTACTTACTTCTTACTTAATTGGCCATAACAACCCGTTTAACGGATTTCGGCCTGCCGTAACACATCCTTCCAGGCGCCTCTGCTTCTTGCGCGCCTACGCCTGTTCGTCACACCAATCGATGACAGGGCTTCCTCGATTTGTTCCTTCCAACGGATACAAGGTCGTCCTCTTCGCCGACTTCCGCAGATTCCCGCATCTAATACCCGTCTCGCCGGAGCATCCTCCTCCATTCGAACGACATGGCCGAGCCAGCGCAGCCGCTGGATATTAATACGCTGTACAACGTCTACGTCGTTGACGAGCTCATACAGCTCACTGTTGGATCGGATACGGAAATCATCGCCAACTCGCACTGGACCGAAGATCTTGCGTAGGACTTTTCTCTCGAACACTCTCAAGGCTGATGCATCTGTTCTTAATAGGGTCCATGTCTCAGCGCCATAAAGAAGCACGGGGAGGATCAGCGTCTTGTAGAGTTTTGTCGCACGAGAGAGGTCTCTGCTACTCAATTGCCTACTGAGACCATAATAACACCTGTTGGCGAGAGTGATCCTACGCTTGATCTCCAGACTGACATCATTTCTGGTGGTAACGGCGGAGCCAAGATAGATGAATTCCTTGACCGTATCAAAAGTATAGTTAACGGCCGTAATCTGGGAATCAATACGCCGCACGTCTCTACTTGTCGATAACATATACTTTGTTTTGCCCTCATTTACTGCCATACCCATCTTGGTAGACTCCCGTTCAATAGCACTAAAGGCAGCAGTAACATCTCGCTTAGTACGCCCTATGATGTCAATGTCGTCAGCGTACGCAAGCAGCTGGACACTCTTTTGAAAAATAGTGCCATTGCGATGCACTCCCGCCTTTCGCAGAACACTCTCCATGACGAAGTTGAAGAGGTCGCATGATAAGGGATCGCCTTGTCTGAAACCTCGCACGGTATCAAAAGGTTCGGAGAGGTCCTTTCCTACCTTGACGGAGCTGCAGGAATTGCTCAACGTCATTCTACATAGCCTTATCAGCTTCGCTGGTATACCGAGCTCAGACATTGCGGCAAAAACACGGTCCCTTATGGGGCTATCGAAGGCTGCCTTATAGTCGACAAAAAGATGGTGTGTGTCGACTTGTTTCTCGTGGGTCTTTTCCAGGATTTGGCGTAGTGTGAAGATCTGGTCGATGGTGGACTTGCCAGGTCTGAAGCCGCACTGATAAGGTCCAATCAGTGTTTTTACGAGTGGCTTCAATCGTTCACACAATACGCCTGTAAGAACCTTATATATCGCTAGTGCTCCCAGGGTTACAGATGCCTTCTCGCCGATGTATTCCACGTGGTCCCAGAAGTTCAACCTGTCATCGATAATCACTCCCATGTATTTTATGGCCCTCTTCGACCCGATCCTAGTGCCTCCAACGGTCACTTCCATCTTCTCCATTAACTTCCGGCCACTTATCAAGACGGTCTCCGTTTTGTGAGCAGCAAGTGTCAATCCTGCCTCACTAAGCCATGCTCCAATCGCTACGTTCGTCTTCTCCTCTATTTCCTTTACCGTCTTAGCGACCGAGACTATGGCAATGTCATCTGCAAAGCCCACAATTGTAGTCCCGTTTGGCAATTGCAGTCGAAGTACACCATCGTACATAATGCTTCACAGTAGTGGCCCAAGTAGAGAGCCCTGCGGGACACCTGCCGTCACTACGTACTCCTTTTCTCCATCGTCATCCGTTAGGTATATTACCTTCCTGCTTGTAGAAGATGATCAAACATGATTGGACTACTTAAACTTTTACTTGGTTATTAGATTGGGAATAGAGTGGTGTCATGAAATAGCCTGATTGAATAATAATTGTATTGCATTAGCGAGAAATTGCTTCTAGTTCAATAAATATATGGTGTATTAAGGAAAATGGACGAGGCCCTAGTACCTGAGTACCTCTAAAGATGAAAATAATTTTCTTTCGGAGAGACATTTACCTTTCATTCAAGAACGTAGTTCCTTTTCTTTTTTCTTCGTCTGCATTCTTCTTTGAAAGATGGCATAGGTCGCTTGCGGACTTAGAGCTGTAATAAGACAAGTTTATCATATTCTATTGGTACCTAAGGGGCTTGAGTTTAAAGAAATTTAGGGGAAATTCATTTACATTTTGTTATAAGAAGACCTAATTTGTTTTATTCCAAAAGTTTGATATTTGCTTACAAGCACTTGTAGTCTTGGACAGTCGTAGTAGTCTAGGCTTCGGTTGAAACCGCAGCTCGGACATCTCAAACAAAACGAAATATGAAAAAATATTTCTTCGGCGACTTCCTCCTCTCAGCAGATTTCTGGCAAAAGCTCTGAGAGTAAAATAAAATTGCCATGGAAAAATTTCTCAAAAAAATCTGTCGTTCGGAGTCGGCTTTAAACTGTAGATCCCGCCACTCATGTATAAAATTAACGCACACAACATAAGTGGAGTGAGAAGCTAGATCGGAATCTTGGCCGATAGGTTGTAATGACCAATTATGTATGAATGTATGTATGTATGTATGCATGTATGTGTAGTCTTTGAATTATTGATTTCAATAAATCGATATATAACACCTTTTCAGGCACTGGTCCTATCTGTAGTTATAGTTTAATGTTCTAAGGCAGCTTTTCCTAGTATTATTTGAACTGAGTCTGTTGGCGTAGATAGTAACAACATTTTACTTCTTATATACCCTTATAATTTACATCCTTGCGGCTAAATTATTTGGAACTTCCATTATCTTCTGGTACGCATCACAGCTCATGCGGTTTTTGAAGGTCCATGTGGCCGTCAATAGTTATGGTCCTGATATTTTATTTACCTTTAGGAGCTTTGATTAACTCAAAGCTTTAACGTTTCTGTCTTTTGTTTTCTATTTATGGGTTTAGCGTCAGTCTTGGAGTCCATCAGAGCTACTACAACACTTTAAAGCGAGTGTATTTGTAAAAGAAACTCATACTTGCAAGAGCCCATATTTATTACAGCATCAGCTTTATTACTTTTGTTTTTACTTACGTTTCATAATAATTGACTTCTTCTTTACAATGTTAAATGTTAAAAATACTCACGTCATAATTTATAGCCAAACTTACGAATCCTAACATTTGCTCAGTGTTTTCATCAAATGAAACGCAAAGACTTGTCAGCTTTTTTTTTACAGTACATCAACATTATATGACGGTTTTGTTTAATGACCACATCTTTTGTTTTTTTTTTATATCCCATAATAATGCCGATATTAGATAATAGACCGTGTTTTTTTACCTCTGACACATAAAATAAGTTTCTTTTTTTTTATTGGCCATTTAGCTGCAGTTATAATGCAGTAATAACACACAGACTTAGCAGCAGGTATAATTTTTTCTAAATTTTTTTAATTGTTTTTTATTTTATTTTATTTTTTATTTTTTATTTTTAAAATTTGTTGATTTATGTCTGCCACATACATTGTATATCTTATAGAATGAAGATTTATTAACCAGTTCCTCTTTATATATCTCAGTTGATCCGACCTATTTGATAAAACGTTGTTGTTCATCAGACTCATTACGCTTTTCAAAACAACACACATCTTTATTAATTGTTTTAAAATGATATTTAGACAGTTATGTTAAATAGTAAGAATATTTTTTATATTTTTTTTTTATATTAATTAATGTGATTAATTTGTGTCATGGTTGCCATGTTTTTGGATGTTTGGAAAGATTGTGGTATTGCAGAAGTTTAAAATGGATATGATTTATATTTCTTTAAAACGTTGTTGACTTGTAAGTAGTCGCCGTAGTCTAGTAGGTAGTGTGTTCTCTTATTAGACGTAAAGCCCGTGTTCGAGCACCAGGCCAGACATCAAAATATAAAAAAAACACTATTTCTTCGGCGACTTCCTCTCAGCAGATTACTGGCAAAAGCTCTGAGAGTAAATAAAATTGCTATGAAAAGTTTCTCTAGAATCTATCGTTCGGAGTCTACTTTAAACTGTAGGTCCCGCCACGTACGCCAAATCCTGGAAAAGACCCACGAACAACAAGTCGACACACACCATCTTTTGATCGACTATAAGGCAGCCTTTGATAGCCCCATACGGCATCGTGTTTTTGTCCCACTGTCTGAGCTCGGAATACCTGCGAAGCTGATAAGGCTATGCAAAATGACTTTGAGCAATTCCTGCAGCTCCGTCAAGGTTCGGAACTCTCCGAACCTTTTGATACCGTGCGAGGTTTCAGACAAGGCGACCCCTTATATGCGACCTCTTCAACTTCGTCATGGAGAGTGTTCTGCGAAAGGAGGGAGTGCATCGCAATGGCACTATTTTTCAAAAAAGTGTCCAGTTGCTTGCGTACGCTGACAACATTGACATCATAGGGCGTACCAAGTGCTATTGAACGGGAGTCTACCAAGATGGGTCTGGCAGTAAATGAGGGCAAAACAAAGTATATGTTATCGACAGGTAGAGACGTGCGGCGTATTGATTCTCAGATTACAGCCGATAACTATACTTTTGAAACAGTCAAGGAATTAATTTATCTTGGCTCCGCTACCACCAAAAATTATGTCAGTCTGGAGATCAAACTTGCCAACAGGTGCTACTATAGTCTCAATAGGCAAGTGACCTCTCTCGTGCGACAAAACTGATACTTTAGAAGACACTCACCCTACCCGTGCTTCTTTATGGCGCAGAGGCAGCAGCCTTGAGAGTGTTCGAGAGAAAAGTCCTACGTAAGATCTTCGGTCCAGTGCGTGTTGGTGATGATTTCCGTATCCGATTCAACAGTGAGCTATATGAGCTCCTCAACGACATAGACGTTGTACAGCGTATTAATATCCAGCGGCTGCTCTGGCTCGGCCATGCCGTTCGAATGGAGGAGGATGCTCCGGCGAGACGGGTATTTGATGCGTGAATCTGCGGAAGTCGGCGAAGAGGACTACCTTGTATCCGTTGGAAGGATCAAATCGAGGAAGCCCTGTCATCGATTGGTGTGACTAACTGGCGTAGGCGCGTAAGAAGCAGAGGCGCATAGAAGGATGTGTTGCTGCAGGCCGAAATCCGTTAAACGGGTTGTTATGGCCAATTAAAAAAAGAAAAGAAAAGGGTTTGAGCCCTCGACTCCTATCTAATGAGACAACATACTGCTTACTGGACAACGACGACTTGCTCCCTTCAACATTGCTCAGGGGTAATTGTGTTGCCGGTGAACTTGCATGCTCCTATCAAAAACTCATGCTCTTATGAAAATAGTTATGCCTGATATTATTGTTATTATTATCATATCCAATAGGTTGTGCAATGGTACAAAGTTTGATCTGAAATCTTTTTTATGTTTTACTTTAGTCACGAATGCTGAAGCACATGATCATTCTTCACCAAATGATATCGACTTAACCACAATTGCCAAATTTTAATATCAGGCTTAATTGCTTCCCCAATAGAAATCGGTTTAAGGGACTGACTGTCATCTGCAAAGAGCAACGTTTCCTCCCCGTATCTCAATGCAATTAAAGCCTGCAGTCTTGTCCTAGTCATTGTGCCCCATGGCTTTATACTCCTTCGGACAGAATCGGTACTTTGCCTCACCGAGGAGACGTAACCTCTTGAAGTGATATCTCAGGTAGTAGGGCGCTGATAGAAATTCTACTATACACCGATGCTCTCCTTCCCACTGTTTATGCGGAGGAAAGTTCTACTAATTGTTTAGTCTGGTCCCAATGACTGCAGACGCTCTCACATTAAACGATACTTAGAAATTGTTTACATCAATCCATTCTCGATCTTCTCTTCCATCGACCAAGAGTTCTTTATACCAAAAAGTCCGCTGCGGATCTTTATATTGCCAGTCCGTTAGTCATTTTGTTGATAACGTTCTAGGGCTAACCGGTATCTAGAAAAGTCGAACTTTGTTCATTGCAACGTCGTTGAAAGCGATCGAAAGACTTTCATACCAACAGTGATGTAACCGAACCCGAACCTAGTGATTCTTTTGAAATTGTAACTTTTTGATACCCTTTTATGATACCCTTTTATAGGTTGTTTCTAGCGCAGATTTATATTATCTAGACCTAAGCTTGGAAGGCACTTGGCCGTATGCCCATTAGTATAGAGATTCTTGTATTATAACCAAGGACTCCTGCCACTGCAAACGTATGTTGTCTTTGATTTTGGTGTAAACCACTTGGATGAAATCAAGGCTGATCCATTCGATCCAGAATGCTTTCTAGAATATTTATAAGATTCAGGCCTGAAGAGGGATCTGACTACACTGCCAGATGGACTTGGCTTAAATCGGATATAATGCGATTCCATTTGGTTGTTGCACAATTCAGCTTATCTGCTTATGACCTCTGTAGAGATCAATCGATTAAAAAATAGGCATTTGCTAATATTAATTTCTCAACCTATACTTCTCTCCTTTGACTTACCCCTTCCCGGTAGTGGAAGGAAACTATCGTTCGCTGACATCAAAGCAATTAAAATAATTGAAAATTGATGTTAAGACGGGGTGTCTGGCAGCTACTTGACATCACTTTCATTCCCTCCAGCCAATCCCTACTGCCACAACATACTTAATCAGTTCTAATGTATTCCACTGCATTAGTAAGAGAACAGGGCCTTACTAATTATCTGGCATTGTCTCTCTTGTGGGAACACTTTGACAAACTTTTCTTTCCATTTGGAATGTCTATTAATAACTTTCCTTTATAACAAATTCAATTTCATTTTGTTCCTTTTAATAAATCAAACACATATTGTATGGAAATAATTTAAAACAAATTTAATTGGTATAAAAAAAAATAATAAAAAAAAAGGTTTACAACTCACATAAGTTTTAAATATTTGAACATATTCTTCGTATACGATATAAAACAAAAAATAATAAAAAAAAAATACTTAAATATATTATAATATAATAAAAGAATATGTTTTAACTAAGTAGGCTAATTGATAATTTAACAAAACTCTAAAGGCCGTGTCAGATAAAACTTTTGCTTCGCGTTGCGTTGCACATACGCTTTGACATTTGAGATAAATGTACATGTTCATATGGCACTTGTCACATAAACTGCTTTTAACGCAACGCAAAGCGAAAAGTTGGGCATCTCTCATCTTTTTGCTCGCTTTGACAATCAGCTGTTGATTATTCAGTAAATATTTTTGGCAAATTTGAGCGCAAATTTTATTGTTTCAATATTTTTCTTTAAATTTAAAGCTTTTTTGTTATTGTTTTGTTTTTATTATATTAAAAAAAAAGAGAGGTAAGTGAATTTTATATTTTGGAAGAAGTATTTAATATAATTTTCATAATTTTACTCAGTAAAACAAACTTACGCGCCCAACCACTTTTAAAGAGAAACAAACAACGCGAGTGTTGTCAAAGTTTTGGTTGTGTCATACACCTTTTGCTTTACGCTTTTCTCTCAAAGTTATAAACGTCACGCAAAGCAACAAAGTTTTATCTGACACGGCCTTAAGAAATACAAACTAATACAACACAAGAGAGAAAAATTCAAATAATTTCAAATTTCTAACAATTTTAAAAGGGGCCATTTTTAACAGTTCATTTAAGAAACTTATAAATTTACCCTCTTGAAAAGAAAATTTCCTACATACTTATATTTATATTTACATACAGACATTATAGTATATGGTATACACATACATATATATATTCCATGGCGTTAAGTTTAACACAATGACATGACTTGACTTTCTTTTCATTTCATTTAATTTTTTTTTGCTGTTGTCTTTTGCTTTTACTTGACATTTTCATATTGAAGAGAACTTTCATGATCTCTTATCAGGTCACATGGTCGCACCACTTCTTGTCTACGTTCATGGGTCCAAACATTACCAACTAAAATACACAGAAAAAAAGGGAAGAAAAAGGGAAGACAAAGAGAGGAAAAACAAAGAGAAAATTTAGTACATTTTTAATTTCATTTTTATAAACTTAAAGCCCTAATAATGACTATGTTTTAAGGATTATTGCACACACATACAACTACACACACACACATTGTATAATGATGACCATAATGATAATGTAAGAAAAAAACTTGACAAACTGTATTTCAATTCAATGACATGAGTAAAAGTTCATGTTGTAAACTTACTCCATTTGGAACCCTTTAGAACAGGACAACCAGCATGCTTTGTACGATAATCAGGATCCAGTGAACGATGTAAATTGTACCAAAACAATACATTGCCTTTGACAGGCTTAACGGCAATTTTCAAAAATGGAAATCCAGTGGCGCCACCTTGTTCCACATCTGATAACTGAAATTAAAAACAACAAACACAACACAGGCTGTAGTAAAAGGGAAAAAACGGATTTATTTTCCAGTGTTTATGGAGAAAGAATGAAAAGGAAAAAAATGAGAAAATTGAGTAGAAAATGAATGGAAAATGATTTATGAAAACAATGTAAGACCAGCATTAAACACACATATATACATATTTGCCAATGCAATAAACGTGCAGCAGGGATGCCATTTAGTGTGAAAGTCGAAATTTTTTTTTTAATTGAAAATGTCCCTTTAAATCGTATTCTTTTTTCATTATGCTTCTAAAGGGTTATCGTTTTACATACATACATACATAATTGGCATTACAACCCTTTAGTAAGGATTAAGGCCTAGCTTCTCACACCACTCCTATTGCGTGCCTTCATTTTATACTTGAGTGGCGGGACCTACAGTTTAGCGTCGACTCCGAGCGACAGATTTTGAGAAACTTTTTCATGGCAGTTTTTCCAGAAATCTGCTGAGAGGAAGTCGCCGAAGAAATATATTTTTTTTCATATTTCATTTTGATGTTTGACCCGGGATACGAACCCGGGCTTTACGTCTAAGAAGCCAACACACTACCTACTAGAATACGGCGACTTCGTTTAGTGGTTTTTAAAGCCACTTGTCTGGCACGACTGTCAGCTGTTACATATCTCCTGTCTGAAGTGTCATTTATTTTGTAGAAAGGTTTGTCATTTACGAAAATGGATCATTCAGTAAGCGATGGTGTCTGAAAGCATACGACAGAAAATGGCGACTCCAACGTGGCCACTTATCGAGCACTACATGTCTATGGCAGATAACTACTGTGCAACGAATTGTTAAAATTGTAAACAAATTTGGAGAACCCGGTAGGGTTACAAATGTGATTAAACCTGAGCATAATTAAATTTTGTGTATTCCCACACCCTTCTCAGATATTGATCCCATCTTACGTCTTATTATGGCATGTATTCGATTTAAATTTGTACCTCGTTCCATATAACAATTCACAATGCCGTAGATGTGCTGATTGGACGCCAGAATAAGAGCCTTTTATTGCTGAGTTCAATAAAACCACAATTCTTTTTACCGAAGAAACCTATTTCTCAAACGGTAGTTACATCTCCAAGCGAATGTGGGACTCAGAGCATCCACAAGAGATTTTGGAAAAGCTAATGCTAATGTGCTCATTTTAACCTAAATGTGGCATTGAGCCGTATATGTAGCAAATTTCGTTTGAATGAAATGTTATCGTCTATTCAGAACGTTATCGCCGTATGATTACCGAAAGTTTTAGGTCTGCAAATGAAGATTATGACCTGTGAGGCATATGGATTTAATAACACTGATTCGCGAGTCGCCGTAGTATAGTAGGTAGTGTGTTCGCTTATTAGACGAAAAGCCCGGGTTCGAGCCCCAGGCCAGACATCAAAAGGGAATATTAAAAAAAAACTGTAGGTCCCGCAACTCAAGTAAAAAATTAAGGCACACATGAGTGGTGTGAGAATCTAGTCCGTAATCCTGACTGAAGGGTTGTAATGGCCAATTATGTATGTATGTATGTATGTATTCTGTCACCATTCTGCTGGCAGTTTTCCACTTTCCATTAAATTCTTTTTAATTTTTGACAGAATTTATTTTTCCAAATGTATTTTGTATACTAATGTCCAATATCTCCCAATAGGGCTAATCTTCGGGCAGTTTGGAGATTTGGCTACCCTAGCTTGCCCAATTTCAAATCAGACAAATTTCGTGCTTACTGAGACAGATGATGAAATGCAAGAAACGGTAAAATTATTTTTTGTGATCGCAGTAAAGTACATTAGGTTAGCCGTATGCCCAAATTTTTTTGTGCACTCTCTTTAATATAGGTTTTGTTTATTTATATGTCTGGCTGTAGGTTGGATCGAAAGACATATTTTTGTATTGGTTTCTATAACTGAAATAGTTTTAGAGAGACCGCTTGTTGGCCTATCATAACTGAACTTTTGATGGTTGAGACCTGACTCTAGAGCGATTCTTCGAAAGATCTTTGGGAACTGCGGTGTTTGATCGTTCTAAGATAACCTCCAAATTCTCTACTTGAAATCGCTGTACCTGCAATGAATTGTAATATCTGTAGAGGTTTTCCTAATCCAAAATCATGGTTCACTCTACTCAGCAATGTTTTTCGCGATTTAATTACTTCCTTAGAAAAAAAATTACTTCACAAATTTCTATCATTATGTCCACTGTAACCAATGAGTCAATGAAAACGCCCGGCAACAATGTTTGCTTAAGCACAGTAGCAGCATTCTTTCCATAACACAATAATAGTCTTTCAGGGTTATTTTTGTCAATTTTTGGGCAATCTGTTAACGTAATTTGAATTGAAATTTGTTTTACCGTGTCATCACTACCACCCAAACAACATCAGACACTAGCTGGCTGGCTGTGGCTGCAGTTTAAAATGAAATGAGTAAAAGACCTGTGACAGATTTGTGTTGATGTTTGTATGGCTACTTTACTTACATAGAAAATTGAGGTTGATATACGATTACCCTCCTGTGGTAAATCATCCTGTAATATAAACAGAACAAAAGAAGAAGAAGAAAAATTCATTACTTTTCGTTCTTAATGTTCGTAGACGTAGTGCCGAACGAGTGCACAGAGACTTACTAAGGTTTACTTACCACAAAAAAATCAAAATGTGGCTCATAGTGACCACCCAAACCATAATTGGCCACTTGCAACTGTTCACTGTATGTCATGTCCAAATCGGTTACTGCATGGATATAATCCAACATTTGTGCTGTATAGGGATGTATGTCGTATGGTAGCCAGGCATTTTTCGAAATGCGATAATTACGTTTACGTGGTCCGACACCATCCAAGGCTCTGACCGTTGAACGTCTCATACTGGGTCGTGCCAATTCTTTGATTTGTTCAATTTTATTTTCACTTAAAACATCGTGTATTGTTATCACATAAGGATCCAGGCTGTGTTCTTCGATTTTGAAGGGTGCCAAAGTGCAAAAGGCACAATTGCCCACTTGATAGCGACAGCGTAAGTCTCTTTGTTCCGCGGGTGTTTGTCGTATTTCTTCGCGGCACACTTTTTCGTACAGTTTGAACTCTTCCGTGTTCTGACGTGAATGGAAAGGAGAATTAGTTTTAGAATAGGAACGAAATTATCATACAACTTACATGATAATCTCTTTCAATATTTCCGGTTTCCGGTAAGCTTTCGGTATTTTCAAACATTTTCGCTACATTACCCTTACGCATGGGATCACTCGTTAAAATGATTTGAACAACCTTTAGCGCTGAATTTACATCGCCTGTCTTTAAAAGATCCTCCGCTAATAGTTCCATAAATTCCAAGGAAATTTTATTCACATTAAACGAATCAAAATTCAAACGTTTAACAGACTCTTGGACCCAAGGTCTGGTCTCATTATAAGCCTGCAATTTAATCAGTTGTTCGCCCAGCATTAAACAATCGGACCAAGACATATCCGAGCTAAAAAAAATATAATCCATGTTTCATGAAACATAATTTCCAGTTCAAAAGTGATACTCACCCATATTTAACACCATTTAAGACTCCCGATGCCACTTGACTTATTTCCAGATTGTAAGTTTTCTGCAGACGCACCAAAGCCAAGGCGGATTCTTCAAAATCAGCTTCAGAGGGAAAGGCATGAGAAGACTTACGTTGTCTCAATTGATTTAGGAAGGCTGTTGGTTGGGGGGTGTAAAGAAATATTTATAAAAATATGTGCTATGCGGTATTGTTGTCGGTTTTTACTTACTGAAACCCTCGGCAATTTGTTCTTCGTATTTATCCCAGCCATTGTACAGGCGATTCATTAATTTGTATACGTTCACTGGATTTGTTAGATAATTTTCGAGATCTGCCAAGGCCAAGACATGTTCATTTTCAATTTTTACTATTTCTCTGTAAAATAGACGGGGAATTGGAATTGTTATTTGAGGATTTATGTGGAAGATTTTAAATTAAAATATGATTTGCAGATGCTGCACTTATGTTGTGACATTTAAAAACTTAAAATCTAATCTCTAAAGGTCAAGGGTCATTCAAATAAAAGGCAATCTTTTTGCTATCCTTCAAGCCGAAAGAGTATGTATGTGCTAAAAGTTTTAAAGATAGGAATTTTAAACGTCTTCAAAATATGTAAAGTTTTAGATTTTCAGCGACATTAGACGCTGGTCTGAAAAACGGCACCTGAAGCGTCTTTAAGCCAAACCTTCAGTAGTTTAAAAAATACATAAAGATCCTTTGATATCACTCTACTGGAGAATAATTTTCCATTGCAAGCCAACAATCGATCTTGAGTGTGTTTGATTCAATCCAACCCAATTAGACGGAAGAGTCAAATTCCTCTTTAAAATTTATTGAATCCGATAAATTTTCGATCTGTTCCACTTGGTGTCTCCAATGTAATGTCCCGTTTCAAGACGAAGTAGCCGTAGTCTAGTAGGTTGTGAGTCGACTTATTAGGCACGAGGCCACGGTTCAAACCCCAGGTCAGACATCTCCAAGAAAACGAAATATAGAAAAATATTTCTTTGGCGACTGCCTCTCAGCAGATTTCTGGCAAAAACTCTGAGAACATATAAAATTACTATGAAAAGTTTATCAAAAATCTGTCGTTCGGAAACGACGTTAAACTGTATAAAATTAAGGCACACAACATGAGTTGTGTGAGAAGCTAGGCCGTATGTATGTTGAATATTCTTAGCTTGGTACGCCTAGATATATATGAGCTTCTCCATACGGAGTGCAGTCGCCCGAATGCTGCTCTCGCTCTATTGAGTCTGTTATCTACGTCTGTTTCTGTGCCGCCGTGTGTTGTCATAGTACTACCTAGATAGCAGAAGCTATTGACGTACTCGACTATTTGGCCCTGTAACATGATGCTTTGATTTTCTTGATATTTATCTCAAGTCCAACGCGGCGAGCCAATCTTTCTAGGTGTTCGAGTTTTGACTGCATGTTGGAGACCTAGTGCAAGAGAAGACAAATGTGAATAACAGAGGCGAAAATGGGCATCCTTGCTCGACTCCAGCGTTTGTTTGAAACGGCTGACTGATGTTGGCATTGTGAAGAACTGAGAGGTCTGCGTTCTCATACATAGTTCTAATTATTTTGACTACAGAGCATAGAATTTGAAAAAAAAATAATTTTTTTGCGGAATAAAAGCCTCTAAAATTGTTACGTTTTAGTTTTTTTAGTATTATAGTTTTAGTATTTCAATGTCAGAGTACATGTGTGATGCTTGATGTTAAACACATCGACGTACTGAATTAAATCAAGTTAATTAATTGTCACATGTCAAAGTAGCGAAACACTATGAAATACATCTTCGAACTTTGAAAACCGTGTATCATTAATCATAACTTTTTAACAGTGTTCTGTGATGTCGAGTCGTCGAATAAATTTAAATGTTAACGATGCAAAACGAATTGAATTATTTGTTTTATTTCCTTAAAGTGTCAAATTAACATGTTTTCATAATTCCATTTATGGTGGATACGGTTTCCAATGCGAATTATTTCTGTGAGATTTCTTAGCAAAATATTCTATTTTAACACATGCGTACATACATACGTGCTTAAATTATTTAAATATTCTTCTACAGAGGAAGTCTCTGAGATGATTTTTATTAAAAAATTTAAATAAAATTTGTTTTAATTAAATGTACTCCGGCTGCTTATTTCGTTGAAATCTAATCTCTCTACACGTTATTCTTAACGCAGCAGAATAAAGCTTTAAAATGAAAGCATAATTAACAGTTGATGATGAGCATAAATATTGTCTATTTATTGCTATTTTTAATATTCAGAAAAAAAACAAACAAACAATATTTATGGAATATATTATAAAAAACTTGTCTCTTTTCTACTTTTTATTAATAAATGGAAATGGATATTGTAGAAGTGGTAGAACTAGTCACATGTTAATTAGTTATGTAAGGTATTAATAGCCAATTTGCATATTTAAGAACATAGTTGGAACGCGTTCGTACTTCTAAAGAACGCAATACATAGATCATAGAGCCAACGGGAACAACCTTCAAGGCTAGACTTTTTACCTAATGTATGTTGATAGTGATGCTGGTTTTTACAAGCCATAATAACGTATTTAGTTTACATATCGCGTGACTTAATGTAATATTAGGTGTTTGAAAAAGTTTAGTTTGAAAGCGGAAGCTTCAAACTTTGTAAGAAGCCACTGTTTAAATCATATTATTCTTTGAATAGTTATTTGTATTTAAAAATGAGTGGCAATTCGTTACAATAACGTCATATTTTTTGCATAGAAAACGTAAGTAAATATTGTTACGAAATTGGAAACGGTGTAACATCATTTAACATTAAAATTATAAACAAAACCTACACAAACAAATACAATGAACTTGTTTACAAGTAAACCAAGTAAAGGTTAGAACGTAAAACAATATTTATACATTTGTTACTTAAATGTTTGTTCGTTGAGGCATAATTAAGAATTTGTTTTTTTTTTGCACCCCATATAGTCAGAATTACGACCTAGCTTCTCATAGCAACCACGGTGTGTGAGTTAATTTCAGTCATGATTGCGGGACTTATAGTTTAAACTCGACTCCGAATGACAAATTTTTGAGAAACTTTTCATGGCAATTTCATTTACTCTCAGAGTTTTAGAAAGAACGCTGCTGAGAGAATGTCGCCGAAGAAATTTTTTTTTTCATATTTCATTTCATTTTCATTTCATTTGAATCATGGCCTCATGTCTAATAAACTAACACATTACCAACTAGACTACGGCAACTTCAATTCAAATAAGCCATATAAGTATGTAGAAATTAGTTTTCTGAATCTATGCCGTAGTGGAAATTTGTTCTTAAAGACCGTGGATCAATTTCGATAATATTCAGTTGGCTTTTGCTTTGGATAACAATCAGACTTATTACGTTAAATTTTACTTGTATTTGAGTTCGAGGGTAATATAGATGGCTAGAGGTTATAAAATTTGATTACTTCACAAACAATAGCAACGTTGCATTTGTATATTAACATGGAGATCTTGACATCAGACGTCAGAGGTTATCAAATTTCACATTGTCCCTCCGATAATGGTAAAGAGATATTCGTTTTCGATTTGCTCATTTTGGTGTAAAAAATACATTTCGCTTTGGCCTAGAATTCACTGAAAAGCTTCACTAAATCATGGGAAAATTGCAAAAGTTCTGTACATTACCAGCTTAGATGATGCTAGGCAACTAAGGTTTTGTAGCTTAAATTTAAATGGGACTCTAAAGGGCGCTTGTCGAATTAATATAATTTAAGAATTAAGAAACAAAGTGCTATCAATCAATTGACGAAATTTTGTATACACTGAGAAGTTCGATATTCAGGTGTTACATTGCAAAAACGCATTGCAAAAATAGCATATTTTGTCTTACGGTTTTCAACTGCTAAAGTAGAATTAGGCTTTAGCCCCGGTTAGCCAAACGTCCGCGGAACGTTTTTAGAATACGAAAAGCAATGAAAACTCTTGCCGAACCGTAATGTAATTTCGGTCTTGGTCTTCAAACGAACGTATGTTGCATCGACGTGACTAATCGGGGCTTTTACGTTTTGTTACGTTCCGAATCAGCTGTTTTTGTCCTATATGTATATTAAATATAAATAAATAGTCTAGTTGAAGTCGCCGTAGTTAATAGATCATAATCCTAACTAAAGAGCTGTAATGACAAATTAAGTAAGGAAGTACATACGTTGTACTATGGCATACCAGTGCCATACCGCACACATTTTTTCGCACACAGACCGTGAGTGCGCACAGAGACTGAGAAGTTTTGACGAAACTACCATAAATTCCTGTGGTAGTGTGTTAATTCTGTAAATATAAGTTAGTTACGGACCTGTAAAACACAATTGGGTAGCCATACTGATGGAATTTTTTAATTATAATCGATTAAAATGTTTCGCATTTGATTCAATAAAGCTGGTTTAAAACCGAAGTTTTTCAAACACCCAATATTTCTGTGTTAAATAAATTTATTTGTTGAAATAAATCTTTTTTTGTTTTTCGCTTAACATAATTAATTAAAAAGAATACAACCAAACTCTTTAGAAGTCGCATATGTGAGAAGAAGTATCTGTAATTTGGTATCTGTAATCTAGTCTCTCTATTACAGAATTAACTTTTACAAAAACACAGACGTTGTAATGAAATCTATGCAGAGTTGTCTTTCATCTATTCAAATGCCTTCAGAAGAGGCTTAAAAATTATTGTTTCTATGAAATATTAAGTGCCTTAAAAAAATACTAAAAAATGTTAGAAAATTTCTTAATTTCTTTTCGAGAAAGAGTTGTAAACAATCTTTTTAAAAACTTTAATTTAAGTGTGAATATAAAGTATGCGAAAGTGTATAACAACATCAAAATAAATATAAAAATAAATATTCATATAAATGCAAACATTAATGTACAAATTAATATAAAAATAATTATAAATTTAAATGAAAACATAAATATTTATGTCAATATAAAAATGAATTTAACTGATAAACTAATTATAATAATTAATATTTATATACGTATAAAATTAAATAAAAAACACAAACAAAAACAGAAACAAAAACCAAAAACAAATGTAAAAATAAATATTGAAATAAATCGAAATATTTATAAATAAAAATCGTGTATATCTTGTAGACCTTCATATCGTGGAACACTGGTTTTGCAAAGAACTGCAAAGAACTTGTCAATATGTAAAGGGCATTTCTATTCCTATTGTAGTTACTTCAAACTAAACTATTTATTTATTTATTAATTACAATACAATTACAAATTATATTCTAATTATATATACGAGCGGAGTAACTTGACCATATGCTCGGTGTAGTATCACAGACCAGAGTCTCTGGTGGGAATCGAACCCACGACCCTCACGCTAATAGTCTAGCGCACTACCCACTAGACTACCAGGGCACCCTCAAACTAAACTAAATAGAATTAATGTTAATAAATTGTACGTATTATTAAATGTTCTTAATATTGGTTGGACCACCCAAGTGACTACATGCCATGTAGTAAACTTAAACGCTCAAAATTTTACGATTCTAGATCTTGCATTATAATTTACATAGTAAGTTGGAAGCGCTACACTTCAATTCAATCAATTCTATCAATATTTTGTTTGATCCTAAGTGCTAGGTATGAAAATGCTTTGGCAGTGTGGTGTCTAATAACATAGTTTGTCAGTGTAATGCTTTAAACACAATACGCGCAACACGCAGCAAACCAACAATTTGCTTGTTGTTGCGTTGCCTTTAAAGTCGCATGGCCACTGTTCAAATTTAACTGATGAAATTGTGCATCTATGTTGGTAATACATATTTGTTTTGCTTAGCACAGCAACACATCAAAATTGAAGCTACAAACTGCATTGTATTGTTGTTGTGCAGAAGAAGAAAAGCGCATATGATTTATGCAAGTATTTTGATATTCTTTAAACTTTTCTCCGTCTATACGTGTGAGTACAGTTTTACCAATACATTAACCAAAAATGCCAGTTTGATCCATTATTTGATCCGTGGCCGGGCTACTTAAAATAATAATTTTCATATATGTACATCCATGGATTCTATTTTTCAGAGATTGCTGTGTTTGCTGCGTTGCGTTTATGGTGTTTGTAAAGGGTGTTTTTTATAGAGGTATAGAACTTTAAGTTGCAATAAAACAACGATGGATTATTCGATTGACATGCATTTTATTTATCCGAAAGATAATCTTGTGCCATTACATATTAAATATGATTTCTGGCATATGACCGCCACGGCTGGAGCGGATGTAGTCCAATCTGGACGTCCAATTTTCGATGACTTTTTCCAACATTTGTGGCCGTATATCGGCAATAACACGGCGAATGTTGTCTTCCAAATGGTCAAGCGTTTGTGGCTTTACCGCATAGATCAATGACTTTACATAGCCCCACAGAAAGTAGTCTAGCGGTGTTAAATCACAAGATCTTGGAGGCCAATTCACAGGTCCAAAACGTGAAATTAGGCGTTCACCAAACGTGTCTTTCAATAAATCTATTGTGGCATGAGCTGTGTGACATGTTGCGCCATCTTGTTGAAACCACATCTCCTGGACATCATGGTTATTCAATTCAGGAATGAAAAAGTTAGTAATCATGGCTCTATACCGATCGCCATTGACTGTAACGTTCTGGCCACCATCGTTTTTGAAAAAGTACGGACCAATGATTCCACCAGCCCATAAAGCGCACAAAACAGTCAGTTTTTCTGGATGTAACGGTGTTTCCACATACACTTGAAGATTACCTTCACTCCAAATGCGGCAGTTTTGTTTGCTGACGTAGCCATTCAACCAGAAGTGCAATTCATCGCTAAACAAAATTCGCTTATGAAAATCTGGAACAACGGTAATCTCGTTTTGGGCCCATTCGACGAATCTACGCCTTACTTGATGATCGTTTGGCTTCAATTCTTGCACGAGTTGGATTTTGTAAGCACGCAAACCAAGATCCTTCCGCAAAATCTTCCATAAAGTGGATGGACACAGATCCAATTCCTGTGCTCGATGGCGGATGGACTCATTCGGGTCTTCCTCAATGCTACGCTCTACAGCAGCAATAGCTTCTTCTGTACGCACCGTACTGCGTCTCTGGGGATACGAGTTATCAATAAGAGTAAACGTGGTGCGAAAACGTTCCATGGTTAATCGAATTAACTGCTCTGATGGACGATTTTGTCGACGATAAAATGGACGTAGTGCGCGATACGTTTTCCGCACAGAACCATTATTTTCGAAATAAAATTGCACTATTTGCAAGCGTTGTTCAGGCGTGAGTCTATTCATGATGAATTGCCAAACCAAACTGAGAATAAATCACTTGACAGCTGTTAAATCGGTCGCCATCTTGAAAAGTAATGCCAACTTAAAGTTCTATACCTCTTTAAAAAACATCCTTTAGTAACAGGATTGGTAAGCCGATTCCCACGAGATTGGTGTTAGGATTGTCTGATTACATACACTTAAGCTGTTCACGTTTGAGTTCGAGAGAAGACAAAAATATTTTCATTGTTTTCGTTTTCCTATAAATAAGCCGTTTGGAAAGCTACATGATTACTTAACTCCTAAAGCGGATAAAATATAACGTTTGATTTGTTAATTGCTACATACATACATACATATATAATTGGCCATTACAACCCTTCAGGCACACATCACTCATGTTGTGTGCCTTAATTTTTATGCCTGAGTGGCGAGACCTACAGTATAACGTCGACTCCAAACGACGGGTTTTGTTGAGAAACTTCTTCTTGGCAGGTTTATTTACTCTCAGAGTTTTTGCCAGAAATCTGCTGAGAGAAAGTCGCCGAAGAAATATTTTTTTTTTTCATATTTTGTTTTTATGTCTAAACCTGGGGTTTGAACCCGTCTAAAAGCGAACACACTACCTACTAGACTATGGCGACTTTATATCACCAACAGTAGCAGTAATGTTGTATTCTAGGGCTGGAATTATGACTGACTTGTCTCAGTATATGAAAGACTTCATATGTTCGTAGAAAACATTGCCTGACTAAGTCAAATTGTATGATCTTGGTGGCCAATTTGCTGCTCTTAAGAGTGAATTAATTACTCATCGTACTTTTCTTTTAAAAGGCAACACTGGCTTTTTCAAACTACATGTCAATTAAGGTCAATTTTTTTTTTTGACAAAAAAGTAATTCATTATCTTACAGACTCCTATGAAACTATCAGTTACAAGCGATCTTGTTCCAAAAAATACGGCTAAATGTTGCCGTCACCGAACACTGCATGTTTCAAGGTTCATTGTCAGCTCGTGAACTTCCTCCGGCATAACAATTGACCTTTGCGGGTAAAAATAGTTTTTAAATAGAAAAAATGTCTCCAACGATACGAATTATGTTAATAAAATTCAATAATTTGCAAGCGTTGTTGAGTTATTAGCCTATTTACCGGGCCATGGCAAAACTGAAACTGAACTGCTGAACATTTTTGTAATTAACATATGACACGAACGAGTCTTTATTTACATATACTCATAATATTTATGCAGAAAAATATCACAGAGATCACGCAAAGCAACGCACGTCATAAAAAGATCAGATAGAGCCGCCTTAATGAGCAAAGTTCGTTACGCAAGAGAACACTACGCACAGGGTGTTGTGTTTAAAGACAACAGATAGCTTAGAACGTAGCCTACCATGGGATGGATTGCAGCATATGAAGGCAGACTTCAGACTTACGACTCAATCGGGAAAGAAGTCTCTTGTCAATCTACCAATTGTCCTCATAGTTCAATCAAACTTTTCTTTCTTTTCAATTTTAAAAATCAATTGAATTGAAAACAAATCATTTTATCGTTATCGTTATCATGTTATCTATCATCTCTAATTAAGTCCAGTTTTATGTTGTCGTTTATCGGTTGTTATTTAATAATGAATAGAAAAAACACAAAAATCAATAAATTTATTGCTAATAATCTGTAGAGATTATGCCATAATTATAACCACTTCTGTGTTGTATTTAATATGTTGTTTTGGCATTTGCATTTGTATTCGCATCATAAAATTATTTCTTTAATTTACTTTTTATTTATGAAGTTCTATATCTTGTCTTCTCCTATTTATTGTTGTTTGTTCGTCGTTTGTTTAATAATATTTATGAAGACTTTTAAGAAGTATTAAAAAAAAGAAGAACAAGTAAAATATTGTCATAAAATTATAACGATTTTTATGTGAAAACAACCTTAAATTAGGGAAGTGAATTCATATTTTCCGGTCTCACTAGTTTTCAAACCAATTCTGATTGTAATTCTAATTCTAAACATACAGGGGTTTTCACATCTAAAATTTATTTTTTAAATACCGTTTTGTTTCTTTTATGCGCGGAATTTTTCTTTCTGCATATTAAATGTCCAAAAAGAACGTAAAAGAAGGAATTAAGAACTGTAATTGAATCCAGTTTAGTAATTCAATTAATCATTATCCAGCCTCAAACAATAGCAAGACAGGAGCCAATTTCTTCATTTCGTGAATAGAAGTGGATCAACAGTACACTAAGAAAACAGTTTGTGGGTATCAGTCCATCAGTTGTGAAGTGGAGTCCGAAAGACAGTCATAGTCAAGGGAGAGTAGCAAATAACAGAAGTGGATTTCGAAAAGTGGAAGCGTTAGAGGCAGAGTGTAATGAAATACTTTACATTAATCAGATGGAATACATTTACTACGGTCATATGTTTAAACTGTGAACTATATTTAGCTGACCAAGTACGTATACTAGAGCATGTATCAGTTATCGTTCAATAATCACTTCTAGTACTGTTGCCGATGCTAATCCTGAATATAAATCCCCGAAATGCAGATTATGAGGCTCAGAAGTGTTGATTTCGATACGAAAAACAAAGAGGGGCAAACATTCGAAGATTATGAATTGAGGACACTACCCCATGAAAATTGTTGCCCAGCTCAAGAAGAACTAGTAAAATCATTGGCCGACACTCGAGCAACATTGTCAAAACGATAGCAAGCAGCAGACAGGATTTATCCAAAAATCAGGAAATTGGATATCAGACGGGTTGAAAGACGATTTCCATATTAGAAATCTGCATGTACACAAAAGAAAAAAAAATGTGTCCATTATGACAGCCCGTGGTAGAAGAAATCTTCTGTGAAACCTTTCCAATCACCAATAAATTAACGCAAAAGCCGAAAATCCACTTTTTGCTATTTTGTAGGACCAGAAAGTTTTCATTTAATATGAACTGCTAAAGATGTTCGAGACGTCCATAGAGGACCTCTAAGAAACACTATTGATTTGTTGGAAGCTAGCATTGGCCGCAAAATCGGCAGGATATTTAATCAGACACGCAGAATATTCGACCAGTATAGACACCAGTATTCTCTGACAGTAAATAAACCTTCCATGAAAAAGTTTCTCAAAAATCTGTCGTTCGGAGTCGACGTTAAACTGTAGGTAGCGCCACTTAAGTATAAAATTAAGGCGCACAATATGAGTGGTGTGAGAAGCTAGGCCGTAATCCTGACTGAATGGCTAATTATGTCTAGGCTGCAGTTAGAAACTGTTTAGGCAATGGCAGCTGGTCAAATTTGTTTCGCTTGCCTTATTGTCAAGACCTTGCTACGTATAATTATATTCTCATTTGACTGTAGTAAATTGCCTTCACTGGAGTAGGCTTCACTTTCGTTATATACATCCGGTCTCACATCCGCTTCGTTGCGTGTGTTGATATTGTCAATGACTAGCAAAACTTGCAGTTAACGTCAACTCCTAGTGACGGCATTGAGAGGATTCTTTAAGGCAATCAATTACACACAAAGATTTTTGCCAGGCAATCGTCGAAAGCGGGCCGTCGCAAGACAGATTTCTTTTTTCAAATTTTTTCTTCTCCTAATGTCAGAGCTGTAGACGCCATAGTCAAGTAAGTAGTGTGTTTGCTTATTAGACGTAAAGCCCCAGGCCAGACATCAAAACGAAGTATGAAAAATAAAAAATTTCTTTGGCGACTTCGTCTCCGTGGATTTCTGGCAAAAACTCTGAGAGTAAATTAACCTGCCATGAAAAAGTTTCTTAAAATCTGTCGTTCGAAGTCGACGTTAATCTGTAGGTCACGCCACTCAAGTATAAAATTAAGGCACACAATATGAGTGGTGTGAGAAGCTAGGCCGTAATCCTGACTGAAGGGTTGTAATGGCCAATTATGTATGTATGTATGTAATGTCAGTGCTGAGATTCGAATTTGGAGCTCTCGTCTAATAAGCCAATGGACAGTATACTACGGCAGATAGGGTATCCGAAATTCGCTTAATACGTTTTTGGCTTTAAAAATGAACAGATCTTTTGGCACAGATTCCATAATATATTAGTGGTAAGAATTTAAAAGATCGGAGCGAACCTTTGAGTGAATTTATAATGTAACAAAGATCCGTAATAAACATCCCAAAATTATTCTAAAATCCTGCATTTTTAAGTTATACACCCGAACGACAGGTCAGGAAATCAGGTGAATTTTCTTTTAAATTTTTTAAAATTTAAATTTTAAATTTAAAATATAAACTCGAACATAAAAAACTCTGTAGAGATTATGGCATTTTTGTTAACTTTTTTTATGTTTTTTTTTAGCACTAATCTAAATATAAAAAAATTTGTGTGTATATTTTCTTAATGATTTTGTTTAACGACACAATTTATGGGTTTATGGGCTGTTCTTTCGAACGTTTATTATTACGAGAGGTTGTGGTTGTTTTTAGCACTTTTAATTTAATATGACAGGTTCTGTTTGTTGTTTTTTTTTGTTTTTATACAATCAGACACAATTTTATTTCCTGAAAAATTATTTTCAATTCTTTTTTTTTCTTTTCCAATCTTTCCAATAGGTTAAACAATTTCTTTTTTTTTTTGTTGTTTATTTTTCACTCACTTTTCTAAAACGTTTATTTGTTGCTTCGTTGTTTCAATATAATCCTTTAGGTCTGTTAACAATATTTGTTCAGTCTTTAATAGACTCTCCAGGCCAGCTATCGATGAATAGAATTCATTGTCAAAATTATCACACCTGACCGCATCGGGGCCATTAGCAACGATAAGTATCAGAGCTATTAACGATAGTATTAATGGATGCGATAACAGCGGCCATTTAAAATACAATAAAACACGATATTTAACTGTTATTCCGCCGCGCTTCATTGTAGTATGTGGTGTGCGTTTGATTGATGTCAATCCGTTAGTGATGCTTCTAAGCTTGTGTAGTGCTGCTAAAAGCCACGCTGATGATGACGATACAACCGACAATGTTGATGATGATGCCTCTTAATTTTCAGTCTTTTCTTGTTTGTTTTTGTTTGTTTTTTTCTGTTCGTTGTTTTTATGAATTTCTTTTATTAATTTGCATTAATTAAATTAATTTTATTTTATTTCATTTTTATTATAATTTTTCTGAGTTTTTTTTCTATTTTTCCCCGTATTTTTTAGACATTTAGACTAGGCACGTAGTATGATGGTTGTGTTTAGCAATACTTTGTAAGTGTTTTTAGTTTAGTTTTGATAAGATTTGTGAGATTTTTTTTCTTCTGTTTTTTGATTTGATTTCAGTTTGGATTAAAGCCTTCTTGTTCGCTCTATTCAAAGTTAGTTTATAAACTAAACTTAAAACATTTGCGCTAAAAATGTTTTGTTTCTGAAATTCTTATTGTATTTATTTTATTTGTTGTTGTAGTTGTTGTTGTTGTTGCTGTATTAGCCATTTCTGTGAATATAATTTTCATCAATAAAATATCGCAGTTATTGTTGTTGTTGTTGCTGTTGTTGAGCAAGCAAGCAAATAATACACTTGATACATCAACAACGACAGCGTTTTTAAAAATGATGATGTTTTGGGGAACAAATTAACCTGAAAAGGGTGTAATGGGGCTATAAATGTCTTTGTAATTAAAGAGTCTACTTTATACACTGTATGACTGGTTAGTTTAGCTACAATGGATAGGATGAGTATAAAAGATCTTAACCTTTCAAATGGTGTGTTATATTCCTAAAGTATACAGAGGCGCTAAACGTCAAACGTATAGGGCAGCCATTATACTCCAGATAGATTTGTGCAGGCTAAGAGGCCCTAAAGATCAGTTTCTTTAAATGAAATGAAAGAATTATAGAGCCTATAAAAACAATAAATAATGCCGCGTTTTATATCACAGAGATTACAGAGTAGTTTGTTGGCTTATTACAAGAGGACTTTCAAAACAGTCCACAGCTTTCACTTCTTGAAACAAGGCAATATAACAGTAAATCCCTCTTTATCAACTTCTGACAAAAGATCTGAGAGTAACTAAATGCCATACAGAACAAGCTTCATAAATCTATTGTTTGGAATTGACGTAGTTTACTGACAATATATCAAACTATAATTTACATACATAATTGGCCATTACAACGCTACAGTCAGGATTACGACCTAGCTTCTCACATCATTTATCTCGTATCACTTATTTTATCCATAAGTGGCGTGAACTACAGTTTAACGTCAGCTACTAACGAATTTTTTTTTATTGAGAAACTTTTCGTTGCTATTTTTATTTGCTCTCAGAGTTTTTGCTGTTGAGAGGAAGTCACCGAATAAATATTTTTTCATATTTCGTTCGAGATGTCTGACCTGGGGTTTGAACTGTTTCCTCATGTCTAATAATCCAACACACTACCCACTAGACTACGCCGACTTCAGTTTACTTTGTAGGTATAGTCCATCTCTATACCAGATTTCAGTGACGTTTCTGCTGCCTATATACGCCCTGTATTTCTACCGTCTTAGGAAGCGTAATCTTACTTTTAAAAGTGAGAAATCTGTGGTAATGCAGTACTAACTTTGTGTACCTCTTGTGCAATGGCGTAATTGACTTGGAATTGGAAAAACTGGAACTCTTCATTCCCCCAACTACAGAAATATGGAATAATCTTATGTTGCCAAGCCTAGGACCGATCTTATGGAATATAATTCCTTTACCATTAATCGAACCTCGCAGCTTGGAGGCTATTGTAATCGTGAAATGGTTAGTATATTACCAATATAAACCCAAATATAAAGTTTGGTAGTAGGAGATCTGCTTATAGTAAATAACTCGCTTGTCAATTCCATCAAACGTACCTTTTCCGGCTGTGTGGTGTGAGAAGCCAGGACATTGTACAATCGGTCAATTCGACCTCCGGGTACAGTACTTGTGACAGTTGACAAGTACACGTGCTATAACCTAACCTAATCTACCTTTCCCAGCTGTCTTGTCTTGAAGTGGCTGAATCACAATCGTTTCAATTTGACATTCTATAATCGAAAGTGACTCACTTTACACCAACACTACCAACTTTTTTGAAGTCTGCAGTCATAAATTTGGTTCATTTTTTATAACTCCTATGAAGCATCGACTTCTATTTGTTTCCAGTATTATTCAAGTGGTGCTCAACCATTTTTCGTACAATATTTAGTTTGGTTCTGAGCATTCAAAACATGTCAGTTTCTATGATATACGTATAGATTATACTGTATATTTGACATAGAAATTAGCGGAATTGATTTTGGTAGGAAAGCGCCGCAGTCGAGAAAGTAGTGTGTTGACTTTTTAAACATCATGCCTCGATTCAAACCCCAGGTCAGAGATCCAAAGGAAAATATCAACAAGTATTTCTTTGCCTACTACGTCTCAGCAGTTTCCCGACAAAAATTCTTTAAGTAAATAAAATTTCCATGAAAAGTCGAAGTCGACTTTAAACTGTAGGTCCCGCCATTCATGTATGCGATTAACACACACAACATAAGTTGTCAGAAGCTAGGCTGTAATCCTGACTGAAGTGTTATAATGAACAATTATGTATGTATGTAAGTATTTTGGTAGGTAGGAAACGTATTTTGAATGGAGGAGACTGTAGTGTTATGCTTTATAGTTATTTGTATTTTCCCAATTTACTGTCCCAAATTACTGTCCATAAGAGTGGCTTCGGTTGCTTTATGTTTGTATTTCAAGTTTACCACCGTCATTCCCAGGCTATGTTAGCCTCTCATTACCTTGGAAACTAGATATGCAAATAATCGCTAATGTACGGTTAAATTAAACTAGTTTTACATAAATACATAAATAATTGGTCATTACAACCCTGCAGTCAGGATTGCGGCCTAGCTTCCCACACCACTCATGTTGTGTGTCGGCGACTATAGATTTTTGAGAAACTAGTTTTGAAGCTAGTTTTAATCGAACTAATTGCATCATCAACATCCAGATTGTATGCGCCTCCGCCTGCAAATTATGGTTGCTATCCTATAGAAAACCTAGTCACACTTTTAGGGCCATTATTACAACTTGCCATTAAACTTGGGTTTGGTTAAATGTCCATTTAGCTAAAGGGAACTGTAAAGTTGCTTTTGACTTATTTTCGTTATTACAACTTACAGATAAAATAAAGTTAACTGTTTTCAAAAATATGGCAGCGCCGGAGCAATGTCGACAAAACTGCTCTATTATACAAGTTTTTTTTTAACCGCAGTGGCAACGAAGGGCACTTTTTGTTGTTGTTGTGTTTCCTCATTTTGCTTATATTTGAAGTTGCCATATTGAAAATAATATATAATATGGCAAGTTCTAACATAAACTTAACTTTAAAAGTTACCAGCAAGATGATCCTCCCTTTAGCTCAACGCTCACTCATAATAATGAAAAACAATTTATCTGCCGGTTAAAATCCCACTTTAGTTAACGGCAAGTTGTAATAATGGCCCTTAGAGTCGTTTTTATACAACTAATCTCCAACGGACTGCTAAGCCAGGAGGCTGTTTGACCATTGTTATGGTGCGGTTTAAAAAATGTGATGAAATTGAGCGTAATAGATATTTTGTATTCACTGCAGTCTGATAAGTGGTATGGTGACGAGAGTCTGTAGTTCAAACATCAGCTCAAACATGTCGAACCAAACGATATGAAAAAAAAAATTTCCTTTCGGCGATTTTCTCTCAGAAGAAAGCTGGCAAAAATTTTAAGAGTAAATAAAATGATCATGAAAAGTTTGTCAGAGTCGCGGTTTAATTGTGGGCCCTTTCACTCATAAATCAAATGAGATCCACACAATATAGGCGGCATGAAAAGCTAAACCGTAATCCTGACTAAAGTTTTGTAAAGGCCATTTAAGTAAGTAGGTAAGTAAAGTGTGTCTCGCGAATAACGTTCATCTAAACCGTTTAATTGGATATTATTTTCTTGTACCCGTTTAAGGGTTAATATTTTGATTTTATGACTTGTCCATAAACTGCAAAATAAACATAAATAATAAAAGGAACGTGTTTATTGTGAATGCATTTTACTTGTTTCTTTTATATGTATATATGTACGAATGTATAAATATCGTATGTATGTATGTATATTCTTTACCATATTGTTGTTGTACTTATTGTTATTGCTGTTGTGGTTGATGCTGTTGTTGTTGATTTCTTAAAGATAATTTCATTTAACTGTGTTTTCTTTCTGTCAGATTTCAATTTTTATTTTTTGACAGATATTAACAATAGAGCACACACACACATACACACACACCATAAAAACTCTTCTTAATTATTAATGAATGATAAGGCAACAAGACAACGAGACAAATGTATCTCATATGTCATGACAATACATACATATGTACATATGTACTCTGTGTATCTATACTGACCTGCATCTCTTGTGAGGAGTTTTAATTTGGGTCTTCCTTTTTTTTGATAAATTACTCTGGAGAAGGTGTTAAAATGATTAATTTTTCGATTTATTTGACACAAAAAAAATGTTTTTATTTTTTTCCATAACAATCGGCACTTTATTGTTGGGCAAATGCAACCGTCTTTGTCAGGTAGAAAATTTATATTTTTTTAAGTTAATGCCTGTGTGTTGGGTGAAAGAGAGGTTTGTGGTTTGACCCAATTACTCCATACGATGAGTTGCATTCTGAATTCAAAGAATGAAATGTCATTAGGTAAATAAGTTTAAGGGAAGATCTTTAAGATTGACGTTGAAGTGCATATTATGCAAATACCCGATAAGCTTCGTTGTTCCTGTTCTACAGTGTCAATTGGGTATGAGTTTCTTTTTCAAATGTTATTTTTAAATAATTTCTGAATGATAAATAATATCGGACTAATACCCACACGTGCTTACTTATACCTGCTGATTCTTTGGATGAATTCGACTTCAATTCTATGCTTCAGAGGAAGGTGGCCCTAGTAATTTAGAATTAAATTTCGGAGAAGGCAAAAGTGTAGATTTTAAATTCGATAGTCTTGAAAGTTCAGCAAATATTCCATCTAGAAAGTATGATAAGTCCACCCCCATAAGAAAGGTCACAGAAAGGTCAACATCAACATCGTACATCTTATCTCAAGCAGTGCCTAATCTTCAGAACGAGACGAACTCAATCATTAATCATCCCTGCATTAAATACTTGTCAACGAAGCGAATGGACAACGATAGATGGCAACCCTGTTATTCCAGAACCTATTATAGTAGACTAAACAGCTTACTAACTAACTAAGGAAACTGAAACAAAAATAGACTGCTTTTATAAACAAAACTGGAGCTTTAATCAACCTGTAACATTGACCTTTTATTAATTTAATAGTCCCTGGCAGGTGGTCTAATAGCAAAGATTTTATTTATTTTTAAATAATTAAGCAGATAATGCACAGAATAAAATAGCAACTTGGGCAGGAGGATTTTGGGAATCTAATTTTTATTTTATTTTATTTTTATTTCTTTTTTTTTTTTTTGCTATCGTTTAGGAGATCACGTAGATAAAAGTAAGAACAATCAGGTTAAAAATTTCTTCTACTTCGCCTGTGCGATACACTACTCTTTAATGGACGGTGTTGAGAAGTATTTTTCTCATTCAACGATGGATCAGTAGGACCCCTTTGTTCAATGCGTTACCGTTGTAATTACGAGAAATTAATTCAAATTGATCTGTTAACTAAATAGCGTTTGATAAGCCATATTCATTGTCTTGTTAATTCACCCTTTGCGATCCATAAGCTTCAGCCAATTTCAATCTAGCGAACACTCAGCAGTTGTATATAATTTAGAACATCGTGTTCGATTCTCACACTCACTAAAAACAAAGGGTTTGAATACCCGCTATTTGCACTACATAAGTCTACAAATAGTTATTGAACAACACGGTTGTTATATTGATAATAAGTGCTCTCGAATTTAGTCCACGTTTGAATTACTGCAAAGATCTACCTTAAAGGCGTGTAATACAATTGAATTATTGTACCGTTTTCTACAACTGCCCGGGTAAATGGCCTATATATACAAAAATTACTTTCGTCTTGGCAACTTCTAGAATGTAAAGGCGATTTGTTCTTGTTATTCTTTTTATTTACATCTTTTGTGGTCTTTCTATGTTATCATTAAAAATTGATTTTTGTTTTTCTCTATATTGGCAAAGTATCTCACCATATGAGACGTTGAATAAGTTTCTTAATAAACAAGCGATTGATGAATAACATTGATTCAAGAGAAGAAGAGATTATATTGAAGTCGCCGTAGTCTAATAGATAGTGGGTTGGCTTAATGGAAGTAAGGCCACGCCTCAAACCCCAGGTCAGACATCTGCAGCAAAACGAAATACGAATACTCCTTCGGTGACTTCCGCTCAGCAGATTTCTGGTGAAAACTCTGAGAGTAAATCAAATTGCCATGAAAAGTTTCTTAAAAGTCTGTTGTTCTCAGTTAACTTTAAACTGTAAGTTACACACACAACATAATTGGTATGAGAAGCTAGGTTGTAATCCTGACCGAAGTGTTGTAATGACCAGTTATGTTTGTATCAGAGATCAGCAATGAGTATTCAAAAAGATGAGTAGATTCGAATCATACTCATAATTTCTGATACTTATATGCATTCATACTTATTTTTATATCATACTCATACTACTCATATTCAAAGTTTGAAGTACTCCTCGTACTCATACTTAACAATATGCATGATGCTGTGGATTTCGACTGTACTTTACTCAACATTTACAAGAATCACAAGATAAGTATGATTCGCGTACGAACACTATAATACTCACTAGAAGGTGTGTGTGTCTTTTTCTTTCTTCTTTCTTTGTAAATGCAACTGTTGTTACAAAGACTGTAAATTTTGATGAATGATTCGAATCATTTATGAGTATTATAAGTATTATTCTAAATTTATGAATTTGAATGAGTAGGCGTATGAATCAAACATATTTCGAATGTTATGAGTTTGATGTCAACATTGTACTCATACTCATTGCAATCTTTACTTATAAATCAATGTTGTAGTGAGTACGAATGAATCAGAGTAGTTCAATTTCTCCATAGTCTAGTAGGTAGTGTGTTCGCTTATTAGACGAAATGCCCGTGTTCGAACGCCAGGCCAGACATCAAAACGAAATATGAAACAAACAAAATATTTCTTCGGCGACTTCCTCTCAGCAGATTTCTGGCAAAAACTCTGTGAGTAAATAAACCTGCCATGAAAAAGTTTCTCAAAATCTGTCGTTCGGAGTCTATGTTAACTGTAGGTCCCGTCACTCAAGCATAGAAATTAAGGCACACAATATGAGTGGTGTGAGAAGCTAGATCGTAATCCTGACGGAAGGGTTGTAATGGCCAATTATGTATGTATGTATGTAGTTGAATTTAAATAATGTTGACTCAATCGTACTTAAAATTTCATGAGTACTTATGATTAGCGAAAAAACCGATTCATTGTTGATCTCTGCTCTGTGGTTGGGGTATACATATTATTCTAGGCATAATCATCGATAAACTTTTGAGTTCAAACAGGGGTTTAAGGTTCTCTTTACTTGTCAGAAGGCCTAGACTTGAATCAAACTATCTGCAACGATAGACACATGTATGTAAGTTCACTACAAATTAAGATAGTTTAGATACTTGGATAAGACCATAATAAATCAAGAATCATGTTTAGCATTTTCGTTTTTTATTTCTATAATAAAATGATGCTATTTAGGGTATCACCACAAACCACTTATTGCCGCCTTATGCCGGTTTTCAAAAAAATATAAAAATAAATCCGCTTTTTTTATTACTTTCCTTAGAACACGATTTTTTTTTTTTTGGTTTTTGTTTCTTTTTCTTGTATTTTGCTGATAGAAACTCTTGTTATAATCACATTTTAATCAATTTATACGAAAAAACATAAGATAGATTTACACACACAACACACACAGGCAATTAAAAGTAAATTTCATTCGTATTGAAACCACCATAATCACACGTTAAACAGATAAATGGGAAGTGGTTCTCTAACTCGACTCTCGACGGTACGGCGGTGTATAAATTAATTACCATTGGAGACGACGAGTATTCTTTTTGTTTGTTTTAATAGAAACTCCGGCAAAGAAACACGTTCATTAAGACGTCATAAACGCGAAGATGTTTATGGATGATGATGTTGATTAGTGTTTAGAATTGTGATTAAGCCAGTTAGTCGGCCTAATACAATACAATACAACACAAATATAATAGCGTTTAATGAATACGATAAGACATGACAATAAAATTTAAAGTAAATGTTTATTTAATTCTAATACGATTATTTTATGCATAAAAAAGTTATTGCAAGACCTTCAAGTGAAATTGAAATTGATATGACTGAATGGTTTATTTATAGAATCGAAAAGAGAACTGATAGATTTCGAAATATTTTTCAGTCGATATTGTGGGAAAATTCAAAGACAATCAGTCTGTGAAGACATTAAATTTTCATTATTTCTCTTTCGGAGAGTTTAACGAACTCTTGATTCAAGGTTAAAATACCTATTTCCGGGTTTAAATGAATTCCTATATATGCGTTATCATGGGTATAACTACTATTAGAATTGTAGTTCTACTAACGCTTTAATATATGAAATAAGGAAAATCTTTTGGTATAATGAGCCAGTGAGGCCTATCATCATCCTCTATAGCTGCTCACTGGATACGTTATATGACCTGGTTGTAAGACTCTACATACATACACATACATAATTGATCATAATCCTGATTGAATGGATTATGTCGAGTGTTTTAATTTTAAACATAAGTGACGGGGGACCTAAAGTGTAAAGTCGACTCCGAATTGTGAAACTTTTCATGCCAGCAATCTGCTGAGAGGAAGTTGCCTATGAAATATAAAATTTTTTATTTTGTATTGTTGGAGATGTCTGAGGTTTGAAGCATAGCCTCACGCTGCGAACACACTGCTTACTATGCTACGGCGACTTCTGTATGATTAAAACCTCAAAATGGTTTAAGCGTTACTAATCGCCGTAGTTTAGTAGGTAGTATGTTGGATTATTAGACGAAAAGCCCGGGTTCGTATCCCAGGTCAGACATCAAAACGGAATATGAAAAAAATATTTCTTCCGCGACTTCCCCTCAGCAGATTTCTGGCACAAACTCTGAGAGTAAGTGAAATTGCCATGAAAAGTTTCTCAGAAATCTGTCGTTCGGAATCGACTTCAAACTGTGTGGCCAGCCACTCATGTATAATATCTAAGTTTTATTTCGTATAGTAGACAAAGAACTGGACGACTAAGATCCAACAGCTTTAAGAAAACCTGTGTATGTCCCAAGCTGGATAACATCACTATCGCAAAATTGTTTGTAATAATACAGTATTTTATTTATAGACATAGGAATTGATATATTTTAGACAACTAAATAAATTATATTTACGTGTATATATAGGGTGTTTTTTATAGAGGTATAGAACTTTAAGTTGCAATAAAACAACGATGGATTATTCGATTGACATGAATTTTATTTATCCGAAAGATAATCTTGTGGCATTACATTTTAAATATGATTTCTGGCATATGACCGCCACGGCTGGCGCGGATGTTGTCCAATCTGGACGTCCAATTTTCGATGACTTTTTCCAACATTTGTGGCCGTATATCGGCAATAACACGGCGAATGTTGTCTTCCAAATGGTCAATCGTTTGTGGCTTTACAGCATAGACCAATGACTTTACATAGCCCCACAGAAAGTAGTCTTAGCGGTGTTAAATCGCAAGATCTTGGAGGCAAATTCACAGGTCCAAAACGTGAAATTAGGCGGTCACCAAACGTATCTTTCAATAAATCTATTGTGGCACGAGCTGTGTGACATGTTGCGCCGTCTTGTTGAAACCACATCTCCTGGACATCATGGTTATTCAATTCAGGAATGAAAAAGTTAGTAATCATGGTTCTATACCGCACTCCAAATGCGGCAGTTTTGTTTTTTGACGTAGCCATTCAACCAGAAGTGCGCTTTATCGCTAAACAAAATTCGCTTATGAAAATCGGGAACACAGAACCATTATTTTCGAAATAAAATTGCACTATTTGCAAGCGTTGTTCAGGCGTGAGTCTATTCATGATGAATTGCCAAACCAAACTGAGAATAAATTACTTGATAGCTGTTAAATCGGTCGCCATCTTGAAAAGTAATACCAACTTAAAGTTATATACCTCTATAAAAAACACCCTTTACATACATATGTATATTGTATTTCCTTTTTCAGAAAAATTTTTCTTTTGTTTAATGAAACATTATACCTGGTTGACCCATATTGAGAAATTTATAAACAAGCTTTCATAGTTATTTTTCAATCAATAAATGGTTAACAAAATCATCAATAAAATCAATTTATTTAATTAATTATAATTTTATAGAACAAAATCGAAAAAGGAGAAAAAAACAACAAAAAATATTTGTAAATCATAAATAAAAAGTTAAAATTTTGATTTTTAATTCAATTAAGAAAAGTTCTCAATTTAAACAAGTCGCCAGAAAGGTTTCGCTACAAAATTTTTTAAAAACATATGAATAAAAATTGCTGTCTCTTAAAAAATACTTACTAGGACGACAATAGAAGTTAAGCGTAGAAATGAAACAGCATCTGGAATTCAATTGCTTATATTATTGTTCCTTTAAGAAACATTAGACAATCACGAAGCATCTCAAACTTTGTATTTCGTATTTTTATTGCTTTGTTTTAGTTTTTGTCCAACAAAGTAAGTGACTATTTTACAATTTCTAGGATGATAGAGTTGCCACATGGCATTTTCTAAAAACAATGTGCTCTGAGTAACATACATAATTGGCCATTACAACCCTGCAGTCAGGATTACGGCCTAGCTTCTCAAACCACTTATGTTGTGTGCTTTAATTTCATACGTGACAGCGGGACCTACAGTTTGAAGTCGATTTCGAACGACAGATTTTTGAAAAAGCATTTCATGGCAATTTTATTTACTTCTTGAGTTTTTGCCAGAAATCTGCTGAGAGGAAGTCGCCGCAGAAATATTTTTTTTCAGATTTCGTTTTGTCCTTGATGTCTGACCTGGGCTTTAAAGCGGGTCCTTACGGCTAATAAGCCAACACATAACACGTAATCCTACTAGATGGACTACTAATCTGTATAAAGTCCGTAGTTTCACATGTAGTCTGTTTGAGACCAACGTTTGTCGATTGAATAAGAAATATTAAAAATTATTGATATTTGGGCAATTCACACAACTTTGTATCGTGTATATTGTATTGAATACATTGTTTGTTTGTTTGTAAACGCTCAATGCTATGCTGTATTGTGTATTTCGTGGCATTCAAACAATTTGATAACCCGAAACCAACACAAGTTTTTAAAAACATATGAAACATATCGTTGGTCTCATGTAGAAAGGCCCTTTTTTCGAGATTGATTTTTTTTTTGTGATTCCAATGCATTTAACACAAATACACATTGGAATCACAAAAAAATCAATTTCGAAAAAAATTTGAGTTAGGGCCTTTTTATATGATACCAACGATATACACACTTCTTTCATTCACACAATTTGATAGCACGAAACCAATACAACTTTTAAAAACATACTTATGTGGGCAATTCACACAACTTTGTATCGTGTATGTTGTATTGAATACATTTGTTTCTTTGTGAATGCTCAATGCTATACTGTGTTGTGTATTTCGTGGCATTCAAACAATTTGATAGCCCGAAACCAACACAACATATGAAAACATATACACATTTTTTTCATTCACACAATTTGATAGCACGAAACCAATACAACTTTTAAAAACATATGGAAAAAATGTGTATAAGTGTATTGGATTTTTATATGAAGATTATCAACAACAATCATACACTGTTGTATGTTCTTCCAACAATACAATGAATACAACGATACAACGACTTGTGTGAATTGACCAATTATACTGCAGAGAAAAGTGTGTTGAGGTTAAAAGAGTTCATATTGAAAAAATGAAGTATTTTCTAGTGTTTTAGATCGGGAAATTTTAAAACGACCCTCGTATGTATATATGCAAATTTTAAATGGGAATTTTTTTTCCGACTGATAAACTTTTCAATTAAATTTTATTTCCAAACAAATAAAAAGAAAAATAAATAATTAATTAAGAAATCATATCATATCATAGCCGGCACTAGTTATTATCATTTAATAACTTTTGCTGATGGTTACCAAAAAAAACAAAAACAAAAACAAAAAAAAATAAATAAAATATAATAAAAAAACAAAACGGAAAAGAACTTTAAAACTTTTATTTTTCGTTGACGAATCTGAAGTAATTAATTTTGTTGTCTTACCATGACTCGAAGACCAACCTCCATGTCAAACATCTTTTTTTTTCTTTTCTTGTTCAAACATATTTCAAACACTGTTTGTCTTTGCAAAGTGTCTGTGTTTGTCTTGTTTACACACACATGACATTATTTCAAGTGATTTTATGACAATTTTTCATTTAAAAATGAAGAAAACTTAACTGATTAATTTACTGGCTAAACCACCCAAAAGTCATAGAGCCATGAGCATTAATAAGACAAGGTTATAGATTTTATAGACAACATACATACATACATAAATAAAATATTTGTTGTCTTTAAGTACTTTTTTAAAGAATTTTTTTTTTGTTTTTTATTTATAAATTAAATTAAAAACTTAAGTAAATTTACAAACTATTACAAACACAAACACAACCAGACCAGTCCAGTGCAGAGTAAGGCACTCATTTAATTTAATTTGTTTTAAATGACTCACACACGTAAATTTTTTTTCTTTTTTCAAATATATTTAATGCTTGCAGTGGCAGCTGTAATTGAAATTGATTTTGAGAATTAAAATTAATTAATTAAATAATTATTACGAGAAACTTACTGATTTGGGTGCCACTGATAATGGGGCACAAGTGGTATTTCGATCTATAATCGGCGGCATGAAATTCATTCAGCAGAGACCAGTACAGTACAGAACCCTCGGGCAAATTAACACTCAATTCCAATTGGGGAAACACTACCGAACCACCCATTAAAGGTTGTTGTAACTAAAAACAATCCAAAAAATTTTAAAAATTTATTTTTAAATTCAAATATTTTCCAAAAACAATGCCAAGAATACTCACATTAAATAGCATTTGGGCCTGCCATTGACTTTTACCATACGCTGTAGCTGATGCTGATGCTGTTGCTTCCAAACGCATAAAATTTTCAAAATTATAACGTTCCACTTGCCAGTCATCATACAGCTCATGGCCATAATGCCCTGTCATATCGTGTAATAATTTTTCATTAATTTTATACATCTTCTTCTGGCCAATCCTGGTAAATTCGTATGCCGTCGTATCATCCTCTTGTTCTTCAATGAAATCTTTTAATTCTTCCATTTGGTTGTGTGTAAGAACATTGTGATAGACAGCCACATAAGGATCCAAACTCAATAATTCCACTTTGAATGGCTGTATTAATAGTGAAGGCAAATTGTTATTAACCAACCGGCAGGCAGGCACTTTAAGGTCGGAGGCAGAGTGTATTTGTTTAGTGGATTGTAAACTGCTGGCCTCACGGCAAATCTCTTCAATCATCAGCTCTTCGGCAGTTTTTATGATTTTCTATGTTAAAAAGAAAAGAAAAATAAAAAAGGAAATTAAAAACAATAGATTCTGTTTTTGAAAAGATTTGAAGGAAAAATTTTTAAAGGCATTTTTAATGAAAAAATAAAAAAAGCAAAGAATAACCAGGTATAAATTGCCTTGAGGTAAGTCAATGCCTTTCGGAATTGCTTTAAAATTTATATTGAGTTTTAGCTTAAAATGAAAGCTTTGAAGAGCTATGGAAATAATTTATAGAAGAAAGGCAGTGGTATTAGTGTCAGGGCCAGTAATATTTCTTGCGTTAAACAAATGCAATTTTAGCAAATTGATTATTGAGTTGGGTATACAGGGAGACCCAACTTCAGCGATCAAGAACATCTGTTCTCTAAGTAAAAGACAGCCGTTTATTCGATTTCGAGGAACAAGTCCCTAGTTGTAATAACATACATACATAATTGGCCATTATAACCCTTCAGTCAAGATTACGGCCTAGCTTCTCACACCACTCATGTTGTGTGCGTTAATTTTATACTAGAGTGGCGGGACCTACAGTTTAACGTCGACTCCGAACGATTGATTTTTGGGAAATCTGCTGAGAGGAAGTCGCCGAAGAAATATTTTTTTTTCATATTTCGTTTTGATGTCTGGCCTGGGATACGAATCCGGGCTTTACGTCTAATAAGCCAAAACACTACCTACTAGACTACGGCAACTTTAGTTGTATTAAAGCAGGCTATATTTCGTAACCGATTCTCATAATCAATTTGAAATGCTTCTCCTACAATCGTTTGAGAGGCCTTCAAAGCATACTTAAATATCACGGGCATATTATGTTCCGTTTTCGGGCAATAATTGGGGAATTTACGTGCGGTTTATATATTTCTTGAGGTCGCCGTAGTCTACTAAGTAGTATGTTGGCTTATTAGGCAGGAGCCCGTGGTTCAAATTCAAGCTCAGGAATTCTCGCAGAAAGATGAAAAAATATTGTGTCGGCGACATGCTCTTAGAAGTCTTCTGGCAAAAACTCTCAGAATAAATAAAATTGCAGCGAAAAATTTCCCAGGAATCTATTGTTTGGAGCTGTGGGCCTCAGAGCTTTGAAACTCACTTTTAATACTTCAACAACGCACAAGCGATTTTATTATTGGATCCTCAGAGATTACAATATTCATTTTTCACAGTGGATAAACGTTGCGTTTTTTACTATAATTAACCGACAACGTAACCTTTTTTCTCTCCACGCCTTCACCATCTGTGTAATTCGTCACTTCGGATTGCTTGTGTATCCTGTGTAGCGTAGCTCTTGGCGGATACCGTGTTCACTTGTATTTTAGAAAGTTACCAGGAAGATTGTATTGTTACTGCCCGTGGCTCCATGTTGGATATTGTCCGCACTAAACGTCTATAAAATTCTTCTTGATTAACAGATGAAGAGCGCATAAGTCGTAGAATCGTAGTTTCCTAGGTTCGCAACCATGCAACAAAGTTGACTTTGCATCATATAGGCGTTATTTATTTGGATAAGCTGTGTAATATCTGGAGTCGCCATTGTCTAGTAGGTAGTGTGTTGGGCTTATAAGATATGAGGGCACAGTTCAATCCCCATGTTAGACATCTCCAACAAAACGGAATATGAAAAAATAGGCGACTTCCTCTCAGCAGATTTCTGGCAAAGACTATGAAGGCAAATAAAATTGCCATGAAAAGCTTCTCAAAAATCTGTCGTTTTGAGTAGACTTTAAACAGTAGGTCCCGCCACTTATGCATAATATTAACACACACGACATAAGTTGTGTGAGAAGCTCGGTCATGATCCTGACTGAAGGGTTCTAATGATCAATTGTGGCAATTGTTTGTATACCCAAACCATGGCCACTTGCATTTTCTAACTATATTGATATTGTCCGCAAAAACCATCTACAAATTCTTTTGGATTAACACTTCTAAGACGTATTAGTCGTCGGATCATAGTTTCCTAGTTTCGCAACCATGCAACAAAGTCGCCTTTGCACCACACTGGGCGTTATTTATTCAGATAGGTATTATAGAAATACGACAAACTATTGACGTCGTTTATTGGAAAGTAGTAGAATTACAAAGACGAATTAACTTTTGTGGTCACTCGCATTTACTTCGTTCTATTACTATTGATCTAAAGCTCGGCTTTTGGTAATTTTGACAGTAATACAACTGTGGTTATTGCATTTTATTACACTGATTGTATTTATGACAGAATAAATTAAATTTTTTATGTTTAAATATTTTTAAAAAGTTTAAGTGAAAATTTATTTTGATGCCAGAATTAATATCACATTCCTTTTATTTTCCATTTTTTCAGAATTTCACAGCATCAGTTGTCAAAGGTAAGTACTATACTCATATAATATTTTTTAAAGAAATATTGTTTTATAAAAAATTGTTTAAAATTATCTAAAGGTGCTCTGTCTAAATGAATGAGCCGATATAATCATTTACTTCAAACTTTACAAAACTGAAATATGTTTATATCAATATATTTAATTCAGCTAGCTGAATATATCTTATAAACAAGAAAAATAAGTTGTATGATGTGAAAGAAATTTTTATGAAACATATAATACAATTCAGCTAGCTGAATAATCCTAATGTATGAATCTTATATACTATAATATTATTTTTAAAACAAACAAATAAAATTTATGCAATTCAGCTTGCTGAATTGGTCTAAAAACTATTACGCTTATAAAAAAATAAGTATTTTTAAATGTAACAAAACCAAATAAATAGATTTAATCCAGCTGAATAGGACATAATATTCAATTATATTTAAAATAGCAATGAAATGCAATAAACTAAATACATATATGTATATAACTGTATAGACCTATTAAGTCCAAAATTCATTGAAAATCTGAAAAATTATGAGTATAGTTTATTTCTAATTGCTTGAAAATTTATAATCTAATTTTAAATACACATTGACACATTCAGCGTGCTGAATTAGTTTAAATACTGGACTTATATTTTGCAAGGAAAATAAGCACTTAAAATTGTATTCAGCATGCTGAATATGGTATAGTATAACAATTACTTGAAAATATTATTGTTTTATCATATTAATGGTAGTTCTATAGAAAACTGTGAACCCTTGGTTAATCTTATTTTGTACTCACTTTTATGGTCATAGCCAGAAATAATTTTCAATTTAGACTACAGAAATTCATCTAATGTCTCTACATAACGTCTCTGTAACAGAGATCAGCAATGAGTATTCAAAAAGTTGAGTATATTCGAATCATAGTCATAATTTCTGATACTTATACGCATTTATACTTATTTTAATATCATACTCATACTACTCATATTCAAAGTTTGAAGTATGATGTTGTTGATTTCGACTCTCCATGACTCAACATATACACGAAGCACTACATAAGTATGATTCGCGTATGAACACTACAATACTCACTAGAAAGTTGTGTGTATGCTTTGAATTTTGTCTTTGTCTTTTTCTTTTTTTAAATGCAACAACAACAAAATCTGTAAATTTTGATGAATGATTCGCATCACTCGAATCATTTATGAGTATTATAAGTATTTTTCTAAATTTATGAACCTGAATGAGTAGGGGCGTATGAATCAAACATATATCGAATGGTATGAGTTTGATGTCAGCGTTGTACTCATACTTATTGCAACCTGTACTTATAAATCAATGTTGTATTATGAGTACGAATGAATCAGAGTAGTTGAATCTCAATACTGTTGACTCATTCATATTCAAAATGTCATGAGTACTTATGAGTTGCGAAAAAACGATTCACTGCTGATATATGCTCTGTAACTGCACCTCTTCTATTATTATGAAAGAAAACTCGTGATAATTTCTCGCAATCACTTATCACTTATTACTACATACATACATACATAATTGGCCATTACAACCCTTCAGTCAGGATTACAACCTAGCTTCTCACACCACTCATGTTGTGTGTGTGTCAATTTTATACTTGAGTGGCGTGACCTACTTTAATGTCGACTCCGAACGACAGATTTTTTGAGAAACTTTTTCATGGCAGGCTTATTGACTCTCAGAGTTTTTGCCAGAAATCTGCTGAGAGGAAGTCGCCGAAGAAATATTTTTTTTTGTCATATTTCGTTTTGATGTCTGGCCTGGGGCTCACTTATTACTAGACAACGAGAAATGGTTACCCTACTATTCTACGATCAGCTACAGTGGATCAATGACCTGCTCACAGGGAGAAATATTGATTGAAAACCAAACCGCATCCGAAAAGGAGAACGGATTTGCTTTGAAACATTCCTATGATCCTTAAAGATACTAAAGGATTATAAGATATTTGATATGCTTCTCAAGGGCTGCAAATCGGTTACATTAGTATTGCAAAAATACCTTTAAAACCCTGGATACGAAGCTAAGCCTCTGAATGTGATCCTGTGGCTTTAATATGTGCAGCTTTATGCCTCTGTGTAAAATGCTCTGTAACGATGATCTATTAAAAAGCTAGAGAGCTTCCTGATTGAATGAATAATTACATATGTACTAATTAAAACTTCCTGTGTTTTCTTAATTGACTTTGGAAGTTTATTCTGTTAGATCTCTTCCATAAGAACGTGTACTCCTTTTCAAACGCTTTCGTTGAGGCAAGTCTTTAAGCAAAGAAAATTATTCGCCGTAGAGTTGAGAAAACTCAAAAAGTTTACTCTTTTACTTTGTAGCGTACATTTTAATTTACGAATACTACTCGCTCTTAGTTTATAACTTACCTTGGCACGCTTTTTGCCCGCTTTACTTTTGGCATTTTCAGCTCCATTATTCTTGTTGCCATTGGTGGCAGTCTTGCAATTGTGCCTTTTCAATTTCTTTTCAATTTGTTTCTTTGCTTTGATAACGGTTTTTTGTTTCGGTTGTAGTTCCAATATTCCATTTGCTAGCCTCAAAGCCTCATTTAAATTCCCTGTGTTGCGATAACAAAACATGCAGAAAAAAATTAATGTGTGTGTGGGAGAGAGAAGAGAAGAGAGAGGTGGCAGCAAAGCAAGCAAAGCAAAGAAAATAAATTCAATAAAATTGAAATTTTCATGCAATAATTTACATAAATTTTCTATAATTCACGATACAATAACAATTGAGGAATTATTTTCTTTCTCAAAGTATATTTATGTAACTCCCTCTCTCGGCTCACTGCCTGCTTCTCTTCGCTAACATGCTTACCCAATTTGTATTCTGTATTTAATAAGGCTTTCATAACTTCCAATCTGGCTTTTACTGTGTAGTCATCCAAAGATGTTGTTTTTATGGAAGCTGTAGCTAGTGTTGTTGTTTTTATATTATTGCTATTGTTGTTGTTGTTATTGTTATTTGTTGTACTGCTATCATCATCATCATCATCATCATCGACAATATTTGGTGGTAATTTCTCTAAGGCTGTTTCCATCCAATATTTTGCATACGTTTGATAACCATTCGTACTTGACTTTAAGCCAATTTCCAAACAATCGCTCCAAGTCATTTCGGAACTGTAAATTTGTTGATTTTTTTGTTGTTTTTTTTTGTGAAAAAGAGTGGAGGATTTCATTGTAAAACATGTGTTCAAAATTCATTTAATTCATTCATTCATCCCACTTACCCCAATTTAACGCCATTTACCTCACCCACCGATAAACTTTGTGGCTTCAGTTGATACATGTCCTGTATGCGTAATAAATTGCCAAGCGCTGCATCATAGTCATCTTCTGTCGGAAATGTTAACTTTTCTGATTGTAGGGTGTAGTTCTTAATGAAATCTAAAATGGATGGAAATTGAAATAATTTCGTTACCAATAAAATATTTTAAATTGATGGAAATTGAAAATTAATGATATTGAGTGACTTGTTGTAAAGTTATTAGAGTCAGAAGCTGTGTTAACAAAATGATTCCGAGTGATGGCTTTTTTCCTTATTTATGGCTTTGGTGTTAAAAGTGTTTCCAATGAAAAGTGCTTTGCTAAATTTGTATTTAAAATCTTTATCAAGAAAACAGGTTTAAACTTTTTATATATCGGTGAATCCATCCACAGGACGGATGAAATTCTGGAACGGATATTTTGTTGTCCTGAGATCGGTATATAAGTAGTAGTCGCCGTAGTCTAGTAGGTAATGTGTTCGCTTATTAGACGTAAAGCCTGGGTTCGAGCCCCAGCCCGGACATCAAAACGAAATATGAAAAAAAGAAATATTTCTTTGGCGACTTCCTCTCAGCAGATTTCTGGCAAAAACTCTGAGAGTAAATAAACCTGTCATGAAAAAAGTTGCTCAAAAAATCTGTCGTGCGGAGTCGACATTAAACTGTAGGTCCCGCCACTCAAGTATAAAATTAGGGCACACAACATGAGTGGTGTGAGAAGCTAGGCCGTAATCCTGACTGAAGGGTTGTAATGGTCAATTATGTATGTATCGGTATAAGATCGGTATATACACTGCAGTTTGGTTTAAGTGCAGAGAATATGGTAGCCTACAAAAGGTTTTGCTTTATGAAATGGTTTCTTGCTTCTAGTAAATACTACCCGAATCATTATTTACGCTAATCGTTCACAATTTTATTACTTCCTTACATAACATAACTGCTCGTTACTCTTTAGTCGGGATTACAACCAAGCTTCTCACACCACTCATGCGATATGTGTTAATTTTATCCGTGAGGATCAGTGGGCGTGACCTATTCTTTAGTCAGGAGTAGAACCTAGCATAGCACACTACCAATGTTATGTGTTTCAATTTTATCCATGAGTGGCGGGGCCTACGATTTAATTCGACTCCGTACGACAAATATTTAAGAATTGCCATGAATTCTATTTAATCCCAGACTTTTCGCGAGAAGAAGACGTCGCCGAAAGAAATAGTTTTTCACGATATCTGAGCCAAGGATTGAACCATAGGCTGTCCTACTAGATTCCGTTGACTTTATAATTCTATTGTTTGTTTATTTGCTGAAGTTTTTTTTCGTCCGAAGATACCAAATTTTAACCACGACCATAATTGATCTTGCTAAGGAGTTGAATTTTTTTTTTTGTATTTCGTGTTGTTTCCAAATTTATTGCAGTACTTGGTGTAAAATCATTATTCCATTATCATAGAAATTCTGGGTTTTCGAGGCCTCTACAGTACTTTAATTTACAGTATTAAGGAAGTTATGCAACAACATCGCAACAAATGTAATCTGAAGGCCAAAAGTCTGGAGTAAATCGTGCATTATTATATGGTGGATTATTATTGTCGTGTAATCGTGCTATAGTACTGCGTTCTATACGAACAATTGTGTTGCTCTTGATCTATAGTGAGTATACATATAATGTTTCCTGCAATTCTGTTACCCTGACGAACTGATAGTATCAGTAGGTATAAAATCCTGTCTAGAACTTGTTTCTTTCCGAGATGCTTTAATGCGGAACAGGTATGTGTTCTAATGATTCATAGTCTTAATTCCAGAATTTATATATTTTACTTGATCTGATAACTAATCTGAATTGGTTCTCAGGTCATTTCTAGACAGTCTGATGCAGGCCACAAATCTCCGCTCATTATAATTATCCGATAAAAGTCTAATTGTTTCAAAATCATTTGCCTTGAGGTGGATCCTTGCCTTTCGACATCTTAGTTTTTGACGAGTATTGACTTTTAGAGATTTGTTCTCATATCAGAGAAAAGTTTTAGTTCTATCAATAGCGTGGATGTTTTTTTCTACATGGTGGATGGACATCATACCTTCGCATTCAAACTCTCTCAGTTCTTGCCTGGTTACCAGAATTGTGTGTGATCTTGTGATGTCGTCATGGAATGTTGCAGCTTTTATGTTGATCTATTCTGGCCGATTTAAATTAATTGCTTGCTTTCATTAATTGTTGATTGTCGGTCAATAGAAGAAACTCTAATTGGTCTCTTTATCCAATTCGGTGAAGTTTGACCTTCTACTTGATCTTTATTTTCCTAGCAGTGTCCCCTTTGGAGACAAAAGATCACTGTTAATCGTTTGATCATGTTGCAGAAGCTGAGAATGAAAAATTCTCCTCCCACATCACCAAACACATCATTAGCTCTCTAGTTGTTAATTCTAGCTTTGCGTCATTTTCCCTTGGCTCGCTAGTGGTTTTCTTCGCATGTGTTTATCGTACGTAATCCACTTTTTTCATTCCGTTCTAGCAGTGAATCGAAATAGTTATTAAAGGGCCACCCAAAATCGTTGAGAACTATTTAGTAAAAGCCTTCGTCAGTTCTCTGGCAATGTACACGTTACTTATATGCTGGTCTTGCTATATTTTTTTTTCCATGATTTCATCGACTTTCTGTTGTTATAAGTTGACCATAATAAACTGAAATTTCATTACAAAAATTGTCAGATATCGCTGCTGTTTTTCTAGTTATATCTATTATCACCTCTTGGGAAAATCAAAATATGACGTTGTGTTCTGAATTTTCACTCATTTTTATACGAATGTTGTCTAACGATGTAAAGTGAATATAGCCAGCGATATTATTTCTTAAAGCCTTTTATTGCTAGCTTGTAACCGATAGTTTGCTTGTAGTCTGTCGTTCAGAGTCGACTTTAAACTGCAGGTCCCGTCACTCATGGATAAGAACTAAAGCACTAAAAAAACTTGAGTGTTTTGACAAGTTAGGTCGGAACCCTGACAAAGGGGTTGCTATGATTGTTTTGATCGCCAATTGAACCAGTCTAGTTCCAATTATATTAATTGGTTAAACGTTTATAACAATTTGTCGCATACTACTCGCTCTTTCCCGCCATCCACGACTTACATGCTGGATTTTAGTACCATACACTGCAAGAGTAGAAGCTATACCCACACGCACACCCACACACACACACAATTGACCATTACAATCCTTCAGTCAGGATTACGGCCTAGCTTCTCACACCACTTATGTTGTGTGCCTTAATTTTATACGTGAGTGGCGGGACCTACAGTTTAACGTCGACTCCGAACGACAGATTTTGAGAAACTTTTCATGGCAGGTTTATTTACTCTCAGAGTTTTTGCCAGCAATCTGCTGAGAGGAAGTTGCCGAAGAAATATTTTTTTCACATTTCGTTTTGATGTCTGGCCTGTGGCTCGAACCCGGACTTTACGTCTAGACTACGGCGGCTTCAACTCTACTGTTTTCATGTTCTTCGGTTTCTTTCCAATGTCATACGATTATCTTACCATCGGTATTTAAAAAGTTTTCTGCATAGGTTTTCAAGCTCTTCCAATCGCCGGTAAATCTTTTCAAAATGGTTACAGCATTAATGGGATTGTACAGATATTTCTCCCGGTCATTGGCATTATCATGGATATGGCGGACTTCTAATGTTTTGCTAAAAACAATGAAAAAATTTGTAAAATTCATGAGAATATAATCATGAGCCATAAATAAATAAAAGGTTTCTCAAAAAACACATCAGACATGATTAATTAAATTTCTTTAATTTTTATATTTTTTTGGGGTTCTTTAATGTCTTCTCTGGAATTTCGTTTATCCAACAACTAAATCAATCAATATGAAAGTTTTTGTTGTTGTTTTTCTTACCTTTTCAAAAATGACAATTTCTGCTCTTGACTTTCAATAAAATGCCTCAAGGTATTGATGAGTACCTTTTCGGTGTTGAGCATTTCATACAATTCATCCTGTTCTTGGCCGATAATCTCAGCTGGACTGGCTTCCTCCTCGGCATCACGTACGCCATACTCTGCATTGACATGAGATGTTGAAAGGCACAAAATAGTTGAGACTGTTAAAAGCATAAGAGACGACCACAGCAGCAGCATAATGGCTTAAATAATGATTTTGCTGATGCTGGTTATTGATGATTGAAGTTGGTGCCCCGGTGCCGGTGCTGTTGCTGTCACTGATGATGATAATGATGGTGCGGTGGTTTTAGTTCATTGAACTTTTCGGTTTAATTATGCGATTTATTGATGTTATTGTTGTTGTTGGCTTGTCTAGTTAAAAAGCTTTTGGCTAATGTTTATTCAATTTGGCTTTCTTTTGTTTGAGAGCGTGTGTATTTGATGTTGTTGTTGTTGTTTTCTTTGACTTTTCTAGTTGCCTTTAAGCGATTTTGTGGTCAAGTTCAAGGTGTTTATTTGTGTTTCTCTTTGTTTTTCATTATTTTGATTTGTATTTTGTTTTCAACTGAAATTTATTTTCTAATTTTTTTTTTCAAATCTTTCTTTAGTTGTTAACGTTTTGAGTTGATTTTTTAAACTAAATTTTGATTTTTCAACGCTGCCTGATCTATGTCTTGAGTTTCTCTTAAAAAATTTATTGGCGAACTTAAAAAAAAAAGCTTTAAAATTCTAATAAAAGTTCACCAGAGGTCAGGTCATAAACGGGTTTTTTTTCTTCAAATTCTAAAATAAGAAATAAAGTCTTGTTATTAATATTATTTAATCAGGCAATATTATTTCATTGTATGTGAATGTTTAGGCCATCAAGTATTTGCATAACTGCTACTGAGAGGTACATTAGAGTAGCTACGAGCATTAGCTGTGCAGTGGATAGAGTAGCATTATTTGAAATTTTTATGTTCATTAACAGCATTACTAATGTCATTATTAAATTCAATTAAAATGTTTCTTTTTATAATACAAGAAATAAATGTGGCCTGCTTGCGATTAGAGGCCTATTTAGCGTGACATAAGCATAAGCATTCTTAACAGAATTGGTCATTACAACCCTTCAGTCTCAGTGTTACGACCGAGCTTCTGACACCACTCTTGTTTATACGGACACATGTGTCAAAGGAAACCGACGAGGGATCCTGGTCTAAAGGAATAGTGGAGACACGTGAATGTCTCCTCAACTTACAACACGCAATCCGGACGCGGATATGAACACGCAGGGGCCAAATGGCCAAAAGGACTCCACTCCGAAGTAATACCACCGTAGTTCCGGAGTGGGCACAAGTCCACGAGACGAGGGGGGAGTTTAGTGGGTGAGGGCCCCGCACACGGAGGATGTGACGACTTCCTCTATGGTGCGGTTAGGAACATTCACCCCTCCTCGGCGTGAAAAAAAAGAAAAAAAACCCCACTTTTGTTGTGTGTGCGTTAATTTCATACATGAGTAGTGGGACCTCAAGAAGTCGCCATAGTCTAGTTGGTAGTGTGCTCGCTTATTAGAAGTAAAGCCCGGGTTCAAGCCCCAGTTCAGACATCAAAACGAAATATGAAAAAATATTTCTTTGGCGACTTCCTCTCAGCAGATTTCTGGCAAAAATTCTGACAGTAAATGAACATGTCATAAAAAAGTTTCTCAAAAATCTGTCGGAGTCGACATTAAACTGTAGGTCCCGCCACTTAAGTATACAAATTAAAGCACACAACATGAATGGTGTGAGAAGCTAGGCCGTAATCCTGACTGAAGGGTTGTAATGGCCAATTATGTATGTATGTATGAGTAATATATACCTTACCTTCAGGATTCCACTCAGCTTCTCACACCACTCAAATTGTATGTGTTAATTGTATTCCTAAATGGCAGAACCTACAGGTTGTCATCTTTTCATGGAAATTTTATTTTACTTTCAGAGTTTCTTTCAGAGTAGACTAGACTGCGAACAAGAATTCGACGAAAGAAATATTTTTTCGTATTTCATTTTGTTCGATATGTCTGAGCTTGGCTTTGAACCACAGGCTCTAGTTTAAGACTATGGCGAGGAAAATCATTTTCTTCAAAGTCAAATTTCGATTTGCGTCTTGGGTTTTCAAATTCGAATTTATTTTCATACGATTGTCTCGCTGCTCAAAAGTGTAATTGGAGTCAATCAATATAAGATGGCAGTGCACCACTAACAAACAAATAATGGTGTACAGATGAGAAGTTGGGGGAAAAAAATAGAAACGTTCCCGTAATGGATATCAACTGAAATTTTAGGCAGTAATACTGAAGTCATAGCTCAGCTTTTATAGGAACATTTAAAAAAAAAACCCATTAAAATTCAGAAAAATGCATGAAATCTTTATTTGAATCGATAGTACGGTCCATATAATTTAATGTATGAAGATTATTTCATGCAAATGTTGACCGCAACAGCGCCTCAAATGGTGCATCCGCTTAGTCCACTTTTGACATACTCTTTCCAACATTTCGGCCGGTATCTCACGAATATATGCTTCAATGTTGTCTTCCAATGCGTCAATTGAAGTGGGTTTGTCTGTATAGACATGAGCTTTAACATAGCCCCACAAAAAATAGTCTAAAGGCGTTAAATCGTACGATCTAGGCGGCCAATTGACCGGTACCGAACGTGAAATAAAATGTTCACCGAACTCGCCTCTCAATAAGTCCATTGTTACGCGTGCTGTGTGGCATGTGCCACCGTCTTGTTGAAACCAACCTTGTCATGCAAGTCAAGCTCTTGCATTTTGGGCAAAAAAAACGTTGGATATCATCTCACGGTAGCGCTCACCATTCACAGTTACGTTACGATTCGCAGCATCTTTGAAGAAGTACGGTCCAATGATGCCACCAGCCCATAAACCGCACCAAACTGTGACTTTTTCTGGATGCATTGGTAGCTTTTGCAAGGCTTCTGGCTGATCTGCACTCCAAAATCGACAATTCTGCTTATTTACGTATCCCGAATAGCCGCTTCAGTGGGTCGATTAAACTGACCATAAAATGGAAGAAGCGCACGATGAACTTTCTTAACAGAGCACGCATTTTGATAATAAAATTCAATGATTTGCAAGCGTTGTTCGTTTGTAAGACGATTCATGGTTAAATTATAGACCCAAGACTGAAGATGTTTGACATTGAAACAAAACACGAAACGTGCGTGAGCTGTTTAAACTAGTGTTGCCAAAAAGATAATAGCTAAAAAATCACCCTTTAGATGTCTGAGCTTGGCGTTCTTTGTCTGCTCACATTACGCTTACCATTAAGCTTCTAGTGTAGGCTGGTGCTTGTAATGACCTCATTAATTTTGCAGATTTTGCGCTCAATCCATTACTACTTTCTTTGACAACAACGTCCGGAGCAGAATAATAAAAGGATGACTTTAAATAAAAAGAAACAGAACTATAGTCCATAATAGACTGTATCTACCTACTATACGTCGCCTTCAAGAAATCCTTCCAGACCATCGGTAACTAATGTGTGTGGAAATCATTGACAGAAAACGGAATATGACGACTTCCTCTCAGCAGATTTCTGGCAAAAACTTTGAGAGTAAATAAAAATGCCATGAAAAGTTTCTCCAAAAATCTGTCACTCGAAGTTGATTTTAAACTGTAGTTCCCGCTAGTCCTATATAAAATTAACACACACAAATAATCTCTAAGTATTGTTGTACTACGCCGACTACGTAAATAGGTTATGTTTGTCTACCGGAGAACAAATTTTCATCTTGATTTTCGAATTTATGAAATTAGTTGGAAGCCTCTCCGAATAGTCCATCGCGAAGTCTATCCAACTTCTGTTTTACGACGATTGAACGACGATCCAACTATTTCAACTAATACTTGTCCATAGGGGCCTTTGTTTCTAGGAAACAATTGATGGAGCTGTTATCATCGTATCACTTCCTTAGCTGGAGTTGCTTAATGATAAAGATAAAGAAAATTTTATATATGAAGACTACTACTGGTCACCGTAGTCTAGTAGGTAGTTGTTAAATGGCTTATTAGACGCAATGGTACGGTTCAAACCCCAGGTCAGGTATCTCCACATATAACGAAACATGAAAAACAATTTCTTCGGCGACTTTGTCTCAGCAGCTTTCATACAAAATCTCTGAAAGTTAATAAAATTGCCATGAAAAGACTGAAGGTGTGTAATGACGCACCGGTTTTTAGTTCTTCATTACAAAACTTTTCTTCCCAACTGTCTCCCGAAATATATTCTTAGTTACACTTGTTTCGTTTTCCTTTTCTTTAAATTCACCATATTTTAACAAAAAAAAAAAAAAAAAACAAAAAAAAAAAAAAAAAAAAAATATCCAAAGTGTTCCACTGACTGTCGTCTGAACAAATTTTAATAATATTTAGAAATTATTTATTATTGCCATCAATAAATATAATTATAATGCATATATTTATTACCAATCGGTTGCAGGCCACAAGGATATTTAAACTCCTGTTTGGCTATATGTAGCCATTTGGTGGCGACTGTAAAGAAAAATTTTGTTTTTGTAAAGTATTTCAAACATTTTTGCACGATTGCCATTTAAACTTACTCCACTTGGTACCCTTTAGAACAGGACAGCCAGCATGTTTGGTACGAAAATCAACTTCAGTTGAGTTATGCATATTGTACCACACCAATAGACTGCGCCTAATAGGCGGCACAATCAAATGCAAAAAAGGAAATGCCGTTGAGCCACCCATTTCAACATCGTTCATCTGAAAAGAAGTAGAGAGAGAATAGAGAATGAGAATTCTCGACAGATGCTTAGGTACTTACATAAAATAAAGCAGTTACGAGACGATTGCCCTTGTCACCATATTCTTTTTCAGGATACTGAAAGCAAGATTTGATAAGTAAAACAAATTGTGTGATTATTTGATGTGCGTGTGCTAACCTCTGCAAAATCATAATGTGGAGCATAATGACCACCCATGCCATAGTTGACCACTTGCAAAGGTTCAGCCGATGCTGTACTTAAGGCTGTAATATCCTCGATACGCTGACGCAAGTTTTCCAAATAGGGCTCGTCATATAGCCAGGCTTGTTTACTGGTACGCATTTCCGTATAAACTGCTGTTTGGTGGCCAACCACTGAGGATCTTACGACTTTCTGCTCAACTGCTGCAATTATTTGTTGAATTTCATGATCATAGATTGCCTCATAGTAAACAGCCACAATGGGATCCAGGCTTAGTTCCTCCATTTTCAATGGGCCTATCATATAAAAGCCTACATTGTTGTGTGCATAGCGACAGCGTAAGCGTCGTAATTCCTTTGCTGTTTGGGTCAGCTCACCGTTGCATACCTGGCGATAGAGTTCTTGCAATTGGGATTTCTAAAGTGAAATAGTTTTTTTTTTTTTTTTGTTAAAAGCCTAGGTTAACAAGTGTTTGAAGAAGTTTTTAACGCACCTTAGCTTTTGGATGCACATGCCGGAGACGCCTTTCCGCAATAACTGTGTACTCAAACAATTCTTTATTATTTAAAGCCTCGCTATTGGTAGGATCCACAATCAATAGTTCTTGGTTAACTATTTTGGCCATTTTATAATTTTCTGAAAAGGCGACATAGAAAATTTAAATCCAAGCTTAGTTGCTTTTAACAAAATTTAGTCGGTATTTTACCCGCATGGAATAAAGCCAATGACAAATGATGTAAGATTTCATTCGGCGTTATAAACGGATAATTCACCACCACTACATCGTTAGCTTCCACACTCTCAGCATCTTCATTATTTAGCAGCTGCAATGCCTGCAGAAACCATTCACTGGCATAGGCATATTCCTTACGTTCGAAAAGACTGCGTGCCAATACGTAAGCATCATGAGCCTTCATCTTTTTACCGAAATTCTCTTCCATAATATTGCCCTGTGCCAAATCCTCTGTTTCTAATGCATATATAACCTGTAAACGTTTTAAAGCTCCAGCTGCTCCCAGTAGATCTTGTTCTTTTGGTGGACTATACTTCGTATTCAATTGGTTAATTGTGGCATTGTAAACTTTGAAAAGAATTTTAAAGAATTTTAAATATTTGTAGGTATTACGGAGGAATTGTTTAAGTACCCACCCATATATTCTAGTGACATTGTAATCAATTCCTCATAATGTCTCCAGTCCACTACCATTCTTCTGATCATTTGATAGGCATTGCCCGGTTGGCCATAATACTTGTCGGGATTCTTCTTGATTTGCTCATGATGCAATTCAACTTCGGATAGAAAACTAAAACCACCAGAGGTTTTTCAAAATTTTTAGGGAAATTCAAAGAAAAAAAGAAATTAATGGCTTAAGCTAGTTATGAGGCTAACATTTCTCTCTTGAGGAGCACAAAGAATTTAGGCATTTGGAAAGGAAAGTTTAGAAATTAAGTCCATTCTAAATGAAAAAGGACTAATCTGGCTCCTATTGAATATACTCAATTTGCATTAAGTTAGCCGACATTCCATTTCAGAAACTTCAATGCAACTTAAATGATTGACACATGATTGACAGATTAATAGGCATTACCAGGTTGTCCATAATACTTGTCGGGATTCTTCTTGATTTGCTCATGATGCAATTCAACTTCGGATAGAAAACTAAAATCATCAGAGATTTTTCAAAATTTTAATAAAATTCGAAGAAAAAAAAATTGATGGCTTAACCTAGTTATGAGGCTAATATATCTCTCTTGAGTGTACAGAATTTACTCATTTGGAAAGAAAAGCTAAGAAATAAAGGCCATTCGAAAGGAAAAAGGCTTATCTGGCTCTGCATTAAATCAGCGGGCAATCTATCCTAGAAATCCTCAATGCAGCTTAAGTGATTGACACATGATTGACAGACACATAATTGTCAGGCACATAATTGTCAGACACATAATTGTCAGACACATGATTGACAGAGCCTTATTTGAGTAAAATTTATAGGTAGCTTGTCTGAAATGTGCCAGACAGGAATTAAGACAGATGGTACAATAGGCACAATGGTATTAAAACATGACGCATGTTAAGATCCAAGTGAGGTGTGTTTAAGTCGTCCTTACCTAATCTAGGGCTAGGTAAGTGCCTTATTGATCATGTCGCAAGGCGTTTGACAATTTATTTCTGTTTTAAAGAAAAACTTTTGACGCATAAAGCCATTTGCAGTGTTTTAGTTGGCAAAAGCGCTACCAACGAACAATTTTCCCATTAGGCAATCTAAGCCAGAAGACTGGAGTATGCAAAGCTTGATCTTTATTTCATTTTGTTTTTAACGCTAGGCAGCACGGCATATATAGGTGTAAAAAAGTTGAGATCTACATGGCAGCTTTAAGTTGCCTTAGTCTAGTAGGCAGTGTGTTGGCGTATTAGACGTGCGGCCGTGGTTTAACCCTCAGCTCAGACAACTTGAAAAAAGGAATATGAAAGAAAACTTGCCGCGGCGATTTCCTTTCAACAATAATTTTGTGGTATTAAGTATACAGAAGTCGCCTTAGTTTAGTAGGCAGTGTGTTGGCGTATTAGACGTGAGGCCATGGTTTAACCCCTTGCTCAGATATCTCGAGCAAAATGAAATATGAAAAAAATATTTCTTAGGCGACTTCCTCTTAGTAGTCTTCCGGCAAAGGCTCTGAGATTGAAATAAATTTGCCGTGAAAAGTTTCTCAAAAAAATGTCGTTCGGAGTCGACTTTAAACTGTAGACACCGCCACTCATGTATAAAATTAACACACACAACATGGGTGATAGGAGAAGATAGGTTTTAATCCTGACTAAAGGGTTGTAATGGCCAATTATGTAGGTATACCAGCTTTAAAGGAAACACCGGCCGACGATGTATGCAATTCCAAGGCGTTTACCTTTTAATTTCTTGTTGAGTTTTTATCACATCACTGATATATTTTTCAGCTGCTTGTATGAAATCTTGTTCTAATTTTATAAGATTTTCGAAGCCCACCACAGATGCATAATAATCAGCCTTAATTTTATGTAAGACTATGAAAATTATAAAACATTTTAAAACTTTATGAATATATTTCGAAGAATACATTAAAAATACACAGAATACTACACGAGTTAGTAGTTTGATACACTTGAAAAATTAAACTGAATGGACCCTTAAAACTAGAATTAACTCATAAGCTGGAAGTAGAGATTCAAATTTAAAAACATTTTTTATTTGAACAAGTGTGTCCTAATATATCGCATCACATTTCTCGTTGTTTGTTCACGTTCTTTTCCCCATAAATTATATGTCGAGACATTAAATATTTACACAAAATGCTTTCAATTGTTATGGTTTAAATTGAAATGAAATTTTTCTGTCTTATGTACATATGCATTTGTATGCATGTAATTAAAGTCAAATAATGTTGTTTCAATAAAAAAAAAAGAAATAAAAAAATAATGATTGAAGTGATTGACACGTCGTTGTTTATTTATCAAAAGAAGATACAACAGTTTCATTGTAAATTAAAGTATTAAACAAGGTGCCCTGGTATTCTAGTAGGTAGTGTGCTAAACTATTAGCTTGAGTTTCATAGGTTTGAGCCTCACCAGAGACTCTGGTTCGTTATACTACACCGAGCAACAATTTATAGCTTTAGTCGCTCTATTCAGTATCACTAATCGAGGTGACAGGGTTAAAACATTTCATTATAAAATTTTAAAATTTTATAAAACAATTCCATTCAAATAATTCTTTTTGGGAACTGAAGCTCCTGAGCTCTGCACAGCCCTCGCTCCAGAGAGCAAAACAATGATAACGAACATTATGAAATATCAGACAACGCAAACTCTTTAGAAAGGGTAGGCTTTTTCACCGTTACACCCAGTAAATGTAGCGATTTTGTCTATGTAACCACAAATGTCAAGCCTATTATCCTAGGAGTCGTTGCAGTAGAAGCTCAGTCATAGATGGGCACTTTGCAGTACCAGTAAAATTTCAGTAAAAATTGATTTTTACTGATTACTGAAAAAAATTTCAGTATTCAGTAAAATTTTACTGGTAATGCAATCTAAATTTCATTTAAATTTCATTTAAATGTCATTTAAATTTAGATCGCATTAACAGTAAAATTTTACTTTTTTTCATTTAAATTTTATTTAAATTTCATTCAAATTTAGATTGCATTAACAGTAAAATTTTACTGAATACTGAAATTTTTTTCAGTAATCAGTAAAAATCAGTTTTTACTGAAATTTTACTGGTACTGCAAAGTGCCCATCTATGAGCTCAGTGACTGGGAAAGCTTGTTTTGTGACTACCATATGTGTTTTAAAAAAATAAAAACAATTTACTCCCACAGGCTGTTTGTGACATAATATTGGTGTGACTCACAGATCAGCAATAAGTATTCAAAAAGATGAGTAGTTTCGAATCATACTCATAATTTCTTATACTTATACGCATTCATACTTATTTTAATCTCATGCTCAAACTACTCATATTCAAAGCTTGAAGTATTCATCGTACTCATAGTTAACAATACGCGTGATATTGTTGATTTTGACTCTCCTTTACTCAACATTTACACGAAGTAAAAAATAAGTATGAATCGTATACGAACACTACAATACTCATTAGAAGGTTGTGTGTTTGCTTGCTGTCTTTGACTTTCTTTTTTTTTTTGTACATGAAACAACAACTAAGACTGTAAATTTTGATGAATGACTCGAATCACTCGAATCATTTATGAGTATTTTTCTAAATTTATGAATCTGAATGAGTAGGCGTATGTATCAAACATATTTCGAATGTTATGAGTTTGATGTCAACGTTGTACTCATACTCATTTTAACCTATACTTATAAATCAATGTTGTAGTGAGTACGAATGAATTAGAGTACTTGAATTTCAATACGGTTGATCACTCATACTCAAAATTTCATAAGTATTTATGAGTAGTGAAAAAACGATTCATTGTTGATCTCTGGTGTGACTTCTCTTGGTTCACATCAACATTACAAGTGCCAAACTGTCATTGTTGCCTTGGCCACACAGGCTAGTCTTTACACCTTAGTCAGGAACTTTAAATCGAACCCGTATTTATCGATTGTATAGCGTTAGATTTCAGATCCTATTTTTCACCAAAAATCTTTTTCCAGGGAACAAAAAGGCAAAAGTTCTTTTGTCATCATATTTTTAACATTTCTTTTTCAAGTGTGTTATGAGTCAGACATCAATCTGTCTGGACATTTAGTTTTTTGTAAATTCCGCAGTAGAATTACTACTACAGACAGTAGTAGTTGTTGTTTTAGAAGCATTTATAACCAATCCGTAGGCTCGGTTATTACGCTCCATACTTGGTCTGAATAGAACTTAATTTACAATAAGGCTCTATAACATAGTCCTAGAGATGAAATGAAACCACCATGGAAAGTGTATTCTTTGATAGCTTTCCTCAAGGATTTACTTTCCAGTATGATCCTGTTGCTGAATCTGTTCCTCAATCCATTTATGCAATCTGTAGTTTAAAGTTAAAAAGCTAAAGTATTGCTATAGAGGTCGCCATAGTCTAGTAAGTAGTGTGTTGGCTTATTAGACGTTAAGCCACGGTTCAAAACCCCGGTTTTAGATCTGGAACATAATGAAATATGAAGAAATATTTCCTCTCAGCAGATTTCTGGCAAAACCTCTTGGAGTAAATCAAATTGCCATGAAAAAGTTTCTCAAAAATCTGTCGTTGGAATCGACTTCAAACTGTGCTACTACTCATGTAATCCAAAATTAACACACACAACATAAGTAGTGTGAAAAGCTGGGTTGTAATCTTGACTAAAGGGTAGTAATAAAAAATTTGGTCAATTCACACAAGACTTTGTATCGTTGTATTCATTGTATTGTTGGAAGAACATACAACAGTGTATGATTGTTGCTGACAATTTTCATATAAACATCCGATACACTTATACACATTTTTCCTATATGTATTTAAAAGTTGACTTGGTTTCGTGCTATCAAATTGTGTGAATGAAAAAAATGTGTATATGTTTTCATATGTTTTTAAAAAGTTGTGTTGGTTTCGGGTTATCAAATTGTTTGAATGCCACGAAATACACAATACAGCATAGCATTGAGCGTTCACAAACAAACAAATGTATTCAATACAACATACACGATACAAAGTTGTGTGAATCGGCTGAATCGTCCAATTATGTATGTATGTATGTATGTTTTTTTAGATTTTTGGAAAACTCCTTCTTTATCCTGAACAGATGTCATATTCTTTCCTAACTCATGTGTATTCTTAACCATTTATATGGAGCCATTTCAGTTGACTTATTAGCCTTTGTAGTATTGCCAGTGAAAAGCATGTTAAAGTAACAATTGTGTATGAATATGAATTCTCTTTGAAAGCTATAGTCTTCCCTTTGTTAACGAGCTTAGCCAAAGGAGTTGCATTAGATTTCAAAGGACACTGTTAACAGAGTGTATATTTGAAGCCCAATATCTCCAGTTCCAAAATTATTGGGGATATACCACTTATTGGGTTTTATTAGGACACCTTAGGCTACAATTTGTATATAGTGGCATATGTGCAGCAAGTCTCATGTTTCCAGAATATCCATCATCCGTCTTCCCACTCAGACACTGTTAACATAGGGAATATTTGAAGCCCAATATCTCCAGTTCCAAAATTATTTGGGATATACCACTTATTGTGTTTTATTAGAGACACCTTAGGCTACAATTTGATATCTGTAGCAAGTCCCATGATATCATATATTTGGGTGATTTCTTCCTTGACTATTTTTCGTAATTTCTGTTAACCACTTAACATTGCACTGTTAACTCTAACATTAGGTCTATTAAAATTTTTGGTTTTTGTCTTTGCTAGTTAAAGTTGAATTTATCTTCACACACATCTCTTCTATATAGGAGATAGGACGTTCTAAATTATCTTTTAAAAATTCCAAGAAAATTATTAACAGAACCCTACTCTAATCACGTACAATTAAAATATAAAAGAATGCATCCTCCTTCTTCTAAACGGAGTATTTGTTGCCAACTGATAAACTTTGAATTTCATTTTTATCACAAAAACGTTATTAATGAAAAACAAAATTAAAGTGGAAAAAAGTAAAAATAAATTGAAAAGAAATCATATCGAGTCTCTACTTCATTATCATTATCGTTTAATAAGTTTTGCTTGTTGTAGACTGAAGAAAAAAAAAAGAAAAAAAAAAACAGAAAAAAAGCTGAAAAGAATTGAAACTGAAACATTTCTTTTTTTTTTGAAAAATTGCGATTGTGATCTGCTGTCTACGTGAAGAACTCAATAAAATGTTGCAAGTCAATTATCAATTAAACAATCCAGTGCGGTAGTTCTTAAGAGGAGTTGCAACTCTTATTTCATTGCCTTTAAATTGTTAACAATTGTTCGTAATTTATTCGAATAAAATTGATTTTGCATGTGCATGTATGTATGTATGTATGTATGTGCTTGTAAATGCTTATTTGCTTTTGGTTTTTATTTTATTTATTATTTATTAAAATATTGATTTATAATACAGTGTGAGACAAAAGTGTTTGAAGAAAAAGTTTGAAAATTTTAATAATTTTTTGGCTTCCCCAATTGAAAGCATAGTGACGTTTTCTAAGCACTCAGTGCAATTCTTGAAATCAGCTGTTGTATGTTACATTGGTTTGGTTCGAGACTGCTTGGGTCAATTTCCAAAGTCAAAGATTTTCACCCGTTTAAAGACTCTGATCTTCTCAAATGTAATGCTAGTGATCTAGTATCTTTTTAGCCAATGCTTGAAGAAAAAGTTTGAAAATTTTAATAATTTTTTGGCTTCCCCAATTGGAGGTGTAATGACGTTTTGCAAGCACTCGTTGCAATTCTTTAAGTCAGCTGTTTGGTATTTGGGTTGGGTTTTTTTCTATTGGTATGGGCAAATTAGTCGCCGTAGTCTAGTAGGTAGTGTGTTCGCTTATTAGACGTGAAGCCCGAGTTCGAACCCCAGGCCAGACATCAAAACGAAACATGACAAAAAAAATATTTCTTCGGCGACTTCCTCTCGGCACATTTCTAGCAAAAACTCTGAGAGTAAATAATCCTGCCATGAAAAGTTTCTCAAAATCTGTCGTTCGGAGTCGACTTTAAACTGTATGCCCCGCCACTCAAGTATAAAATTAAGGCACACAACATGAGTGGTGTGAGAAGCTAGGCCGTAAATCTGTAATGTTGTAATGGCCAATTATGTATTATGTAAGGTAATGTTATAGGTAGAATTAGTCTTCAGTCCCAGTTAGCCAAACGTCCACGGGACGTACGTTCGTTTTTAGAATACGAAAAGCAATGAGAACGCTTACCGAACCGTGATATTATTTCGGTAAGCATTTACATTGCTCTTCATATGCTAAAAACGAACGTAAGTTCCATTACGTTCCGCCGACGTTTGACTAAACGAACACGTATAAGTAGTTAGTTTTTCTGTTCAATTCCGTATGTGCATTAAATATAAATAAATAAATAGTTTAGTAGGTGGAGTGCTGGTTTACTAGATGTGAGCCCACGGTTCAAACCCCATGTCAGACATCTTCAACAAAACGAAAAATGATGAAAGTGTTTCTTCGGTGGCCTCATTCTGTCAAAAACTCGGAGAGTAAATAAAATTGCCATAATAAAAAGTTCCTCAAAAATCTGTCGTTCGGAGTCGACTTTAAACTGTAGTCTCGCCACTCATGTATAAAATTAACACACAAAATAATGAGCAATTATGTGTGCGAAAAAAAGTACTCTTTCAGTTATAGTTCAATACAATTTTAAAGTTTCAATTTTGCAACACTGGTATGTATTGCTCGTTCACTAGATTGCAAAGATTGTTGCAGACGATGTTTGAGCAGAATATACCGCATATGATTCTAATTAATACAGTAAACCAGATTTCATTTTCATACAACCAATTAAGTCTTTGGAGCTGGGTTGAATATTCCTTTGCCTGATTCGTTTCAATATTTGTAATCTATTCCTCGCCTTTTTCCCATAAAGACTGCTGTTTATGTCTGTTTTTCGGCTACCAACAGTTGTCGCTGTACTGTCTACAGTATGTACTGTCTACTTATTCGACTGGTTGACTGTGTATTATCACATTACAATGTCAAGACTTTCACATTATTTATATTTATACTGTTCAGACATGCACTTTTATTGAGTCAATATTCGGTTTATTGAGTACAATATGTAAAGTGTTCAGACATAATAATATACGCAGTTCAGCTGCTTGTGCAATACTCATTTGACAGCTGGTAAAGAAAACAGCCGGTTGTTTCAACAACATTGTTTTTATTTTGTTTTGTTTGTGGTTGTTGACGTTTGAGTTGTCAAATATCAGCAGAAAGTGTTCGGAAAATTGTAATATGTGTACTGAACATACTTATGACAGTGCTGTATTTTAAGATTTACTCTATATTATAATAATTTGCGTATTTATTGCGCAATAATTAATTGAAATTTTATATGAAATATTGAACTTAATAATGGCGTTTATTGCGATTTACGCAAAAAAAGTGCATGTCTCAACATAGTATTATTTATTATAGTTTTCTTAACAGCCGTTGAAATGGGTAGTCTATAATAAAAAATTAATTTGTTGGTGCGTTATTAAACTATCGATTAGAATGCATAACAAATGCGGCTTTAAAGTTTAAAATCATTTTTTTCTTTCATTAACTTTTACAATCGATAAATTTTGACTATTTAACGCTTATTAACACATTTCTGTCTTGCACTGTTAGTATGTATATAAGCATAATATGCTGTTTGCTTATGTTTCTTACTTTTGTTGTTATTTTTATGTTGTAATCTTTTTTGTATTATTTTCCGCATTCAACTTTAAAGCAATTATGAATCCATTCGCTGTGCACTCAGTAACAATAATTTCATTATGCTAAATATGCATTTATGTATGTATATGCCCATGTAACAGCAAAAATATTACATTTACAGTCATTTAAAGTAATGCAATCATTTTGTTGGATTTCTTAATAAATTGTTGACCTAAATCTAAGCCTTTTAATGCTTCGCTAATAGAAATGTTTGTTAATTTTTTAAAACCATTACTAATCACATACAATATTTCATTTCATGTTATCTGCCTAGCTTCTAAATTTATGGCTGACCTAAAAAAGAAAACTAATTATTTATGATTTATGTAGAGAGAATATATTTTTACTACTTTTCTGTCTTCACAGTTTTACAAATTGGTTTTTAGCAGATAAGAAGTAATTGAAGAAAAATAAAAATTAAGAAAAACAAACTTAACCATCGTAAAATGGAAAATTTGCTTTAAAATCGATTTTTTTTATTAAAACTTGGTAAAGTGAACAGGGTTTTACAATTTCAAGTTTCATTTGCCAAGGTAAACTAAAGACAAATTTTGAATTATTTAAAGTTTTTATGTATGTATGTATGTGTAATAACAGACAAAAGTCTCCCTTGAAAAATCTTAAAAATATCGATTGCTGTGGCACTAGCTTTGAATGTTTTTTTTTCCTCTGAATGTTGTTTTTAACACGTTGTCTGCCGACTGCGAGATAACTCGAAGATTGTGTTCTCTTCTAGGGTGCTAACTACGAGTTATCTCGTACTCACTAAACATGCTATTTGTGTGTAGCTACGAATAAAACCGTATTATATCAGTGATAGTCTCGTTAAATGGCTTCTGGGAAAAGAACAAAAAGTCAATGTTGGCTTGCATGGCCAGTTTTCTGAAAATTGTCGTGGCAGTTAAGGGCTTTAATTATTTCTGATTTACTTCAATATCGAAATCAACCTTACATACATAACATAATTGGTCATTACAACCCATCAATTAGGATTTCAACCTAGTCTGATATCTGAGCTGGGGTTTGAACCGAAGCCTTACCTCTAATAAGCCAACATACTACCTACTAGGCTACGGCGACTAGTATCGACATATGATACCCATTTTAACTGAGATACTAAAAGTACTTTTATGCCCGTAAACAGTTCGTAAATTTCCAGCTTTTTAATAAAGGGTGTTTTTTATAGAGGTATAGAACTTTAAGTTGGCATTACTTTTCAAGATGGCGACCGATTTAACAGCTGTCAAGTGATTTATTCTCTGTTTGGTTTGGCAATTCATCATAAATAGACTCACGCCTGAACAACGCTTGCAAATAGTGCAATTTTATTTCGATTTATTGAAAGACACGTTTGGTGACCGCCTAATTTCACGTTTTGGACCTGTGAATTGGCGTCCAAGATCTTGTGATTTAACACCGCTAGACTACTTTCTGTGGGGCTATGTAAAGTCATTGGTCTATGCGGTAAAGCCACAAACGCTTGACCATTTGGAAGACAACATTCGCCGTGTTATTGCCGATATATGGCCACAAATGTTGGAAAAAGTCATCGAAAATTGGACGTCCAGATTGGACTACATCCGCGCCAGCCGTGGCGCTCATATGCCAGAAATCATATTTAAAATGTAATGCCACAAGATTATCTTTCGGATAAATAAAATTCATGTCAATCGAATAATACATCGTTGTTTTATTGCAACTTAAAGTTCTATACCTCTATAAAAAAACACCCTTTACATACATAATTGGTCATTACAACCCTTCAGTCAGGATTACGACTAGCTTCTCACACCACTTACGTTGTGTGCGTTAATTTTATGCACGTATGGCGGGTCCTACAGTTTAAAGTCGACTACGAACGACAGATTTTTGAGAAGCTCTTCATGGCAAAGAAATCTCTGGAGAGGAAATATTTTTAATATTTTCGTTTCGATGTCTGACCTGGGGTTTGAACCGTGGTCTTATGTTTAATAAGCCGACACACTACCTACCAGACCATGTCGACCACTAATACTCCTGGTAAGTTAATCAGTAAATGCAATTTCTAATGATGACTTGAACCCCCAAATAAAAGATAAATTTGATACGAAATTTTTCTAGAAAATACCCAGCATTCATGGACCACAATGGACGTAGAGGTGACGTTCATAATAAACTTAAATGCAGCGTATCAGTGCGAAGAAGTCAAAAGATTTTATGGGGAAGATCTATCACCCAATAATCGTAATCTCTGTCTGAAATACACAACAGAAGTCATTCAGCATACACGTCTAGTATTGTGTCTGCTGTCTAGTGTTCTCGAGTGACTTTACGCAGCTTCTAATTTGTAGACAGGATTATGTCATATGCCGATGGCCCAATGCTTCTGTTGACACTGCTGCTTACCAAAATTCTAAAGATTTTAAATTATAAAATATTAACTAAATACTCTAAAAGATAATGTGATCGCGAGATAGTGTTATACCTGTGTATCAATAGGTAACATAAGAATTTTTTCAAATTCAACATGTTTATCAATGTTGACTTAGAGAAGTGTCAAGTGGGAGAGTTAATATCATTAAAAACATTTTTTTTTAAGTGGTAGACTTGTCACCAGAGTAGATTTATCATCACCTAGTTTATCAAAAAAGTTGTAACCTTAAGGTTAGTATAGTAAAGCAAACAGTGAAAACTAAATAATTTAAACTGAAGATAAGAAAACTCAAAATTTTCTTCTTTTTGACACTTTGTGTGGAAGCAGAAGTGTAGCAAAATAACTGCAGTTTTAATTAGATTGTAATTGAATTCGATGCTGTATTACTGCGGTAGAAGCTTTACCCTTCTTAGGGTAAATAAGTGTCTATTCTCAAATAACTTACTTTTCTAATTTCAACAGAATGTAATCCTGTGGACTTTCCCCTGCGTTCCTTACATTACAAAACTTTACAAAACTAGTCACGATTTTTAACATTCAAAATTTTTCAGTTCATCTGCTTATTCAATATTCATTTTACAGCTGGTAAACAAATCAGCTGGTTGTTTCAACAACATTGTTTTTATTTTTTTTTGTCGTTGTTGACATTTGAGTTGTCAAATATCAACAGAAAGTGTTCGGATAATTGTAATATGCTCACTGAATATACTTATGACAGTCAGTGCTGCATTTTAAGTTTTACTCAATATTATAACAATTTCCATATTTATTGCGCAATAATTAATTGAAACTTTATATGAAATATTGAGCTCAATAATGGCGTTCATATCTGAACACCGTATAATACTTTAAATAATTTAATTTACTTTAGTTATTAAAAATAAATTTGAATTTCTTGGACTATCAGTTTCAAACTTGACAAAGTAATCCCTAGATTGGTCATCAATGAACTCGGCTATGCCCAACTGATCATCGTGAACCAAAATGTTTATTTTCTAACTATAATTTTAGTCTATTCAGGAACTACGTACATCATCTGGAACTAGATACAAATTAATACACTAACTAATAGATAACTCTGACCGTTGGTTAGAAACATCCTCGCATGATGATGAGAACACCCGCTGCGGTTTCTGAGCGTGCTTAGCTCACCTTTTGGTACATGTCAGACGTAACTGTCTGAAGGTTATTGCCTCCTATACTATATATGATAACTTAGGTCGATTGGACCAGACTAGTCTGCCTTAAAGTTGTATATCGTAATCAATTTCTTTCAAAGGCAGCAAAATGAGCTCAATGGCCTAAGTGAGGCCCTTATGTGTTTAAGCATGTTGACACCATCTTAAGTTCGAAGCTGTGTGTCGCTTTCTTGGGAACAATAAACATATATTTGGTTCGTTAATGAGTCTAGCCTTACTGACGTAATAGTAACTAGTTATGCTGGTAACAGAGATCAGCAATGAGTATTCAAAAAGATCAGTAAATACTCATAATTTCTGATACTTATACGCATTCATACTTATTTTAATATCATACTCATAATACTCATATTCAAAACGATGAGTACGTACTCGTACTTAACCATATGCATGATGTTGTTGATTTCGATTCTCCTTTACTCAACATTTACAAGAATCACAAAGTGAGTATGATTCGCGTACGGACACTACAATACTCACTAGAAGGTTGTGTGTTTGCATGGCTTTGACTTTTTCTTTCTGCTTTTTTTTGTAAATGCAGCAACAACTAAGACTGTAAATTTTGATGAATGGTTTGAATCACTCCAGTCATTTATGAGTATTATAAGTATTTTTCTAAATTTATGAATCTGAATGAGTAGGCATATGAATCAAACATATTTCGAATGTTATGAGTTTGATGTCAACGTTGTACTCATATTCATTGCAACCTGTACTAATAAATCAATGTTGTAGTGAGAATGAATGAATCAGTGTAGTTGCATTTCAATACTGTACTGACTCATTCATGCTCAAAATTTAATGAGTACTTATGAGTAGCGGAAAAACACGATTCATTGCTGATCTGTGGTTGGTAAAACGTTATGTTGACTTTTTAGCTATGACTGAAAGTCATACTCATGACAATTGCATTAGCATTCCAAAATATTCAGTTTTTAGTAGGACTGATTTAGTAAAACGGAAGTCGCCCTAGTCTAGTAGGGTGTGTATTCGCTTATTGGACTTAAAGCCCGGGTTCGAGCCCCAGGCTAGACATCAAAACGAAATATGAAAAAAAAAAATATTTCTTTGGCTACTTCCTCTCAGCAGATTTCTGGCAAAAACTCTGACAATAAATAAACCTGCCATGAAAAAGTTTCTCAAAAAATCTGTCGTTCGGAGTCGACTTTAAACTGTAGGTCCCGCCACTCAAGTACATATAAAATTAAGGCACACAACATGAGTAGTGTTGAGAAGCTAGGCCGTTATCCAGACTGAAGGGTTGTAATGGCCAATTATGTATGTATGTATGCAGTTGAATTTCAATACTGTTGACTCATTCGTACTCAAAATTTTATGAGTACTTATGAGTAGCGAAAAAACCATTAATTGCTGATCTCTGGTTGGTAAAACGTTATGTTGACTTTTTAACTAACCAAGTCACACTGATGACAATTGAATTAGCATTCCAAAATGTTTAGTTTTTAGCAGGACTTATTAAGTAAAAATAATACTTTCTCGGGAGTAATAAAGGGTTCCATAATGAATTTTTTTTATTTCAGTTGTGAACTACTAGTCATCAAAAAAAAAAAATTTTTTTTAAATTTTCAATTAATTGAAAGTGCTTGTCGAATATATGTACATATGTAATGCAACAGTGATTTGGTTTATGTAGTTCAGTTATGAAATAAGTTAATTCAATTGAACCTGATCGTTTGTAATTTGATTAGAAATTGGATTTCCTCCATATTGAAATCAAAATTTGAACAAATGATTGCATTTCTTTCACTTTTTAGTTGTTGGCATTGACACAAATAATTTCAAAGTAAATTTACGTAAAATAATGAACGTTTCTTTTTTATTATGGCTTTCAATTTTAAACTCCGCCTCTGGTTTTCATGTGTGTCTATAATTTTTAGTTAGTTTTTCTTGTTGTTTTTATTTTCTTCAATTTTTTAATTACAACTAAAAGTAGAGTATGAAGTAACAACTAAAATAATAACAATAAAAAAAAAACAAAGAAAAACAAAAACAAGAACAAAAAAAAATCAAAATTTAAAACAAAATACATAAAGTGATAAAAATGATAATTGTTATCTGTGTGTGGCCAGCAAATAGAAGAAAAACAAAAACAACAAGTACAACACTATTACCGGCATATCGAGAGTGTTTAATTTAACTGTTTTTGTGTATTTTAAATTGTTTAAATGTTTAAATATAAACTTAAATATTTATACAACAACAACAACAACAGTAGTAGCAGCAACAGCAACAATTGCAATAAAACAAATAAAACTTCAATTCAACGATTATTTTTTTTTTTAATTTTTATTTTGTATTGAAATGAAAAGTAAAAAATAAGCAAAAAAAGTAACGAAAACTGATAAAAAATATAAAAAACTGTTTCACTGTTAAATTACAAATTGAAACCGTAATAGAGCGCTTCGCATAGCACAGCAAAAAAGTGGAAAACTTTTTGCTTTTAAAGAGGGAAGTGCAGAAAAGCTACCACCATGCCTGACTAGTTTAAGAAAGTGCGCGAGTGCAACACCACGTCTAAAACCCAACAAAATACGAAACATTTTGTTTTTAAAAGAAATAAAACGAAACGAGAAAAATAAAATAATTTTTTTTTTCTTTTTATAAATTTGTTAAGAAAAATCAACGTTGTAAACAATTTTTTTTTGTTTGTTGAAAAGTTAACACAACGAATATGAAGTTTAAAAGTGTCTTGTTATTGGTGTTGTTCACTATAAATCTGTTATCCTTTGTTGTTGCCAGCAGTGAAGACAAAGAAAAGAGTCTGTCGACATCCATATCCGGTATGGTACAACTGCTGGCAACCGAAAGAGATTTAATCGACAGTGTTGACAGATTTGCGGCCGTATTACAAAAGAAAGTCGATACGTTGAAAAAGTGAGTGAAAAGTGTGAAAAGTTTTGTAAAATTTAGTGAAAAGAGAAATATATGTACATGCACTGGATGAAATAATAATGAGAACGGCGAAAAGAGAAATATGGAAGAGTGTTAAGAGAGTTGCCTGCATGGCAAAATTTTAAAATATTACCTAGCCATTGTGGTTTAATCATTACCATGTGGCAATTTTTAAAATATTTGTATGAATTTCTTTGGCATTGTTTTTTTGCGGTCATAAACCAAACCTTGTTTTTAATTTTTTTTTACAAAGAATGCCAAAGAAAATAAAACTGCAACCACAAATATGTTTCCACTCCCAATACTGTTCACCCTATCTCCCATTAATATAAAAATTTTAAGCCACCAAAATTTTCCTGTATAACCTTGATCTAAAATCGATCAAGAGAGTTAGTAAAAGATAGCGAATCAAATACCAGCTAAAGTGTGCAAGGTTTGGCTTATAACAATCAGCAGTTTACATCATTGTTTTGTGGGCTATTAACAGCAGAATTGTATCGACATCAAAAAGCACCGATTCCGACTAAGTTTTTCGAGGTCAACAGGCCATCTTTTTCGTTCTTGTTTAAAATTCTCGTATATAATACCAATTTGATGCTCATGATTCATTTCAAAACAGAAAGGATTTTATAACATATTTCCACAGTTCAACTACTTATCACACTGCCGACCGGCAGTATAAATCTCTTCTTCAAAAATATGTACTTGCATGTTACCTAACAAATACGTGCTCACAGTCTTTTCATTTTACATACATACATAATTGGCCATTACAACCCTTCAGTCAGGATTACGACCTAGCTTCTCACACTACTTATGTTGTATGTGTTAATTTTTATATGTGAGTGGTGGAACCTACTGTTTAACGTCGACTCCGAATGATTTTTGAGATTTTTGAGAAACTTTTTCATGGCAAATATTATTTACTCTCAGAGTTATTGCCAGAAATCTGCTGAGAGGAAGTTTCCAAAGATTTTTTTTCACATTTCGTTTTGATGTCTGGCCCGGGGGCTCGAACCCGGGCTTTACATCTAATAAGCAAACGCACTACCTACTAGACTACGGCGACTCTTTTTTTATTTTATTTACCCTAAATTAAGGAAATTTCTATCCAAGAAGTCCTGAGTTTATTTTCCAAATATAAGTAGAAGACGACGTAGTCTAGTAGGTGGTAGTATGTTGTCAGGATTTCAACTTAGCACAGCACACCACCCATGTTGTGTGTGTTGATTTTATACACGAGTAGCGCATCATGCAGCTCAGCTTCGACTCCGAGCAATATATTCTCTTTATGGCAAATATATGTATGTATTTACTCTTCGAGTTTCTACTAGAAGACTGATAAGAGAAAGTCGCCGAAGAAATATTTTTTCATATTTCGTATCTAAGCACAGTGTTGAACCACCTCGTCTAATAAGCCAACACACTACTTCGGCCAAATTGATAATTATTCTTCCTCTTAATTTCAGTATGTCGCTCCGTTTTTTGAAATCAATACCAGTGGTTAAAAAGAATTTGACAAAAAGGGTTTCATCAGCTAATGGATACCCTGTTCTGTGGGCACCGTATTCCAGTGAAAGTGTTTAGCATTCACTGCAACAAATGGTAATCAGAAGGGGCAAGATATGTCCTATAAGGCGGTTGAAGTATAACTTTCTCTCCACTGTTTCCACACAATTTTTGAGCGGCTTCGCAATATATGATCGAGTATAGTCTGGTTGCATATTGGAAGCGTTTTCCGGCGAATGCTTAGTTCAAAAGCAGTAATTGTTGTCTGCATAAGTATGCCGTGATAGACTGGCATGGTATTACCAGCTTATAATGGATCATAACCTTCTGATTACACCAAATGCAGAGTATTATCTTGGCGGAAGAGATATACTGCTTGGCTGTAGGTTTTACTCTTCGCTGCTATGCCGCAATGTAAAATTAATTTCTTTTTAAAACGAACAGCATTCAGTTTGTGCGGCTTCTAATTTACTTGCTTTTAAATGAATTCGCTTAAAATGGTTGCTTGCTTGAGTAAAGCGTAATAACTATGCAAGGTCTTCTTCAATATATGGTGCTCAGATTTCTTTGAGCTGTTCCGAACGCTTTTGTCTTTGTCACTATTTTTGAAATGTGCATACACAGTGTTTTTGATTGAGCTTCCTAACTCTGTAATGCTACAAGCAAGTGATGACTCGTACAGGTCTCTTCACAAAAATAGTGGAAGAACAAAATTTCCCGCCAATACTGTTTGTTTTAACAATTTGAAAGACTTTCCAATGAGAAAAAAATTATGATCTGCATAATCAAACCAAATATTTGACGGATTTTGACAGCTCAAAAACTCCTCTTTCAAATGGCGGCAGAATACATCGATTAAAAATATAATAACGCATGACAAGCAAGTGGTGCCATTCAACATAAATTACAAGGTTTTAAGTGTTGCTACGAACCAAATCTTTATTTCGGACTATTATGTTATAGTTTGCTTAGCTAAATACATATACCTTCCACAATCATTTGTGCTCATTGTTTGGCAAGTCAATTTTCACTTACTATTAATAGTCACCGCTTTCGTTATGACCGTCACGAATTTGACTAGGTTTCCTGTTTGGCTCCCAATCTGTTTTAGCGCTTTCACTTGACATCGCTGAAAAACAAAGGTTTCAAACAACCGAAGGACAGACTTCTCTAAACCTCTGCTCATCAATTATATCATCCAGTGTATGCTAAACAGACAACAACCATCATAAATCACTCATTTCTGTTCCGTAATTTACAAAGTTTAGTGAAAGATTTGGAAGAAGAGAATGAAAAATCCCGTAATAGGCCCGAGGAATATCTCTACAATCCTTTGAATTGTTTCTCTCTAATCCGACGAATGCACAATGATTGGCCTAAAATCGAATTGTTTATGATGGAACCCGTAGGGGATGGTAAGCAACGAATTTAATTCAAATCGCTTTATAAAATATTTATAACAACATAACGTTATCTACCGATTACTAGCTGAACTGGAGGTAATACGAAAGTACAGACCCGAAATGCCCACCGCCACTGATTTAGCTGAGGCCTCAGAGGGTTTAAATCGCATGCAAAGTGTTTACGATTTAAAGGCTTTAGATATGGTTGATGGCATTTTAAATGGCAAACAATATGAGTAAGTTGCGCCATTTTCCATTCAATGACTTTCATTGTATCCCCCTCCCCCCCCTATTTCAGTGTCAAAATGAAATCAATTGATGCCTATTTCATGGGCCATTATCTGTTTACAAAGAATCAATATTATGAAGCAGGCTTTTGGTTCTATTCTGCCTTAATAAAATACGAAACGAATGAATTCAATCGCATTGTGGACTACGGCAAGGAGAAACCATTTGAGCTGTATGCTGAAACGTTAATGCATCAAAGTAGGTGATTGAAAAAGCTGTGTTCTTTAGTTTTGGAAATTTATTCATAATAATTGTATTACAGATCGTGCCAAGGATGCTTTGGCATCAATGCAGCAGGCTGTTGAAATTAAGCCGCAGGATGCACATCTTGTAAATCGCTTCAATGAAATACACTACAGGGCCAATGCTTTCGATGACGAACCGATAAAGGTAAGTGGGAAAAAGAAAATCGTCGCCTTAATTAAAATGGGTTAGGAAAACAGTCTATGACGGACACATACAAATACAAAATCGCAACTATTTGTAATGGCCTAATTAATCTTGGTTAGAAGAGTTCCATAATTGACTGTATCTTCGTATACATTTCATCCTCCGGTTTCGTTACTTTATAAGTGTTGTATGAATGTATTTTTAAAAGACCTTTTTGGGACGATCCTATTAAAAATCCCTATTTTTAACCCCTCCCCATTATTTGCAGTATCCCCCTCCAATACTTACCAGTTATGAGCAGGGCTGTCGTGGCGTGTTTGTCAATCGAACATCACAATTGCATTGCGTTTATAATACCACCACGACAGCATTCTTGCGTTTGGCTCCCTTGAAAATGGAAATCGTTCAGTTGAATCCCTATATGGTGCTCTATCATGATGTTATGACCGATTCAGAAATCGAACATCTAAAGAAATTGGCCAGACCGAGTTTACATAGGGCTACGGTATATAGTGATGAGAAAAATCGTTCGGTGGTAGTGAATGGCCGAACATCGAAATTTGCTTGGTTCCAAGACGACACAGATGAGGTTACGAAACGCATCAATACACGCATAGTCGATATGACTGGCTTCGATTTACGGGGCTCGGAAATGCTGCAAGTAATGAATTATGGCATGGGTGGTCATTATAATACTCACTATGATTTCTTTAATGTAACCGATGTAAGTATTGATCTGTAATTGTTTCTCTGGAGTTCATTTCGTTTAAAATCATTTTTAGGATAAGCCAGTGGTAATAAAGGAAGGTGATCGTATAGCTACGGTTTTATTTTATGTAAGTTTTTTTGCTTTTTTCTGTTAAACGTAGGCATACATTATTGATTTATTGTGAATTCTTCTTTTTAGTTATCCGATGTTGAGCAAGGTGGCGCCACTGTCTTTCCCAATATCGATACGGCTGTGTTTCCTCGCAAGGGTTCCGCTGTCATGTGGTACAATTTAAATAATGAACTTAAGGGCGATTACTTGACTTTGCATGCTGCCTGTCCGGTTATTGTAGGCTCCAAGTGGGGTATGTAGTCATTTGCTAGAGTAATTGTGTTGAGAAAATGATTTCGAAAATAATTTTTTTTTTCAGTTTGCAACAAATGGATACGTTCGAAGGCACAAATATTTAGAAGGCCGTGTTATAAGTAATGCCCCGAGAAGACTATCTAGTTATTCAAATTTGTTTGTTTGTGATAAATAAAGTATTTTTTAAGTGACAACAGAAGAAACTAAATTTACATCACGTACTCTTGAAATGATTCTGCAGTTCTAGAACTATGCAGAAATATTTTTTTAAATTCATGTATTTTAGGAAATGCGCTAGGGATCCATTCTCTTCGTATATGCAAGAGTTCTTACAAAATAGTTGATATTGTTTGGTATTGTATACAGAGATTCATTGATGTCAGTACTGTAGATAACCGGTATACCGAACGAAATCAATTCGTACAGGCCTGGTTATGTTCAGCAAACTATAGATGGCCCTTTTAGTTAATTTTAGACCTCGCAGGTATACGATGAAATAAATGTTATTGGCTTATAGAGTAAATTATATTGAGCTTGAGTAGCTTTTTAGGTTGCATTTGATGTTGATATTGGTCCGTTGGCTACTACGTACTATCGGGACAGTTTCATAAAATGAAGGTTTGCTTTTAAAGACACAAGTGTCTTGGATAAAATCTTTGTGACTGCACCGGCCTTAGGCAGTTTAGACTTAGTACTACCGCCCCTGACTGTTCCAAGATTTTGAGTGTCACTATATTTTAAGTATCACTAAAACAGTTGATTAATGCCTTCAATTTCCTGGCTTCTTAACTTCTATCATTTTCTATTGCCTGTAACCTTACTTACATACAAAGCGTGTTTAATTTAAGTTTCACTTGATTTGAGTTGAAGTCCATTTAAGGTTTGCCGGAAATGTTAATAAGTTCTGGTCATAAAATTGTAATTTGTTGCAACTGCAATACTATTTTGCATTTCCATATTGGTAAACGAAAGGTTTTGCACTCTCATTTTTTATGAGCAAAACAAATTTGTAATGGCACAATAAAAGCTCCTATTGTATTCCATTTATGCATTTTAGATACGGCAATTAAATGAATTTAATTTGTAGAGAAATATATGTAAACAAATTGGTGTAAATTTGACAATTGTAGGTAAATAAGTTAACAAACGAGGGCTGTACAAAAATTAATCGAACTAACAACGAAAGAATGTAAAAAAGTCAGAGGTCAAAACTTACATCTTTTCATGTCAGCGGGCAAGTCAATGAAACATGAGCTGAAAGACATTCTCTTCCTCCTCCTCAGTTGCATAGCTCCTGCAGAGATTATGCCGAATCTCTCGGCATGCCTACCAAAATAGCCGGTGGTTCGTGAGAATTACTATTGTGCTATAGATGGCCATAAGATTTAAAAGCAATAGTGAGTCGATCACCCCCCTCTTCTAAGCTAGCAATCCTAATTTGGACTTCACCCGAAATTGGAGACAACTCTTACGTTAAATGAACTGAACTTTCCGAACTTCTGATCTAGGCAGTTCCATGGACATGCTATACCATAGCTTAGGCCCTCATTATTCGATCCTTTTGATTTAGACACCGTTATCTTGTCTGCTACAGAGTAGCAATGATAGCTTGCCTGCATACGCTTATGGCTTAATGTTGGATAGGAAATCTGGTTGTGATGTTAATATCTTAGAATTTTATATAAACAGGTTTTATACAGATTCCGATATCGCAAACAAGTGGCTTTTATGGCTTTCAATTTTAAACTCCGCCTCTGGTTTTTTGCGTCTATAACTTTATATACTTTTTCTTGTTTATTTTTCTTCAATCCAGACCTAAGCGTGTAATATTATCATGGGCTTTCCTTTTCACTTATTTAATTGGGCCTTTCGTCTAATATTACAATGCTCTGAGACAGGATTACGACCAAGCTCCTCATTCCACCGATGTTGTGTGTGTTAACCCATTCGCTGCCAATGACGAGTATACTCGTCTTGGTAGTGCGAGATACCCTGTCAAAGACGAGTATACTCGTCTTGGTAGTGCGGGATACCCTGTCAAAGACGAGTATACTCGTCTTGGCAGTACGGGGTACCCTGTCAAAGACGAGTATACTCGTCCTACTTTAAATATATTATAACATACAGGCTTTTGAATTAGCAAATTTTTTTTTGCCACAAACATAATATAAATATGTAAAAAACTTGAAAAATACTACAAATAAAATTTTCTTTATTTTATTCATCTGCGTGATTTATTACTTGTTTTTCTACTAAAACGTACGCAAATGCGAAAGAGGATATCGAGTCCTTCTGCCTTCCTATCGCCAACGACGAGTATACTCGTCTTTGGTTTTCTGCTTGTAAATGATTATGTATAATATATGTATGTGCTCTTACCAGGAAATAACAGGGTTTTTGTAAACAATAACACTCAAAATATAAATGGCAATGGGAATGACTTCATATAATTTAGGCTTGGCAGCGAATGGGTTAATGTTACCCAAGAGTGGCGTGTCTTAGGATAGGTTACGTTAGAGAGAATGGCGGGACCTACAGTTTAAAGTCGACTCCGAACGACAGATTTTTTTTTTTTTTTTTGAGAAGCTTTTCATGGCAATTTTTACTCTCAGAGTTTTTGCCAGAAATCTGCTGAGAGGAAGTCGCCGAAGAAATATGTTCATATTTCTGTTTTGATGTCTGACCTGGGATTTGAACTCGAGCTTTTCGTCTAATAAGCCAACACACTACCTACTAGACTACGGCGACTTCATGTCAATTTTTCTTTTGCGAAAATACTGCAGATTCTCAAGTTGTCAAGTTATCTGAGTTTTGAACCACGGATTCTCATCTAATAATGGATCTAATGCTGGCATTAAATATTCTAACATTGGTGTTCATTGTGATGTAAATGGACTTCCATTTGTCTTTTCAAGAGTGCCGAATGAGGTATACCCCATCTGATGAACACAACAGTTCCACGTTTGGCAGTAATGATGCTGTCTGTATAACAGAATGACTCCACATCATTACCTATTAAATTTGTTTGTGTGATGAGTTTATGCTTTATCTAGGTTTTGGAAGATTTTTATGGATAATACTTCCAGAGTAACACTTTGTGTAATACAAGTCAGCGTATCAGTTATATTCGTGTTTATGTGCGACAAGGCACAGGTCATTGCTATGTGCTACATCTTCGAGATTGCCTTGAAGTCTCCAAGTACCCAAGTCATTACAGCATTAAGTTCGAAGTTGAAAAGTATTGCAGATAAGATCCATCCTAGACGTATCTATATTCGGCAGGTGGTACTGCCATACAAGATTAGCTTTGTTTAGACGAATAACTTTGCTTTACACTCTAGTGAGTTCTAGTTAATTGTGTGGTCAGTAACCAGATATAATTGAACTGCTTCTGTTCAAAATTAATGTTTAAGCAGGTAGCAGCTGCAAATTTATTGGTTTTCAAATAAAAACTATAAAAATGTAAGGAAAGTGCTCAAATGCAACATCACGTTTGAAAATCATCGAAAAGCAATGATTTTTTTTAAACGAATTTTTTTGAAATTTTTTTTTATAAATTTGTTACGAAAACCAATGTTTTTCTTAGTTTTCAATGACAATTTTTGTTGAAAAGTTAACACAACGAATATGGAGTTTAAGATTGGCTTGTTATTTGTGTTGTACGCCATACATCGGTTATCCTTTGCTATTGACAGCAGTGAAGACAAAGAAAAGAGTCTATCCACATCCATATCCGATATGGTAGAGTTGTTGCATACTGAAAGAGTGTTAATCGACAGTGTTGACCAATATGCCGCCGCATTACAAAAGAAAGTCAATACGTTGAAAAAGTGAGTGAAAATTGAAAAAGTGTTGGAATATTGGAAGAAATGAAATTCTGAATACACTCAATATGCACTGTGATGAAATAATTATAAGAGCAGCTACTCATTTGACATTTTAAGCATTTTAAAATTTGAGTTGCCGACAGTAGGGCACTAACTTTTGAACTGTTTTAAGAGGTCACTAGAATTCATTGCATAGACAAATACTGCAAAATAACACGCAAAAAGGAAATAATACTACGTGTTCAAACACGTATGTCATACCATTTCTCTTATATTTGGTCAATTCACACAAGCCGTTGTATCGTTGTATTAAGTGTATTGTTGGAAGAACATACAACAGTGTATGATTGTCGTTGATAATTTTCATGTAAAAATCCGATACACTTATACACATTCTTTTCATATGTTTTTAAAAGTTGTGTTGGTTTTGTGCTACCAAATTGTTAGAATGCCAAATATTATAAAGAAGAATAAGAAGAATATATTTGGAATACGAAATACACAATACAACATAGCATTGAGCGTTCACAAACAAACAAATGTATTCAATACAACATACACGATACAAAGTTGTGTGAATTGCCCAATTGTTTTATAAGTTCGATCTTCAACCGATCAAGTGATTTTTGAAGACGCTGAAGGAAATTTATAGTCAAAGGGTGTACGATCCAATTTAAATTTGTTAAATAAGGGCGATTGCCTAAGATTTTCATGTTGGAATACGATTGACTTGCAAGCTGAGATCAATATTGTTAGCTTCATCAGATTGCAAAAGCTCACAATGAATCATTCCTGTTTGATATCCCCTAACAATCTATAATAGGATGATAATTTTTGTCAGTAGCTTGCCCTAGCCTAGTAGGTAGTGTGCTGGCTTAATAGGTGAGAGGCCACGATTCATGTCCCAGGTCAGAGATTTTCAACAAAACGGCGGCTTCCTCTCAGCAGATTTCTGGCAAAAACTCTGTCATGAAAAGTTACTCAAAAATATGTCGTTCGAAGTCGACTGTAAACTGTAAATCCGGCCACTCATCTAAAGGGTCCGCCAATTGAAAATGCTTTAAAAAAAACTACTGAATATTTTCTCAAATTTCTTTTTTTATTTGAAAGTACAATCCTTCCGGTTAATAATGGAAAATAATTTCACTCAAATGGCTGCCTCGGCTGGCCATGCAGTAGCCTACACGATCGGTCCAATTTTTAAGCACATTATCGATTGTGTGCAGCTGTATTTCACCAATGGCTTCACGAATATTGTCCTTTAAAGCGTCAATTGTCTCTGGCTTGTCGGCGTAACACTTATCTTTGACGGCACCCCACAAATAATAGTCCAACGGTGTCAAATCGCAGCTCCGAGGTGGCCAAACGACATCAGCTCTGCGGCTGATAATGCGATCGACAAAAACAGGGCGCAAAACATCGAGTGTAGCTTCGGCTGTGTGGCACGTAGCGCCGTCCTGTTGAAACCAAATGTTGCCAATATCCTCTTATTGAAGTTTTGTGAACAAAAATTCGTTCAACATGGCCCGATAACGATCGCCATTAACTGTAACGGCCACTCCTTGCTCATTTTCGAAGAAAAATGGACCAATTATGCCTCTAGACCAAAATCCGCACCAAACAGTGACTCGTTTTGGGTGCGTCAGCTTTTCAATGTATGCTTGCGGGTTTTCTGTGCCCCAAATGCGACAATTTCGCTTGTTTACATACCCGCCAAGATCAAAGTGAGCTTCATCTGAAAAGATGATTTTTTTTGCCAAAATTGGCATTTTCTTTTCAAAGTAATGCCGCAGTATTTCCCAGCGTTGTTCAAGCGTATACACAACCATATTCGTTCAGCGGAAGGATAAAACTAATTATCTGTCAAATCAGACATGAGCTAAGTGTTACCATTCACGAAATAAGCTCTAGTTGAAAAAAAACGTTAGATGGCGGACCCTTTATAAAAGTAACACAGACAACATAAGTTGTGTGAGAAGCTAGGTCGTAATCCTGACTGAAGGGTTGTTATGCTTAATTATGTATGTATATATGTAACTGGTCTTTGGTCATGATGGTATCGCTTGGTATAAAATCCAATTTGTTTCGACATAAAAAAGATGTTCCATCGAATACTGAATATTGGTATGTATATAGCAACCATTTCAGGGTCCGGTTTTCACTTTTGATTTTACGAAAAATTATAAATTATGTTTGGAAAATGTTCCCTCAGCCCGGTATTGGTTTACACAAGACCCTCCATACCTTTAGGGAAGTTTTTGCATGTATTCGGGCACTAAAATTCTCTAAGTTGTCTATTCAGACTTTATGCCCATTTTATTCGTATATGTTTTGTATACATTTGAAAGGCGTTTCCAGAAATAATTCCTCTTCAGAATTTCAGACTATAACGCTAAGCAAGGCATTTAGGTGTTCTATGTTTGGCTTCCACTTTGTTGAACCTCGACGTTATCACCCTCTGACAACCATGTCGAACGGTCTCAATATTTTTATAAAATTTCGTTAAAATGATAGAACAAACGGACGCAGGGATTGATGTCAACCAATGCTCGTCAATTATTTCGTTCAGTGTATTTTTGCGATAACAGACAACAACCCCCATAAATCCCTTATTTCTGGTCCGTTATTTACAAAGTTTAGTGAAAGATTTGAAAGAAGAGAATGAAAAATCCCATAATAGGCCCGAGGAATATCTCTACAATCCTTTGAATTGTTTCTCTCTAATCAGACGAATGCACAATGATTGGCCTAAAATTGAATTGTTTATGATGGAACCCGTAGGGGATGGTAAGCAACGAATTTGATTCAAATCGCTTTATAAAATATTTGTAACAACACAATGTTATCTATCGGTTAATAGTTGAACTGGAAGTGATACGCCAATACAGACGCAATATGCCCACTGCCACCGATTTAGATGAGGCCTCAGAGGGTTTAAATCGCATACAAACGGTTTACGATTTAAAGGCTTCAGACATGGTTGATGGCATTCTAAATGGCAAACAATATGAGTAAGTTGCATAATGTGATGAGGGCTTCTGTAATGTCTTTCATTGTCTCCCCACCCCTATTTCAGTGCCAAAATGAAATCAATTGATGTGTATTTCATGGGCCATTATCTGTTTACAAAGAATCAATATTATGAAGCAGGCGTTTGGCTGTATGCTGCCATATTGAAATACGAAACGAATGAATTTAATCGCATTGTAGACTACGGCAAGGAGCAACCATTAGAGCTGTATGCCGAAGCGTTATTGCATCAAAGTATGTGCTTGGAAAAGCTGTGTTCAATTGTTTTGGAAATTTATTCAAGAAGGCTATTTTACAGATCATGTCAAGGAAGCTATTTTATCAATGAAACAGGCTGTTGAAATTAAGCCGCATGACGCACGTCTTTTAAATCGCTTGAATGAAATACAATACAGGGGCAAGTCATTGAATGGCAAACCAATACAGGTAGGGGAAGAAAGTTAAGTACGGAGTAATTCGCTTTAATCTTCCTGCACAGACTTTCTTCTTATGTCGTTACTCTATTAGATCGAACCAATTGAAAAAGCTTAGCTTTAATACAGCCTATTTTACAGCGAATCCCTCCAGTATTTACCGGTTATGAGAAGGGCTGTCGTGGTTTGTTTCCCAATCGAACTTCGAAATCGTATGTGTGCGTTTATAACACCAGCACGACAGCATTCTTGCGTTTGGCTCCCTTGAAAATGGAAATCGTCCAGTTGAATCCCTATATGGTGCTCTATCATGATGTTATGTACGATTCAGAGATCGAACATATAAAGAAATTGGCCACACCGGACTTACAAAGATCTTTGGTGTATGGTGGAAAACAAAATGGCAAACAAGTGTCGCATATTCGAACATCGGAATCGGCTTGGCTTAAAGACGACACAGATGAGGTTACGAAACGCATCAATACACGCATAGCCGATATGACCGGCTTCGATATGCGTGGTTCGGAAATGCTTCAAATAGGGCATTATGTCTTGGGTGGTCACTATTATAGTCACTATGATTTCTTTAATGTAACCGATGTAAGTATCAATCTGTAATTACTTCTGTTATGTTCATTTCCTTAAACATCTTCATCAGGATAAATCGGCGGTGGCGGAGGCAGGTGATCGCATAGCTACAGTTTTATTTTATGTAAGTTTTGTTTTGTCTTTTTCGTTAAATGCTTTATTGTGACTTGTTTTTAGTTATCCGATGTTGAGCAAGGTGGCGCTACTGTCTTTCCCAATATAGAAACAGCCGTGTTTCCTCGCAAGGGTTCCGCTGTTTTTTGGTACAATTTAAATAATGAACTTAAGGGTGATTACTTGACTTTGCATGCCGCATGTCCTATTATTGTAGGCTCCAAGTGGGGTATGTAGTCATTTGTTATAATGTGTTGAGAAAATTATTTTAAAAAATAAATTCTTTTTTCAGTCTGCAACAAATGGATACGTTCGAAGGCCCAAATGTTTAGAAGGCCGTGTTATAAGTAATGCCTCGAGAAGTCTATCTAGTTATTCAAATTTGTTTGTTTGTGATAAATAAGGTATTTTTTAAGTGACAACAGAAGAAACTAAATTTACATCACGTACTCTTGAAATGATTCTGCAGTTCTAGAACTAGGCAGACATATTTTTTTTAATTCATGTCTTGTAGGGCAAGTGTTAGGGATCAATACATTTTGTATATGCGGGAGTTCTTACAAAATACTTGATATTGTTTGATTTTGTATACAGAGATTCATTGATGTCAATACTACAGAATATAGGTATAGGTAGTTCAGGCCTGGTTATGTTCAGCAAACTATAGATGAAGCTTTTTAGTCAGTTTTATACCTTGTAAGTATACGATGAAATAAATGATGTTGGCTTGTAGAGTAAATTATATTGAGCTTGATTAGCTTTTTAGATCTCATTTGCTATTGATAATGGTCCGTCTACTACTAATTACTATCGCGACAGTTTCATAAAATGAAGGTTTGCTTTTAAAGACACAAGTGTCTTGGATAAAATCTTTGTGACTGCACCGGCCTTAGGCAGTTTAGACTTAGTACTACCGCCCCTGACTGTTTCAAGATTTTAAGTGTCACTAGATTTTAAGCGTCACTAAAACAGCTGATCAATGACTTCTATTTCCTGATTTCTTAATTTCTATCATTTTCTATTGCCTGTAACCTTACTTACATACAAAGTGTGTTTAATTTAAGTTTCACTTGATTGGAGTTGAAGATCCATTTAAGGTTTACCGGAAATGTTAATAAGTTCCAGTCATAAAACTGCAATTTGTTGCAACTGCAATACTAATTTGCATTTTCATATTGGTAAACGAAAGGTTTTACACTTTCATTTTTATGGGCAAAACAAATTTGTAACTTTTTTAACTCGTATTGGCAGTTATTACAGCAACAGATGATTAAAAAAATGTTGCAATGCCCTTTGCCAGTAATTTTTTAAAATGCTTTATTCCTCTCTATCACATTTCAAATAAGAAATAAGTTTTCTTTAAGGCTTTAACTATTTTTCTCATGTTTTTTCTCTTTAATTAAGCGATAACAACAGCAGAAATTGGCATAAAAACACTCCTCTTGTGTTTCGTTTATGCTTTTTAGATACGACGATTAAATGGAAATTTAAAAGAAAAATTTATTTGAATTTAGCAGAGAATTTGTGGAGAAATAAGTCAACAACGAGGGCTGTAGCAAAATTAATCGTAGTAAAAAAAGACGATATCGCGAGTCCAAAATAAAGCTGAATATTGCTGTTGCTGTTGGAGAGCTCGATCAAGGATATCGGAAAGTAAAAGGTCACGTCTTTTCATGACAGCAGCAAGGCAATAAAGCATGAGCTGAGATGCAGTGTCTTCCTCTTCATCAGACCCACAGCTTCTTTAGAAGTCATTGGCTGGACTACCAAGTCCCTCGGCATGCCTACCAAAAGGACAGTCGCCCCTGAAGTGAATCGATCAGTCCTCTTTTTATCTAGCAATGCTAACTTGGCTTTCCACTGGGCTTCACTTGAAATAAGTTCATTGATTGCAACCCAAATAAAAACAAATATCTGTTTAGTTTTGAATAAATCCTTTATTGTTCGCACTACTTTTGTGTGCCACTGTTCACACTTGACGAATACAACAATAATTTGCTTGTTCGTTATTCTTCTCTGCTCACACTCTTTGCGTAAGCAGCAACACTTGTACGTTAGATCTGTATAGCGGAGATCTTCAAACCACGACTGTTTTCTTCACACGCAACGCAACAAGACTGACTGAATTCTTACCTGCCTGCGTTGCCTGCTTTGTCTTGCCTTTTGATATGCCCACACAAACAGTCCAGTGAATGTTCTTAAAGAGGAATGTTCGTGGTTTCCCTTTCTCGAGAACTCTATCGCGACTTCATTGTTGTTTGTGTACTTTTCTTACGTTGTTTGTTGTTGCTTTCTTTCTTACTAGTCTGTTTCCTTTTCTTTCATACTGATGTTGTTGGTACACGCGAACAAGTTCGTTGTATTCGTTTAGCTTTTGTTGTTCGTTTTAATGTTAAACGATGGTACACTGTTTCCATTTTCGTAACAATATGGGTTCCCTATACGAATAGGTGTTTAGACACCGTTATGCCAAATGAAGACTACAGAAAACGAATAATGATTTGCCTGCATACGCTAATGGCTCGATGTTGGATTGGAATAAACATACTCGTATAGATAGCGATCACACAAACACAGGGAAAACATGGCTATCTTTATGGCGAATCGAAGTGTGGCTTGGTAGGGTATGGAGTAACAACTAAAATAATAAAAAAAAGGAAAGGAAATAAAAAATTTAAATTAAAGTAAAATAAAGTGATTCTGTTTAATGCAAGATCTTTAATTTCGCGCCATATCTAATGTGTTTCCAACGGTATTGCATAGACAAGCCATCGCCTCAAGTTAGCCGGGGTCTGCCTGCCTGAGTATTCTAGTCCAGAGTTGATTGTGTAATATTATCCTGGGATTTCCTTACCGTATTCTAGTAGGTAGTGTGTTCGCTTATTGGACGTAAAGCCCGGGTTCGAATCCCAGGCCAGACATGAAAACGAAATATGGAAAAAAAAATATTTCTTCGGCGACTTCCTCTCAATAGATTTCTGGCAAAAACTCTGAAAGTAAATAAAATTGCCATGAATAGTTTCACAAAAATCTGTCGTTCGGAGCCGACGTTGAACTGTAGGTCCCTTCACTCGAGTATAAAATTAAGGCACACAACATGAGTGATGTGAGAAGCTAGGCCGTAATCCTGACTAAGGAGTTGTAGTGGCCAATTATGTATATGTATGATTTCGGCGGATTTTCAAGGAAACCTATCTCTGAAGCTTGGTCGATCGTAACTTACTCACTCGTTTAATTGGTTATTACAATCCTTGAGACAGGATTACGACCTGAATCCTCATTCCATCCATGTCGTGTATATTCATGTTAATTATTTGCTGAGAGGAAGAAATATGTATGTTTTTCAAGAGTTTGAATCACAGACTCTCAGCCAACACTCTCCCTAATAAGCTATTGCAACTCCAGCCCCAACATTGATCTTATGATGGCATTAAATATTCTAAATTTGGTGTTCATTGTGATGTAAATGGACTTCCATTTGTCTTTTCAAGAGTGCTGAATGCGCCACTTGCCCATCTGATGCACACAGCAGTTCCACGTTTGGCAGTAATAATGCTGTCTATATAACAGAATGATGAGTCCACATCATTACCTATTAAAATTGTTTGTGTGTTGAGTTTATGCTTTATCTAGGTTTTGGAAGATTTTTATGGATAATACTCTGGGAGTAGCACTTTGTCTAACACCGGTAAACATATCAGTTATGTCCGTATGTTAATGGATGATTAGGCAAAGGACATTACCATGTGCTACATCTTCGAGATTGCCTTGAAGTCGCCAAGTACAAGTCATTACAGCATTAAGTTCGAAGTTGAAAAGTACTAGAGATAAGATGCATCCTGGAGGTATCTATATTCGGCTGGTGATACTGCCATACAAGTTCTTGTTTGGACGGATTACATTGCTTTACACTCTAGTGAGTTCTAGTTAACTGTGTGGCCAGAAACTAGAAATAAAAAATACTTACACTTACCGGCATATCGCGCAAGTGGTTAATTGAGTTGATTCTGTTTAAAATTAATTCTTAAGCAGGTAGCAGCTGGAAATTTATTGGTTTTCAAATAAAAACTACAAAAATATGCAAGAAAAGCAAAAAAAAATTAAAAAAAAATGTTTCACATTGTCAATGTCACATACACACACCTGACAAATTCAACACCACATTTGAAAATCATCGAAAAACATCAATTTTTTTTTTAAACGAAGAATTAAAAATTTTATTGAATTTTATTTCATTTTTTTTTTTTTATAAATTTATTTACGAAAACCAACATTTTTCTTAGTTTTTAACGGCAATTTTTATTAAAAGGTTCACACAACGAATATGGACTTTAAGAGTGGCTTGTTATTGTTGTTGTGCGTTATAAATCGGTTATCCTTTACCATTGACAGCAGTGGAGACAAAGAAAAGAGTCTGTCCACATCCATATCCGATATGGTAGAATTGCTGGCAATCGAAAGAGATTTAATCGATAGTGTTGACAGATATGCCGCTGTCTTGCAAAAGAAACTCGATGCGTTAAAAAAGTGAGTGAAAAGTGAAAAAGTGTTGGAGAATTGGAAAAAAAATTAGAATACATATGTATGTATATCGTTGGCCTCATGTAGAAAGGCCCTAACTCACACTTTTTTCGAAATTGATTTTATTTGTGATTCCAATGCATTTAACACAAATACACATTGGAATCACCAAAAAATCTATTTCGAAAAAAATTTGAGTTAGGGCCTTTCTACATGAGACCAACGATATGCACTGTGATGAAATAATTATAAGAGCAGACACTCATTTCGCGTTTTAAACAATTGAAAATTTGAGTTGCCGATTGTAAATTGCCGACAGTATGGGAATATCTATTGAACTGTAGACGCCAGAATGCATTACGTAGACGAATACTGCAAAATAACGGACAAAAGGATGTACAAAAATATATCTGATACCATTTCTCTTATATGTATTGTTTTATAAGATCGATCAATTCAACCGATCAAGTGATTTTTGAAGGCACTGAAGGAAATTTATAGTCAAAGTGTGTACTATTCCCTATAATCGCCGTAGTCTAGTAGGTAGTGTGTTGGCTTATTAGGTAGATGTAAACCTCGGGTTCGAGCACCAGCTCGGACATCAAGACGAAATATGAAAAACAAAATATTTCTTCGGCGACTTCCTTTCAGCAAAGTAAATAAACTTGCCATGAAAATGTTTCTCAAAAAATCTGTCGTTCGAAGTCCACGTTAAACAGTAGGTTCGACCACTCACATATAAAATTAACACACACAACATGAGTGGCATGTTGTAATCCTGACTGAAGGGTTGTAATAGCCAATTATGTATGTATGTATGTGGGTGTACTATCCAATTTAAATTTGTTAAATAAGAGCGATTGCCTAACATTTTCCTAATGGAATACGATTGGCTTGCAAGCTGAGATCAAAATTGTTCTCTTCATCGGGTTGCAAGAGCTTAACAATCTATATTTGTATGATAATTTTCATGGTTAGCTTGCCCTAGCTAGTAGGTAGGTAGTGTGCTGGCTTATTAGATGTCAGGTCACGATTCAGGTCCCATGTCAGAGATTTTCAACAAAATGGCGGCTTCCTCTCAGCAGATTTCTGGCAAAAACTCTGAGATTAAAAATTGCCATAAAAAGCTTCTCAAAAAATCTGTCGTTCGGAGTCGACTTTAAACTGTAGGTCCCGCCACTGACATATAAAATTAACGCACACAACATGAGTGGTGTTGAGGAGCTAGGCCGTAATACTGATTGAAGGGTTGTAATGGCCAATTATGTATGTGTATGTATGTATGAATGTATTAAATTTATGGTGCTTAAACCTTTTTGGGCTATCCCGGACCTTATTTTTTTTGTTGATATTGAAACCATTATTTTTGAAATGTCCAAATTACTCAATACACGGTGTTTTCGATAGACCCTGCTCACCTTGAAATGCTACAATCAAGCGATGATTCATGCAGTTGTGGCAATTTGACGGATTTTGACAGCGCAAGAACTCCTCTTTCAAATGGTGGCAGTATATATCACTTAAAAATATAACAAAGCATGACAAGCAATGACAAGGTTTTAAGTGTTGCTATCAATCAAATCTTTATTTCGGACTATTTTGTTATAGTTTGCTTAGCTAAATACATATATGTACCTTCCACAACCATTTGTGCTCAAAGTTTAGAAAGTAAATTTTCACTTACTATTAATAGGCACCGCTTTACATTAACTTTCGTTATGACCGTTTGACTAGGTTTCCTATTTGGCTCCCAATCTGTTTGATCTCTTTCACTGGACATCGCCGTTGTAGTTTTGTTTCTCTGAAAAACAAAGTTTTTAAACGATTGAAGGACAGACTCTTATAAACCTCTGTTCATCAATTATTTCATCCAGTTTATGCTAAACAGACAGCAACCACCATAAATCGCTTATTTCTGTTCCGTAATTAACAAAGTTTAGTGAAAGATCTGAAAGAAGAGAATGAAAAATCCCATAAAAGTCCCGAGGAATATCTCTACAATCCTTTGAATTGTTTCTCTCTAATCAGACGAATGCACAATGATTGGCCAAAAATCGAATTGTTTATGATGGAACCCGTAGGAGAAGGTAAGCAACAAATATGATTTAAACCTCGTCAAAAAATATTTATAACAACACAATGTTATCTATCGATTAATAGTTGAACTGGAAGTGATACGCCAATACAGACGCAATATGCCCACTGCCACTGATTTAGCTGAGGCCTCAGAGGGTTTAAATCGCATACAAACGGTTTACGATTTAAAGGCTTCAGACATGGTTGATGGCATTCTAAATGGCAAACAATATGAGTAAGTTGCGCTATTTGTTGAGGCCTTCTGTAATGTCTTTCATTGTCTCCCCACCCCCCCTATTTCAGTGCCAAAATGAAATCAATTGATGTGTATTTCATGGGCCATTATCTGTTTACAAAGAATCAATATTATGAAGCAGGCGTTTGGCTGTATGCTGCCATATTGAAATACGAAACGAATGAATTTAATCGCATTGTAGACTACGGCAAGGATCAACCATTAGAGCTGTATGGTGAAGCATTATTGCATCAAAGTATGTGCTTGGAAAAGCTGTGTTCAATTGTTTTGGAAATTTATTCAAGAAGACTATTTTACAGATCATGTCAAGGAAGCTATTTTATCAATGAAACAGGCTGTTGAAATGAAACCGTATGATGCACGTCTTTTAAATCGCTTGAATGAAATACAATCCGGGAACAAGTCGTTGAATGGCAAACCAATACAGGTAGGGGAAGATAGTTAAGTATGAAGTAATTCGCTTTAATCTCTCTGCACAGACTTGCTTCTGATGTCGTTACTATACTTAGCTTTAATACAGCCTGTTTTCAGACAATCCCTCCAGTATTTACCGGTTATGAGAAGGGCTGTCGTGGTTTGTTTCCCAATCGCACTTCGAAATCGTATGTGTGTGTTTATAACACCACCACGACAGCATTCTTGCGTTTGGCTCCCTTGAAAGTGGAAATCGTCCAGTTGAATCCCTATATGGTGCTCTATCACGATGTTATGAGCGATTCAGAGATCGAACATATAAAGAAATTGGCCACACCGGGTTTACAAAGATCAAGGGTGTTTGGTGCAAAGCGAAACAAAGAGGTGTCGCCTGTTCGAACATCGAAATCGGCTTGGCTTAAAGACGACACAGATGAGGTTACGAAACGCATCAATACACGCATAGCCGATATGACCGGCTTCGATATGCGGGGTTCGGAAAAGCTGCAAATAGGGCATTATGTCTTGGGTGGTCACTACCATACTCACTGTGATTTCTTTAATGTAACCGATGTAAGTATCAATCTATAATTGCTTCTGTTATGTTCATTTCCTTAAACATCTTCATCAGGATAATCCGGCATTGATGAAGGAAGGTAATCGCATAGCTACGGTTTTATTTTATGTAAGTTTTGTTTTGTCTTTTTCGTTAAATGCTTTATTGTGCCCTGGTTTTAGTTATCCGATGTTGAGCAAGGTGGCGCTACTGTCTTTCCCAATATAGAAGCAGCCGTGTTTCCACGCAAGGGTTCTGCTGTCATGTGGTACAATTTAAATAATGAACTCAAGGGCGATTACTTGACTTTGCATGCCGCCTGTCCGGTTATTGTAGGCTCCAAGTGGGGTAGGTAGTCGTTTGCTAAAGTAACTGTATTGAGAAAATTATTTTAAAAAATAAATTCTTTTTTTCAGTCTGCAACAAATGGATACGTTCGAAGGCACAAATATTTAGAAGGCCGTGTTATAAGTAATGCCTCGAGAAGTCTATCTAGTTATTCAAATTTGTTTGTTTGTGATAAATAAAGTATTTTTTAAGTGACAACAGAAGAAACTAAATTTGCATCATGTGCTCTTGAAATGATTCTGCAGTTCTAGAACTACGCAGAAATATTTTTTAAATTCATTTGTTGTAGGAAATGCACTAGGGATCCATACTCTTTGGATATGCGGAAGTTCTTACAAAATAGTTGATATTGTTTGGTATTGTATACAGAGATTCATTGATGTCAGTACTGCAGATTATCGCTATACCGAACGAAATCAGTTTAATGATCAAAGAACTGTATTGTATTCGAGACCTTTGTTTAGACCTGGTGATGTGATGTTCAATAAACTAATGAGGTGTCCGTTGGCACTTTTTTCTTGTTTTTTAAACCTTTTAAGTATACGATGGAATATATGACATTGGCAACATAGAGCAAATTATATTGAGCTTGAGTAGCTTTTTTTGTTACATTTGCTATTCATATTTGTCGGTTGGCTACTATGTACTATCGGGATAGTTTCATAAAATGAAAGTTTCCTTTTAAATTCTCAAGAATTTTAGAAAAATATGGCATTTTGTTTAAGGCTTTGAATAGAATCATTTATGTGACTGCTCCGACCTAAGCTTGTTTAAACTTAGCACCTAGCAAGAATATTTCACTGGAACATCTGATCAATGCCTTCAATTTCCTGATTTCTTAATTTCTTTTGTTTTCTATTGCCTGTAATCTTACTTACATACAAAGCGTGTTTAATTTAAGTTTCACTTGATTTGAGTTGAAGATCGATTTAACATTTGCCGGAAATGTTAATAAGTTCTGAGTATTCAAAAATATGAGTAGATTCGTATCATACTCATTATTTTTGATACTTATATGTATTCATACTTATCTTAATATCATACTCATACTATTCATATTCAAAGTTTGAAGTACTCATCGTACTCATATTTAATAATACGTATGATATTGTTGATTTCGCTTCTCCTTTACTCAACATTTACAAGAACCATAAAATAAGTATGATTTGCGTACGAACACTACAATACTCACTAGAAGGTTGTGTGTTTGCTTTGCTTGCTGTCTTTGTCTTTTTCTTTCTTCTTTTTTTTTTGTAAATGCGACAACAACAACTAAGACTGAAAATTTTAATGAATGATTCGAATCACTCGTATTCATTTCAAAATTTCATGAGTACTTATGAGTAGCGAAAAACCGATTCATTGCTGATCTCTGGTATGTATGTACATATGTTTAAGGAAATTTATTAAAGAAATTAATAAAATTGTAGTCCACTAAGCCAAGTAAGGATATTTTAATGAGCCGTTGCCATCTACCAAGCAAACTATACTTAGCGAGGCTGGCAATTTAATCTAATCCAAGCACAGATACAATTTATGAAATAATCTTAAGAATTATCTTTAAATCAACTAATCCATCCATACATAGTACGTTAATCTAAGGCAGCCTCTCTTGTTTTATTTGTGGTAACATTTCATAGATCAAAGATTGATAAATTATTCTGATTTAAAATTCAAATTCAAAGTAAAACTTGTTTTTATTTTATTTTTTTATTGTTGTTGTTGTAACGCTAAAGCTTTAAAAGCTTTGAAGTTGAAAATTAAAACCTTTCTTCTCTTACTTTCTTAACAAACACATCAAGAGGTCAACGGGTAGTCTAAGCCAAGGCTAATGTTCAGTAACGCTTAGAACATTAAACTTTAAAGACTGATTTTGCTTAGAATCGACAAAAAAAACACGAGATAAAGAAGAGAAATAAATACACACGAGAAAAAATGAAGTGGTTTTTAATTAAAATTCTTTTAATTCTTTATGGCCAAATGATGGTTATGACTGTTAACGCCGAATATTACACATCCGTACACAAAATGTCGCAATTAATGGATGCCGAATTAAATATTTTGGAGCAAATGGAAACGTTTATCAGAAAAAATGAATACAAATTAAAATATTTAAAAGAGTAAGTGTAACACTAGAGTGTAAAAGAATTCTTAAAAAAAAATTAAAAAAAAAACATTTTTTTCTTTGCAAGAAAACTGTCCGAATATGAAAGAGAACGTGAGGAGGCCTTAACGACGGGACCGATTTATTTTGAAAATCCGGTCAATAAATATTTGTTAACGAAGAGGTTAACCAACGATTGGGAGAGAATTGTAAATATTATGGAATATAAAGAGGGAGAAAGTAAGAAACAAAAACTTTCAGATCTTAAACACACTCGGCAATTTTAGTTGCCCAGCTCGTTTAGCTTCAAAGGGAAATGTTTTGCATTTAGAGAAAGGAAATACACATCAAGTTCAGGCAATATAGTCTCTATTGACATATTTTATGCATTCTTAAAGGCTGTTTCTGTATCATTAAAAGCTGCCAAGAATTTTCGAAAAAAGTTGCTTAACTAAAATTGCTTAGTGTGAACTGGGTTCAAAAAAACCCATAGTTCAAGCAGTACATTCTCTATTAACATATTGCGTAAATTATTGAAGTCATATTCCGTTTTATTAAAATGTGCCAAAAATTTTCGATAAAAGTTGCTCAACTAAAATTGCTTAGTGTGAACACGGTTCAAAAAAATCTAACATTTATTTTTTAATTTCTTCCTTTTGATTTCCTCTGTATGTTTAGAAACTTTATTGCAAATTAACAATCATTTCATAAACCAATTGGAATATGAAGGTGCCATAGATGGCCTTTTAAGGCTACAGGATGCCTATCGTTTAAATACCTCGGATATTGCTCAGGGTATGCTAAAAGGCGTGCAACATGAGTGAGTTTTCCGCGTTTAATCGGGAATTAAAAATTTAAAAAATTTTTATTTCTCTTAGAGCCCAATTTGAGGCACGCCACTGTTACGATATCGGCCAGAGGGCTTTAGCTACCAATTACAGAAGACTGGCACACTCGTGGCTGAGGGAAGCCTTAAAACGTATCACTTCCAGCCACAATTCAGAGTCTAAAAATGAATTTTCTTTTACTCAATTAGAGCAATTGGATATTGAATTGGCTTTAGCGAATGCCAAATACTATCTGGGTGATGTACGTGGTGCCAATCAAACCCTTGTGGACTTACAGTATGCCTATCCCGATAGTTTACGTGTAGCTAGGTTATATGCCCGATTTTCTGAAGCATCTAGCAGTATGAACTCAATTGAGGTGGACTACAGCATTGATCATGATGTGAGTATTTGTTTACAAGCGTGTCTTAGAGCCTTCACCCAATTTTCCTATTTACCAGCCACCACTTGCAGACATTTATAAGGCACCACGAGATATTCTCTATAAATATGCCTGCGCTGGCCTATTGAATCAATCCCCAGCCGAGGAACGTGATTTACGTTGCAGTTACAAGAGCGACAACCATCCATTTCTAATCTTAGCTCCTCTAAAAGTGGAAGTAATGCACAATGATCCTGTGCTGTTAGTCTATCATGATGTGATAAGCGACCGAGAAATAGACACACTGAAAAACCTAACAACACAACTGAAGAGGGCTGGCGTTATGAGCATAAATGGTTCTGTTGTTTCCACAACACGTACAAGCCAAATTATGTTTATAAACGTATCAAGGCATCCCCTATTGGCTGCCATCGATAGACGTGTCGAGTACATGACCAATTTGAATATGAAATACTCTGAACATCATCAATTTGCCAATTATGGCATTGGTGGCCATTATGCTGAACATCATGACTATTTTAGGCCTGAGCATGTGTGTATGATTTTGGGCAACCAAAACACAAAAATCAATAAAAAAAACCCCGTAAAACTTTTCATTTCAATTTTAATTTTGCATTTTAGATGACACAAAAAAGTTTCACCCTCTTTGAAATGGGCAATCGCATAGCCACGGTATTATTTTATGTAAAGTATTGTTTCAGTTGTATTTGAAAATCTTAGGACTCGTGAGAAATTTAATCATAATTTATATCAATTTCTTCCAGCTTTCTGATGTTGAACAGGGTGGTGGCACTGCCTTTCCATTCTTAAAACGCCACCTCTTGCCTAAGAAAGGCGCTGCTGCCTTCTGGTATAATTTACATGCATCCGGTGATGCGGACAAAAGGACATTACATGGCGCCTGCCCCATAATTGTGGGTTCGAAATGGGGTATGTTTAGTGGTTGCTGTTGTTAATTTTTTGAATTCCTTTGATTTGATTTTCATTGTATATTTTTGTAGTACAAAATCGCTGGATCCGTGAACATGATCAAAGTGATCGCAGACCTTGTGAATTATTTAATGACTCCATTTATTAGTGCAGAGTCATGCTTTAGATTTTAAGAACTTGTGATGTTTATTAATAATAAAATTAAATGTTTCAATAATAAAATGAAATAAATTGTTTTCATTTATTTTTCTTCTCTTATCATCGTGATAATTTGAAATACTTCTCCAATAGTATCTAGCCGCTCTCTCTCTCTAACTACAACTCTACGGATGTTGTTCAAAAGCTTTCTTGATTGTAGTGGAATCATTCATACGTGTATATGTCTAGCTTGGACTTATTCGTTGAGATTTTACAAAATGAAAGTTTTGAGGTCTGCAAACCTTTTGGACGATCGAATAATTTTTATTCTAATACATGGCATTATACGGTGTTCAGATATGCACCTTCATTGCTTAAATCGCTATAAAAGCCATTGTTGAGCTCAATATTTCATATAAAATTTTAATTAATTATTGCGCAATAAATACGAAAATTGTTATAATATTGATTACAATTTAAAATGCAGCACTGACTGTCATAAATATGTTCAGTGCGCATATTACAATTATCCGAATACTTTCTGTTGATATTTGACAACTGAAATGTCAACAACAACAAACAAAAAAAAAAAAACTAAAAAACAACAAAAAATAAAAAATGTCAATGTCAAATGAATATTGAGAAAGCAGCCGCACTGCGTATATTGTTATGTCTAAACACTTAAAATATTGCACTCAATAAACCGAATATTGACTCAATAAAAGTGAATATCTGAACATAGTATTACACTGTCTTTATGCAAAACAAATTTTAAATTCTCATCAAATATGCCCTTTAAGTTGGCATAATATAGGGTGGGCCAAAAGGTTTGAAATTCTAACAAATTAGTTTTTTTTTATTCTGAAGTACAATTGAAATGAAATGTTATTCATATGGTTGCCTCACAGTAGCTCATTCGATCGAACTAAATTTCATGCACTTTTTCGAGTGTTTGACGTCGTATCTCGCCAATGGCATTATGAATGTTGACCTTCAAATGCTCAATTACCTCTGGCTTGTCGGCATAACACTTCGTTTTAACGATGCCCCAAAGAAAATAGTATAACAGTGTCAAATCATAGCTTCTTAGCGGCCAATTGACATCACCATTTCGGCTAATTAAACGGTCATCAAACGTTTGACGCAATAAATCGATTGGGGCATGAGATGTGTACCAACTTGCAAAAGCAAACATTGTTCACATTGTTGAAAGCAAACATTGTTCACATCAATTCCATGAGTACGGGGTACAAAATAATTGCTTATCGTGGTGCGATAGGTGTCTCCATTGACCGTAATTGTTGTGCCGTCCTCATTTTCAAAGAAATATGGGCCAATGATGCCTCCGCTCCACACGCCCCAGCAAACAGTCGCTCGTAATGGGTGCATTGGCTTCTGTAAGACCATGTGTGTGTTTTCTGAGCCTCAAATAGGGCAAATTTTTTTTATTAATGTGCCCACTAAGACGAAAATTAACTTCATCCGAAAATATGATTTTTTACTTTTTTTTTTAAATCGATATCATCGCGCAGTTGGCTCATCTATTCTAAAACCTTGCTCAAGGGTAAATTACTGAATACTGAATAATATAATATAATATAATATATATAATATAATATAATATAATATATAATATATAATATAATATATAATATAATATAATATAACTAATATACTGAATTTTGTGACAGAATAACATAAGTATTGGCAGATTCGAAATAACCGATGGTTCAAATTTAAACCGATAGATGGCCCACCCATTACATGGTATTCGCCATGAATTGTAAGGCCTTTTATTAGGCAGCCGCATTAAAATATACCGCTTGCATGCCGAAAACCGGTCCACAGGACTATTGACTGATAAGCCCAGCTTAGTTTTCTTTGCTACTACTTCGTTAGTTAATGAAATTGCCATGAAAGCTTTTCTCAAAAAATCTGTCATCCAAAGATGACTTTAAATTGTAAGTCTTTCTACTTATGTGCGAAGCTAGGTTGTAACCCTGACTAAAGGGTAAATGGATTACCTGATTAGATTATCAAGCTTAGCCTTGGTTTCAGTCAATATACGATATTATTTCATTTTTATTTTTATTTTAACGTCGTTTGTCTGCTACAAACCACTGTCAAACGCTTACTTCATTACGCAGCTTTTCAAAAAATTTTGACACTAATCAACTGACGGAATATGACTTGACAGAATCGTTCTACGTAAGAGGGGAAAAATTCAAAAACATACTGATTTATTGAGCCTCTAAAGCTGTACATTTTTGTGCGAATTTTTATGAAATAAAAACTGTTTGAATTTGCTTGCTGTCAAAAGTGTCACGAGGGTGTTTGGGGGAGTTGAGGACTACTCTATTAAAATTTAAAAAGGCTAAATTTATTTCTCTTGTCTAAAATGAATGAAAGAAACCTTTTACGCAAAAAAACAAAAAAAAAAATCTACGTAAACTTGCCCTTTTTTTTACTTGTTTTCAAACTTTTCTTTTAATAAATAACACTTTTCCATGCTTTCTTTTTTTTGATATTTTTTCTTTATTTTTTTTTTTTTATTATTTTTGATATTTTTTTTTTTGTTAGTGTTTGAAGTCCTTTTTCTTACTGCTTTTGTTTGTGGGGGTTTGATATTGAATTTTTTGATTTTTTTCTCTTTTTTTTCTTATTTAAAAGATACTTCAATTTCAGCATTTTGCAAGACAAAAAAAATGTAGTTTTTTTCCTTTTCTTGTAATGTTTTATGATATTGATTCTTGCTAAAATGTCAACATTGTTTTTAATAAAATTATTGAAAACTTGAACTTTTTTTTTATAGATTTTTTTATGTGTTTAATGTGGTGATTTTAATATTGTAAAGTATGTGTAATTGTTTGTTGAATTCCAATATATTTTTTATTTTTTTTTTATTATTATTTTTTTTTATATGTTTGTAAATTTTAAATTTTTTTTTTTTTTTAATGTTTAACATCCATAAAAACATTGAGATTTTCTTGTCAGCTTTTTTTTTCTTGTATTTTATTTTTTATATGCAAAAAATTTTTTTTAAATAATTTTTTATTGCATAAAAATTCTTTAAGTTGCATTTATATTTTTTCTAGAACAATAAAATTTTTTTATTTATTTTTTTTTAAACTTTATTTTCAATAAATATTGGTTTTGTTCCTCAGATATTTTTTTTATTTATTTTTTTATTTATTTTTTTAATTTTTTTAGTTTAAATAGGACACCTAAAATAATAAATATTTCATTATTTCAACAACATTTATTAAAAATATTTTTCTTTTTTTTTTAATACTGTGAGCCATTCTGCTACTTTTTTTCTTTGTTTCCTTGAAGGTGGTTTTAATGTTTTCTTAAGTACTTTTTCATATAGTACCCGTTAGGGTACTTAATTCTTTTACTTAAAGGGGATTGTCTTAGAGGGATTTTGTGTTTTAATTATAATATATTTGTTTTTTATTTATTTTATTTTTATTAAACTCTGCTTAAATCTAAAGACATTTTCTTTTTTTAATTTAAAATAATTCTTAAAAAAAAATATTTTTTTAAATTATTTTTTACCTTAAAGATGTTGTTTTTAAGGTTTTTTTTATTTGAAATTACAGTTTCTTAATTATTTTTTATTTTTATATTTTATTTTTAAATACATTCTTTGCTATTTAATATTTAAATACAATACAATTATAATTATAATATGTATGTGATATATTTTTTTTTTATTTTAAAATAAATATTTTATTTTTTTTTTAAGTAAAACATCTACAAACATTAATTTGATTTCTTGAAAAGTTGTCAACATTTAAAATTTTTTTTTTATATGTGCTACACAGGAGATTTGATTTTTAAAAATAATTAAAATTGGTTCAGTTATTCATCATCATCATTTTCAATTAAATTGTTTTTTTTTTTTGGTTTTCTTTTCAATTAACTTCTCTTTATTGTGCGCCCGCCCCTATATTTTAAATTTCATAATTACGAAACTTATTGGCCACATCGGATGTATCAGTGCCCCATTCTTGCTTGCGACTGCCATAGTATAGAGCAGCACCACCCTCCGAGGCCCGACGATGAGCAGGATTTGGTGAGGCAGCCGATAGACCGCCACTGCCTCCAGCACCTGCTGCTGTTGTACCAGCTTCGGGCAACATGCGATCCTTAGTCTTCGGTGTAGCCCAATGCATGGACTTGTGTAGGTTAATAAGAAAATAAAATCAAATCAAAAAGTTTATTCAGGACATTCAGGAAAATTTCGTAAGAAAAAACATGCATTTTTTTTACTACAAACACTGAGAATTAGTTACTTATGGATCGAGAGGTAGTAGTTTGCTGGGAGTTATCACATCAACAAGTTTTTTTTTTTTTTTTTGCTTTAAAGGCTAAAATTTTCGAAAAAATAAAAAATACAAGAGAAATAAATAAATATAGATGTCCACATGCATTCTATTGGCAATTAATAGTTAGGAGAGCGGCGGTAACAATATTAGCCAACCGCCCATACGAAGAAAACAATTCAAACCCTTCTTACTTACTTAATTATTCATAACATCGCTTTAGTCAGGTTTACAACCTAAAGTCTCACATGGGTGGCGTGTGGTAGTTTCTGACATGAGCGGCAGGATCTACAGTTGAAACTCGACTTCGAGCGACAGATTTTTGAGAAACTTTTCAAAGCAATTTGATTTTCACTCAGCTGAGAGTAAGTCGCTGAAGAAATATTTTTTTTCATATATCGTTTTGAGTGAAATGTCTAAGCCAGGATTTAAACCATGGGCTCTCGTCTAAGAAATCAGCACACTAGCTGCTAGTTTTCGGCACTACATACAACACAATCAAAGTATATTTGAGCACACATAAGAATGTGGTATGATATGTACAGATTCACCGCTTTCGATAGTCTATGTTAATATATGACTTTTAAAGAATGACTTCCTTGGAAACAATGTAAATACAAGCCTAAAAATTTCAGACAGGGTCTTCGAGGGACCTTTCTTAGCAGTCTTTTGGGTTAAAATTTCGCCACTTGTGTATTTAAAGAATGACTTCCTTGGAAGCAATGTAAATACAAGCCTAAAAATTTCAGACAGGGTCCTCGAGGACCTTCTCTTACAGTCTTTTGGGTTAAAATTTCGCCACTTGATAGTGTATGAGACTAGGTTGTAATCCTGACTAAGGGGATGTTATTACCAATTTAGTAAGTTTAAGAAATTCTACATCGACAGATTTATGAAATTAATAAATCATATCCATTCGATTACAATTGAATTTCAATAAAGAAAATTTCGTTTCAAAAATTTACAACAAATGAAATAGCCTGGGTTTGGTTGTCGAAAAAGCCAAGCCAAGAACCGAGTTTTGCCACAAATACACTTTTTGCCACAAATATAATATACACCCAAACGACTAATACAGGTTGATTTAAAAACTATTACGTACTTAACCCTATTCAAAAATGACTTAAAGCTGTTGTGTGACACGCACCAATTACTTTTGAAGTATGATTTGATAAATTCTATTTCGCAGCTCTGAGTGAATGTTGGTTGTAGTGAAATTAAAAAAGTCTTTTCCTTTGCCGACTTCTTTAAGTATGTAGATATGTTAATTAAAATTCTTAATTTATTTTTTGTCATTTAAATATCAACCTTAAAAGCTTAATTTCCTTCAGTGATTGTATTGGAATTTTAAATTTAAAACTGTTGGCATTTAAACAACACAATCATTTGTAATTATTCAAACCACAATAATTCAGTTAATTTTTGTAAAAAAAAAACAAACAAGAATTCAATTCAATTCTTATCAAATTATTAAGAATTTGCAAAAATGTTTTTCAAAGAAAATTTTGCGCACATATACAGTGATCGGCACTTGAAGTGTTGATATTTGAAAATTAATTAAAAACCAAAAAAATAAGAATATAATATTCAGTTTAAAAATGGTTAGTGTTTGATGGCATCATTTAAAAAGGTCTTCGCCTTCATTTTTTGCGAACATATATGTTTTGTTGATAAGCCTGGTCCATTTGCTCCAAAATGGTCTTAGAGTTTAGTCTTAAGATTGAGGCTCTTGACAATGATTCTCTAGTCTACTTAACTTTATAGGTCATTAGAATCCTTTAGTCAGGTTTACAACCTAGCTTCTCACAATCACCCATATTTTGTATGTTAATTTTATCAATGAGTGGCGGAACCTACAGTTTAACGTCGACTCCTGTCCATAGTCTAGTAGGTAGTATTTTGACACTTCAGCTCAGACAACACGAAACAAAACTGAAATATAAAAAAAGGCTTCAGAGACTTCATTCTAGCAGTCTACTGACAAAAACTCTAGGAATAAATAAAATTGCCACCAAAAAAAGGCTGTAGTTTGGACTCTATAACACACACAACATGAGTGGTGTGATAAGATAGGTTGTAATCCTGACTAAAGGGTTGTATTGACTAATACAGTAAGCTTACCTTTGCATTGTTTAAAATCGTTTTGAGGTCTTAAGTTAGGTTAGGTTAGAGGACGTGTACTTGTCAACTGTGACAAATACAGTATCCGGAGGTCGAATTGACCCATTGTACAACGTCCTAGCTTCTCACACTACTCGTGTTGTGTGCGTTAATTTTATACATGAGTTTAAAGTCGACTCCGAACGACAGATTTTTGAGAAGCTTTTTCATTGGCAATTTTTACTCTCAGAGTTTTTGCCAGAAATCTGCTGGGAGGAAGTCGCCGAAGAAATATTTTCATATTTTCGTTTTTATGTTTGACCTGGGATTCGAACTCGGGCCTTTCGTCTAATAAGCCAACACACTACCTACTAGACCACGGCGACTTCTGCGAGGTCTTTTTTAGCTACACAAAAATGGCAGGTTTATTGGGTACGAAATAACTCGTAGTTGGCACCCTAGAAGGGAACGACGCAATCTACGAGTATCTCGTAGTTCGCTGTCAACGTGTTATGTGATTAGCTTTTTGTTTATTACGGCATTAAAGAAATTACCAACGCTTTAGTAACCGACCCCTGTATTTGACAAAGAAATTTCAATCAAAACCGCATAAAACCAATAACGCTCACACACGTTACATAGTCATCATTAAAATGTCAAATGATGTGAAAGCACAAAATTCCTTTTGCAAACACTCATTCACGCATTCTGCTACGCACACGTATACATTTACCACTTGAGGTTTTGCCTTAAGGATAATGATGTTGATTTTTTGGGGTAGAAATTCTTTAAGTGCGATGGCATGTGAAAGAAAAATATATGCGTGCGTTCGTATATGTGTATGCATATGTTTTTATGTTTAAATAATTATGCCATAAAGGAAAAGCTATAAAAGAAAAGAGAAGACTATTTTACCACATCTTTGTCACTGACATGACATATCGGCATCAATATCGATGTATCGTTGTCATAAACATTAAATGTGTCAACCCACATGAGTTCGTGTTGGTAATAGGCTGTATAACAGGCGGTATTTTGTTTTTATTTGATTTTCCTTTAATTTATGGAAAAATCTTTATTTATTGCTGTTGTTGTTTATTTTTCATTTGTTTCTTGCTTATCACGTTCTTTTATTTAATTTCACACAGAAAATCCAAAATTATTTGTGGAAATATTGAATGGCCGAGATTTATTATGATTTTATACAAACGAAAAATGAATGCTAAAGGTATACGAGGTATGTTCAAAGTAAGAAGAAATTTTTGGAAATTTTTGAAGCCTTATTACTAACTGAAGGGTGTAGAGAACTACGTCTTATTTTAGAAACAATTTTACAATTGAAAATATCGAAGGTGAGAAGGCAAGAATACACTCCTTATTGCAATCCTTTGCATCAAAAATTCCTTTGTGTAAGAGTACTTCAAACAACTTGATGGCATTTCTTTGGAAAATTTTTTTTTTGTCTTAATTCCCTTCTCAAAAATCTCAACTTCAGTTATTTACAAGTATTGTAAAGGAATTTTGCTTTTCTCCACCCACTCATGGTCAATCTTGTTGTTGTGGTAGTTTTTGGTGAAAATTTCATTAAAAATTTGAAGTTTTTTTAAAATAATTGTTGCGGTTGTTTTCAGTTGCTATATACATATGTACATACATATGTATGCATATTATATTATTAACAAATTATTATTAATTTAAATGGCATTGATTGTAGGTAGGTGGATATGATTTGTAATAAATTTTCTAAAATTCTAACCTCAATCTTAATTGAAAGGTAAAGAAGGCCAACTCTTGTGGTTATTGTGTTGCAATATGTTTTCATTAATTAGTTGTTAAATTCAATATAAATTAACTTTTTTACACTTCAAGAGGCCAATAAATACGGAAATGGAAGAATGGTTTGTAATTGAATACAATACAACATGTATGGTCAAATCAATTGTTCAAACTCAGTTCGGTTGGGTACGTTACCACATATATACATGCGTAAGATTCTTTCAAGCTACCCAGGCAATATGCCATATTCTTACTTCAAAGAGTTCTGTGAGGTATGTCAAGAATGGGTTGTTCAGTGCTATCGCACAAGTTCCCACAATGTTTGGACAGTGATAGACGCTTTCTTATTTCTCTTTCGAGTGACAATTTCTGCAGAAATAACGCATGGAGGCGCCCTAGCCGATGAACATGCCTGCTATGGGAACAGACATGACATAGTAGATGTTCAATTGAGAAAGAAAAATTAACTGTTTCGTCCTTTTTAGCAGCCATCGCCACCTATGGGTCGTACAGGTCCTTTGGTAGCCAAGCAGAAAAATTCTTCGATATGATGCTCGAAAAGGAGTTCATGGTAGTAATAGCTGTCCGTGTAGATCAGTACGATCATTCTCAGTGATTGCTTCCTATTCCAAAGCCTCAAGACCTCGTTTTCCAATCCAATTTTGAGCCATCGTATATTTGTATATTTTCAGATATTTTTACCATATAGGATATTTGGGGGTCTCGTTCATAATGTTACGCTCTGGAGGAAATCGATCAATAAGGGTCCATTGACTCTATTATTTCTATACAGCTGTTTAACCCAGTAATACACCGAATTTAACCTGATTACTGTTGCTCTAGGAGCAACTCAATTGGGGGGGGGGGGTCAATTAAGCATGGCGTAAATTGCAATGCTACTTGTAATGATATCTCTTCGTACCGGAACCAATATAAAAATTTCGTTAGAAAGATTAGAAATTTTCCTAAGAAATCTCTGGCATTTATGGACGTGTACAAACAATGAAGTCAAGTTCGTAATACCAGTCTGTCCACAGTCCGGTTGTCCAAGTAATATGAGTGATTTTCAAGGCATATCCCACCGCTTTCAGTATGGCCAAGATCTGCTGTCCTATATAACACTTTTAAGCGACATATACGAGCTTCTAACATCAGAACCGCTAATGCATTTTGTGTACTACTTGGGCCAGCAAGGAACTCAAGGGTATAAAATTGACGTCGCCGTAGTCTAGTAGGTAGTGTGTTGTCTTATTAGACGTGAGGCCATGGTTCAAACCCCAGCACTGACATCTCGAACATAACGAAATATGAGATAATATTTCTTCGGCGTCTTCGTCTCAGCAGATTTCTGGCAAAAACTCTGAGAGTAAAATAAACTTGCCATGAAAAAGTTTCTCAAATATCTGTCGTTCGGAGTCGACTTTAAACGGTAGGTCCCGCCACTCATCTATAAAATGAGTTGTCAGTCAGGATTACGGAGCTAGCTTCTCACTCCACTCATGTTGTGTGCCTTAATTTTCAGCATTTTAAACCCTTCGACTTATATCGTAAGGGCCTCTAGGGTAACCTCTTCATTACCCGACGTCTTTAGTGGGAATTCCTTGGTTGTCACGCAATAGTATTGCCTGCCGTATGGGCCTCCAGGGGAACCTCTTCATTACCAGACGCCTTTTGTTGAAATCCTTTGATTATTATGCAATAGTATTGCCTGCCGTAAATTCAATTTCATATAAAGGGTGTTTTTTTATAGAGGTATAGAACTTTAAGTTGGTATTACTTTTCAAGATGGCGACCGATTTAACAGCTGTCAAGTGATTTATTCTCAGTTTGGTTTGGCAATTCATCATGAATAGACTCACGCCTGAACAACGTTTGTTACTGCCGATATACGGCCGCAAATGTTGGAAAAGTCATCGAAAATTGGACGTCCAGATTGGACTACATCCGCGCCAGCCGTGGCGGTCATATGCCAGAAATCATATTTAAAATGTAATGCCACGAGATTATCTTTCGGATAAATAAAATTCATGTCAATCGAATAATCCATCGTTGTTTTATTGCAACTTAAAGTTCTATACCTCTATAAAAACCACCCTATACTTTGTAGTTGAGAATTTATTATGTCTTTACCTCACAGTGTGAACTTTCTTTGCACCCACGTGATCTTGAGCTGATCGTGTGTATTTACAAAGAACTTTTGGATAAAACATTTCAAATCCAATTCACAATAATGGTTTCCTTTATACTACAGCTAATATTCAAACCCATACAAAGTGAGCTAAAAGGACCCTCTGTTGTTGTTTATGAAACGAATTAAAATCACTGCCTTAAGTGGAAGGACGTATTTCTTCGTTAATATATTTTCTAATAATTTTTAATGTACTTTAGTTGCCTTGGAATTACAAATTTTCCGCGTTTAAAAACTATTTTTCTTTTAAATAAAAAAAAACGAAACAAAAGAAAAAAGGAAATATTTTCCTTTGTTGTTACCTTCTACTTCAAAAAGTTTTTCTTTTTTCATCCGTTTTTGCTTACTTCCCTTCTGCCATGCTGGAGCATAAAAAAGTTTTGTAAACATTTTCAATTTAAAAGTGAATGGCGGGTTAAAGTAAGGAAAACTAATAAGAAGAAGAAGGAGGAGGAGAAGACGAAGGAAAAATATACCAAAGCGGGGAATGCTAAACATTTAAAGAGTAGAGTCATTCTATGGAATGTGTTTTTAATGGTTTCGATATAAAAATTATCATAAAATAACAAACAAGCCCATAAAGGTGGAGGACGTTTAGTTTCAAACGAGTGGCATAGAACGAAGGGGATGGTGGGGGAGTTTTGTAAGAATATTTGAAATTATCTATACAACGATGGATGACTTTAGCCAGAGTAAACATGGACAAGTTTTAAATGCTCAAAGACTGATATACAATCACACAATATTAAGTGAAAGATAACTTAAGAAGAAGATAGGTAAACTTTCTCAAGGTTGCCAAAGGGGAGGATATGAAAAGGATATCTACACATACACAGACTCATGCTCATACTCCTACTCATACTAACATTAATGGAAAGTAAAAAAGCAAAGACATGAAGTAGTAGTAGTAGTAGTAGTAGTGTAAACAAGAAAACTTAATATTCAAAAAATTTAAACACACAATTTACACCATTTCCTTGGTATTTACAAGAAAGAAAAGAAAATTTCTCTTTTTGAAATTATGTTTTCAGGCTTAATAAACAGTAATTTCCAATTCGCTTGAGGCAGGAAATGGTGTAAAAAAATGCGTTTTAGTTTTCCGAATTTTTTTTTTGTAGTTTTTAAATACAGCGGAAAAATTAAGAAAATTTTGTTAAAAGAAAAACACACACACACAGAGAAAAAGAAAAGAAAAATGGAAAAACTTGGTAAAAATTTCTTAAAAGGTTCCAGAGTTACAGTTTTTTTGTTTGTTTTTTTTTGTTGTTGTTGTTGTTGCAAATCCCATACCTCTTTATCCACTTTCTCCGCTATAGTGTATCTTCTCACCTGACCAACGTGCTCTTTCATACCCAACCAGTTCTTGTAGCTCATGGCAATGCCGCTATTACGCCACTTGTCATAATTGGCGCGCTTTTCCGGATCACATAAAGTTTCCTTGGCCTCCTAAAAACACAAAAGAAAAATTTTTTTTTAAATTTTATTGAAATCTTTGCTTTAGAAGAGGGTTAAGAGTATAAATGGTGGCTACACCATATAGGCCTTGACCTAAAGAGTTGCATTCAAAGCAAAACTTTGGATGGAAAATCTGGATTCTATCTGGATATTCTGGATTTCTATCAGAGTGGCACAACAGTCTATTCAAACAGTTCTGGATTTAAAAATCTTCATGCGAGACTTATCTACCAGACAACATGATTATCATACATAACCCCAGCCCTTCTAGTGCACATATTTGTATACATAAATAATCAAGAGAAAATTTCCAATCAAAATCTGTGTGCCACGGGCATTTGAATTGGAAACAAATGCCTCGTCTTAATATTTAATTTTCATTTAAGGATTTTATTTTCTTTCTTTTTAATATTTAAAATGATTATGAAACGTGTTTGAATTGTTTGGTGGTGATGCATAATTTATGTAAATTTTTTTATTTTTATTCTGTGTATCATCTTCCTTCCCCATCCATTCCATATTGTGTTATGAGCACAGCACACACATACCCAGAAAGACAACAGAATATCTGTTATAGAATTGAATATTTAATAAAAAAAATTAAAGCATACTTTAGGGCATCATACAAATGTCAAATGGAAATACCATATTTTATATACCCAATGGGAAATTGTAACGCATTCATAAGCTGTTGGAAAAATAATAAATAAAACATGTTTTTGTGAGCGTAATACTATGAACACAATAACCACAGCGCAGCAAACGCAGCTATTTCTCAAAAATGGTATACATGGATGCATATCAGAGATCAGCATGGAGTATTCAAAAAGATGAGTAAATTCGAATCATACTCATAATTTCTGATACTTATATGCATTCATACTTATTTTAATATCATACTCATACTACTCATATTCAAAGTTTGTTCTGAAGTACTCATTGTACTCAAACACTTAACAATACGCATGATGTCGTTGATTTCGACTCTCCTTTACTCAACATTTACTAGAATCACAAAATAAATATGATTCGCGTACGAACACTACAATATTCACTAGAAGGTTGTGTGTTTGCTTGGCTTGCTCTCTTTCTAAATGCAACAAAAACTAAGACTGTAAATTTTAATGAATAATTCGAATCACTCGAATCATTTATGAGTATTATAAGTATTTTTCTAAATTTGTGAATCTGGCTGAGTTGGCGTATGAATCAAACATATTTCGAATGATGATGAGTTTGATGTCAACGTTGTACTCATACTCATTGCAACCTGTACTTATAAATCAATGTTGTAGTGAGTACGAATACCTTAGAGTAGTTGAATTTCAATACTGTTGACCCACTCATATTCAAAATTTCATGAGTACTTATGAGTAGCGAAAAAACGATTCATTACTGATCTCTGGTGCATGTATGAAAATAATTATTTTGAAGGCAACGCAAAATTGCTGTGTTTGCTGCGTTGCGTTTATTGTGTTTATAGCATAAAATGAAAGTTGCGTTCAACTTTTTGTTAATTTTCTTCTGTTATATGAAGATTATTGGAATTTATCATCATCATATTCACTAAATGTTGAGCTCAGTCGGTGGTTTACTTACAAATTTAATGGTTTTCTAAAAAAATATCGAACAAGAATCGAAAATCAAATTAAAACCTTCATATAAGCACTTCTTCAATTAGCTACTTCAACCATTTAGCCAGGATTACAACCTAGCTTGTCACAAAACCCACGTTGTGCGTCTTAATTTTATCCATGGGTAACAGAGCCTGCAGTCTAACGTCAATTCCGAACGATAAATTTATGAATAGATTTTAATGGCAATTTTGTTTTGCTCTCGGAAGAAATATTTTTTTTCGTTTTGTTCAAAATACTTCAGCTGACGATTGAACTACGGGCTCACGTCTCATAAACCAACACACTACCTTCTAGACCACGGCAACTTCAAATGGCTTTATATAATGACTGTCTAAACTTTAAGTCTATTCTATTGCTCTCAATCGATGTAGAATGCGCATCTACTTTCTCAACCAATCCTATTGCACTTCCATACTTTAGGATATTGGTTGACAGATTCCAAATTCAGAAGTTTCATTCCTTCCATCAAAGAGTTTACAATTTGGGATCGAGGCAATCCCTGTTTTAAACAAGCGGTATTTGAGTGGCTTGTTCATCCTAAGCTATTATGGCTTGTCTGATGCAAGCATCCAATTTATTTTTATTGAATTTACCCCACAAAAAACAAACCTCTAATCAATTTGGCTTGAGTAACACTTCTGATTCCCTCTCTTTCAAATATCCTTTCCCGTTCCACATAAAAAATTCAGTGGTCTATTTATTGCAACCTCATCTGCCTACTTATTGCCCTGTATTCCACCATGAAATGCGATCCAATAGAGAGCACATCTATTTTCCATGCTCATTGGAACCGAGTGCTAAAGAGGTGGCCTCACTCTCCGGTATTACTGTTATATTCCGTTGCTTGTAGCGGGTGATTTTTTAGCTATTATCTTTTTGGCAACACTGGTTTAAACAGCTCACGCACGTTTCGTGTTTTGTTTCACTGTCAAACATCTTCAGTTGGTCTATAATTTAACCATGAATCGTCCTACAAACGAACAACGCTTGCAAATCATTGAATTTTATTATCAAAATGCGTTCTCCGAAGATTCACTTCTTTATCGAAAAATTGTGTTCAGCGACGAAGCTCATTTTTGGCTCAATGGATACGTAAATAAGCAGAATTGTTGATTTTGGAGTGAAGATCAGGCAGAAGCATTTCAAAAGCTAATAATGTTTCCAGAAAAAGTCACAGTTTGCTGCGGTTTATGGGCTGGTGGCATCATTGGACCGTACTTCTTCAAAGATGCTGCGAATCGTAACGTAACTGTGAATGGTGAGCGCTACCGTGAGATGATATCCAACTTTTTTTTTGCCCAAAACGCAAGAGCTTGACTTGCATGACATGTGGTTTCAACAAGACGGTGCCACATGCCACACAGCATGCGTAACAATGGACTTATTGAAAGGCGAGTTCGGTGAACATTTTATTTCACGTTCCGGACCGGTCAATTGGCCGCCTAGATCGTGCGATTTAACGCCTTTAGACTATTTTTTGTGGGGCTATGTTAAAGCTCATGTCTGTACAGACAAGCCCGCTTCAATTGACGCAGTGGAAGACAACATTGAAGCAATTATTCGTGAGATACCGGCCGAAATGTTGGAAAGAGTATGCCAAAATTGGACTAAGCGGATGGACCATTTGTCTTGAGGACATCTTTCTATACCAGTGAGTTTTATCACGGTTTCGGAATATTTCACTCTTGAATCGAACACTCCTGCTCAATATCTATTATTCCACAGAACGGCTCCTCTCTTAAAAGAGCTTATTACCTTCTATATGCTCCATTTACTTTTATTTACGAAATTGTAGGGCCTACTGGTTCGTTCCAGGAAGTAATTAAGCAAACCGCAAAACTCTCACTACATTCGGCGTCGTTATAAGAGAAGTTCTCATTTCGCGGTTATACTAGGTGTCTTTCAGATACATAAGGAGAGTTTACAAATCCTTTTTATTTGTCATTTCAAAATTTTCTTTCAAAACTCTAACCAATATATTTACAATCAGTGAAATAAACACGTAAGCAAATGTCAAAAATTTCGATGGCAACTAACATTTATTATTTCTAATTAGTTGCTATCAACTGTTTGGTTAACTGTAATCTTTGGAGAGTATGTTTTCTTATCCCATAATTTATTTGGCTAATTTACATGGCCATTAAATGTGTCTGTTTCTAAGGCAAATTAATTAAAATTTTATACCCGTAAGCTACAATATTAATTTCAAATTTCAATTTTCTGCTTCTCTGCGACTTTAAGTTGCAAACAAATTGAATACTTGAGGGCTTTTTAAAGTGATTCTAATAAATTTTAAACTTACATTTATAAGCTTATCTTAAATATTATTATTAAATAATCTTTAATAAATATTTCAATGCATTTATTAAAATTAATTTTTTTTATTTTTTCTAATTCTTTACAGGTAAGATTGTGCTCATTTTTTATGGTGTCCCATTGTAAGTAGAATACATTTTTTTATACATAAACATTATGCCAAAAATCATATAATTTAAATTTTTTATTCATTGTGATAATAATACATGATTATAATTGATTAAATTCGACTGTATAATACCCGATACTATAGGGTCCTATACTCTATACACTACATTAACAATATCACCAGGTTTACTGCGTATTAAAATTATTTTTGGCCACTTTGAATACACTTTGTTGTTGTTGTGAACCCTCAATGCTATGCTGTATTGTGTATTTCGTACCAACAATACAATGTTGTATATTCGACCAACAATACAATGAATACAACGATACAAGCGCTTGTGTGAATTGCCCAATGAAAAAAAATGTGCATAATCGAATGTGTATATCGAATTTTTACATGAAAATTATCAACAACAATCATACACTGTTGTATATTCGCCCAACAATACACTGAATACAACAATACAAAGGCTTGCGTGAATTGCCTATTTATATCAAAAAAAAGTAATTTTGATTTGATTTAAATCAGCATGCTAATAAAGTACGTACTGTGCTTTTAAAATTTTCAACGGAAAATAAGAATTACTTTAACACCCACTTCATCAGTCGTGTATGAATAAAAAAAAATCCCCGATTTTATTCGAATTTAATTTTGGCTCAACAATTTTTGAACTTATCTATAGAGCTTAGAATCTATATCGTTATCGGCAAGCTTAGGATAGGCAGACCGCTCAAAGAGTATAGCTAACTTGGTTGCTATAAAGTTTCCTTCAAACAACTTTAACTTTTGGCTGATATCCTGATACATACATACATACATAATTGGCCATTACAACCCTTCAGTCAGGGTTACGGCCTAGCTTCTCAACAACACTCATGTTGTGTGTGTTAATTTTATATATGAATGGCGGGACCTATAGTTTAACGTCGACCTCGAACGACAGATTTATGAGAAACTTTTTCATGGCAATTTTATTTACTCTCAAAGTTTTTGCCAGAAATCTGCTGAAAGTCCCCAAAGAAATATTTTTTTTCATATTTCGTTTTGATGTCTGACCAGGGATTTTTTCTGAACCGTGGCTTCGTGTCTAATAAGCCAAAACACTACGTACTAGACTACGGCGACTTCTACATTCTAATAGTTCTATTTAAATCACCATTGGCTAGATCTTTACGTATTGTCAAAAAATTCCGGGTTCTCATCACCCTTCATCTTCGTCTTAGGTCCGTTCTAGATGCAGAATAATGACAATGACTGAGAAGAGTGTACTCTCCTATAAGCCTTATTAGGTTACTAAGATGGAATCTAGTTGAGTTCAATACAAATTGTATTCTGCTCATATAGTATATCCATATCGTGGTTACAAGCCTCCAGCTAGGATTACAACCTATCTTGTCACAGCACCCATATTGTGTGTGTTAATTTTCAATATGAGTGAAGGGAATTACAGTTTAATTTCGACTCTGTACGACAGATTCTTCAGGCTCTTTTTCTTGGCAATTTTATTCACTTCCAGAGTTTTTGCCGGAAGACTGTTGAGAGGAAGTCGCCGACAGAATATTTATTTCGTTTTTGTTCATTTTGTAACGAAGCATTTGTAAATACATTAAACCCTCCTATAACGCGGTACTCTCAGAACGCGGTTTCCATATAACGCGGGGCTGAAATTGCGATAGCCCTCCTATAACGCGGTACTTTCAAAACGCGGTTTCCGTTCAATATGTATCTTTAATGCCTTCGGGTCCAGGAATCCATATAGGGATAACTGACGAATGTATGCTTCAAAGGCGACCGGTATTTTCGACTATCTTAGATAAGCTGCACACACTCTCTATGGGGATCTAATATTCGCCTTATGATCGATCAATATCCGTACACATCCATTCGATGTACTCTGATACGGGATTCGTACAAAGGCAATCTTTAGTTTTTTTAAGATTTTTGGTAAACCATAGTCTAGTAGGTAGTGTGTTTGCTTATTAGACGTAAAGCCTGGGTTCGAGCCCCAGGCCAGACATCAAAACGTAATACGAAAAAAAAAATATTTCTTCGGCGACTTTCTCTCAGCAAATTTCTGGCAAAAACTCTGGGAGTAGTAAATACCACTCGGAGTCGACATTAAACTGTAGGTCCCGCCACTCAAGTAAAAAATTAACACACACAACATGAGTGGTGTGAGAAGGATTACTCTCTCGATTCAAACATTGCTATGGAAAGAGACGTTTCTATCTTCTGTTAAAGCCGAAGACAAGAATGTCTTTTTCGTGTTCTGGTTTTTTAAAAATATTACGGATCGGGCATACTAAATTGACAACCAGTAGTTAAAATCAAGCTTATCTTATGTCACTAAAATAATAACCTGTATAGAAAAATAGGTGTTCATGGAAAAATTTGTATGATACACACATTCTTACTTTATAACATTTAAAATAGATTTAAGCCTTTCAGAAATTCTTCTTTCATTATTTAAAAAATATTTCAGGGTTTCAAAAAAAAAATATTTTTTTAGCTTCCTTTAAAAAATTTCCTACTGGGTCTTATAATTTGGAGTTGTTTTCAAAGAACATTATACTTATGAACTTTGTGTATGTATTTTTAATGTATTTTTTATTTAATGTTATTTTGTTTGTATTTGTGTTTGTGTTTGTGTTCATATGTTCAAAGAAATCAATTTCTTTTTTACATTAATTTTCAATGAATATTTGGGTCATAACAAGTGAACGAGAAATAAATAAAAAAAAACACTCACACACTCACAGAAAACCAACATAAACGTAGTGATACAAAGTAAAACAAAGTGCCTCTAATAAAAGAAATTATTCCCGCCCAAAATCACTGCCTTTTGTTCAAACAGAAATATTTTTCTTGTTTTTTTTCATATATTTTTGGAAAGGTTGTACGAGAGTCAACAATAATAACAGATTCCCTAACGCTCTCTCCTTCTTTGTTGTGTTAAACAGGCTTTTTACAATAAATTTTCTTTTTTTTTCGTTTGTTGTTCTCTTGTTTGGGTTAAAAACACTCGTATTGACATTCGTTTACCAAGCACAAGTCTGTTACTGGCAACATATTGTCTGTCTGTCAGATAAAAGCAAAGAGAAAAATAATAATTTTTCTGTACTTTTTTATTATTAAGGTAGGAACAGAGAACTAAAGGAATGAAATCATTGTATTAGGGTGGTAATAAAAAACACTGGGAATTGTTGTGTTTCTAAGAAGGCCGCACAGAGTATTAATCTTCACACATCTCTTGCTCTTTATATTGTAATTAGTAGTTGCCGAGTAATGTTGTAGTTGCCGTACTCTATTAGGCAGTTTGTTTTCTCTCATTAGACATGAAGTCACGGTTCGAACCTTAGGTCACGCTTCTCCAATAAAACGAAATTCATCTCAGCAGAAAAAACTCTCCTCAAAAATCTGTCATTTAGAGTCGACTATCAACTGTTGGTCCCCTCACTCGTGTATAAAAAATGAACACACACACAACATAAATGGTGTGAGAAGCTAGGTTGTAATCCTGACTGAAGGGCTGTAATAACCAATTATGTATGTGGAAGGTTATCCGCTGGCTTGCTTAAAATGTACCAATGGTCTGTCCCACTTATCTTTTAGAGTTTTGAAATCTATAGAGTCACCAAAGCAAAGGACGTTTCATTCTGGAGGCCAAGAGTTGCAGAGGTAAGTGAGGTATTGAAACTGTAGTGAAAAGGAAGCATTAGAACAAGATAGGAACACATTCAGCCAACTTTTTTAGGCCTCTATGTAGCTTGGGATGTCGCCGTAGTCTAGTAGGTAGTGTGTTGGCTTATTAGACCTGAGACCGTGGTTCAAGCCCTAGCCCAAACAAATCGAAAGAAACGAAATGTTAAAAAATATTTCTTTCGGCGACTTCCACTCAACAGTTTTCTGACAAACACTCCGAGAGTAGTAGTAGCCGTTGTCTAGTAGGTAGTGTGTTCGCTTATTGGACGTAAAGCCCGGGACTTACAGAAGATACCGATTTTGGCAAAAAAAAAAATCATCTTTTCAGATGAAGCTCATTTTGATTTTGACAAAGCAAAATTGTCAAATTTGGGGCACAGAAAATCCGCACGCATACATTGAAAAGCCGACGCACCCAAAACGAGTCGCTGTTTGGGCCATTTTTTTCGAAAATGAGCAAGGAATGGCGATCGTTATCGGGCCATGTTGAACGAATTTTTGTTCACAAAAATTGAAAAGGAGGATATTGGCAACATTTGGTTTCAACAGGACGGAGCTACGTGCCACACAGCCGAAGCTACACTCGATGTTTTGCGCCCTGTTTTTGAAGATCGCATTATCAGCCGCAGAGCTGATGTCGTTTGGCCACCTCGGAGCTGCGATTTGACACCGTTGGACTATTATTTGTGGGGTGCCGTCAAAGATAAGTGTTGCGCCGACAAGCCAGAGACAATTGACGCTTTAAAGGACAATATGCGTGAAGCCATTGGTGAAATACAGTTGCACACAATCGATATTGTGCTTAAAAATTGGACCGATCGTTTAGGCTACTGCATGGCCAGCCGAGGCAGCCATTTGAATGAAATTATTTTCCATTATTAACCGGAAGGATTGTACTTTCAAATAAAAAAAGAAATTTGAGAAAATATTCAGTAGTTTTTTTTTACAGCATTTTCAAAAAAAAGATATTTGGCGGATCCTTTAAAGAAAGCATGCTTTCACATACTGCCATATAATAACACTTCAATGGTTTCCTTCCCCTTTTTTGTATGTTTGTATCTCGCCTGTCCTAGTACATACATATGCGCTGGTAGGTGCAAAAGTATATAAAGATTTATTTTTATCCTGTTTAAGGGTGTAAGAGTACTTTATGCCTACACACATACTAGTACATACACCCACACTGTAAATTATTTATTTATAAAAATGTTACCTTTTTGAGCCGCTTCACCACGCCACCAACTCGGCCTACTTAAATGTTGAATTGCTTGTAATTAAGGAAAAAATATTTCATTAATTTTTTAATAAATTTAATTCGGGCTCAGTGTACCTTTTGCCTGTGTTATTTGCCCTAGAAACGAGATATTTAGCGAGGAAGTCAAGTATCATAAGGACTGTATGATACAACATACAACTCGTACATCATCCAACAAGTGAGGATGTTTTGTGACTGTTGCCCTTGTAAGTTGTCATTACAAGAGATTTGTCTTCTGTCGATGTTATTATTGTTGGGAGGGGGAGAGTGGTATAACAGTGTTGCCTTTTTTAAGAAAAATAACATCAGTTACGGCCATAATAATTATTCTTTACTTTCTTGTGTTGTTTTTTTACAATGAATTTTTAATGGCGTATTTCTGTTATTTTCTCGTTTCAGTGTATTAAGCAAGTTTGCAAGAAATTTTGTTCAAAAAGTAACTTTTAATGTCGCTTTAATAAAGTTAAAAATTAAAGTAAATTTAATTTGTAACGTATGGTCACCTTAATTATATACAACTTTTTAATATTAATTTGGTTTCTTTTTCTGTTCATTTCTTTTAACATTCTTTCACATTTTTGTTGTTTAATTAAAGAAGTTGTCATTGGAAGCAGTAAAATATAAGAGACGGGGTTGTCATGTATAATTAATGGATTATCACACCTCAATAGGGCTTGTAATTATAACGGGTATAGGCTATGTAATATGATATTTCGTTATTAGAGTGTTAGCGTGTCATAATCAATGTAATATTATTTACTTTCAATGCTTTTCCATTAATTGGGTAACTTTTTTCCTCGTATTGTATTGAAAATTGGAAAAGATGTTCTTATTAAGGCCACACACGTAAACTTCGGTTATATTATGGCTAACACGGTGTTACACAACACTTTACAAATGTAGGCTACTTTTGGAGTTTCTTATAGCGCGGTTTCCATACAACGCTGTAGACGGTTTCCATAGAACGCGCTACGAATTAGCCTGCTTTGTACGGTGAAATCCGAGTCTCTTATAGCGCGGTTTCCATATAACGCGGTACTCTCTCACCGCGTTATAGGAGGGTTGACTGTAATAAATAAATTGATGTTTAGTTTCAATTAAATTCTTTATTGTTCTCACTACTTTCGTGCCACTGTTCACACTTGATGAATACAACAATAATTTGCTTGTTCGTTATTCTTCTCTGCTCACACCCATTGCATAAGCAACATTACTTGTACGTTAGATCTGTATAGCGGAGATCTTCAAACCACGACTGTTTACTTTGCACGCAACGTGTCTTCACACAAGACTTACTACTCGCTGCCTGCTTTGTCTTGCATTTTTATATGCTCACACAAACAATCCGACGAACACTCTCGAAGTAGAACGTTCAGGGTTTCGGTTTCTCGAGGACTCTATTGCGACTTCATTGTTGTTTGTGTACTTTGCTTACGTTGTTTGTTGTTGCTTTCTTTCTTACTTGTCTGTCTCCTTTTCTTTCATACCGATATTGTTGGTTTACTTGTAACAAGTTCGTTGTATGTGTTCGTGTAACTTTTGTTTCTCATATTAATGTTAAGCTATGCTTCCATTTTCGTAACAATATTCATAATGATTAGGGATGTCGTATTCTCTAGAAAGTAATTCGAATCATCATTGCCATGTGCAACGATGTATAGCTCACAGTAGTAGTTATTTTATCAGTCTAGTAGATAGTATGTTGACTTATTAGACGTGAGGTCATGGTTCAAACCCCAAGTCAGACACGATCACAAACAACATGAAATATGAAAAAATATTACTACGGCGTTAGCCTCTCCGCAAATTTCTGGCAAAAACTCTGAGAAAAAAAGTAAATTGCCATGAAAAGTTTCTCAAAAATCTGTCATTCGGAGTTGACTTTAAACTGTATTTCTCATCACTTATGTATTAAATTAACACACACACACACAATTGGTGTGCAAAAATAGGTTGTAATCCTGACTAATGGGTTATAATGATCAATTGCCTTGGATCTTCAACATGATAGCAAGAGACGATCCGATATGGTTAGATTAGATTAGCTGGTAATAAATGTTGTGCTAAAAACAAAAACGAACGCCGCGATCGTAGCTCATGTTAACAAAGTGTGTATCATGTGATAAAGACAACTTGGCGAATACGTAGACAATTTCTGCAGTATGATAAAGGGAAATATAGGTTGGTCCATCTATCGGTTAAATTTGTGCCATCAGTTATTTAAAATCTGGCAATACATATGCCAGTGTTTTCAGGCACAAAATTCAGTTCATTATATCCACTGAACGTAATGAAACAATTTACGCTTGAGCATCGTTGGGATTTATTAGAAATTTATTTCCAAAACAAAGAAAATTAGTCGGAAATTGCATGAAAATGTCGTACAAAATTTGTTCGCAGCGAAGGACCAACAGTGCCCGGTATACGCAAGTTTATTGCTAAAGTTCGTGAAACAGGTTTCATTGTTGATGCGCCATGATGTGAGCGTGCTCGTACAGTGCGTACATACGAAAATATCGAAGCTGTAAGAGTGTGCGTGAGAATCCATCAACTCGTCTTCGTTCTCAAGAATTAAACTTTTAATGCACCAGTTTAAGTTGAATTTTGCGATAGGATCTAGGCATGACGCCTAACAAAGTTCAATTGGTTCAAGAATTTAAGCCGCATGACCATCCGCTTCGCTAGATGTGCCAACGAGAAACTGCCAGATGATGTTAATTTTCAAAAAAAAAAAAAAAAATCTTTTCGGATGAAGCTCATTTTCACCTTAGTGGTTGGTACGTTAATAAGCAAAACTGCCGTATTTGAGGCTCAGAAAACCCACACAAGGTCTTACAGAAGCCAATGCACCCATTACAAGTGACTGTTTGGTGCGGCTTATAGAGCGAAGTCATCATTGGCCCATATTTCTTTGAAAATGACGACCGCACAACCATTATGGTCGACGGAGACACCTATCGCACCATAATAACCGATTCTTTTGTACCCGCTCTTCATGGCATTGATGTAAACGATGTTTGCATTCAACAGGATGGTGCAACTTGCCAAACTTCTCATCCTACAATCGACTTGTTGCGTCAAACGTTGGATGACTGTTGAATTAGCCGAAGTGGTGATGTAAACTGGCCTCAAAGATGTTGCGATTTGATACCTTTGGACTATTTTCTGTGGGGCGCCGTTAAAGAAAAGTGTTATGGCGATAAACCAGAGACAATTGAGTATTTGGAGGACGACATTCGTAATGTCATTGCCGAGATACGATCCCATATACTTGAAAAATACATGAAATATGCTCCGATTAAATGAACGAATGTGGGGCCAAACGTGGCAGCCATATGAGTGAATTAGTATTCGATTTCTAACCGGAACAATAGTACTTCACAAGAAAAAAATTAATTTGTCAAAACTTCAAACAATTTTTGTTTTATTGCATTTTTAAATTTAAACTTTGCCACCCTGGTAGGTAGTATATTCGTCGTAGACTAGTAGGTAGTGTCTTGGCTTATTAGACGTAAAGCCCGGGTTCGAGCCCCAGGCCAGACATCAAAACGAAATATGAAAAAAAAAAATATTTCTTCGGTGACTTCCTCTCAGCAGATTTCTGGCAAAAACTCTGAGCGTAAATAAAAATGCCATGGAAGAGTTTCTCAAAAATCTGTCGTTCAGAGTCGACGTTAAACTGTAGGTCCCGCCACTCAAGTACAAAATTAAGGCACATAACATGAGTGGTGTGAGAAGCTAGGCCTGACTGAAAGGTTGTAATGGCCAATTATGTATGTATGTATGTGGTAGGTAGTATGTTGGCTTATTAGACATGAGGCCACGGTTCATATCCCAGCTAGATGTCTTCAATAAAATGAAATTTGAAAAAATTTCTTTGGCGCTTACCTCTCAGCAGTTATTTTTCAAAAACTCAGAGAAAAATTGCTAAGAAAAATTTATCAAATCTGTCGCTCGGAACCGACGTTAAACTGTAGGTCCCATCATTTGTATTGTTTGCTTAAGTTTCTTCTCGTTTTTTTATTTCATTTATTTGTCAAAAAGTGGAAATATGCCACTTGACAGCATTCACTCTCTCTCTCTAATGCGACCCCATTTTGTGGTTGTTATGGGCACTTAGAAATACAAACTCTGCAGCAGCAGCAGTAGTAGTAGCTTTTGAAGTGTGGCAATCATAACAAAGTAAACAATTTTCATAATTTTCTGTTTTCTGTTTTTTTTTTATAATATTTTATAAAAAGAAATGTGGTGGAAAATTTGTTTAAAAATAAACCGTGTGAAATAAGCATACAACTCCTAGTCCTTGCCTCTGCTTTAAAGCTTTTTCTTGTGAAATTATGATTCCAAACAGCCATTATAGTGTAAATTTTTACATGATGATTTTAACTTACTCGTACAGAGGTACTGAAATGTTTCCATTTCCTTACTTCCAGTAATAGCTCCGGATTATTTCATTGTGTTTGTGTTTTAATTTTTTTTTTTGCTGTAGTTGTAGTTGTAGTATAATCATGAGGTTGAACATTAAAACGGAAATGTATTGTGGCAACCTCGTTTCCTTCGTTTCACATTTTATACCATTTCAACGTTTTATCGTTACATTGTGTTTATAAGAGTTTCCGTTAATGCAACTAAGTATACTACCACCCACACTCTCTTTCCATTCATAATAATAGTTACAGCTCTAGCCATAAGGATACGTGGTCGTATGTGTTTAAAGGGAATTAAAAAAATGAAAAAGAGAACTGTTTCCCAGTAAAGTAAGGAATTGTAATGAAACAATTCCTTGAATTAAAATAAAAAACTAAAAAAACGCCCTCAAAACTGATTGACATGTCCTATCGGGATATCTATGAAAGCAGAGTGGCTTAGTTTCTGTATTGCAGGATGTCTTCTGTTGTACTGGTTAATAAAACTACTCCATTTGTATTGTATTAGCAACATTCAATTAAAAAAAAAAAAAAAATAGTTGAGTGTTTGCAACCATAACAGAGAGCTAGAGAAACACTTCATTTCCTAATGTCCTTCTATTCTGCACTGGAGACATGAATTGACACAATTTTTATTTGAATTTATATTTTATGCCCAGTAATACTGTGACCATTTACGGCATTTCTGTTGACCTTTGTAATGTTTTCTAAAAGAAACGTAGTCTTGAGGTTTCTTGCAAAACTAACTCATTTAGTTAGGGAGCTACAGGCAAGGAGTGCGATATGTTTGATAAATAGTGGCAGTTTCATTCTACTACTCCTTCAAATATAATCCATTAATATATGTATCAGAGATCAGTAATGACTATTCAAAAAGATGAATAGATTCGAATCATACTCATTATTTCTGATACTTATAAGCATTCATACTTATTTTATTATCAATCTCATAGTACTCATATTCAAAGTTTGAAGTACTCATCGTACTCATACTTAACAATGAGCATGATATTATTGATTTCGACTCTCCTTTACTCAACATTTACAAGACATATACAAAATAAGTATGATTCGCATACGAACACTACAATACTCACTAGAAGGTTGTGTGTTTGCTTTGCTTGCTGTCTCAGTCTTTTTCTGTCTTCCTTTTTTGTAAATGCAACAACAACAAAGACTGTAAATTTTGATGAATGATTCGAATCATTTCTGAGTATTATAAGTATTTTTCTAAATTTATGAATCTAAATGAGTAGGCATATGAATCAAACATATTTCGAATGTTATGAGTTTGATGTCAACGTTGTACTCATACTCATTGCAATTTGTACTTATAAATCAATGTTGTAGTGAATACGAATGAATCAGAGTAGTTGAATTTTAATACTGTTGACTCACTCATACTCAAAATTTCATGAGTACTTATGAGTAGCGAAAAAACGATACATTGCTGATCTCTGGTATTCAGGTCGTAGTAGTTTAGTAGGCAGTGTGTTGTTGGCTTATTAGACATGAGCCCACGTTTCAAACACAAATGAAATATTAACCAATATTTCTTCGGATACTTGCTCTCAACAGATTTCGGTGAGTAAATAAAAATGCCATGAAAAAGTTTCTCAAATAATCGATCATTTAGGCTCAACTTAAAACTGCAGATCCCGCCACTTATGTATACAAATTAATACGCACAACATAGGTGGTGTGAGAAGCTAGGTAGTAATCCTGAATGAAGGGTTGTAATCAGTGGTGTTGTGCTAATTTTTTTTTTACCGGAACGCGTTCCGGACTCCGGTTCGGAAAAACAAGCCGGTTCGTTTCGGATCGGGTTCGGTTCAAACCCTTGTTTATAAAAATACATATAAAAATACGTCAAAATTAGAAAAAAAAATCAGCAATTCTTTTTACTCTTTTTTTTTTGAAACGTCAGCCAATTTTCGTTATCAGAAATCATCTTTAGTTCTGGAACGCGTTCCTGTCCAAAAAGGAAGTACCGGAACGACGTTCCGGAGCGTTCCGGCTCGACAACACCACTGGTTGTAATGACCAATTATGTTTACATGCTTTAATAGGTACTGGACTGTTCTGAAATCTAAATTTTGGGTCCTCAGAACGGCTGGGTTTTGTTCCAGTAGAAACTGAATGTTTTTATGGCCATTTCAGTGATCCATAAAGTTGGATTAATTGCTCACGAAACTTGCCTTTTAATAGGTACGTAATGTGACATTGTCTTATTGAAACCACACGCTAGCCAAGTTCAATTCTCCTATTCATCGTGCTAGACTTTGTTCTGTTGACTGTAAAGTTGAGATTAATACTGTTCGTGAAGGCGTATAATGATGCCCTCGGCCTACAAACCACATCATACAGTTTGATCAGCATCATACTGTTTGATGCGGTTTGTTGCATTCGCAGCTTTTGCACTGAATTTGGCTTCTCTATCTACTGAACCAAAATTGGCATGCGTTGTGATAGCAACTTAATCCTCATAAGGCTCGAATTTTGATGATAAAATTCAATCACTTACAAGGCTTGTTCGTTTGTTAGTCTATTCGTGTTTGAATGTTACCATTTCTTGGCATTGACACATGTCACGAATTTCTTTTTATACAAACCGCATCAAAAAGTGCATTTTTCAAGGAGCATTAGCAGCTTTTGCACTGCTTCTGGCTTCAATGACTTACAAGTGCTGTTCGTTTGTGATAAGATATTACAATTTTTGGCATTGCCACATGTCACGAATCATTCTTTTTTGCGTTGAAAAAGCCCAACAAAAAATCATTGCTATGCCGATCCGTGATAGCTAAAATACTGTTGATTTCTGCCATACATTGTAGCGTAAGGCATATTTAAATATGTAATCCATATCTAATAGACTGTAATTATTTTCCAATACGCTTGCCTGTTACAGAACAGCATGGCAATTACGCTGTGTTACAATCTGTTTTGCAAACAAAACAAAATTTCTCTGAATATTAAAGTCTCTCATAAATTTTCATTTTAATTTTCATTTTGCACTTATAATCCCTTCTCACTGAACATGTTGGACGCAACTTTCTAACGAAAAACTAATTTTCGACAAACCAAAGAAATTATTTCGTTACTCTCGGTTATATTGTACTGAACACACACACACACACACATACACATATATTTGTTAATAAACTTTCCCGAGCAAGCCGAGGAAAAAAAATGTACCAAAACTGTACAAATTTGGCATTTGTTTGTGTAAAAAGTTGTACAAAATTTGAGTGTTTTTCTATATTTTTTTCCCCCTGTAACATGTTTAATAAACGTACCAAATGTCAGTTTTATTAACATGTGATATGTGTGTGGTGGTAGTGGTGCATATGGAAAATGTTTAAAAAAAATTTCTTTTTTGTTTAGATTCTGTAATCAGAAGAGATTTTCAATTGCAGCCACAGAACGAACAAAACCTGACACCAAACTGAAATTATTAAAAACAAACTTTTCATTTGATTGTCAGAAAATAATTTCGTAAATGAATGTAAATATGTATGTTGCAATTAATATCTGAAATCACATTGCACACATTACATAGGCAATTTGTAAAAAAAAAAAAAATTGGAAATTGCTTTAAAATAAACACAAATATTTTGCTTTAAAAGTGTGGTTTGACAGTATTTGATATTTGCTTTTATTATTGCATGAGTTTGAGATTTTTTGCTTCACTTACTATCAAATGTTAGTGTCAGTATGTCCATATACATTTTGTTTAATACAAATTAAATGTGAGTGAAGATCAATTCGAATTTAAAGAGCAAAGACGCAAACTCACACTTTTAGCAGCGCCACTTCTTGCCTCTAACAGAGTAAACTTTGCTATTAACAGAGCACTGTTAACTGTTTAACAGTGGCAATAGTAGATTATTCTTCTATTTTGCAACTATTTCAGACTATTGCCATACATTGACATTGTAGTCGCCGTAGTCTAGTAAGTAGTGTGTTCGCTTATTAGACGTAAAAGCCCGAGTTCGAGCCACCGGCCAGACATCAAAACGAAATATGAAAAAAAAATATATTTCTTCGGCGACTTCCTCTCAGCAGATTTCTGGCAAAAACTCTCAGAGTAAATAAACCTGCCATGAAAGTTTCTCGAAAAAATCTGTCGTTCGGAGTCGACGTTAAACTGTAGGTCCCGCCACTCAAGTATAAAATTAAGTCACACAACATGAGTAATGTGAGAAGCTAGGCCGTAATCCTGACTGAAGGGTTGCAATGGCTATTTATGTATTTATGTATGTATGTACATATGTATGTGTGTATGTATGTATTGCCATATAATTTAAGTCTCATTATGATCATTATTATTTGTACACAAAAGTGTTGAAATGTAAATGATGGTCGGTGGGAGATGAAAGGGGAAAATTTTCTCAAATCTCAAAAAGTATTCCAGCCCACTAACACAGTTCGAAAGAGGACCCTCTGGGCAATTATTTGCATATAGTTTGTAGGGTGTACTATTTCTTACATAGTCCAAAATGGCCACTGATCTTCTTCAAAGCAATTTTTTCAATATCATATCCCCTTATATGTGACCTTATAGCTGAGTATATTAAGAAGGCTTGGAAGGCCTCTGAATTTCGGTATGGTATTGGTAGACCATTTTCCCAAAAGTAGCTCCTAAATAAATAAGCTTGTTCAGATGGATACTGTTAAACAAATAACAGTGGCAAATTTTGTTCTGTTAAGTGGAAATTTTGCTCTGTTAATGCCAAAAATGGCGCTGCTAAAATTTATGGATTGCGTCTTGGCTTTTCAAATTCGAATTTATCTACACACGCATACAGTTTAATTGCAATGAAAAACTAAAAATTTTAATTTCGGTTTTAAAAATCTTTAGGATTTCAATTACGATCAGTACAAACTATAAATTGCTGAGAAATTGTTATTTTATATGAAACTTGCTCCGATCGAAGTGATCAATTAATTTAAAAACGGCATCAAATTTGATGCAAATAAATAATTTATTTAGGGTCCCTGGTAATCTACTGGAAAGTGTGCTGGACAATTTGCGTGAGGATAGTGGATACGATTTCCACCCGAGATTCTGGTCTGCTACACTACACCGTAATTGTAAAAAAATTAACCCTTTCATCCCTAAGTGTTATCCTTATAATGTTGCAGGGACATTGTAAATTATTACAATACCCAATCCTATGGAGTACCTAACAGCTGATGCTATATGAACACCCTAGAATATCTAGCAAACGACCTTCTCAAGTAATAGTATTTGGAATTAGCTGATAGCACCCCTGAAATACGCATTCATGAGCCTATGATGAGATACTAACTAATAATCAAGACTGACTTATGTTGTCGTCGGACGAGCATGTACATATGTATATGTTATTGGCAATTACAGCTCTCATTAGTCAGGATTACACCACCTGTTTTCTTATGTGTAATAATATTTTCCTTGTGTGATGAGATATATCGTTTAACGTCGACAGAAACAATAGATTTCATTTGTTATCCATGATAGAATATTTGTGCGACGTTATCATTGAAATGAGTATTTTTTTTCTAATTTGCTTTTCATCGAGATGTCATAGCAGAGGCTTAAAATTGTAGCCATTGCGACCACATCATAAGGTTGAATTTGTTGATCGAGACCTAGCTCATACTTACTTACTTCTTTAATTCGTCATTAAAACCATTTAGTCAGGATTACAACCATCTATACAATACACAATGTTAATTTTTTCCATGAGTGGCGGGACCTACAGTTCAAAGTAGACTCCAGGCGACAGATTTTTGATAAACTTTTAATGGCAATTTGATTTACTCTTAGAATTTTTGCAGGAAGACTGCTGAGAGGCAGTTACCAAAAGAAGTATTTTTTTTTAAATTTCATTTTGATTGAGATATTTGAGCTGGAGTTTGAACCACTGACTCTTCGTGTCTAATAAGCCAAAACATTACCAACTCTTGTTGGTGACTACCTCAACTCTCTACGATGACTACTCGCATGCTCGTATACGTGTGAAATTGGTATCCACGGTATAATTTTCAGAGTTGTGTGAAGTTCAGATTAAGGCAGTACAGTGGCAAGTAAATAAAAGCCAAAGTCTTTTTCTGTGTTAAAGAAAATCTAGTTTTCTTACATGGGCACCAATAAGATATTTATTTGTAATCACACTAGACATGACATGAGCATCTATATATGACGGGTTATAGCATCGGTAGGCCCACTGGCTTACATTGTTTGTGGTATTATTCGTAACGCTTAATATGCCTTCATTCTATATAAACATAAAGTGATGTCACACATGTGGTAAGTGTTTGTGGGTCTCAGCTTAGTACTTCTCTTAATAAGCCTATCAAGCACTAGGTTGGTTTTTCTATTTCATTAAATCACGGAACAGCAACATTAGAATATCCCGCCATAGGGTTCAGAGAAGGGTTCAAAATCTCGACTCAAAAAATTATTTCAGCTATCCCACTACCGCCGTTGGAAAGAGGACCCTCTGGACTATCATCTGCATATAGTCTGTTTGGTGTACTATTTCTTATATGTTCCCAAATACCCACTGATCTTCTAGAGAATTCTCATATATTTTCTTCCAAAAAACGATTTTTTAAAATTCAAAATCTCGACTCACAAAATTATTTCAGCTATCCCACTACCACGGTTGGAAAGAGGACCATCTGGACTATCATTTGCATATAGTCTGTATGGTGTACTATTTCTAATATGTTCCCAAATGGACACTGATCTTCTAGAGAATTTTCAATCAAGAACTATATTTTTGCAAAGCCAATTTCAACAATACCGTATCACTTTCTATGTGTCTATGTTGCTGATTATATTAAGACGCATTGGAACACTCCTTTGAGTATGATATGGTACTCAAAGACCTAGTATATGCCCTAAAATTAGCTTCTAAACAAGTGATCTTGTTCAGATGGATACTGTTAAACAGTTAACAGTGCTCTGTTAAGAGCAAATTTTGCTCTGTTAACAGCAAATTTTGCACTGTTAACGCTAAATGTGGCGCTGCTAAAATTTATTGATTGCGTCTTGGGTTTTCAATTTCGAATTTATCTTCACACACATAATATAAAGTACATCCCATTTGTAATTCAGAACCATTCTATTTCTGGAATAAGCTAAGGCTTCTTAAATTTTCATTGATTTATTAGGAAGTCAATAGGCTAGTGGTTTGAATTTCAACTGTAACCTTAGAATCACAAACAGATATCGTATGGCAAGTTTAACTACAGACCTCATCAGCTTGTCTCAGCACCGAGAAGACCGGAGTAAAACTTTGCTATTAAAATTTCAATTTTATTTAACATTTTGAAGACCAAATTGTTTTGGGCAGAACCAATCAATTAACGTTTTCGCTTTGTTTTCCGCCTAACAACATAACTTCGCAATTCATTTGGACTAAAAAAGTTTCTAAACCATGAAACACTGTAATTTTCTAATGCCTGCCACTGCATAGAAAAGAGACACGTCCATAATTTCCTGAATAATTAATTTAATTTTATTTGGAAAAAATTCTACTTTTATGTCTACAGACCATTTAAATAAAAGGGTTCTTTAGAGTTTCTTTTACTTGGAAAATTAGTCGCTTACCTTTAATTGTTGAAACTTGGCCTCGGCATCTTTATCGCCACTATTTTTGTCCGGATGGTACTGCAAGGCCAAAACCTTGTATTCAGCTTGTATCTGCTCAATCTAAAAAGACAAAAACACGAACAAAAATGAAAATTTTTTATGAGAAGAATATAAAAAAAATTCTATAAAAATGAACAAAATTTAAGAGAATTTAACTTAATACAACACGTAAAGGGATGACAGAAGATAAAAATGAAAAAAAAAAAAAATAAAGAAAAATAAAACGTAACAGTGTGGAGAAAAAAGCAAACAAAGTTACACTTGTTTTCTTTCTTTCTTGTGCATTCAGACATTCACTCATCCATTCACTCATTCATTCACTCATCCATTCATTCACTCATTCATTCATTCGTTTGTTACTGTCTTTTAACAAAATTAAACATTCAAGTCCTTCGAGATGCTGTGCCAGTTATTCCTGTTTGATGGCAACATCTGAAGGAATAAAAGAAGCAAAAAAAAAGTGAAAGGAAAAAACAATTTTTTTTTCTTTTTCTTTGAAGTTTTATTCCTTTTTTATTTCTTTTTTTTTTTTTTTTTTGCCAAGCATTGAATGAAATGAACATTTAGTTGTGACATGTGGTGATGGGATGGATGATGGTTGGTGGCGTAGGTGAGAGAGTACAAGGGTGATGGTATCGTATGTATGTATAAAAAAAAAAATCATGCCATAAATAATGAATAACTGAACATTTGTATACATGTATATTTTAACATAAATTTCCCTTTTTATTGTTGTTTTCCCGAGCGCAATATATTCGTTGTCTTTGCTTTCAGGCTAAACAAACATTTCTGATACAAAAACTAAACGTATACGTATGTACATATGTATGTTAGAAAAGTTATAGTCAGTAATAACTGAGCATATGGTACCCTATATAGGATAGGATAAGATATACGGATATGCATACGTTAATAAACAAAATTGTCGTATTTGGGGTTCTGAGAATCCTCAAGTAATTGAAGAGAGGCCATTATATCCACAAAAAGTCACTGTTTGGTGCGCTCTTTGGTCGGAAGGTGTGATTGGACCTTACTTCTCCGAAAACGACGATGGAATGACTGTCACCGTCAATTCGGAGCATTATGGTCATATGATAACCGAGTTTTTTTTTGCCTGCTGTTGAAGAATACGACTTGGAGAATATGTGGTTTCAACAAGACGGTTCCACATGCCACAAAACTCGAGCGAATTGCAAGAGACATTTCCTGGCCGCGTAATTTCTCGTCATGGCAATATCAGCTGGCCACCAAGATCATGCGATTTGATACCATTAGACTTTTTTTGTGGGGCTACGCGAAAGACCGTGTTTATGCAGATAAACCTTCAACTTTTGAGCACTTAAAAACCAACATTCGTCAAGTTATGGATGAGATACCGCCCAATATGTGTCAAAAAGTGGTCGAAAATTACCTCAAAAGAATCAATGCTTGCATTTAATGCTTCGCGTGGAGGTCATTTAAATGATGTAGCGTTTCACACATAATGTCAACGTTCAAACTTTACAATAAAAAAGAAATATCATGAAAAATATATTTTATATGTGTTTTATTTACGTTTAGTTTTGAAACCACGAAATGGATAACCCGATATTATGATGGCATAATGCCGTTGATATTCATGACTTCTCAAATTCGAACGTATCATCTGTATTCGAGATCAGCAATGAGTATTCAAAAAGATGAAGTCGAATCATATTCGTAATTTCTGATACTTATACGCATTCATACTTATTTTTCCTCTCCCCTTAACTCAACATTTACAAGAATCACAAAATAAGTATGATTCGCGTACGAACACTTCAATACTCACTAGATGGTTATGTGTTTGCTTTGCTTGCTCTTTGTCTTTGTCTTTTTCTTTCTAAGACAGTAAATTTTGATGAATGATACGAATCACCCGAATCTGATCTCTGATGTGTATCAGGTTCATGCAGACCTTTAGTGAGAATTATGACGTAGTTTGTCACACCACCCACGTTGTGTTTGTTAATTTTACACATGAGTGGCGAGACCTCCGGACTCCGAACAACAGATTTTTGATGAAAATTTCATGACAATTTTATTTACTTCCAGAAATCTGCTGAGAAGAAGTCGCCGAAGAAATATTTTTGTTCATATTTTCGTTTTGATGTCTGACCTGGTGTTTAAATCGTGGCCTTAGGTCTAATAAGCCAACACACTACCTACTAAACTACGGCGACTTCTTACTTTGAACGGTTATAATGTGTAGAAAATCTCACAATATTTTTAAATTAAATTAAGGACCTATTTTCCCCTCTTTGGCACAATAGATCGCCTTAAAAGGCAGAATAAATCGGAAATAAGACTTCACGTCTAGAGCAGCATCTCGTAATTTATTATTTCCTTCCATTACCAATAATCGCCGTGGTCTAAAAAGTAGTGTGTTGGATTAATAGACATGGGGTTCAAAACCTAACTCAACCATCAACAATTATTTCTAAGTCTACCTCCTATCAGCAAATTTCTGTCAAAAACTGTGAAATAAAATTGCCATGAAAAGTTTCTAAAAAATCTGTCGTTCGGAGTCGACTTTAAACTGTAGGTCCTGCCACTCATGCCACTCATGATGTGAGAAACTAGGTCCATAATCGTGACTGAAGGGTTGTTATGACCAATTATGTATGCATGTATGTATAACAGTTCATAATCGTTTTTCGAATCTGGGCATTGAAAATGAGATTTTATTTGATTGATAAAAGAAACGAATGGTTTTTATTTGATTCACTTTCAGTAAAGCTAAGTGGTCAAATATTAAAAAAGAGGGTGTGGATAAGTCAGGCTCAACACAAACTCAATGTATATTCCATATACATATATGGAGTAGTAGGAGTAGGGCATAAAAGAAAACAATTTTAATAATTCAAACAGCAACGTTTTCCATATTTTCTATGTTGCCTGGTTTGGTTTTTATTGCCACAATGTATGTACGAGTACTTTTTTTTTGTATACACCATAATACATAATGTACTCGTGTACATAAATAATAATTTTATGTACTATATGTACAATTGCATGTGTATGATGGATGAATAAAAATAAAGAGTGAAGGATACATACACATACTCTTGCCAGCTCAGATCGCTTTTAGCACGTCTCACCTATAAAAATGTGTCACCGTTTTTATGATGAATGAGTTTTCATTGTTATTCACGTTTATTCCTTTCTCTCTCTATCTCTCTCTAGGTTAGCGGTGAATATAAAATAGAATAGAATTTAAAAAGACCATCATCAGGTGTTCAATATTAGCGGTGGGAGATAAAATTTTAATCGAAGCATTATTTTCTATTTTCTATTTTTATTTTTGTTGTGGGATATAAAAACAGTTTTCTTGACAATTGCCAGTTGCTTGATTATGGTTAAACGATGTGATTTTTATCGATAATTTTTATCGATATTTTTTATTGACATCTTTTGTAAACACAGAAAAAAAAGAAAATGATAAAATGGCACCCACATTTATTGCTGTATGTAAATGGAGTATAAACTGGGTCACTTCAGTGACTTGTCAGAAGCTAGGTTACAAGCATAAGGTGCATGCTAGATATCCACTTATTGCTTAGATATTCGATTGCTGCAAACCCACTTGGTTTGAGAAGTAACTTTGACTTACTTTATCTTCCCTTCTGTTGAGCATACATGCATACTTGGTCATTGCAACCCTTTAGTCAGGATTACAACATAGTTTCTCACACCACTCATGTTGTAATTGTTTATTTTATAAATACATGGCGGGAATTACAGTTTAAAGTTGACTCCGATCAGAGATCAGCAATGAATCGTTTTTTCGCTACTCATAAGTACTCATGAAATTTTGAGTATGAGTGAGTCAGTACAGTATTGAAATTCAACTACTCTGATTCATTCGTACTCACTACAACATTGATTTATAAGTACAAATTGCAATGAGTATGAGTACAATGTTGACATCAAACTCATCATCATTCGAAAGATGTTTGACTCATATGGCCACACATTCAGATTCATAAATTTAGAAAAAAGACTTATAATACTCATAAATGAATCGAATCACTCGATCGAATTTATTCTTGGATTTGATCCGTGGCCTTACGTCTAATATGCCAACTTAAACGACCAAAGAAGGCATAAAAGCTTGAATTCACCGTGTCGACGTTATATACCATCCAACAGAAAATGTTTTAGTTTCTTGACAACGGCAATATTTTCAATAGAACAATCAGGACGTATGTAACAAGCTGGTGCTTTTTACAATTTCTAAAATAATAAATACCAGAGAAAAATCTCCTACTTGAGGGGATCCTGTAATAAGAAACTTTAGCAAAACAGTTTTCATTAATATTTCATATTTCCTTAATCAATTTGCGGCAAGCAACATTCGTTTATTAAAATTCTTTCAATAATTTCTGAAATTCATTTCATTATTTGTTAAGGTCGCCACCCACCCGGTTTGAGAGGAGTATGTAATTAAATCCAATGACAATGGCCAACGAAAATCTTCACCGTTATAAAGCAATTTGAACAATTTGTCCTCCTTGTAATCATCACTGAACACAAAAAGTTTCCTGCTGTTGTACGCTGTTAATAACCCGGTCAAAAGTTACAAAAGACAACAAATGAAAGGGGATTTATTAAATTAACCAAGTAAAAAGACAGATTTTATTCGGTAATTTGGTATTTGAGTTCTTAGAAGTCGTCAGTTGACTTTGAATATTAAAGGAATGTTATTAATGGCGTGTGGCGTGTGTATGGCCTCCTTACCGGAAGCAGTGCGACGCAAGAATACATGTTGCTGTTGTAAGAAGGCGGTAAGGGTTTATGGGTGAGGCAAAGAGTTTAATGAATAATTAATTTAAATTATGTAATTTCGAAAAGTAATCTATTGACACAAGCGATTATATGCATTTGAAAGGGCAAAAGTTTTCATCTCTCAACTGTAAGGAGAAAGTTTAATGGATGGCGGTTGTTTTCAACAAAAAAAAATAAAATAAATTGATTTTTTCTTTCAAATTAATTTAATTCAGAATAAAGTTCAAGATTTTTGTTTGTTTATGTTATTAAGAGCCTGCTTTAATAAATATCGGGTGATTTTTTAGCTATTATCTTTTTGGCAACACTGGTTTAAACAGCTCACGCACGTTTCGTGTTTTGTTTCACTGTCAAACATCTTCAGTTTGGTCTATAATTTAACCATGAATCGTCGTACAAACGAACAACATTTGCAAATCATGCAAATTTTATTATCAAAATGAGCTCTTGGAAAGTTGGCCGAAGATCCACTTCTTTATCGAAAAATTGTGTTCAGCGACGAAGCTCATTTTTGGCTCACTGGATACGTAAATAAGCAGAATTGTCGATTTTGAAGTGAAGATCAGCCAGAAGCATTGCAAAAGCTACCAATACATCCAGAAAAAGTTACAGTTTGGTGCGGTTTATGGGCTGGTGGCATCATTGGACCGTACTTCTTCAAAGATGCTGCGAATCGTAACATAACTGTGAATGGTGAGCGCTACCGTGAGATGATATCCAACTTTTTTTTTGCCCAAAATGCAAGAGCTTGACTTGCATGACATGTGGTTTCAACAAGACGGTGCCACATGCTACACAGCACGCGTAACAATGGACTTATTGAGAGGCGAGTTTGGTGAACATTTTATTTCACATTCGGGACCGGTCAATTGGCCACCTAAATCGTACAATTTAACGCCTTTAGACTATTTTTTGTGGGGCTATGTTAAAGCTCATGTCTATACAGACAAGCCCGCTTCAATTAACGCATTGGAAGACAACATTGAAGCATTTATTCGTGAGATACCGGCCGAAATGTTGGAAAGGGTATGCCAAAATTGGACTAAACGGATGGACCATTTGAGGCGCAGTCGCGGTCAACATTTGCATGAAATAATCTTCAAACATTAAATTATATGGACCGTACTATTGATTCAAATAAAGATTTCATGGATTTTTCTGAATTTTATGTGCTTTTTTTGTGTTTAAATTTTCCTATAGCTCTTAAAAAATCACCCCTTACTTCAGCTCGACAAAGTAAGTCACTGGGTTTGTTTAGCTTTCCTTGGCTCGACAATAAACATACAATTGAGCAAAGTTACTTGAATCTTAACAGATGTTGTGCCTTTAAACAGAGCAATTTTTTCAAATTATTACTGCAGCCTGTAAACCACATTTGTAGTGCTGTTGTCGTATATTCAAATACTAAGGTTTCCTAAAGTTTTTTATTTTTTATTATTATTTTTGTTTTATTTTAGTCTTCTTCTTTTGATTTCACTGAATTTGTGTTGTAAGTTTCACAAATCGTATAATTTTATTTCTGTTCAATTCAATTGCTTTTCCATCTCCCCTCCTCCCTACCTATACTTGACTTCTAAATCAATTGAATAAAACCGAAACTTGAACTCATTTAAACCAATAAACACTAGATTTTGTTAGAAAACTTTATACAGCAACAATGTTTCAACAGAGGAAGCCTTGCAGAATTGGAACAATTTTTTGTAAATATTGTATATACACAAGTGTATCGAATATGAGTCTTTTCTGGCGATATTTTACTGTTTTGTAGAAGAGTATCATCCACATAATAGAATTGAAAAACGAGTACGTTTTTCATTTGCAATATTTTTCATACATTTTATTTCAGTTATTTTCTCGATGGCCTTCAATAAAAATAATTTCATTTTTGCAACTCATATAAATCCATAGTTTAGTCTATGAAAACGTTTTTTTATGGATATGATGACACTGACTGTGGTATAATAAACATGATGACCCTCAAAGTCCGCCCAAAGCTACAAAAATTTGTAATAAAAATAGGAGAAGAAACGTAATAATTTTTATTTCTTTTTTTTTCTTGTGGCTTAAAGGTGTTGCTGGCTGCTCTCATTGTTATTATAACAGCCATGGGCATTACTGGAAATAAACAGCAACCACAACTACTAAAAACCACAAACTAATTTAACTACCTTAACTAACTAACTGCGAATATTACATGTTTTTCTTATTTTTTTTTTATTTTTTTTTTTTTGCTTACAATGCATATTAGACTACCACCCCCTCCTCCTCCTCAATGCATCTTAAATTTGTTTTCATTTCTCCATATCGCACTGCACCGCACTGAGCCGCAAAATAAATAAAATCAACTCGAGAATATTTTTCTGTGGTTACTTGCACATGCAATTTGTAAAATTTATTACAACTGGTCATGATATTTATCCGTATTTTTTTTTTTTTTTATAGCTTTACGAGCTAAAGGTTGGGAATCTTCAAAAGACATTGGTAGCCCGGCCTACCAATGTGCACGATTCGCCGCAAGACTTACTCTCGGCTTGCTAAGCGCCTGCGTACTAAACCCAACCTCGTTCGTCACACTTTCAACCATTTGCCCCCCCCGGGACCACAATCAAGTATTACTTCGGGGGGGTGGAGATTCAGCGAGTGCTGCCTTCTAATTCTGCTGATCTTGCTCTCTCAGCCAATCTTTGCCGCATCAAAACCCTCCTCGCGAAAACACATACTGCGTTCCAGTTGTCACTTGAGGTTAGCATTAGCCTAACCACATTATCGGGTGTTACCTGGGATCCTAATGTCCTCACCAGGCAAATTCGTTGATCGTCGTACCGCGGGCAGGTAAAGAAAACATGCTCCGCCGTCTCCTTCTCATTACGGCATTCTGGGCATGCTTCATCTACGTCGTGTCCATACTTATAGAGATATGCTCTATAACATCCGTGGCCCGTTAGCAACTGTGTCAGGTGGAAGTTCACCTGGCCGTGTTTCCTTTTGGTCCATTCGCCTATACTTGGGATGAGTCTGTAGGTCCATCTTCCTTTGCTGGAATTGGACCAGTCTTGTTGCCATCTATCCATGGCATCGTCAACTATTTGCACGGGGTTTAAAAGATTCGTCCCCCTCCTTGCATCCTGTTTCCTCTTCTCTACGTCTACTACTAGTTTCAGGGGCATCATTCCCGCTATCACCAGTGCTGCATCAGTAGACACCGTCCGGAAGGCGGAGATTACCCTGAGAGCTGACCTCCTGTGGGCCGTTTCAATTCCTGCTCTATAGGTCCTCCTATCCATAGCCTCGGCCCATATAGAGGCTGCATATATGGCGACCGATGTCACTACCTTCATCAGTAGCCGTCTTCTCTCCTGTTTCGGGCCTCCTAGGTTAGGCATTAATCGGGCAAGTGCACATGTCGTCGCCGCACATTTCTCACCGATGTACGTCAAGTGTTCCTTAAACGTGAGCCTGTTATCAATCATCACTCCCAAGTATTTAATCGCCTGCTTTGATGTTATGCGCTGGTCACCCACCGTTATGGTAATAAATTCAATCCTCTTTCTGCTGCTTACAAGCAGGACATCTGTTTTGTGGTCAGCAAGTTTGAGACCTTTTTCTGTTATCCAGCTTCTGACCGTGCCCACCGCAGTGTTACACGTTCTCACCAATTCGTCTAGATGTTTTCCTCTTATCACCAGGGCAATATCGTCCGCAAATCCAATGATATGTGCACCTCTAGGGAGTCTAAGCCTCAGTACACCGTCATACATGACGTTCCACAATATAGGGCCCAGGACGGAACCCTGTGGGACGCCCGCAGTCACCGCGTAAGACTTTCTGCCGTCGTTCGTGTCGTATATGAGTACTCTATCCTTAAAATAGTCCTTAATTAGTTCCACTAAATAGTTCGGTACGCCCTTTTCATCCAGGGCAGCTAACGTGGCATCCCAATCCGCAGAGTTGAATGCATTCTTGACGTCCAAGGTGATGATAGCGCAATACTCCTTATCGCCCTCCAGCCAACGCTCACCGCTGATGGCGTCCTTTGCCACTGTCACTACTGTTTCTATTGCATCCAAGGTGGAACGTGCTTTCCGGAAGCCAAATTGGCGATCCGACAGGCCTTCTCCCCCTAGAAATGCTTCTAGTCTCCTACAGATTATCCTCTCCAAAAGTTTCCCGGCTGTGTCTATCATACAGAGCGGGCGGTATCCCGAGGCATCCTGTGCGTTGTTACCCTTCGGAATGAGAACCAGCCTCTGCCTTTTCCATATCCTAGGGAACGTTCTCTCCTGGATACAAGCATTAAAAACCTGCCTAAACAGCTCAGTATTACTCTCAATGGCTGCTTTAAGAGCGATGTTTGGGATCCCGTCAATCCCCGGTGCCTTATTTAGTTTCATCTCCTTGCAGGCCGCCTCAAATTCCTGGCTGCTGACATCGGTGATTTCCTCTGGGGACCTCATGTCTCGCACGGAGTACGTAATCTCGGCCTTCTGCGGAAAAAGGCTCCTGACGATTGATTGCAGCTCAAGAGCACACGTCGTTGCTGGTGGTCGGAAGCAGTTCAGCTTTCTCATCACCACCTTATATCCAGTTCCCCAGGGATTCTCGTCCACATCGGCGCACATTTCCTTGTAGCATCTTCTCTTGCTGTATGCAATGGCCCCATTAAGGCTGGCCCTACACCTTCTATACATTTCCCGTAGTTCAGCAAATTCATCACGGCCTCTGGCCCTTTGGAATAGCCGCCGTGCGCGATTACATTTACGCCTTAGGTCCGCTATATCCGCGTTCCACCAGTAGACGTGTTTCTTTCCAGACATATGGCGCCTCCTTGCCATAGAAACGTTGCAAGCCTCCGTTATGGAGCGCATAAGTCCCGTCGCTTTGTCATTCGCGTTCCCGAATAACCGAATGTCCTCCAATGCGAGGACGAAGGTTTCCCTGTCAAAGGTGGAGTCCTTCCAAAGAGGGTTCGGCGGTGCGGCAGGAACGTTGTGTCCCGTAGAGCGTTCCCGAATTTCGAAAATGATTGCCTGGTGATCACTATGTGTGTAGATGTCAGACACCGACCAGGTAGAGGAGGACGCCAGGGAGTCGCTGACAAATGTCAGGTCAATTTTTGAGCAGCGTCCATTCCTCGAGAATGTATCCTTGTCACCACTATTAAGTAACACAACCTCCAACGTTGCAAATGCGTCGAGTAAGCATTCTCCTCTTGTGTTAGTGCATGCCGAGCCCCATTCAACAGCCCAAGCATTGAAATCCCCGGCAATTACCACAGGTCTCACGTTCCTTGCTTCCTTAACGATGTCATCTATTCTGCGTCTAAAGTCTTCTATTGAAAGGCTAGGGGGAAGATAACAGCTGAAGAAATGTACCCCATTAACGGTGCATTTCACAAAGCTCTCCCACCTGTCGTCGACATTCCCCACTGGGAATTTACCACAGGACCATATCGAAGCCTTGTTGCATTTGCTGGTTATCCAACGTTGGTTTCCAGATGTTCTGTAGTGCTCGCTCAGTATTGACAAGTCTATTCTCTGCTCCCGTACAGTCTGCTTAAGCAGCTCCTGCGCCGCTTCGCAATGGTTCAAGTTCAACTGCAGAACTCTCATTTACCCGCGCCTGTTAACTTCCGTCGTGCCGCCAGATAGTGTGCGCACTTATGTCCTCCGGTAATATGTTTCGCGTCAGCATCTGGATCGCCTCTACAGAGAAGGCAGTGGGGGTCACGCCCACAAGCCTTGGCAAGGTGACCCTGCGAACCGCACTTGAAGCAGTGTTTGGACCAGTCGCTATTGCTGCGACACTTTCCAGCTACATGCCCGAAATCTAAGCACTTGTAACATCTCCTTGGGGTCAGCTTCCTCAACAAACGGCAAACTGTCCACCCTACACGCAGTTTGCCAACTTCCTCGGCCCTGCATGCCATCTTCGTGGGGATTGCAATTATCGCCGTCCTAGTGCCTCCTGGAACGCTTCTGATCGTCTTGAGAGCCGACGGTTGTATTTCGCCGATTTGGTCCTTCCATGCGGCGATTATTTCCTCCTCAGTTGTAACCTCGTCCAGGTATCTCAATTCGAAAGTGGCCTCCTCTGTTATCGTTCTGACCTCTATCTCTTCTGCCAGTAAGTTCTTCAGCTTAGCACGGTGCGTCTCCGTAGCCACCTCGGCTGATCTTCTAAATTCCAAAAGGATTTCGCCCTTTTGTGTCTTCTTCACGAGCTGAACATCCTCCCCGACTGATTTAAGTTCCGGGGCGTTTCTTACCTTCCTTAGAATGTCCGCAAAGGATAGCTTCTCAGTTGGCTTTATAATAACTGCATCCGGTCCGTATGTGTGTGTGTGTGTGTGGGCATGTGCATATGCATGTGCCTTGCATCCTTGTTCATGGGGTCCTTGTTATTGTTATCGCAATATCGCTATTATAATCCTTGTTGTTGTTATTTTATTTTCCTTAACAATGTTGTTGTCATGATTTATTGATACGAACGGAACGTAACGTAACGTAAAGCAAAAAACGAAAATCTTATTTTCTTAAATAGATTTTTATCACCACTCAGCCAAAGCCGTTACATAGAAATCCACTTGAGTATGCTAAAAACAGAAAAATTCCATCGGAAACATTGTGGCAACTTAAGTAGAATCAGAGTGAAACATTGAGAGTGAATGCAAGAAGAGAGGAAATAGAGATAGTGTATGAGGAGAAACAAGGGCAAAACAAAATATATGTTATCGACAAGTAGAGACGTGCGGCGTATTGATTTTCAGATTACGGCCGATAACTATACTTTTGAAACAGTCAAGGAGTTTATTTATCTTGGCTCCGCCGTTACCACCAAAAATGATGGCAGTCTGGAGATCAAGCGTAGGATCACTCTTGCCAACAGGTGCTACTATGGTCTCAATAGGCAATTGAGTAGCAGAAACCTCTCTTGTGCGACAAAACTAACACTCTACAAGACACTCATCCTACCCGTGCTTCTTTATGGCGCTGAGGCATGACCCCTATTAAGTACTGATGCAGCGGCCTTGAGAGTGTTCGAGAGAAAAGTCCTACGTAAGATCTTCGGTCCAGTGCGTGTTGGCGATAATTTCCGTATCCGATTCAACAGTGAGCTGTATGAGCTCCTCAACGACATTGACGTTGTACAGCGTATTAATATCCAGCGGCTGCGCTGGCTCGGCCATGTCGTTCGAATGGATGAGGATGCTCCAGCGAGACGAGTATTTGATGCGGGTATCTGCGGAAGTCGGCGAAGAGGACGACCTTGTATCCGTTGGAAGGACCAAATCGAGGAAGCCCTGTCATCGATTGGTGTGACCAACTGGCGTAGGCGCGCAAGAAGAAGAGGCGCCTGGAAGGATGTGTTGCGGCAGGCCGAAATCCGTTAAACGGGTTGTTATGGCCAATAAAGTAAGTAAGTAAGTATGAGGAGAAATTTGAAACAGAAAATAAAAAATTTAATTAAAAATTCTATAAGTAAGGTTAAGTTGAACGAAAAGCAGACCGACTAAGGGTCTCATGCCCATCGTTATACACCCTAGCCATCTAGGAGGCTTACTTACGCCCATACTTTCCATAGGAAGTTTGTATTTTATACAAATTTCCACTTCTCTTTCCCAAGCTAATGGGAACTCAAGCTTCCGAAAGCTGGGCAATGAAGTAAAACTATGGATTACAACATTCAAAAAGGCTAGGCTCAATATGTGATTTTGAAAAATTAAAAATAGAAGATTCTACAGATTATATCATAGTCTTCCATTTCATAGCTTTATTTTTTGGTCGTTCTGAGAAATATATGTATGTTTTCCCGGGAACAACCTAATGGATTTAGAATCAATTTTTCTTCCACTGCGCCAGTTTCTTCAAGTTCGTAACCAAAAAAATATTAACTCGATGGCAAAGACTTGGAATAGCGCTGACGAGAATGTAATTCGTAGCCTAATTATCGGATTTTTTTTTTGCAATGGAAACTCCACATCTGTTCACCCATTTCGTTTTTAACTTCCATTGATTGTACACCACGTACATCGACAAAAACGGTCATTATGACCTTACTGACTGACACAACAGTTTGCCCATCTTTCAAACCGATTCGGCTCAAGATTACCGTTTGGTCTCTTGGGTCCATGTTTTGTTTATCCACTGTTACAAAACTGTACAAAAACTCTCCCATATTGCTCTGAATTGCATGACTAAGTTTAAGGTCGATTATGAGCAAACGCGACTGCTACATACATACATAATTGGCCATTACAACCCTTCAGTCAGTATTACGGCCTAGCCTCTCACATCACTCACGTTGTGCGCCTTAATTTTTTTTATACTTGAGTGGCAGGATCTACAGTTTAACGTCGACTCCGAACGACAGATTTTTGAGAAATTTTTTCATGGCAGGTTTATTTACTCTCAGAGTTTTTGCCAGAAATCTGCTGAGAGGAAGTCGCCGAAGAAATATTTTTTTTCTCATATTTCGTTTTGATGTCTGGCCTGGGGCTCGAACCCGAGCTTTACGTCTAATAAGCGAACACACTACCTACTTTAGTTTTATGCATGAGTGGTGTCGACTCCGAACGACAGATTTTTGAGAAACTTTTCATGGCAATTTTTTTTTTTACACTCAGAGTTTTTTCTGGAAGTCTTTTGAAAGGTCAGTGTTTGTCAGTTTTTTTAGGGTTTGAACTTTTGGACCGCATTTTAGCGAGAGCTATATGTTAACTTAAATGATCTAGCGCCTCAATTACTTGGGTCCAATAGGATTGTAGATTCTGGATAACTCTTGTTCAGTACTTAGGGCTCAGAAAAGCCACACATGGTCTTACAGAAGCCAATGCCCATTACGAAAGACTCTGCAGTGGAGGCATCATTAGTCCATATTTCTTTGAAAATGAGGACGTCTCACCCATTACGATAAATGGGAGATGACTATCTCACCATGGTAATCTATCTAGTTTTTGTAGCCGCTCTTCATGTGAACGATGTTTGCTTTCAACAGCATGCTGCAACTTGCCACACATCCTATGCCACAATCGATTTATTGCGTCAAACATTTGATGGCTGTTTAATTAGCCAGAATGGTGATGTCAATTGGCTGCCAAGAAGTTGCGATTTGACACTGTTGGGCGATTTTCTATGGGACGCCATTAAAGAAAAGTGTTATGCCGACAAACCAGAGACAATTGAGCATTTAAAGGCAAACATTCGCGTTGACTGCTAACTACGAGATAACTCGTAGATTGCGTCGTTCCTTTCTAGAGTGCCAACTACGAGTTAGCTCGTACTCACTAAACCTGCCATTTTTGTATAGCTACGAATAAAACCGTATTATATCAGTGCTAGTATCGATAAATGACTTCTAGGAAAAGAACAAATTTTTATGTCGGCTTACGTGGCCAATTTTCTGAAAATTGTCGTGGCAGTCAACGTGTTAAAGAAAATATGGACAAAATTTTTGATTTTCAGTTTTTCATTTGTGAAAGCATAATTAAAATAATTACTGACAATTTTTTATGACAATAAAGAAAATAAAAAAGAAGACAAACTTATTACGAATTTAATTCACTCAAGCAAAATCGAATTTCGGCGTCTTTTATGGAAAAAAAAAAATTTTAATTTTAAAATTAAAAACCAAAATACCATGGCACTCTAGTGGAAAAGGAAAACGTTTCTTTAGGGCGTTAGCTTTCTTTGTCCTGAATTTTTTTTTTTTTTTGTGAAATCCAATTCATAAATTTGAATTCATTTTCCATACCTTTTAACTCAATTTACATAAATTGTCAGCAATTTGAAATTACCTTTAATTTTCCATTTTCTATTTTCTATTTTCTTTTATTTTCTTATTTTAATTTTATTTTTTTATATAAGTGTGCTGTTTAGTCTACGCCATTAAAAAATTAGAAGCAAGGGGAAAAGCAGCTCAAAAGTATGGTTGTTAAGAGAAACAACGCCCTGATTTATAATAAAATTTTTATACCTTGAATTCAACATCCCCCCAATCCCCTGCACCACTCTGTCAATATTCATATCGAAAGTCTATGTAATAAAGGGTGATTTTTTAGCTATTATCTTTTTGGCAGCACTGGTTTAAACAGCTCACGCACGTTTCGTGTTTTGTTTCACTGTCAAACATCTTTAGTTTGGTCTATAATTTAAACATGAATCGTCTTACAAACAACGCTTGCAAATCATTGAATTTTATTATCAAAATGCGTGCTCTGTTAAGAAAGTTCATTATCGAAAAATTGTGTTCAGCGACGAAGCTCATTTTTGGCTCAATGAATACGTAAATAAGCAGAATTGTCGATTTTGGAGTGAAGATCAGCCAGAAGCATTGCAAAATCTACCAATGCATCCAGAAAAAGTCACAGTTTGGTGCGGTTTATGGGCTGGTGGCATTATTGGACCGTACTTCTTCAAAGATGCTGCGAATCGTAATGTAATTGTGAATGGTGAGCGCTACCGTGAGATCATATCCAACTTTTTATTGCCCAAAATGCAAGAGCTTGACTTGTAGGACATGTGGTTTCAACAAGATGGTGCCACAGGCCACACAGCACGCGTAACAATGGACTTATTGAGAGTCGAGTTCGGTGAACATTTTATTTCACGTTCGGGACCGGTCAATTGGCCACCTAGACCGTGCAATTTAACGCCTTTAGACTATTTTTTGTGGGGCTATGTTAAAGCTCATGTCTATACAGACAAGCCCGCTTCAATTGACGCATTGGAAGACAACATTGAAGCATTTATTCGTGAGATACCGGCCGAAATGTTGGAAAGAGTATGCCAAAATTGGACTAAGCGGATGGACCATCTGAGGCGCAGTCGCGGTCAACATTTGCATGAAATAATCTTCAAACATTAAATTATATGGACCGTACTATCGATTCAAATAAAGATTTCATGCATTTTTCTGAATTGTATGTGTTTTTTTTTTTAATTTTCCTATAGCTCTTAAAAAATCACCCCTTATTTATGAATCCTAAATAAATGAGACAAAACTGTTTGCGTTTCAAGTTTTTGTCTCTATGATACGTACATACATACATATGTATGTAAAAACCTTTTGGCAAAATCTTAAATAAAATTATTATATCGTGACACAACATACTGCTTAGCACATACACTTATCGTCTCTGCCTTCTACACACCTATAGCAATCACCTAGAGAGAATAGGTTGCTTACGCTGTTACAAGCAGTTGTAGCATTGGTGAAAGCATTAAGACTGCAGGACATTAATGCTAAAACATGATAATCTCATTACTTATACTCACTCACACCCATGCATATACACTAATACACACACATACACCCAGGTACACAAACACAATTTCATTGACACTGTCATTATTCGAAGGTTTGATGAAATCGAATACATGTTTGGCAACACTAGCATTACCACCTTCCCCTTGTTTTTATATCGTGATCTAAATATACTTTTTAGAAAAGAAAATTCTAAGAAAAGTAGTTTTCAGGAAACGCTAACATATACAGTAAACCCTCCTATAACGCGGTACTCTCAGAACGTGGTTTCCAAATAACGCGGGGCTGAAATTGCGACAGCCCTCCTATAACACGGTACTTTCAAAACGCGGTTTCCATATAACGCGGAGCCCTCCTATAACGCGGTACTCTTACTGCGCGGTTCCTGTTCGTTGAAGTCTTTTAATTAGTTTTTATATCATTTTTTTTATCAATCCTTATATGAACTCATGAATTCAATGAAAATAATTTATAATTTATCTTGACTTTTGTATTTCTTGCTCTCCATATAACGCGGTACGAATGATGGAATTTGTACTAATTCTCAGTTTCTTATAGCGCGGTTTCCATATAACGCGGTACGCACTCACCGCGTTATAGGAGGGTGGACTGTATACGCACTTTTCTTATTTTATTTTTTTTGGCATCTGAGAATTTTTAAGAAATGTTGAAATTTAGCGAATTATGTATTGTCGGCAACAGTTTTGAGTCGTTTCTCCTTTTCCCCTTGTCTTATCCATCTTGCAAGCATACATGTTCGCCTACCGCCTACAGCTGTTCTTTCGTCTGCAGTGGATTTTTTTTGAAATTGCTCGTCTAATGCCATACTTTTGATACTTCCGGGCTGACTGTTTAGAAAATAGTTTCAGAGTGCCTTCCAAACTTACTTTGAATTCGAATTAATCATGAGCTTAAATTGTTTTTAGCTTCTGCTACATTAGAACCTGGGATGCTTGAATTTGTAAGCAAGCTTTTAAACCACTTAACCGCACTTCATATGCGAATCGTTGTGAATCGTAATTAAATCTACTCATTGTAGAAAAGTATGATGACTGCTTACGACTATTTCTAGCTAAAGGTGGCATCATAGAATCGCGAAGTGCAAGAGGTTGCTTAGCCGTTATTTGCATTTAGAAAGGTCAGATGTGCTGGATGGGATTGTCAGGAACGAACTCGTCCTCTACTTACTTACTTAATTGGTTATTACAACCGTGTAGTCACGATTACAACCTAGCTTCTCTCAACACCCATGTTGTGTGTATTATTTTCATAAATGAGTGGCAGGCCTTACAGTTTAAAATCGACTTCGAACTTTAAACAGACTTTTGAGAAACTTTTCATAGGATTTTGCATTTACTTTCAGGGATCTTGCCCTAAGACTGCCAAGAATAAGTCACCAAAGGAAAATTTTCATATTTTCATATTTTTTACATAATAGGCCATTACAACCCTTCAGTCAGGATTACGGCCTAGCTTCTCAACACCATTCATGTTGTGTGCGTTAATTTTATACATGAGTGGCGGGACCTATAGTTGAACGTCGACTCCGAACGACAGATTTTTTGAGAAGCTTTTCATGGCAATTTTTACTCTCAGAGTTTTTGCCAGAAATCTGCTGAGAGGAAGTCGCCGAAGAAATATTTTCATATTTTCGTTTTGATGTCTGACCTGGGATTCGAACTCGGGCCTTTCGTCTAATAAGCCAACACACTACCTACTAGACCGCGGTGACTTCAGGGAATGTTTTTAAACAGACTAGTAATGTTAACATATCGGTTAGGTTAAATTGGCAGTCGCTTCAAAGAGCACATCTTTCTTAAATTCTATAAAGCAATACTATCTGTTCCGGCATGCGGCATTTCAAAAATTTTCTGGATATATGGATTCTGTCCCCATAATCTTTGGTTTGAGACGTTCTGTCAATATTTTGAGAGAGTCCAAAATTCTTCTTCTTGAGTTCCCAACTACTGCCCAATAATGACAGGAAATATTTTACGTTACATTACGTCGTTTGCGGAAGTCATTTTTAGGTATTCTCGGTCTCCGGGCGTCTGCACCAGAGATCAGCAATGAATCGTTTTTTTGCTACTCATAAGTGCTCATGCAATTTTGAGTATGAATGAGACAACAGTATTAAAATTCAACTACTCTGATTCATTCGTACTCATACTACAACATTGATTTATAAGTACAGGTTGCAATGAGTATGAGTACAACGTGAGACATCAAGCTCATAACATTCGAAATGTTTGATTCATACGCCTATTCATTCGAAATCATAAATTTTGAAAAATGATACGAATTATTCATCAAAATTTACAGTCTTCTGATTAGCTTTCATATCGACGAGTTTGCGAATAAATATGAGGTCTATAGTGGCCGCTTTATTGTCGGTCCTTGGCAGCTAATCTATATATTTATGGAACTTCCCTTTAATAACGATGAAAAGGCTCTGACGGTAGCATTAAGCTGTGCTTTTCTAAGTTGTGCAGTGAACAATACATTTCAACTGACTACGAATTTAATTTTCGTGCATGGATTAGTCCACTATCATATCATATTTCCTTAGATTGTGTACAATTATTTTTATGAGTAATATGATGACGAGAAAATTTTTTAAAGTTCTCCTGTAAATACTACTACTTGTTCAGGCAAGAAAAATATTTCCATTGAAAACAGCAAAAACCTATTATTGAGGGAAATAAAAAAAATAAAAAATAACAACAAATCTAATAATGAAATGAATATAATCCTTCCTCCTATCTATATATACTCATATGCTAAACCCTTACAAATGCAATTAATAGAAGGCAATTGTATAAATAAATTTCTTATTTCTAATCAACATAAATGCACAGAACTTCACACACACACAAACACGCTCATACAATACTCACTATTCAAACAATCGAAATCTAAATCAGAATTGTCGAATGGCAAACAAGCATTTCTTGGAAATACAAGAGGCAAGAATCTGTTGCACATACTATTACAACAATATATCATTCAACATCATATATAAACAAATCAAAATATATATACGAGTATACATACATATATGTAAGTGGTGTGCTGTATGTATTCTTCATATGTGTGTACATTCATACATATGAATGTTTGGATGGATCACTTGAAAAGCATACACGCATTACAATGACTGTGTTGAATTACCATAATAATCTTGAGAGAACATTTCAAAAATGCAAATTTCTTTGCAATATACATATACTGAGTTGGTTGGCGCTCCTTCGGATACTATACGCTGCAAGGATGGCAGTGAAAGAGAAACAAGTGCCCTACTGAGTTTGAAACTGCTGCGCTAGTGTACAAGCGTAACTAAATTAATCCTTGGCAAAGGATAATAAGGATGAAATAACGGGTGATTTTTTAAGAGCTATAATAAAATTAAAAAAAAAAACAAATAAAATTCAGAAAAATGCATGAAATCTTTATTTGAATCGATAGTACGGTCCATATAATTTAATGTTTGAAGATTATTTCATGCAAATGTTGACCGCGACTGCGCCTCAAATGGTCCATCCGCTTAGTCCAATTTTGGCATACACTTTCCAACATTTCGGCCGGTATCTAACGAATAAATGATTCAATGTTGTCTTACAATGCGTCAATTGAAGCGGGCTTGTCTGTATAGACATGAGCTTTAACATAGCCCCACAAAAAATAGTCTAAAAGCGTTAAATCGCACGATCTAGGCGGCCAATTGACCGGCTCCGAACGTGAAATAAAATGTTCACCGAACTTGCCTCTCAATAAGTCCATTGTTACGCGTGCTGTGTGGCATGTGGCACCGTCTTGTTGAAACCACATGTCATGCAAGTCAAGCTCTTGCATTTTGGGCAAAAAAAAGTTGGATATCATCTCACGGTAGCGCTCACCATTCACAGTTACGTTACTATTCGCAGCATCTTTGAAGAAGTACGGCCCAATGATGCCACCAGCCCATAAACCGCACCAAACTGTGACTTTTTCTGGATGCATTGGTAGCTTTTGCAATGCTTCTGGCTGATCTTCACTCCAAAATCGACAATTCTGCTTATTTACGTATCCATTGAGCCAAAAATGAGCTTCGTCGCTGAACACAATTTTTCGATAAAGAAGTGGATCTTCGGCCAACATTCCAAGAGCCCATTCACCAAAAATTCTTCGTTGCGGTAGATCGTTCGGCTTCAATTCTTGCACCAGCTGTAGTTTGATAGGCTTCACACCTAAATCCTTCCGCAAAATTTTCCACGTTGTTGAGTAACAGAGGCCCAATTGCTGCGAACGATAATTGATGGTCATCATTAACACTGGCCGATACAGCTGCGATATTTTCTTCAGTTCGCACTCTACGTAAGCGTGTTGGTGGTTTAATGTCCAACAATGTAAATTTGGTGCGAAATTTAGTCACAATGGCCTGAATAGCCGCTTCAGTGGGTCGATTAAACTGACCATAAAATGGAAGAAGCGCGCGATGAACTTTCTTAACAGAGCACGCATTTTGATAATAAAATTCAATGATTTGCAAACGTTGTTCGTTTGTAAGACGATTCATGGTTAAATTATAGACCAAACTGAAGACGTTTGACAGTGAAACAAAACATGAAACGTGCGTGAGTTGTTTAAACCAGTGTTGCCAAAAAGATAATAGCTAAAAAATCACCCGTTATAATAGTCTAATACTTTCAAGTTTTTTAATGGGCAAGTATAAGCGCTGCACTCCTGAAATAAGGAGATCTATTTTCGAACTGCGTAAAGCTGGAAAGTCATTTAGAGAAATATCAGAGCAGCTTCAGTGTTCAAAAAGAAATGGGTTTTAACGCTCTGAATCATATTTAAAAATATGACACCATATCGAACGTTCCATGACAGAAAAGGTCCAGGAAAACATCAGAATATACCGACTGCATTATTAGGCGGATCTCCAAAGCCGGATCCAAAAAGTCGTCTGCGGACATTCAGCGTCAAATTTGCAACAGATTTAATATCTCCGTATCCAAGAGGACCATTTCACGTCGTTTGGTTGAAGTCGGGCTAAATGGCAGAGTAGCACGCATGAGACCACTTCTGAACAAAATTCAGAGAAAACGTCGCGTTGAATTTGCTAAGTCCCATTTGAATTGGACAGCCAATCAATGGAAATATGTGCTTTGGAGCGACGAAACTAAGATAAATCTGAACCTTGGTCCAGATGGTCGAAGATTTGTTAGAGGGGGTCCATAAAGAAGTGAATCTTCGGAGCACGCATTTTGATAATAAAATTCAATGATTTGCAAACGTCGTTCGTTTGTAAGACGATTCATGGTTAAATTATAGACCAAACTGAAGATGTTTGACAGTGAAACAAAACAAGAAACGTGCGTGAGCTGTTGAAACCAGTGTTGCCAAAAAGATAATTGCTAAAAAATCACCCTTACAATCAAAATAAATATTGACGGATCTATCAATCCATCAATCAATCCATTAATCATTCAATCCCCTAATGTGAATTCTGTTAAGGAAATTAAGATCAGCTCTAGACAAGCTTGTTAGCTTGTCATCAATCGTTAATCTTTCTATACCCACAGGATCCGGCATTCAGACGGCAATTTGCTCGTATAAAAAGTATTCGCTGTTTTTTCTCGGTAAATTAACAATTAACTCAATTGTCTTTTAGAACCCAAGCTGTGGTCTACTACGTAGTGTGTTGGCTTATTAGACGAAAGGCCATGGTTCAAATTCCAGGCCAGAAATATCCAGCAAAATTAAATATGAAAATATATTTCTTACGGCGACTTTCGCTCAGCAGACTTCTGGCAAAAATTCTGAGAGTAAATAAAATTGTCATGAAAACTTTCTCAAGAAATAAAGTAACAACCTGCCAGCTTTTCTTTTCTATCCCTTTTATGATGGTCATGGATGTAAAGTCAATATGATTGTGTACACCTTTGGGTCTTTGCCTACATGCCAGCATGTGTATTAAATTTTTATCTTTACATTGTCTATCATATTATACTTTTATTATTAAGAGAGTGAGAAAGAGAGAGAGAGAGAGTGAAATGTTGTGTATTGAATCAGTAATAAAATCCTTTTTCGTAAAGTTTATGACTGACAGAGTAAAAAAAATGTTTTTGATGTAAACGGTATGTTTGTAGATGTGTTTTGATAGCTACAAGCACGCCCATAAAATCACGACTCACTTCCTTCATATTTATGCGGCTATTAAGATAACAAATATGTCTCTCAGTGGCATTTACAAAATATTTCATCTAAGAATTCTTTAAAAAATACCCATGACTTTGGAAATATTTAAAGAAATATTCACGACTAGATATTCACAAAAATAAAATTAAATTTTATAGAGCGTGTATCAATAATAACGAAACAATAAAATTTTAGCTTTTCAGGCGTGTTTTCTTCTGCACTGTATGTGTATGAAGATGTTAGATGTTCTAAAAGTGAGAGGAGGGCGTCCTTTATTAAGTTCACTGGAATACAATTCCTTTGAGATGGAAGTTTCTTGTTTGTCTGTTTGTTTGTTTAGGAAATCTCAAAACAATAATTACCATGCCTTACAATATTCACTACATACATATGAGAATACCTAATACATATACGAACATGCTTAATCATGATAACATAATAATACATGCCAAAATAAATAGTCCCACAAGCCAAAGCACAATAATTCAAAATAAATTTGAAAATAGAGGGGAAAAATGGCAGCATAAAATATGAAAACATCGATGAATGAAGAAGGTTAGATTGAAAGCTAAGTTGCTTCTTGAAAATGGTGGCTTTGTTCACACTTTTATAAGTGAATTGAAGGCTTATTAGACAGGTCAGACATCTCCAACAGAACAGTGGCTTCCTTTCAACAGATTTCTGGCAAAATTGCCATTAAAAGTTTCCCAAAAAATCTGTCATTCGGAGTCGACTTTAAACCGTAGGTCCCGCCATTCATTAATACACATAAAATAAAAGGCGTGTGAAGCTAGATCATAATCTTGATTGAAGGATTGTAATGACCGTTTATGTGTGTATGTATGTACTTTTTTACAAAAGTACCATTTGATGCGAAAAGGTACTATTTCAGTTATAGTTCAGTACCATTTTAAAATTCCAATTTTGCAACACTGGTCACCATACACAACATAAGTGGCGTTAAATGCTAGGTCGTAATCCTCACTGAAGGGTTGTAATGACCAAACTATGTATGTCTGTATATGTATTGTAAGTGACTTTTATAGTGTCTTGTCGTAGATAGCACTAGGGCTACTCCTACGAAGGAACTTAAAGGCCACAGTTATGCCAAAAATCTTTGCGTTAGGAGGGAATATTACTGTAAAGTATAGCACACTGCCTACTGATTTTTTCTTTCTTTTTCACCAAAGGAAAATTTCTATCGCATGTAGGGTGAACTAAAGTATGGCATGGTGTCCATACCAGTAAACCTCTTTCACTTGCTTGATTTTATTTTTTTAATATCTTGCTTTGTACTCTTTACTTAGTAAATATTCTTGCAAAAACAGAAAAACACCGAATGTTCGTTCTAGAAATAGAACAAGAAAAACAAACAACAACAAAACTACTTAGGAAAGCTTTGGTAGCTAGAAAAGAAAAGAAAAACAATAACAAATCAACAGTTGGATGCTAGATTGAAAATAAATCAAGAGTTTATAGAAAGAAAGATGAAGTTGCCAGTGAGTAGTAGAGAAAAACTAGTCGTATATACATGCTGTTGTGACTATACAATAGGCCAATTCACACGACTTTGTATCGTGTATGTTGTATTGAGTACACTTGGTTGTTTGTGAACGCTCAATGCTATGTTGTATTGTGTATTTCGTATTCCAAATGTCTTCTTCTTATTCTTCTTCATAATTTTTGGCATTCAAACAATTTGATAGCACAAAACCACCACAACTTTTTAAAAACATATGAAAACATATACAAACACATTTTTTTCATTCACACAATTTGATAGCACGAAACCAATACAACTTTTAAGAATACATATAAAAAAATGTGTATAAGTGTATCGGATTTTTATATGAAAACTATCTAAAACTCGGTGTGCTTCGCTACTCCTATCGTTGTTTCGACGTTTGTATTTGTATCGGTATGAAAATTATCAACAACAAGCATACACTGTTGTATATTCGTCCAACAATATGTACACTCTAATACAACGATACAACGGGTTGTGTGAATTGACCAAATATAATGTTTGATTTAAGTATGACTAAATTTTTTTTGTATGACCTCCTCAAGACAATGTCGAGATAAATTATTATTAGAAATATCAACTTTTGAACCTAATTAATCACAATGTGTCGACGGTATAAACTTTGTTTATTACCATTTGACAGGACACAATTTATATTTATGTTCTCTCATCTCTTTTCATTCATATTTTTTACCTTCTTTCGTATACAGCTACTTAATAGTTTGTATTGGTAATTAAGTTAATTAATGAAAATAAAAATACATACTATGTTGCCATAGTACATATAAATAAAAAACAAAAAGAATATAAAAAATGTCACTATAATTATAAACAATCTTTTTATCATGTTGCCATAGAGTCTCTGAAAAATGCCATCAAATTGCAAAAAAAAATAAATTATTTTTAAAATTGCTGTCCGGGCATCCATTTAAGAAAAGAAGAAAAAACTAGGCACAAGCATATATAGCAAAATATTATTTTACGCAGAGAACATATTCAACGATCCTTGATACACTTAAAAAAAATATTTTGAAAAGACCAAAATATCGAAACTACTGATGGTAAAAAAGGGAAAGTGAAAATTTTGGGCTGAACATTCCTCCTCTCAGGCTTCAGAGTATGGGCTACAGATTATAAGATACTGAAAATTTGATCAACAGTGTTGTATACAGTTAAAATTGATCGGATGCGTACACTTAGGGTTTAAAGAGCTTAAATAAAAACTTAAGCAATCCAGTTTCGAAAAAGAGATCAGCAATGAGCATATTCAAAAAGATCCGAATCATACTCAAAATTTCTGATACTTATATGCATTCATACTTATTTTAATATCATACTCATACTACTCATATTCAAAGTTTAAAATACACATCGTACTCATACTTAACAATAAGCATGATGTTGTTGATTTCGACTCTCCATGACTCAACATTTACAAGAATCACAAAATAAGTATGATTCGCGTATGAACACTACAATACTCACTAGAAGGTTGTGTATTTGCTTTGCTTGTTGTCTTTATCTTTTTTCTTTTTTGTAAATGCAACAACAACTAAGACTGTAAATTTTGATGAATAATTCGAATCACTCGAATGATTTATGAGTATTATAAGTATTCTTCAAAAATTATGAATCTGAATGAGTAGGCATATGAATCAAACATATTTCGAATGTTATAAGTTTGATGACAATGTTGAACTCATACTCTTTGCAACCTGTACTTATAAATCAACGCTGTAGTGTGTATGAATGAATCAGAGTAGTTGAATTTCAATGCTGTACTGACTCACTCATACTCAAAATTTCATGAGTATTTATGAGTAGCGAAAAAACGATTGCTGATCTCTGGTCTCGAATCCGGAAAATGATTTTCGAATTCTATACAAAATTCAAACCCCAGATCAGTCATCTCCAATAAAACGAAATATGAAAAAATAGGCGACTTCCTCTCAGCTGATTTCTGGCAAAAACTCTGGAGTAAAATAAAATTGCGGTGAAAAGTATCTCAAAGTCTTTCGTTCGGAATCGACTTTAAACTGGAGGTCCCACCACTCATGTATAAAATTAACATACGCAACATAAGAGGTGTGGGAAGCTAGGTCGTAATCCTGACTGAAGGGCCAAATTATGTTATGTATGTATGTATTTAGAAACTGACGTGAGAACAACTGTGCGCAAGTTTATTCCTACATAAACCGTTAGGTATTTCATGTGCTACAGTTATAAAATGCGAAAAACATCGTTACAAGGGAAAATATGATCGGGGTGTTGTTATATGCAAGCACTGTTACAGATTTTAAATTCGTTTATTTCCAAAGTATAACACGCCAACTGATTGAGTCTCAAATGGGGATGTCCTAAGCATGATGTATCATGTTGAATCTTGGTCCTATAATGAGGAACAATAAATAAAAATCATTCCACATAATTCTTAATGGAACTATACTAGAGGTAGATGAGAAAGAACCTGACTTTAAAACAAACGAGGGTTTTTATGCGCTACTTCTAATGACAACAATTCAGTTGGCTTAAATGCCAAATATTTTAACCATAAAATTATCATTTTTATGTGAAATTAATGGCTCATCATTTTACGATACGTATTCGTTAAATTTTTATATTTGGCTCATAAAAAAACAGGTTCAAACTCTAGTCATTCGAAATTTCTTCTTTTACTATTCTGCTGTTTTTTTCCATTCTCCATCCGCTTGCCATAAAATAGTGCTTTTTAATGCCACAAGAAGGTGCTTTTTAAAACTTGCTACATATTGTTGTTGTAGTTTCGTTTTTAATATGCAAGCAAAAACAACGAATATCCAAACCAAGCAAATACTTACAGGTAAAGGTGGAGCGGAGAAATTTTAAGTTATGACTGCAAGAACAACAATATTTTGAAGGACATTTCAAAAATAATTTCTTTAACTTCTTCTTGTTTTTACATGACTAAAGCATAATATATTAAAGAAGAGAGAGATAAACAGAACAGATAATCCTTTTTGCAAAAATTTTAAGGTAGAAAATGTTTAAAACAGATGAAATTATGAAAATTTTCCATTTCAAATAACTTTTTTTTGGGGACGGCAGTTTAAGGAAGATTTATGTGTGGTTAGGTTTTGGAGTCAAGGATTTCTTTCATTTCCAGATTTCCGGAATTTTGAATATGCTTTGGGACAAGAGGAGTGTACTATCAAGTGGTTGATATTGTTCAATTTTATAGAAGGTCTTAACGTTGGAAATACTTTCCTTCTGTTACTTACTTACTTAATTGACTATTACAGTCCTTTAGTCAAGATTACCACCTAGTTCCGTACACCACCCATGTTGTGTGTGTTAGTTTTGTCCATGAGTGGCGAGCGAGAAATTTTTGGTAAACGTTTCTTGGCAATTATATTTACTCACAGATATTTTGTTTTCATATTTCGCTTGGTTCGTGAAGTCTAAGCGGGGTTTTAAACCATGGGTTTGTGTCCAAACTACCTACTAGATTATGGCGACTTCAAACAAACTGTTTGTCGTCTTTAATCAGATCTACATAGAAAGGACATAAAGTAGTATTACCCAGTCCTTAAAGTTTATAAAAGAAATAAGAACAGCAGGCAAAACGAAATCAAAGTTTGAATCGGTTTCCATTGCGGAAAGAGCTGAGATACAATACCTCTGAATGTTAGTGTTTTTATGATGGATTTCTTCACCAATAAATCAGGATTGATAGCTGCTTGTTTCAAATGAAGTAACCAAAGTCTAGTAGATAGTGTGTTGGCTTATTAGACATAGGACCTTGGTTCAAACCCCAGACATCTTCAACAAAACGAAATCAAAAAAAATATTTCTTCGGTGACTTCCTTTCAGCAGATTTCTAGCAAAGACTCTGAGAGTAAATAAAAATTGCCATGAAAAAGTTTCTGAAAAAATCTGAAACTCTGTTCTGTCCTGCACTCTAATATATTATAGCGAGGCATAAAACACGACATGATTGACAATCATGACATTTGATTGACAATCATCACACATGATTGATAATCTTGACACATGATTGATAATCTTGAAACATGATTGACAATCATGACACATGATTGAAATCTTTACACATGATTGGCAATCATGCCGTGTGGGCACAAACAGACAGTTTTCAGATAATTCAGATTCTTCTACTATGTTTGGGTTACTTCACGTTGTTTCACTAACAAACGCTTGACTTTCAATGTCGGTTTCAATGTCTACAAACCTAAAATCTTTACAAAATGACCTTTAAAAACCAATTTTTTTGCCTGCCACATACTAATTTTTAAGTGCCTTAGAAATAAACACTGCTTTGAATCTCTTTCAGCTATTCATGCGCATGAATTTTTTTTTATAATTTCGCCCTTTGTTTTTAATTCAATGCAAATTAATGCATAAAAAATTGAAACCTTAAGTAGCAATTGACATGCAGTCATCAGACACAAACTATTGAGAGAGAGAAATAAAAGTTTTATAAAAAGAACAGAAAAAAAATTTTTTTTTTATAAAAAATTACATTTGCAAAGTCTTATTTTATTACGTTTTTTTTTGTTTGTTTGTTTAACTGAAGCAATTGAAATTTTATTATGAAATATTTAACAGAATTAAAGTCATATAGCTTTGCAAGAAACTACAGGGTAATGATTCAGTCATAAATGATATAAATAGCAAATGATATGAATAGCAAATGGTATAAATAGCAAATGCAACGAATAGCAAATGTGTCCTATCTGTCTAGATCTGACTGAAGATGACAAACAGTTTGTTTGAAATCGTCATAGTCTCATACTCTGAGAGTAAATAAAAATTGCCTTGAAAAGTTTCTCAAAAATATGTCGTTTGAAGTCGACTCTAAACTGTAGGTCTCGCCATTCATGGAAAAAATTAACAAACATTAACAACAAATCGTATGAAAAGCAAACGATATAAATAGCAAATGATATAAATAGCAAATGATATGAATAGCAAATGATATAAATAGTAAATGTGTCCTATCTGTCTAGATCTGACTATAGATGAGAAACCGTTTGTTTGAAGTCACCATAGTCTAGTAAGTAGTATGTTTATTGGACGCGAAAGTGTGGTTCAAACCCACATCCAGACAAAGTGAAATATGAAACAAATTGCCTTGAAAAAATTCTCAAAACTCTGTTGCTTTAAATACATCAGTGAGACTAATAAAAGAATGGAACACAGAGTATATAGCCATGACAAAATATAACACATTGTTGACTTTGATGTCCTACTTAATTATATGATATCTGAACCAGCTTTCATCTCTGATTTTATAAGAAAAGCGCCGGAAAGAGCTCATTATAACAATAGTATACAGAGAATAAACTCGTCGACAAACTACGTCAAGGTACTCATTCTGGCTACCTTATAAGTCTACATAATAGAGAAATCATTCTCCAAGTATCAAGTCGAGATGCTAATTCTGTGCAACCTTATACGGATAATGAATTCTAAGTGCCTTGGCATATAATTACAACTGAGGTGTTGTTAATATTGAGCTCATAAGATAGCAAAATTCAGTCTAGTATACACAGAAATCGAGTCCATACGCACTATCTTATGCTTGCTAGGTTAGGTCAGAAGTGATTCATTCATTTGAAATTTTCTCGTTCCAGTCTGTAAAGAGCCGAAGATCGTGATAAGCGACAACAATTTCGGAATATGGACGACCAAAAGTTAAAAACGGCGTAGTCTAGTAGGTAGTGTGTCCGCTTATTAGACGTAAAGCCCGGGTTCGAGCCCCAGGCCAGACATCAAAACAAAATATGAAAAAAAAAATATTTCTTCAGCGACTTCCTCTCAGCAGATTTCTGACAAAAACTCTGAGAGTAAATAAACCTGCCATGAAAAAGTTGCTCAAAATCTGTCGTTCTGAGTCGACGTTAAACTGTAGGTCCCGCCACTAAAGTATAAAATTAAGGCATACAACATTAGTGGTGTGAGAAGCTAGGCCGTAATCCTAACTGAAGGGTTGTAATGGCTAATTATGTATGTATTTATGTATGTACGTATGTATAAGTTAAAAACAGAATGAGAAATCTGCTGAGAGGAAGGCGCCTATTTTTTCATATTTAGTTTTATTTGAGATGTCTGATCCACGGTTTGAATCGTGGCCTTACGTCTAATAAGCCAACATATTACCTACTAGACTACGACGACTTTAAAATGTATGGCATACGCCAAATAGAGTCTGATCTCGTGCGATGTTTTGTATTGAGCAAGTCCCTCCAAAATATTTTTGATAAACTTTCTTAATCCAACTTGTTGGCCTCTAACGTAAGCCGAACGATTAAATTTGAGAGAAAATAAAAATGCTATGATAAGTTCTTAAGAATCTGTCATTGGGAGTCGACTTTAAACTGTAGGTCTCGCCACTCATGTACAAAATTAACGCACACAACATGAGTGGTGTTGAGAAGCTAGGCCGTAATCTTGACTAAAGGCTTGTAAAGGCCAATTAAATATGCTTCTACTTAATGAAATTTTTTTTTCAAAGAATTGAAAGCCCCTGTCTTTACGTGTAAATACATTGTATTTCTTTTCAATTTCTTTTGCACTCTTGCGCTGATATAAAAAATTTTTTATTTTTCCACTTTGCAAACCCTGGCAAATTATTTCATTTCAAAAAAAGCATTTGAACTTCAATAAGGTACCAAAACAGCACAGTTTATCCTTTCTTCAACCTTTTGAGTACACATAGTTTCTGCTCTACATTATGGCTTTAGTCTCAGAACACATTTTAAGTAAATTGTTACTGACAGTATCAGTATAATATGCCATAAGAGCTGTCATGCTGTTCTATAACCCACAAACGGCAACATTAACAGGCTGTTAAAAAGAGGGAATAATAGAGGGATAGAGAGAGAGATGGTACTTTTCAATGGCTACAATTTAAAAGTCAAATTCACAAAAAATCATTGAAAATGAAAAGAATAGAAAGCAAATAGAAAAATGGACAGAGAAAAAGAATCTTTTTTTTTCACACAGTTTTGGGTCAATCAGTATGACAGCAACAGCTGTCAACACAGGATACGAATGAGACCCATCAACAGTCATAGATTATTAAAAGAGAGAGATTTAAAAATACAATGAAACCAACAACAATAAACATACGAAACAAACAAATTGTATTGAAGTGAAGTGTTCATACACGAATGAATTGAATGGAATTGAATTTTAAAGATAATCTTCGAGTGAAAAAAAAAAATAGAAAACCTTTTTGAGGTTTAAGCTGAAAGCAATGAAAAAACATTTTTTTATTTTTCCATAACAAAAGATTTTCAATCCCAAAAAACAAATAAAAAAATGCGAAAATGCTTTTAAAACTGAAAATCAATAAATTTGACTTGTAAATCCCTAGGAACATTAGGGTTACTGTTCTAGTTCCATAGAAAACATTCAAAAATTCAAGATAATCATGCCCAAAAACCGTTGCAGGACGGACATCTATTATTGCTTACAATTTACAATTTAGAAAAACGTTTTCATTTGAGTGCGTGCTATTCCCTTATTTGGCCACAAGTACGTAAATATTTAATGGAATACAATCGAAAATACAATTGAAACTAGAATACATATTTAAATATTTAAACATTTTAATGGCATGACATTCCAGTGGAATGTTAACAAGAGAGTGTATCGCAAACATGTCATATCTTTACGCAATTCTATGAATTTTTCATTATATTCACTAAGCACTCTTGTAGTTCCGCTAAAGGAATTCATTGAAAAATTCAGTACTTTGGTACTTTTTTCAGTACTTATCCATTTAAAAAAATACCCTAGTACTTTTTTGTATTATTAAATATTTTATGTCTTAGGCTTTTCAACTATTAATGCATTAGAGGCGTATTGCTAAAGGTATAATTAGTCTTTAGCTCCGATTAGCCAAACGTTCACGGAACATATCTTCGCTTTTAGAAAATACGGAAAGCAAAGAGAACGCTTGCCCAAACGTAATGTAATTTCGGTAAGCATTTGTATTGCTCTTCATATGCTACAAACGAATGTTAACGTTTGAATAAATGGGACTTTTACGTTTTGTTACGTTCCGAATCAGCAGTCTTTGTTTTACATGTGAGGAACACGTAAAGGGTCCGCCAAATAATTTTTTTTTTTCTGGAAATGCTTTAAAAAAAAAACTACTGAAGATTTTCTCAAATTTCTTTTTTTATTTGAAAGTACAATCCTTCCGGTTAATAATGGAAAATAATTTCATTCAAATGGCTGCCTCGGCTGGCCATATCAGTAGCCTACACGCGTAAAAATCATCTTTTCAGATGAAGCTCATTTTGGTCTTGGCGGGTATGTAAACAAGCAAAATTGTCGCATTTAGGGCACAGAAAACGCGCACGCATACATTGAAAAGCCGACGCACCCAAAACGAGTCAGAGTTTGGTGCGGATTTTGGTCTAGAGGCATAATTTAGCCATTTTTCTTCGCAAATGAGCAAGGAGTGGCCGTTACAGTCAATGGCGATCGTTATCGGGCCATGTTGAACGAATTTTTGTTCACAAAAATTGAAGAGGAGGATATTGGCAACATTTGGTTTCAACAGGACGGCGCTACGTGCCACACAGCCGAAGCTAGACTTGATGTTTTGCGCCCTGTTTTTGAAGATTGCATTATCAGCCGCAGAGCTGATGTCATTTGGCCACCTCGGAGCTGTGATTTGACACCGTTGGACTATTATTTGTGGGCTGCCGTCAAAGATAAGTGTTACGCCGACAAGCCAGAGACAATTGACGCTTTAAAGGACAATATTCGTGAAGCCATTGGTGAAATACAGCTGCACACAATCGATAATGTGCTCAAAAAGTGGACCGATCGTGTAGGCTACTGCATGGCCAGAGGAGGCAGCCATTTGAATGAAATTATTTTCCATTATTAACCGGAAGGATTGTACTTTCAAATAAAAAAAGAAATTTGAGAAAATATTCAGTTGTTTTTTTTTTTAAAGCATTTAAAAAAAAAGTTATTTGGCGGACCCTTTATAAGTCGTTAGTTTTTTTTTTTTGTTCAGTTTCGTACTAAGTAGAGTTCTGGCTTACTAGGCGTGAGCCCACGGTTCAAACTCCAGGTCAGATATTTTCAATAAAACTAAAAATTAAGAAAACATTCCTTCGGCAACCTTATTCAGTCAAAAACCGTGAGAGTAAAATAAAATTGCCATGAAGAGCTTCTCAAAAAATCTGTCGTTCGGAGTCGACTTTAAACTGTATGTCCTGCCACTCATATATAAAATTAATAAACACAACATAATTGGTGTGAGAAACTCGCTCCATAATCCTGACTGAAGGGTTGTAATGATCAATTTTGCATGTATTTATGTACTATTTATGTACATATGTTTGGTGGCAAATGTTATTATTGGATACCAAGTGAGAAAATGTTAGGATGCCAGAAACACAAGAAATCAAATGCTATCCATAATAACTTTTAAAATGCTATTAAAAGTGTTTAAATACTTTGCATAAGTTTTACTGCGCTCTCAAGTGCTAATAAGTATATGAAGCGTGAAAAAAAATAAATTAATTAATTGACCAAATAATCATAACAATTAAACTCTAAAAAATTTCAATACGTATGTAATTCACACATTTTATAAAAGAAAAAATAAATGAATTTATTTTTTGGATTTTTTTTTTTTATAATTTTTAGAAATTAAACACATCATATCACACAGCTAAAACTCAGTATTTATTTGGGGCACCACCATCATAAGTGTTACTTATTATTGTGCAATTGAAAATATGAAAATTAAATTAATGAATGCAAATTTTATAAATAAATACAATTTATTCTTCTACTTTTTTAATGTTGTTGTTGTAGCAATTTAATTGAAAAACCAACAAATTTCATTGAAAAAATTAAAAAGCAAAAATGAACGAAAAAATGTTTGATTTTCGAATTTTTGAAATTTAATTTTCCATGTCTTCTATTATTTGGATTTTTATTGTATTGCTTTAACAGTCTATTGTGTCTTTGTGTAAATAAATGATGGCAACTGAATTAAAAAGAGTAAAATAAACTGTTTAGCAAAAACCACCAAAACCGCTAAAACCACTGCAAAAAACATTCCAGAAAACATATCGCCAAACAGAGAGAGAATCATCTTGAAATTGATGAGTGAAATGTATTGAATGAATGTGGTATGGCATGGCTTACCACATGCCAATCGCATTCCATTGAAAACAAAATGTTGAAATTTCATAGCATAACACTTGATACCCCTACAGTGAAATCTAGAGAATGTTAAGCTACAGCAGAATAGTAAAGGCTTATGTAGCTATTCCTGTAAAACTTTACTGAAAACGGGCACTAGAGTTTCGTACTCATAGCTTCTGCCTGTTGTAAGCTACGCTCTACAGCGTATTGCTGCTACAAATAAAGGGCTATCCATTTCGTGGTTTCAAGAGTATTGGACTGGAATTCGACATCTGTCAAACTAAGTTGTGAAACCAATTTTTTTCTTTTCAGTTGAAAGTCTGACATTGACGAAAATGGATCGCTTAACTATCACACAACGCATAAAAATTATCAAAACCTACTACAAAAATGGTGATTCTGCCACAGCCATGTATCGTGCTTTAAGAGGAGATTATGGTTTACATAATCGTCCAACTACGCAAGCAATTGGCAAAATTATGAAGAAATTTGAAGAGACTGGAGTGGTTACAAATATTGAAAGGCCTGTGCATCATAGTTTCGCTCGTTCCGCTGAAGATATCGCTATTGTAAGTGAAAGTGTTGCCGAAGACCCGAATGTTTCGATTCCTCGTCGTTCTCAGGAATTACGACTGTCTTACGGCACATTATGGCGTATTTTGCATTTAGATCTACACCTACATCCATATAAAGTCCAGCTCACGCAACAACTGAAGTCAGCTGACCATTCACAACGACGTAGATTCGTGAAATGGGTGCTTGAATAACAGGCGGTGGACGGTAATTTTTGAACAAAATTTTCTTCAGCGATGAAGCACATTTCACACTCGGTGGGTATGTTAATAAACAAAATTGTCGTATTTGGGGTTCTGAGAATCCTCAAGTAAATGAAGAGAGGCCATTACATCCAGAAAAAGTCACTCTTTGGTGTGCTCTTTGGTCCGAAGGTGTGATTGGACCTTACTTCTTCGAAAACGACGATGGAACGACTGCCACCCTCAATTCGGAGAGTTATAGTCATGTGATAACTGATTTTTTTGCCTGCTATTGAAGAATACGACTTGGAGGAGAATATGTGGTTTCAACAAGACGGTGCCACATGCCACACAACTCGAGCGAATATGGCTTTAATGCAAGAAACATTTCCTGGCCGCGTAATTTCTCGTCGTGGCGATATCAACTGGCCACCAAGATCATGCGAGTTGACACCAGTAGACTTTTTTTATGGGGCTACGCGAAAGACCGCGTTTATGCAGATAAACCTTCAACTCTTGAGCATTTAAAAACGTTCAAACCTTACAATAAAAAAGAAATATCATGAAAAAAATATTTTATATGTGTTTTATTAACGTTTACTTTTGAAACCACGAAATGGATAACCCGATACAATTCTACAGCTCTAGTCCTATCGTGGTTTTCATCTTTCTTCATGGGTCTGTTTCCGCTTTAGCCCTTCAAACAAGAGATGCAAATGTAATGATCGATCTTATGATCATGGTGTCCATTCGTTGGATTCTCGTAGATTTTAAACCTCCTGTCTTGTTGAAAAGAATACGACAGGCATAAATGCAAACCGCCAGTACCGCTCCAAAGTTGAAATGGAAAGTATAGTGCTTTAGCTAAGACACTTTCCAGATATTTAATAAAAAGAAATATGGTTACCTTGGAATTGGGATTCAAATATAATTTGTCAGCATATTATCAGTCAGTCAGTGCCGGGTACTTACTACCGGACACCACTGAAACAACTTCAGCCTGCCGTCTTGCTTTCAAATTTAAACCATAGAGCTTCAAGAGATGGTTGTCTGTGACCAAAGGCAATTAAAGAGGAGGAGATATTACTCTGAGTCGCCGTAGTTTAGACGTAAAGCCCGGATTCGAGCCCCAGGCCAGTCATCAAAACGAAATATGAAAAAAATATTTCTTCGACTACTACTTCCTCTCAGCAGATTTCTGGCAAAAACTCTGAGAGTAAATAAATCTGCCATGAAAAAGTTTCTCAAAAATCTATCGTTCGGAGTCGACGTTAAACTGTAGTTCCCGCTACTCAAGTATAAAATTAAGGCACACAACAGGAGTGGTGTGAGAAGCTAGGCCGTTATCCTCACTGAAGGGTTGTAATGGCCAATTATGTATGTACGTATGTATGTATATTACCCTAAAGTAAATTTTATTATCAAAATGGGCTCTTGGAAAGTTGGCCGAAGATCCACTTCTTTATCGAAAAATTGTGTTCAGCGACGAAGCTCATTTTTGGCTCAATGGATACGTAAATAAGCAGAATTGTCGATTTTGGAGTGAAGATCAGCCAGAAGCATTGCAAAAGCTACCAATGCATCCAGAAAAAATCACAGTTTGGTGCGGTTTATGGGCTGGTGGCATCATTGGACCGTACTTCTTCAAAGATGCTGCGAATCGTAACGTAACTGTGAATGGTGAGCGCTACCGTGACATGATATCCAACTTTGTTTGCCCAAAATGCAAGAGCTTGACTTGCATGACATGTGGTTTCAACAAGACGGTGCCACATGCCACACAGCACGCGTAACAATGGACTTATTGAGAGACAAGTTCGGTGAACATTTTATTTCATGTTCGGGACCGGTCAATTGGCCGCCAAGATCGGCGATTTAACGCCTTTAGACTATTTTTTGTGGGGCTATGTTAAGGCTCATGTCTATACCGACAAGCCCGCTTCAATTGACGCATTGGAAGACAACATTGAAGCATTTATTCGTGAGATACCGGCCGAAATGTTGGAAAGAGTATACCAAAATTGGACTAAGTGGATGGACCATTTGAGGCGCAGTCGCGGTCAACATTTGCATGAAATAATCTTCAAACATTAAATTATATGGACCGTACTATCGATTCAAATAAAGATTTTTTTTTTTTTTAATTTTCCTATAACTCTTAAAAAATCACCCGATATTTCCTGAAGTGCAGGTCACATTACATGCACTGACAGCATATACAGTGAAAACGCGGCTGATGAGTCAGTGCTTTAATTATCTCTATCAACTCGTTGAGGCGAAAAAAATTCTACTTGTGGTTCATTCCACGACTGACGGGCAAGGCTCACCAACTAATGTATCTAATTGTTAAAACATGATTAACGAATTCTCGTCCTGTTCGAAGCAAGCATTTACGAACGTTTCGACATCGAATCGAATGTTTGAACAGCATTTTCAAGTCAAATATAAAATCCATTATATTGCATGACTGGGAGACCTGCAATAAAGTTACTACATTACTAGATTCAGGCTGTACAGATATTTATTAATAAATGCTCGTAGAGAAGCCTGCATCTTGATTCCATACAATCCCAGACAACACACTATGACTTCGGCTATAAGCATAGCTGTGGCTGTTTTTTGCCTGATCTGGCTGGAGTTCTTTTGCCTTTTTAAACTCATTACTTTTGAACTGGCCAAAGCATTTCTAGCTTTCCATAGTCTACACATTTTTACAGCATACACCCAATGTTTACATTTTGTCTTCATCTGAAAACTTTTGTAATGCACTGTAGATAACAAAAAAAAAAAAAAAAAAAAAAAAAAAAAAAAAAAAACTGATTTTCCTTTTAATTTTTCCTGCTGAGTTCGATACGAAAATGATAATAATTTTCGCTGAGTTATCAAAATAATTTGCTTTATTTCCCTTCGATATTATCGATATGATATGTTTGCCTAGGCATTAATAATTTTTATTATCGATAAAGAAAAACAATCTAAATTAACAATAAAAAAAACCGTATTTTTTTTTAATTTTCCATTGCATTTTGATTAAAACCACTATAAATACCAACAAATAAATAAAAAAGAAGAGGCAAAAAAATTAATGGAAATTTTTATTTGTTTTGTAAATACTTTCAGGCCTCCTCGTCTAAATTGAAAATGAAAATACAAGAAAACCCAAAATGGTCACAAAAAATTAATTTTATCAAGAGGTTAGTAAACAAATAAATGCTTAACAATATTATTTCATTATTATTGTTATTATTATTATTGTTGTTGTCGTATTATGACCATGACTCCGAAATTAAGATTAATAATTTTACTTGTCATACAAAGAAACCCTCGTTATTACAAAATCACTGGCAGTAAATCCAAGCATTTTGCCTTTAAGCACTAAAACCCTTCTCTCCCTATCTACTTCAGTTTCTCTTTGAACCCGCAAATAGAAATGAGAAAACAGTTTAATGGCAACTGGTCATAATTTATTTTGGCTTAAAATTTTATTACCAACTTTACTGAGCGGCTTCAAATTGAAATACATTGTAATCCCTCTCTGTAAGCGACAGTGTGCCTCCTCTTGCATGCTATTCTCGTTTGTATCGTTCTTTGCATTGCGAGTGTAAGAAAGAGTCTTAAAACAAGACAAAGAGAGAAAGAGGGAGAGAGAGAGAGAGTGACAGTGTCTGCAATTCTCTTATAATTTTATTAAAGGATTACTAAGCCACTGGCTTCTGTTATTATTATTTCTTTGCTTGTTGTTTTTGTTTTTCTTTCACTCTCTCGCTCTCTCCCGCTTTCTTTCTCTGTGTAACTTTTAAAGCCTTATAATTATTTAGGATTTCACATCATGAAATTGATTTTTTATGTTCCAACAGCTGCTGTTGTTAAACAGACTGAACGAATTAATCCAATCATTGTTATCAAATGAATGATGAATGAAAAACAAGAAACAATTTCCTTAAGACAACAATTAAGGAGTGCACATGAAAAAATTTTGCTCAGACACTTTCCCTTTAGTGTATTACATATACATAACCAGTCAAGAAGATTTACAGTGACGATTTTTCAGTCGCAGTAAAATACTTATTTAAGCTTAGAGGAATAACCAAATTTCTTAGCGGGCTCTCCTTAGTCCTAGCGTATAAGAGGTAGTATAAAAAAATGAATTATTTTTCGAATAAATGACTTTAGTGAGCTTCCTTCTGTAATGTATAAGGTTCTTTAGGCCTCTAGAACTAGATAAATAAGGTTAAGATTGAAAAGTCTTATTTGATCTCACTTCTTGATTGCAAGTGGGAATATAATGCCCAACTACGCGAAATTTTTGTGCTATGAATGCAGCATTGCATTTTCGCAGGTCATATATTGATAATGTGGATAAAAAGAAAAAAATCTTTTTAACTCATTGTGAATTTCCCAATTTTACGAATACTTAGGCGATTCACTCTCTGTAAAAAACCCTTTGAAAGCATGTAGGCTAGACTAAATACAAAGGAATGCTGGAAGCATAAGTAGGTGGCTCACATTCACATTAACGCTCTAAAACCTTACATAGTGAATTTCCATGTGATTTGGTATAGGAATGCGGCCGCTTTCGACATTCGAAATTGTCTTGTGAACATAATAGAAACCAATAGTCCGAAGTTGTCGTAGTCTAGTAAGTAGTGTGGTAGCTTATTAGACATAAGCCCTCGGTTCAAAACCCCAGGCCAGACATCGCCTGCCAAAACGGAATATGAAAAATATTTCCTAGGTGACTTCCTCTCAGCAGATTTCTGCCACAAACTCTGATAGTTAACAAAAATTGCCATAAAAAAACTTCTCGAAAATTTTTTGTTCGGTATCGACTTTAAACTGTGGGTCATAGCATACTTCGGTTCTGATCGTCATGCAAACTACTTTAGCCGACATATGGTGGCACATGTAACACATTATCGGTATTCCACTCAGGCAATCAAATTAACTTCAATGCTTGAATGTCCATGAATCCAAGCATCTCATTTATAAATACCCTCTTTTCCTGGATATTCTATGCAATCAATCGAGTGGAATATACATCTCACATATTTGGTGATACCTTAGCTTGGGGATACCTTAGCGTGTTGGTTTCTTAGACGATTCACACCACAGGTCAGACATATGTCCAACAAAACGGTGACTTCATCTCAATAGATTTCTGAAAATACACTGGCGAGCAAAAATGGATACATAATATAAAAAAAAATATAAACTTTATATTTGTACTTTATTTATTAAAATAAAAAAAACAATCCATATGTTAAACATTTATTTAGACTATCCTCTAGTTAAAACAAAAACCATTCAGTAATATTATTTCCTTTTCAATATAAAATACAGCTTAACATTATTCAGTAGCATTTAACCAATTTTGCTCGTTTCGTTTCAAATGAAAAATTCTGTATTTTGTCCATAATCCTTTATTCTTTATTACTGATTTAATGCGTTTTGGGAAGCTTTCTACCAGTTTTTTGATGGTTTCGCTGTTTATACTTTCCCACTCTGCCTCAATTCTTAGCCACAATTCGTTAAGGTTATTTGGAGGGTTTTTATACTGTACCAATTTTCGTTTTACAATTGCACACAAATTCTCGATCGGATTTAAATCCGGACTTTGTGCTGGCAATTTTAATGTCTGAAATTTTTGCTCCTCCAACCTCCACTTTTGTTTCGTCCGACCATATAACTTTTTTCCAATCATCCACAGACCAGATCTCTGTAGATCTCTAAGTGATGGTGACGCACGGGAGCGATTGTTACGAAAAAATGAAGTCGGAACTCTGAAAGCAGCAGCAAATGCTATAAATAAGAGTGTGAGTGAAACGGGCATTGCGAAGGATCGGCCTAGTTTCGGCAGTTAAACAGAAAAACCCCGCACTCTCTTAGAAGAACGTCAAAGCTCGTCTGCAGTTTTGCAAGCAGCACAAAGATTGGTCTGTGGATGATTGGAAAAAAGTTATATGGTCGGACGAAACAAAAGTGGAGGTTGGAGGAGCAAAAATTTCAGACATTAAAATTGCCAGCACAAAGTCCGGATTTAAATCCGATCGAGAATTTGTGGGCAATTGCAAATCGAAAATTGGTACAGTATAAAAACCCTCCAAATAACCTTAACGAATTGTGGCTAAGAATTGAGGCAGAGTGGCAAAGCATAAACAGCGAAACCATCAAAAAACTGGTAGAAAGCTTCCCAAAACGCATTAAATCAGTAATAAAGAATAAAGGATTATGGACAAAATACAGAATTTTTCATTTGAAACGAAACGAGCAAAATTGGTTAAATGCTACTGAATAATATTAAGCTGTATTTTATATTGAAAAGGAAATAATATTACTGAATGGTTTTTGTTTTAATTAGAGGATAGTCTAAATAAATGTTTAACATATGGATTGTTTTTTATTTTAATAAATAAAGTACAAATATAAAGTTTATATTTTTTTTTATATTATGTATCCATTTTTGCTCGCCAGTGTACATCTGAGAATCTAAAATAAAATTGCCTTGAAAAGTTTCTCAAAATCTGTCGTTCGAACATGTATAAAAGTGTCACACACAACATAAATGGTGTGAAAAGTTAGGTCGTAATTCTGACTGAAGGGTAGCAATGGTCAATTATGTTTGTATGTTTCCATGTTATCATCACCAGATAAACCAAGCAAAAAAAGAGTTCGACCAGAGAACGGTTTACACTATAACCGGTTTTCTAACGAAACACTGAAACTGTCCTAATGTGAAAGAATCGGAATTCTTACGACACCTTTTATGCGAGTGCCGTGCTCTTTAAAACAGATGCCATCGGTTTTTAGGAACTAGAACTCTTGAAGATCTCGGCATGGTGGCGAATGTGCCACTAAGGAAACTAGCCATTATCATCTGGAGCTTGGGGTAGTTCAAAGCCATCACTAATGGATCATGACAAGGAGGCTTACCTCACACCAGCCGTATGGGCCACCGAGTGAAATTGCCTGTGAACGGAAAACTACCGGCTAACCAAACCTCACGTAAACGTTCGTAAAACTATGCACGCATCATTCATATCATGTAGATGCTCTATCTTTCACATTTTTCTAAAAAATATGTATTCAATTGGAATTTGAAAACGAGACTCGAATTTACAATAACCTGTACTGAACTTCTTTCTACTGACACTTATATTGTGGGAATTTCACTTTTTATAGAAACCATCTTGCTGACGCACAAACTAATTATTTTTAATTATTTGTCGAATTTACGCATTCACTCAAGATTACGCAGATAATCATTAAAGCTTTATCAGTCAATGAACCGTACCATGAATATTTCATAAACAGAATTTTTTATTACAATTAAACTTTTGAATTAATTTTTTTTATTATTTTTAAAATAGAAATTAAAGAGTGAAAGATATAGATATAGACTTACCGATGAATTTTCATCACAGTTGAGCAACGCATAGAAATCCTCATTGGGATCGCGTTTAAAATTAATGATCGCATCCACGGCACTCATTTTTATGGGAATTTTTTTTAATTTTTAAACAGAATTTCTCGTTATTTTTCGTTATGGTTTCTTTACAAATTCTAATAAATTTCAAACACTTTTATTATTGCAATTGCAAAAAACAAAAATTCAACACTAAAAATAAATACAAAAATTATTTTCTTCTTTCTTTTTTACTATTTTCTTTCTTTTCTTTATTATTTTTTAATATTTTTTAATATTTTTATTTTTAAATGAGAAAATACCACGAAAGGAAAAAATCATAAAAATAAATATTTTTCAAAAATGTATTTTTAAATTTTCGTTTCAAGTTTATTTTGGTATTTCATTCGCTTTGCGATAATAATCCAATAAAATTTTATATCAATTGTGCTGTCAATTCAATTGATTCACGTACGCACGTTTATAGCTCAAGTGGCAGTCGATAACTTGCCTGGAGATGTCCAATTCTTAATTAACTTCCGATACGTTTCTTGTTGACAATTGAGTGCGATGCTAAGTGGCATGAGAGTGATATTTTATTTTATTTAATATTTTTTCGTGTTTTTTTTTTACATACTCTTGCACACTGGGACTTGTTTTCACAATTTGGTGTTTAAAATTATTTTTGTGTTAAAATTTCTTTTGAAATTTTCTTGCATGAAATGAAAATTTTTTAAATGTTGAGAAAAATTTAGCAGTTTAATTGTAAGGTCAAAGGTCACGTTTTTTATTGTTAGTATATTTATTTATTTATTTATTAATTACAATACAATTACAAATTATATTCTAATTATATACGAGCGGAGTAACTTGACCATATGCTTGGTGTAGTGTCACAGACCAGAGTCTATGGTGGGAATCGAAGCCACGACCCTCACGCTAATAGTCTAGCACACTACCCACTAGACTACCAGGGCACCCTATTGTTAGTATATGTTGCCCTAATTATTCTATGGAAATAATTCCTAACAGAAGAGTAATTTACATTTTACTGGACCTCACTGGCTACATACTAACAAATCCTAAACAGGTTCTCTAATAGGTTCCAAATCCTATCTATCACAGAATGTCTGATGATTTTGAGCACTGATGGCCATATTTAAACACGTCTCAAACATTTTCTTCCTATTAAATCCGCTTAAGATTTTCCCCCTTTTCCCCCCTCCTCGGCTGCAGTTAGTACAGTTCAGGCTATTCGACTTCAAAAGTCAAATCACTAGCTGTGAATGCTTAGTCTCAAGTAGAAGCAGATTGGGGTAGGGTAGCGTGAATATGGAACATCGATCCGTTTGGATCGCATTAAATAGCAAAAATAGCAAAGTTGACCGGAAATCCGTAAATCCATAGTACCATATATTTCTTCTGGTTCCTTTTAGAAGAAACAAATGGCTGTTCAAATACGTCTATCCCTTCGTCTTATTACATTTTTGCTTCGATTCACCTTCTGCAATCTTGTTTCTCCAGTTAAGTAGATTATTGCCATAGGCCATCTAACGTTCTCTAGTCTTATAACCCTCTGTGCAAATATACTGAGTTGTTTAATTGGAAAGTCGCCGCAGTCTAGTAGTTATTGTGATGGCTTATTAGACGTAAGCCAGACATAAAAACGAAATATGAAAAAAAAAATATTTCTTCGGCGACTTCCCCTCAGCAAAAACTCTGAAAGTAAATAAATCTGCCATGAAAAAGTTTCTCAAAATCTGTCGTTCGGAGTCGACGTTAAACTGTAGGTCCCGCCACTCAAGCATAAAATTAAGGCGCACAACATGAGTGGTGTGAGAAGCTAGGCCGAAAGGGTTGTAATGGGGAAGTTCCAGCGGTCTAGTAGTTAGTGTGATGGCTTATTAGACATGAGGTCAAGGTTCAAACTTCATATCAAAGCGAAATATGAAAAATATTTTTTCGGCGACTTCCTCTCAGCAGATTTCTGGCAAAAGCTTTGAGAGTAAAAATAAAAATTGCCATGAAAAGTTTCTCAAAATCTGTAAAATTAACACACACCACACGAGTGATGTTGAGAAGTTAGGCCATAGCCCTGAAGGGTCGTAATGGCCAATTATGTATGTATGTTTGTGTGTATCGATGAAATCTTTTTTTAGCCCTCAACGGCATAAAATTTTGTTATAAAATTTTTCAGATTTTTTTTTTATTTATTTTTACTTTTTAACCACAAATTAATAATTTTCGTCCCAGTGTGCAGATTATTCAGTAACTGAAACTGGTAATTCAATAAAAAAAATTTTGTTTTTCTCTTTTAAGATTTTAGTTATTGACGTTTATAATAATTTAATTTATATTTTTTTGTTTTATTTTATTATTGTTATTGTTGTTTTTGTTGTTGTTTAAGTATAACATGCGTTTTAAATAAGACTTAAAAAGTTTCCATTTTTTTTTTGTTTTTCATAAGAAAAATGAAATGATTTTTAAAATTATTTTATTAAATTCGTTTGTTATTGTTGTTTGTAAATTTATTTTTTTTTTATTAAATTCTTGTTACTGTTATTGTAATTTTTATTGTTTATATTTAATAACAATATTTTAAGCAATGCTTCTTAACGACTTTACTTTTCGATTTGGTTTTTTGTTTATAAACAATGACCTTCACCGTTTAGAACGCAATTATTTGTTATAAAATTCAGAAAAGGAAAACGTTTTTTATAAAAATTTTAAACTCGTTTTAGTTTTTAAAACAATTACACAATTAAGCAGAGATCTTAGCTTTAGAAACAATTAAAAAAAAATTTACTTTCACTTTGAAAAAAAAAGCGAATCTTGAAAACAATTTAAAAAAAAAAATATTTTTTTTAAACAAAAAACATCACAAATTGCCAACAAACAATCGCTCAAAATTTTATTTGTTTTTCTTGATTTCTTTAAAAAAAAAAATTAAATTTTTTTTTTATTTATTATTCAAACAATTGTTGTTGTTGTTGTTTATTTTTAATAACTTTTTTCTTCTTAAACACAACTGTTATATTGCGTTCGTTGTTGTTGCTGGCAATAAGTCAAAATTCCAACTGCCACTTGTTTGTTTGTTACCAAAACGTACCGTTGCGTTGTGTCTGAAACTCTTGACTCTGATGAATGCGAATGAATGTAGCAACTGTAGCTCGTTGTGAGTATTGTTTTGTGGTCTATTACGGTCGGACGACTGTTGGAATGGACGTTGTTGCCTACAGACAGTACACAGAGTGTTATTAAGTAACTGGATTAGTTACCACTAAACAAGTGTATGTTTCTGTGTGAAGGCAACATACATAAGCAGAGAGGCAATGAAAGCTAAGATGCTAGTAGTAGCAGCTACAACAACAATAGCTTTTATAAAGCTCATCATACAGTTACCAGTAACTGTGTGGCCTCTTTTACATCCAACAGCCCAACAAACTGGAATCTGACTCAGTTGTAGTTCTCAGTAAGTAAAAGGGGGATTTTTTTGGTTTCTTCTATAACTGTCTCTCTCTCTCTTTCCCTCTGTTTTATTATGCTCTCTGTCAGAGTTGCCTTAGTTATAGAGAATAAGTTGATACATCTTCATATATTTATTCGAGGGATTGTAATGATTTATTATTACAAGCAGTCATGATGACAAATTTTACATACTTACATACATACATAATTGATCATTACAATTCATTCAGTCAGAATTACGACCTAGCTTCTCATACCACTTATGCTGTGTGGTTTAATTTTAAACATGAGTGACGGTACCTACAGTTTAAAGTCGATTCCAAACTACAGATTTTTGAGAAACTTTTCATAGCAATTTTATTTCACTCTCAGAGTTTTTTCCAGAAATCGCAGAAGAAATATTTTTTCATTTGACCCGGCGTTTGAACCGTGGCCTCATTTGTAGTAAGCCAACATACTACCTACTCAACTACGGCGACTACATCAAAGATTTTATTATTTTAAAAAGGAAACAGTGCTTAAACCTAAAGCAGATCATTGCCTCGTAAGGGTAATAAAATGTAAAGTAATTCGAGGACAGTCCGTTAGCTAACTAAGCTAATAAAGAAAACGCCGACAAAGTCTGGTGAATAGTTTGTTGGCATACGAGAGCTAACAGGGCTTTCTCGATTTGGTCCTTCCAACGCATACAAGGTCGTCCTCTTAGCCTCCTCCATTCGAACGACATAGCCGAGCCACAGCAGCTTGATCGCTTGATCTCATTTTTGGTGGGAACGGTACTGTATCAAAAGTATAGTTATCGGCCGTAATCTGAGAAAATCAATACGCCGCACGTCTCTACTTGTCGATAACATATACTTTGTTTTGGCCTAATTTACTGTCAAACCCATCTTAGTAGACTAAAGCACTAAAAGCAGCAGTAACATCTCGCTTGATACTCTCTATGATGTCAATGTCATTAGCGTACGCATGCAACTGGGCACTTTTTTGAAAAATAGTGCCATTGCGATGCACTCCCGCCTTTCGCAGAACATTCTCCATGACGAAGTTGAAGAGATCTGAAACCTCGCACGGTATCAAAAGGTTCGGAGAGGTCCGTTCCTCACTTGACGGAGCTGCAGGGAGTGCTCAACGTCATTCTACATATGTAGCCTTATCAGCTTCGCAGGTATACCGAGCTCAGACATTGCGGCAAAAACACGATGCCTTATGGGGCTATTGAAGGCTGCCTTATAGTCGACAAAAAGATGATGTGTGTCAACTTGTTTCTTAGGTCTTTTCCAGTTACCTACCTTAAGCTAATTAAGTTGAAATTTTGGTCAGATAAACTCTCCACCTTATCAAATTTAGAAGTGAAATTTATAAAAACCAAAAAAAAATCCGCAACATTTTTATCATTTAAAATAAATCCCAGAAAATTAAAATTATTTCAGAGTATGGTAACACTGATGCAAGTAATTGCTTTTGTATTGAAAAGTCCCAATAACCTATAAACTCAGAAGCACAAAATCTCTGCTCATCTATCTCTTTGCTGCTGTTGTTGTTATTGTTAATTGAATGCAACAACAAGTTGTTTTCAAACTGTTGCTTATTGTTGTTGTACTCTTGACACGTACACGGGCTCCATTGATAAGAGCGCCACATACAGTTGAAAACTGTGTTAAAGCTTTTCGCGTGTATATGGACGTGTGTGTTTATTGCTACTCTCACTTTCTCTCTTGCTCTCTGGGTATTTATATTCGTTTATAAGATATTCCAGTTAAACAGTAGCGTACGTTTGAGTTCGGTGAGTTGTTTAAACCCCCCGGTGACTATTCAAAACAAAAACCTACGCATTCGTTGTGCGCATGCTGTGTTCAAGACTGATTGTTGAAGCTTTCATTTTGAAGCTTTTGAGGGAGAAGTATGTGGGAATATTTAAAAAAAAATTTCCTCACGTACAGAAGTGATGAAATATTAAGATGAGGTATTGAAATCGGTGCTATAATTTTTATTCCTCGAAATAATCGTGATGCAAGATTTTCTTCTTCTGTCTCTGTAGTATACGTGCACTATACTATCTTACCTATTAAAATTAAAAAATTTTGAATATTTTTAATCACAATAAAATTTTGTAGTCGTGCACTTTAATAAATTTTACTGTTATTTGAATATAAATTTTAACAGCAGGTAGTATCAGTATGTGAACCAAAGCAATGCAATTTCACGTATCCAATGCAAATTCTATTCCATTAAAAACAATTTCGTTCAGCTTTTATTTTGTTAAACCCTTGTAGCAAGGGGATGTGAAATGACGTGCCATATGCTACAAAATTTGCTATAGTAAGCTACATGTTTTAAAAGTTACTACTACTATCAGGTATATTATTTGGAAATTTCTAATGTCGTCTTTGGCATGGTGAGGCCATTCTTTGAGAATGCATATACTGCCCGCAGTTTACAATACCCTGAGGAGTTAACAGATTCATTTGAGTCACTAATTTTATAGTGATAGGTCTACTGGCAATATTAGTCTTGAACAATATGATGTCACAAGACGTTTGTTGTAGATGAGGCTCCAATGAAAAATAATTTCACGAAATTTATTTCTTCTGGGGCTATCGTAAAGAAAAAAAAATCATTTGCATTTCATTGTGGAATTGCCGAAGACGGCTACAATTATGTCCAATTAATATTGAAGACTTTATCAAAGGGAACTTGTATATGCGCTTCCGGAGAGATAGTTGCAGGGGAGATAGTTGCAGTGAAGTCGCCGTAGTCTAGTAAGTAGTGTGTTGGCTTATTAGACGTAAAGCCCGGGTTCGTATCCCAGGTCAGACATCAAACCGAAATTTGAAAAAAAATTTCTCCGGCGACTTCCTCTCATCAGATTTCTGGCAAAAAGTCTGAGAGTAAAAAAACCTGCCATAAAAAAGTTTCTTAAAAAAATCTGTCTTTCGGAGTCGACGTTAAACTGTAGGTCCCGCTACTCACGTATAAAATTAACGCACACTACATGAGTGGTTTGAGAAGCTAGGCCGTAATCGTGACTGAAGGGCTGTAATGGCCAATTATGTATGTATGTATGTATATGAGTCTACTACTGTATATGTATAATTATGATCAATTTTGAAATCACTGTAGATTAGTTCGGTAGAGTGTTAGCTTAAGAGATGGGAGCCCACGGTTCCATCCGTTTCGACTCAGCAGTCTTTTGCCTAAAACTCTGAGAGTAAATATTATTGTCATGAAAAGTTTCGCAAAAATCAGTCATTCGAAATCGACATTAAGCTGTAGCTTCCGTCACTCGTGTATTAAATCATCATGTCCAACGTGATTAGTGTGAGAAGCTAGGTCGTTCTAACTAAAGGTTTGTTATTCAGAAGCATGCTGAACTTACATTCGATAAAGAAACGTAATCTCGAAAAACTATATTTGGGTTGGTAGTGTGCTAGACTATTTGCGTAAGAGTCGTGGTATCGATTCTCACAGAGACACTACACCGAGCTTTAAAGTTTATGCAAATCAGCTGGCAATAATTAGTGTATGATTTGTAATTGTATTCCAATAAATAATTAAATAAACTCTATATATCAACTTGTAAATTGGACTTGGTCGTGGCGTCATCTCAATCACAGTGGCCATGCTTATCAGTAGTTATGAGTAGACACGCGGAAAGGATGCGGTTCCCATTTAACGACTGTAGCCGTGGAAGCAGATCCGCTGAGGAAGAGGAGACTGTTATCTAGTCAGTCAGTTGTCAGTGCCCATCTATCGCGAGGTGCAGATATAGGTTGTTTGACTCTGCATTTCTTGTCAGCTTAACGGAGCTATCATCTATTGATGTCAAGGATATAGCTTCGTTTATCAAACTTTCTGGCTGGTTTTCCAGTGTGGGGTAGTCGTGCTTTGATGTGCAGCCCTTGGGCTGACCAACTTTTTTTTCTTCCCTGATTTTGGTGGAACTTGGTCAGTATAAAGACTTCGTTCACCCGTGGCATCACAGCGGGCCGCTATGCGTGATCAAGTGAGCTGTTTGATATCAGAGTTACCACTTTGACCTAACCTAACCTAACCTATACATCAACTTATTCTAGATATTGTGGACAAATTCGTTATGCATGAACTATATTTTCAACCATCACTGTTTAATTGCATTTTCCATTAAACACAATCCAAAAGCTTCTATCAATTGGAAATTAGTCTGTATTCATCTCTCGTTCTCTAATGCATACATAGCTTTTCATCTAGTCGAAAGCTTAACAAAAGTTTTATAAAGCTTTAATAAGCTGATTGTGAATACATATTAAAAATAAATGAAAAATAAAACTTTTGTACTAAAAAGTTTAAATCTTAAGCAACAGAAATTGTATTTAAAAGCTTAAAGTTGTTTTGAATATTTAATTCCGTTAATTTTGAACAATTTTTAAATTGCAAGATAACGGTTTCGGAGAAAGTGGTTGAAAGTTTTAAAATTAAAAAAAAAATAATTTTGCCTGCCTAATACTATGTTCACACCTGCACTTTTATTGTGTAAATCGCAGTAAACGCCATTATTGAGCTCAATATTTTATATAAAGTTTCAATTAATTATTGCGCAATAAATACGCATATTGTTATAATATTGAGTAAAACTTAAAAATCCAGCACTGTCATAAGTACGTTCAGTGAACAGATTACAATTTTCCGAATACTTTTTGTTGATATTTGACAACTCAAATGTCAGGATTACGGCCTAGCTTCTCAACACCACTCATGTTGTGTGCGTCAATTTTATACATGAGTGGCGGGACCTACAGTTTAAAGTCGACTCCGAACGACAGATTTTGTTTTTGAGAAGCTTTTCGTTGCAATTTTTTACTCTCAGAGTTTTTGCCAGAAATCTGCTGAGAGGAAGTCGCCGAAGGAATATTTTTTCATATTTCGTTTCTGATGTCTGACCTGGGATTCGAACTCGGGCCTTTCGTCTAATAAGCCAACACACTACCTACTAGACCACGGCGACTTTCAAAATATTGTACTCAAATAACCGAATATTGACTCAATAAAAGTGCACAGAATTATACTGCTCTTTATATTGTATTAAGGGAGTCAAGTGCTTATCGTTGGATGAAGGCCTCTCAGCCTTTTTCTTCTATAGATGCTCCACTGTGTATTTAACAGAGAGGATAGATATACGAAACGTATGTTTGTAAATATTTCTTTCTTATCGAGCTTTTGGTGGCATTTTCGACTTCAATGCGGAATTTCTTTAACAACCTAAAATAAAAGTTTACTAAACCTACTGCCGTTATAGTTAAACTCCACTGTATAATCTAATAAGTATCGAATAAACCTACATGCACAAATTTGAAGATAAAACGCAACATTAACGAGAACAACAATAATTTCAAATCAATATCGTTCTCTTGAAACATTTTTAAGTTTGTTGAGATATTTTTTCTGTTTTTTTAAAATTCTTTTTATTTTGTATTAAAGACTAGAATCATAGGTGGGGTACATTAAATGGAGTACAAGAAGTAGTGAATCAACAACATCCTTTTAAATTTGTTTCAAATGTGAAACAGAACATAATAAAGAACAAATGAATTAGAAATAGTGTTGCCATTGTGTGCAATTCTTATCTTTTCGTTAAGGATGCAAGTGGCTCTAATGATATTATCTCTCCCGACCTTTAAGTCGAGCTTACAGTTAATCTAACATAAAGAAAATTACCTCAAGCTAACTGATCTGATCCCAGGTTCAGACATCTCCAACAAAACGGCACATAAAAAAAATATTTTTCTCGGCGACTTGCCCTCAGCAGACTTCTGGCAAAAACTCTGCGAGTAAATAAACCTGCCATGAAAAGTTTCTCAAAAATCTATTGTTCAGAGTCGACTTTAAACTGTAGGCCCAGCCACTACTGTATGAAATTAACACACACACAACATAAGTAGCGTGAGAAGCTACATAGGTCGTAATCCTGACTGAAGGGATTATGTATGTATTTATGTAGATAAGCTAAGATCGGAGATGGCCTTTCGCATTACGACTAAAATACATCCATCCATTGGCATTCCCTTGCTAATTACCGACTTAAATTTAGCCATATTATATAAGTGTATCTCCTATACTTCTGTGCTTCATTATCTATCGCTTCTTCTTCCTCTCAGTTACATCTGCTGGTACTAGTGTTGAATATGCTCATAAGGTAGAGATGTATGTGAAGATAAATTCAAATTTAACTAGCAAAGACAAAAACCAAAAATTTTAACAGAGCTAATGTTAGAGTTAACAGAGTAATGTTAAGTGGTTAACAGAAAAGATGAAAAATAGTCAGGAACTTGCTACAGATATCTGACAAATACATATTGTAGCCTAAGCTGTCCCTAATAAAACCCAATAAGTGGTATAATCCTTAATAATTTTGGAACTGTAGATATTGGGCTTCAAATATACCCTATGCTAACAGTGTCTGGGTAGGATGCCGGATATTGTGGAAAAATGAGACTTGCTATGTGCTATGTGCAGCATAGTTCCAAAATTATTTGGGATATACCACTTATGGGGTTTTATTAGGAACACCTAAGGCTACAATTTGTATATAGTGGGATATCTGCAGCAAGTCCCTGATATCGTATATTTGGGTGATTTCTTCCATGGCTATATTTCGTATTTACTGTTAACCACTTAACATTGCTCTGTTAACTCTAACATTAGCTCTGTTAAAATTTTTGGTTTTTGTCTTTGCTAGTTAAATTCATCTTCACACATATAAGGTTGAGCTGCTTATAGAATAGAGACTTGAAACTGTTCTCGAAAGTATACTCATGCTCTCTCTGTCTAATTTCAGAACAAAATCCTTTCTATTAGCGTCAAAGCTAAGCAATTTTGGTCACCTTGCTTTAATTCCAATATTCCACACAATGGATACTAGCCATGAACTCAACTTCCCTTTCAGAAGCCTTCATTTTCCCTTATTCAAAAACCTATCTCCAAAATATAGAGTTGGCACTGTGAGGTTCGCTAATACTCCATTTCTGACTTTAATGTCCGTCATCTCATTCCCTTCGTACCTATCGTATTCCGGTTTCCCTCTCAAAGTAATTTTATTTGGCATAATGTGGTTAACAGCCCACGTTGTGGCATGACAGTCTTAGACGTAAATGTAAAACTGCAAACAACGTTGAAGTTCAGGACTATTTATTCTCTTATTCATTTCCAGTATTGCGTAGAATTCTGTCTGAAAGATTGTGGTGTCCTGGCTCAATGTTATATCTACTCCCACTTCGTCCAGCTTTTTGGATGCAAATCTTGTAGCTATTTAGCGCTTGCATCACGCACTTTCCTTCTGGAGATCACACTGTACCTGATGGTGTTTGAGATCCACAATCTCAGATTTATACTCTGTATGAACACGATTTTAAGAATAAAACGTGATATTATAGGCATAATTGGATAGTCGGTAACTACCCCTCTTTCAAAAACTACTCGCCTGAAATGCATTAAAATTGCTCAATGGTAACCCTTTTGGAACATCAACAACATGCAACAGAAACAGAAACAATTTATCTGAGTACGTACCATATTGATTGGTTGATTGGTTGTTTGGTTGCAATTGAAGAGTTTATTTTGAAATCGAAAATCCATTAATTTTCATTCTTTCTTTTCTCATTATCCTATAATATGGATATATGGGTACACTGAGAAAAATATTTAATTTTTGATTTTTAAATTGTAGAATCAATGTTAACAGCAACAGTTCCTTAATTAGCTAAGCTGACTAATAAATGGTGGTACATAGTAGCTTGAAGAATACTTTGAGATTTACCGATCGATCTCTGACTGACATATATTGCTTATTTTAATGGTTTGCTTCTCAGTGCCTTATATTATTTGATCAATTGTAAGTTTATAATTCACTTTCATACATCTTAGGTGGATCATCTTAGATCATCTCTTTTTGAGATTTTTATTATTTTTATTTAACCACAACTTTTTCTTCAAGTGTACACTCTCTTCAAACTCAATACATGTAATACATTGCATTCGCTCCCACACATGTATTGGTTTTTTTTCGAAAATCTGAAGTGAATCCTCGGGTTGAGTGCTTGTCTACAAATTTATTTGCCAGTCTGTCTGTTTCCCTTTCTCCCTCTTTGCCCGTAATTGCCTGCGGCTCAATGTGCGTATGTGAACCAGAAAATAAAGGGTGACTCTAAAAAACCGTTACTGTGTGCTTATTTAAAATAATGACAACATTTTGATTTCACTGAAAATGAGTCCGGAACTCTGCCTTGCCATCATTTAAATTATTTCCAGGACATCGGTTCTGATCAGTTAATTCCCTACAAGACATATGTACATACATACATACATAATTGACCATTACAACCCTTCAGTCAGGATTACCGCCTAGCTTCTCACACCATTCATGTTGTGTGCCTTAATTTTATACGTGAGTGGCGGGACATACAGTTTAACGTCGACTCCGAACGACAGATTTTTGAGAACTTTTTCATGGCAGGTATATTTTATTCTCACAGTTTTTGCCAGAAATCTGCTGAGAGGAAGTCGCCGAAGAAATATTTTTTTTTTCATATTTCGTTTTGATGTCTGGCCTGGGTCTCGAACCCGGGCTTTACGTCTAATAAGCGAACACACTACCTACTAGACTACGGCGACTACAAGAACTGTTGGATAATCTCGAATATACACACGGTTTTAATTTCATAGGACGATGGTTGACAGACGTTTTGATACATTTGGTATGAGATATCGAATATACAAGGATTGTAATGGCCTTTACGGATGTATCGACTTTGAAGCGAATTGTCAAGAGAACCTCAGTTTTTGGAAATTTGTGTCTTTCGTCAGGCTAAGAAGGTCTAAGCTATACATTGAACTGAGGAGTTATCTTAGTTACGGCAAAACTTTTTCAGTATTTCAACCAGTATCTCACCAATGACAACCTTAGCTGGAATTGTAGCTTGCTTGTTTTTATATATGTCCAGACAAATTAGTCTAGTCAAACCGCAATTTATCGTAATTAATTGGAAATTACGCGGCACTTACTTCAGTTTTATACATTTTGGATGAGAAGAAATGAGAGGCATACCACACCACGTCTAATTCACTGGTATCGCTTGTAGAATTCTAAGGCACTACTTGTAAATTGTAACGTGTGAATTCGTAACTGGCTATTTGAAATTAAATAATTTGTTGTCATCATTCGTTGTGATTGTTTTCATCAGTCGTTCATTCTGTATGGCAACATCTGGAATCTTAGTGTTGATTTGTTATTGTTTTCTTTCTTGGTCTTTCTAAACAGTTTGTTGGTCTTCCTTGTAATTTCTATATCATAGCTCTTATAGTTGATGTTATTACAGAGTTCTGCATAATCGATCAAACGGATGACAATGTGAGATTTCAAGTCTTTAGGACTTCAGAACTATTAAAAAGAGGACACTCTGCAGCATCTTTAATGAGACTTATGAACAGAATAATGATTATTATAAATCGATACTTAATTCACTGTTCTTAGTAAAGTATTCATAAAGCGAATTGCATTGGATGTGGAAAGAAAGGTTATGAGAAAACGACTGATTAGGTTTTTTTTCATACTGGAATTAATATGACTAAAGGGCAAATTAACTTCGAAGTGCCCCGAGCGATTAGTTGACCCATAAGCTTGAACTCGTCTGTTGGTATACCGTCTATAGAAACTCGTACAGTACAACGACTGAGAAAGGTAGGATAGATAGGAATTAAAAAAAAAAAATTAACTAAGAAGCGGACACTGTCTTATACATAACACTACGTAATTGGTCATTACAACCGTTCGCTTGTTACAGGCTAGGTCGTAATCCTGACTGAAGGGTTGTAATGGCCAATTATGTTATGTATGCTTATCACACCACTTATATGGTGTGTGTTAATTTTATACACAAGTTTAAAGTTGAGACCGAAGTACAGATTGTTGTGAAGCTTTTCATGGCAATTTTATTTACTCTCAGAGTCCCTGCAAGAAATCTGCTGAGAAGAAATCGCTGAAGAAATATTTGTTTTTTTCAAATTTCGTTTTGTTGAAGTTGTCTGTACTGGAGTTTAAACCGTGTCGTCACGTAAGGCAATACATTACGTACTAGACTATGGCGACTGTCTTATACTTTCCAGATTTCTAGAATTACAATCTCATTCTTATCGAATCGGTTATAGTCGTGAATAATGTGAGCAGATCATTGTGAAACTGTTTTGCCTTAGCTGAGCAGTATTAGATGTGTGTGAAGATAAATTCAAATTTAACTAGCAAAGGCAAAAACCAATAATTTTCACAGAGCAATGTTAAGTGGTTAACAGAAAATACGAAAAATAGTCAAGGCAGAAATCACCCAAATATACGATATCAGGGACTTGCTGCAGATATCCCACTATATACAAATTGTAGCCTAAGGTGTCCCTAATAAAACCCAATAAGTGGCTATTTTTCGTATGTTTTGTTAACCACTTAACATTGCTCTGTTAACTGTAACATTAGTTCTGTTAAAATGTTTGGTTTTTGTCTTTGCTAGTTAAATTTGAAGTTATCTTCACACACATCAGTATTAGGTGGTATTTTTTTAGACTTGTTACACTCGTTTGAAGAGGCAGTATTTATTCTTACAGATCGAAAATGATAAATCACAATATCGGCTGTAGTAAAAACACTTCAACAGAATCTACTTAGCCTAGCTTATCGCACTTTTTCAAGTTCGGGGAGTAACTAACTGCTTTCCGATAATAGTTACTGGTGAATATGAAATGTTGAATGCGCGGTAAATGATGTAATATGTTGGAGGGCTTATGACATTTTCTTTTCCTGCTATGTAAAGTTTGTTATTCACAGCAGCAAATACCATAACTTGGGGGCACACCCTGTATTTGTCTATTGTTGAAAGCACAGAAGTGCTTGTAGTATCAATAGTTTTACACTTCACATATATACATACATATGTACATTCATCCCTTTGCTCTTATTTGACAGTGGTTTAGTGTACTGTGCTATGCGTAGGCATTTGTTTCTTTAAATACCACCAAAAGTACACTCGTTTGAAGAGGCTGTATTAACATGATGGCAGCAGACACTATAAATTCATTGAGGGCACCAGCGATATTTAAATCAACAAGAAGCTGCAGCTGAAGAAGAATTTGTTACAATTTTTTTGTTTGTTTTTGTTTTTGTTGTTATTCTTCCATAAATAGAATCCTACAAACAAAAACAACAACTGCCTAAAGGTCAAATGAGTGCATCTTTATAAAAATTTAATTTTTTTTCTCTCTTGGTTTTTTGTTTTCATTACAAAAATAAACTCATTGGGATGATCGCTGTTAATGATGATGCAGTTCAATATTTATATTTAAAAAATAAAACAAAACAACAAATACAATATTATTGATGTGAATACAATATCATAGATTTTCTTAATTATATTCCAATGGGAATTTATATATGTTTGTGTGTCTATACTCTGGAGTGTGTGAGATTAGAGGAAGAAATTTATTTAGAAAAGTTGTTGTGAATGTTTCAAATATGGAAAGTTTTTAAATAAAGTTTTTGATAGAAATCTATAACAATTTAGTCCGTTTTAAAGGCTTTGAGATCGGGCGAGAGATTCAAAATTTAGCAAAAATTCATTGTACTAAAGTCGATGTACAGGCAGGTAAAAGCGTATTCGTCATAATGATGGCCTCATGGCATAAACGGAATTGGATTGAAAATAAGAGCGTGATTGAAAACATCGAACCCGGAAAACCCCGTGATTAATCACATCTCGTCAGAAGGCACACCGAAACAATATGACTATCAACGAGATAGGAACACACAGGACCACACAACCAATTACCGATTATATAAACAAACTCCAAGTCATTGTAGGACAGCCTTTAGGCTTCAATTATATTATTTACAAATCGATCTTCACTGTGATTTGTAGTACACTTACATATATATAGGGTCCGCCAAATAACTTTTTTTTTTGAAAATGCTTAAAAAAAAAACTACTGAATATTTTCTCAAATTTCTTTTTTTATTTGAAAGTACAATCCTTCCGGTTAGTAATGGAAAATAATTTCATTCAAATGGTTGCCTCGGCTGTCCATGCAGTAGCCTACACGATCGGTCCAATTTTAAAGCACATTATCGATTGTGTGCAGCTGTATTTCACCAATGGCTTCACGAATATTGTCCTTTAAAGCGTCAATTGTCTCTGGCTTGTCGGGGCGTAACACTTATCTTTGACGGCACCCCACAAATAATAGTCCAACGTTGTCAAATCGCACCTCCGAGGTGGCCAAACAACATCAGCTCTACGGCTGATAATGTGATCTTCAAAAACAGGGCGCAAAACATCGAGTGTAGCTTCGGCTGTGTGGCACGTAGCGCCGTCCTGATGAAAGCAAATGTTGCCAATATCCTCCTCTTCAATTTTTGTGAACAAAAATTCGTTCAACATGGCCCGATAACGATCGCCATTGACTGTAACGGCCACTCCTTGCTCATTTTCGAAGAAAAATGGCCCAATTATGCCTCTGGACCAAAATCCGCACCAAACAGTGACTCGTTTTGGGTGCGTCGTCTTTTCAATGTATGCGTGCGGGTTTTCTGTGCCCCAAATGCGACAATTTTGCTTGTTTGCATACCCGCCAAGATCAAAATGAGCTTCATCTGAAAAGATGACTTTTTTTTTGCCAAAATCGGCATCATCTGTAAGTCGATCGCAACCCCACTTAACGAAGCGAAAACGCATTGTATGGTCAATTGGCTTCAACTCCTGAACCAATTGGACTTTGTATGGCGTCATACCAAGGTCTTTATGCAAAATTCGTCTCAATGATGTCTCCGAAATGTTCAATTGTTGAGAACGACGGTGAATTGATGTTGATGGCACTTCACGCACACTTTCTGCCACAGCAACAATATTCTCGGGTGTACGCGCTGTTTTTGACTTTTCACGCTTTGGTTTATCGATGAGGATGCCAGTTTCTTTCACTTTTTTCATAAGATAACGAACATACGGAGCTGACGGTGCTTCTCTTCTTCCAAAATCCGTACGCAATTTTCGCACACATTCTGCAACATTACCATGATTTTCAAAGTAATGTCGCAATATTTCCCAGCGTTGTTCAAGCGTATACACAACCATATTCGTTCAGCGGAAGGATAAAACTAATTATCTGTCAAATCAGACATGAGCTAAGTGTTACCATTCACGAAATAAGCACTATTTGAAAAAAAAAGTTAGACGGCGGACCCTAGAAGGGCTTTACGTCTAATAAGCGAACGCACTACCTACTAGACTACGGCAATGTTGTACTCACGATTGCGGGAAGTACTTTCTAACTTTTAGCTTCTCAGATTTCGCACCAGCAAAGCAGAGACAAAAACCTTCCGTAAAATTTCTTATTGCAAGATCAAGATTCTATAAATTCAAGTGATTCTGCTCAGGCTTTGACTTCTATGCATGGTGGAGAGACCTAGAAGATGGGGTGTTCTATTCCTGGCAGTTGTGTTGTTCTGTGTACAGCCAACACGCAACGATTTTTGTAGAGAGTCAGGCTGCGCTTAGGCGACAGATTCGATATTATGTCAGCTGAAGGCTGGTTGCATCCTATAAGAAAAATTTCACGGATAGGATCTAAATAAGTTCAGTATAAAATTGAGCTGGGAGCCATAGGGAGATTTCAGATGAATTTTCGAGAGAGGCCACGGCAAAATGACTATATTGTATGGGTTACATATTTAAGCTGGGCCGCCTGAAAGCAGATGTGGCATATTAGGGGCAATTGTACAAAATAACCAGGGCAGTAGCTAGCCCAAGTTGTGGGCCACTGGCACTCTCGTTTTCTGCATATTATTCAGCAGATTCCTTCGAACACATTGTGTGCGATGTTTTCAAATTAAGAAGTGTTAACAAAAATCGGGCCTCTACATATAACCAATTAGATGCAACCAATATGCCTACGACGTAAAACGTGGTAGTCTACAACGTTTCTCTCCTACAACTGCATTCGTGCTTTTCTCAAAGAAGAACAGGTGGATGAAAAAGGACGAGAATATGAAGAGTAACTTGACCAGTCAGCCAATGCCATCTCGAACATTGTCACCTCACCAGGCAAGACGTCCTGGCAGACGATGTATCCCTATAATCATTAAAGAAGCATTAGAACTATAGAGGTTTAATTAGAATACTTTATCTGACCACTGACAGCAGCTGACTGGGCGTTATAGGCAGGAGGAATATCCTGAATGCCAGCTGTTGCTTGTGCGTTATTTCATTCAGTGTCACCTGTATTTAACGTCCTTGAATCTTTCGTTTCAATTTAAAAACCAAAAATTAATTGAAATTGATATTCTTTATCGAGTCATTAAACCCGCATGTAAATCATTTTAAAATACTTCTTCGAATTTCAAACTTTGGAAACTAAAACTCATAAAAGGTATTCTAACAGTCTTTAACATAATATGTGCCACAGTGTGGCAGGCATAAAAGCCTAACATGTCACACATTTGCAAACAACAACAGCAACCAACATTCGTTAAGTGTTTATTTATGAAAGCTGAGGGTATATTAATAAACATTTAATACTCCAGGGCCTAATAAGGGCAAAACATATTCATTTTTTTAAATTATATTCACCACCAAATTCTAATCCCTTTTGAAACAAAGCAAAGGAGGAAGCAGCATCAAATAAAAGTCATAATACACCAGCAAAAACGGCAAACTTACATGTACGACAGGCACGACAGACATACAGCAAATTTGTGTGTGCGTATGTGGTTTTTGGCTCAGATATCATGTATGATGCGGTGAAATGAAAGCGAATATGTTCACAAATTTACAGAATAATGTTGTACAAGCCAGTAATAATTTGTAAAATTTTTCAATTTATTTTGTTGTTATTTTTTGTGATTGTTGCTGTTGTTGTTAGAAGTCGTTTTGAATAAATTTACAAACACATGCTTAAAATACATACTTACACAAAACAAATTATGATTAATGTTATGAGTTTCATGTGATAAAATCATATTTCGAACCTTTTTTTTCTCCTTTGTTTTGCAAATAATCGACAAATAAATTTCCTTTTTCTATTTGACAAAATTTATTACATATTAAAAGAAAAATCTAAAAAATTTAAAAAAGCGTTGAAGTCATTAATAAATTGTGTGAAGAAATTTAATCGATTAAAACCCGATTTGATTTTGAATCAGTTCATACGAAAATTTTGTATCAAACGCTTTAGCCTACATCAAACTCGAATTTAGCTTTTTCGATCGTTTGTGCTTCATCCTCAATTCCTTATATATGTACATACATACATACATAATTAGTCATTACAACCCTTTAGTCAGGATTACAACCTAATTTCTCAGACCACTTATGTTGTGTGTGTTAATTTTATATATGAGTGGCGGGACCTACAGTTTAAAGTCGACTCCGAACGACAGATTTTGTTTTGAGAAACTTTACATGGCAATTTTATTTTACTCTCCGAAATTTTGTCAGAAATCTGCTGAGAGGAAGTCGTCGCAGAAATATTTTTTCATATTTCGTTTTGCTGGAGATGTCTGACGTGGGATTCCAACCATGGCCTCATGTCTATTAAGGCAACATACTACCTACTAGACTACGACGTCTTCTATAAGCAAATTGCCTTCGTAAATGCAAGAACAGCCAGTGCTCTTGTAACGGTTACATATATCGTATTATAACACCGAAAGCTTCCTTAGACCACTAAGCGATCCGAAATCAGCAATGAGTATTCAAAAAGATGAGTAGAATGGAATCATTCTCATAATTTCTGATACTCATACTCATTCATACTTATTTTAACATCATGGAACCTCTACTCATATTCAAAGTTTGAAGTACTCATCATATTCATACTTAACAATACGCATGATATTGTTGATTTCGGCTGTCCTTTACTCAACATTTACAAGAATCACAAAATAAATATGATTCGCTTGCGAACACTACAATACTCCCTATACTGACATTAATGAAACAATAGCTAGGATTAACACAATAAATCTGTAGCAGAGATCAGCAATGAGTATTCAAAAAGATGAGTATTCATATTTTCTGATTACTTATTTTAATATCATACTCATCCTACTCATATTCAAAGTTTGAAGTAATCATCGTACTCATACTTAACAATACGCATGATGTTGTTGATTTCGATTCTCCTTTACTCAACATTTACAAAAATCAACAAAATAAGTATGATTCGCGTACGAACACTACAATACTCATTAGAAGGTTGTATGTTTGCTTGGCTTGCTGACTTTGTCTTTTTCTTTCTTCTTTGTTTTTGTAAATGCAACAACAACTAAGACTGTAAATTTTGATGAATGATTGGAATTACTAGAATCATTTATGAGTATTTATAAGAATTTTTCTAAATTTATGAATCTGAATGAGTAGGCGTATGAATCAAACATATTTTGAATGGTATGAGTTTCATATCGACATTGTTCGCATACTCATTGCAACATGTACTTATGAATCAATGTTGTAGTGAGTATAAATGAATCAGAGTAGTTGAATTTTAATACTGTTGATTCACTTACATATTCAAAGTTTCATGAGTACTTATGAGTAGCGAAAAAACGATTCATTGCTGATTTCTGATCTGTATCAACTTCATGCGGGCCTTCAGTTAGAATTATGACCTAGTTTGTCACACCACCCATGTTGTGTTTGTTAATTTTATCCATGAGTGGCAAGACCTCCGGACTCCGAACAACAGATTTTTGATGAAAATTTCGTGTCAATTCTCAGAGTTTTTGCCAGAAATCTGCTGAGAAATCTGCTGAAGATTCTCGATCGAGATGTCTGACCTGGGGTTTGAACCATGGGCTGGCGTCTAATAAGTCAACTTCCTTCTAGACTACGGCTACTTTAATATACAATTACAAACGGATAATCGTTTATTCTTGAGCTAGTGTTGCGGATTAGGGATATATTATGAACTAATAATATTATCATAAACTAGCCCTTCCCAATAAGGAGAGAACAATACAAATAAAGATGAGTCTCATTTTAAACCACAGATGATTGTGCAACCATTTGGGTTGACATCAAGCTCAACGTTTGTGGAATACAGTGACTTTTCATGAATTGTTAATTCACTTACATATTCAAAATTTTATAAATGCTTATGAGTAGCGAAAAAACGATTCATTGCTGATCTCTGCTAGCGATATACCTCAGCCTTAATAGAGGAATGCGTCAATAGCCATAAGTGCAATGGAAAGTGAGAAAATATTTCTCAAGAAAAGTAGTCATCTTATTTATTGAGAAAAACTGCGCAAATTGGAACTGATGTTGAATGGAATATTCCCAACAAAAATTTCCGTTGAATTACAAAGAAAAAAAGGAAAACATTGTTGCACTTTTTAAAGGGTGTTGCTGTTTAAATCACATGTGAAACAATATTATTTTAAAACGCAATTTTTTTGTTTTTAAAATAATGGAAGCCAGTAAAACAAAATAAAAATAAAAATTAAACGACCAGTAGCCAAAATAAGCAACTTTTGTTCGTTCATTAAAGGAATACAACAACAACAACAACAACAACAAAACCCATAAACATGTCAGAAATTTAAAAATTAAATATTTTTCTGCCATTTTTACAATATTATAGAAGACAAATAAACAAGTTAATGAAATGTTTTTTTTTAATAAAAAAAGAAAACAAAAAAATTTAAACAAATAAATCATAGGGGGTCTGCAGTTCATTACATTTTCCCAAAACAAACAAAAAAAATCGATTTTCCTACAACTGGCATATGAAATCTGAAAAGGATTACAAGAGGATTTGAAAAGGGGGGAAAATTAATGAACTGAACTGTAATGCCTTTTATTTTATGAAATATGAACACTTAAATCTACGGGTCAGTATGATAAAAATATTTGAAAGGCAAAAGTGCTTTAAAACTATATAGAGATTTAAATTATATTTTTGATTTAAATTCTTTTATTATTTCCTTTTATTTAAAACAACAGAAAATTTAAAGGAGAAAAAAACCCAAAGAATTCATTCACCTACAGCGGGCTGTTATAGCCTTGCGTTTGTATGACGCTGCCTGCATACAACCTTTTCATCATTTATTCATTGTCTGGTGTTGTGCGTTTTTTTTCTTCTACTTTTTGTTACATTTTAAGAAAATTTCCTTGTTTTTTTTTCTCTTTTTTTATTTTAATTTTTTTTGTAAAACAAAAAGGCACAAAATAACGACACATTGCCACCATCATCATCATCATCATCAGCAGCAGTCGTCTGTCTGTATGATGCCACAAAAAGTCTGTATAAATTAAAAGTGCATTAAAGTGCAGTGATGTGTGCGTCACACACTTTGTTTCTTTATATACTATTTAATAATACGAGGGTCGTTTTTATTGCAAATAATTCCTAGGATTTTAAAAGGCCGTTTTTGGGGGAAGGGAAACAGTGCCTGCAGAAGACTGTTTCTGAGTCATATTTCCAATGTGGTTTTTTTAGGGCGTTTTCTTTAAAAATAAAATATAGCGTGGGTGATTTAGAAGTTTATATTTAAAACTGCAAGCAAATAAAAACGATTTGAAGTTTTGCCAAATTTATTTTTTTTGTTGTGGAGTACATTCGTTCCGGTTAGAAAAGGAATACAATTTCATTCATATGGTTGCCGCGAATGGCCTCAGAGTATCTTATTCGATCGAAAAAATTTTCGTGCATATATTTCCCCATACATATCTCGACAATGACATCGCGAAAATGAAATCAATTGTCTCTGGTTTGCCGGCATAACACTTTGTTTTAACGATGCCCCAAAGAAAATAATCAAAGGGTATCAAAGGGTATAAATATGGCTAGAGGAAAGTATGCCCAACGATTGGAACCTCAGTGTCCTCTGTCCTGTCCTGAAAAAGGTAGACCCTACGATATGCGCCAACTACAGGGGTATAAGCCTTCTCCCTATCGCATATAAGGTTCTTACTGGCGTATTGTGTGAACGACTGAAGCCACTCGTCAAAACACTGATTGGACCTTATCAGTGCGGCTTCAGACCTGGCAAGTCCACCATCGACCAGATCTTCACACTACGCCAAATCCTGGAAAAGACCCATGAACAACAAGTCGACACACACCATCTTTTTGTCGACTATAAGGCAGCCTTTGATAGCCCCATAAGGAATCGTGTTTTTGCCGCAATGTCTGAGCTCGGTATACCTGCGAAGCTGATAAGGCTATGCAAAATGACGTTGAGCAATTCCTGCAGCTCCGTCAAGGTAGGAATGGACCTCTCCGAACCTTTTGATACCGTGCGAGGTTTCAGACAAGGCGATCCCTTATCATACGACCTCTTCAACTTCGTCATGGAGAGTGTTCTGCGAAAGGCGGGAGTGCATCGCAATGGCACTATTTTTCAAAAAAGTGTCCAGTTGCTTGCGTACGCTGACGACATTGACATCATAGGGCGTACCAAGTGAGATGTTACTGCTGCCTTTAGTGCTATTGAACGGGAGTCTACCAAGATGGGTTTGGCAGTAAATGAGGGCAAAACAAAGCATATGTTATCGACAAGTAGAGACGTGCGGCATATTGATTCTCAGATTACGGCCGATAACTATACTTTTGAAACAGTCAAGGAATTTATTTATCTTGGCTCCGCCGTTACCACCAAAAATGATGTCAGTCTGGAGATCAAGCGTAGGATCACTCTTGCCAGCAGGTGCTACTATGGTCTCAATAGGCAATTGAGTAGCAGAGACCTCTCTCGAGCGACCAAACTAACACTCTACAATACACTCATGCTACCCGTGCTTCTTTATGGCGCTGAGGCATGGACCCTATTAAGTACTGATATAGCGGCCTTGAGAGTGTTCGAGAGAAAAGTCCTACGTAAGATCTTCGGTCCAGTGCGTGTTGGCGATGATTTCCGTATCCGATTCAACAGTGAGCTGTATGAGCTTCTCAACGACATTGACGTTGTACAGCGTATTAACATCCAGCGGCTGCGCTGGATCGGCCATGGCGTTCGAATGGATGAGGATGCTCCGGCGAGACGAGTATTTGATGCGGGTATCTGCGGAAGTCGGCGAAGAGGACGACCTTGTATCCGTTGGAAGGACCAAATCGAGGAAGCCCTGTCATCGATTGGTGTGACCAACTGGCGTAGGCGCGCAAGAAGCAGAGGCGCCTGGAAGGATGTGTTGCGGCAGGCCGAAATCCGTTAAACGGGTTGTTATGGCCAATTAAGTAAGTAAGTAATCAAATCGCAGCTTCTTGGCAGCCGATTGACATCACCATTCGGCTCATTAAACGGCCAGCATACGTTTAACGCAATATATCGATTGTGGGATGAGATATGTGGCAAGTTGCACCATCCTATTGAAACCAAACATCGTTGTCATCAATACCATGAAGAGCGGATACAACAAAATCGGTTATCATGGTGTGATATGTGTCTGCCTCCATTGACCATAATGGTTGCGCCGTCCTCATGTTCATAGAAATATATACCTATGACGCCTCCGTTCCGCTAGCTGCACCAAACATACATACATACATACATAATTTGCCATTACATCCCTTCAGTCCACCACTCATGTTGTGGGCCTTAATTTTATACTTGAGTGGCGGGACCTACAGTTAAACGTCGACACCGAACGACAGATTTTTGAGAAACTTTTTCATGGCAGGTTTATTTACTCTCAGAGTTTTTCCCAAAAATCTGCTGAGAGGAAGTCGCCGACGAAATATTTTTTTTCTTCGTATTTTTCGTTCTGATGTCTGACCTGGGATACGAACCCGAGCTTTCCGTCTAATAAGCGAACACACTACCTACTAGACTACGGCGACCAAAAACACCAAACAGTAACACGTAATGGGTACATTGGCTTCTGCTAAACTACGTGTGTGCTTGCTGAGCCCCACCACCAAGATGAAAATGAGGTTCATCCGAAAAGATGATTTTTTTTTTTAGCAAAATCAACATAATCATGCAGATTCTCGTTGGCCCACCTAGCGAAGCGAAAACAAAGCGGATGGTCATGTGGTTTCAGCTCTTGAACCAATTAAGCTTTGTAAGCCGTCATGCCGAGATCCTTTCGCAAAATTTGACGTAAACTGATCTGTGAAATGTTCAATTCTTGAAAATGATGACGAGTTGATATTGATGAATTCTCACGCACACTCTCAGCACCAGCTTCGATATTTTCGGGTGTACACACTGTACGAACACGCTCACGTTTTGGCGCATCAACAATGAATCCAGTTTCACGGACTTTAGCAATAAACTTGCAAATACCAGGTACTGTTGGTCATTCGCTGCGACCAAATTTTGTACGACATTTTCGTACAATTTCCTTACAATTATCTTGGTTTTGGAAATAAATTTCCAATAATTCCCAATGTTGCTTAAGCGTAAATCAATTCAGTACGTTCAGTAGAGCTAGAATTCTGAATTTTGCGAAATAACCAATGGTTCAGATTAAAACCGATAAATGACCCCACCCTATACTCTATCGCAGTCCAAAAAAGTTAGGATTTTTTTTATCATTGTAAAAATAACGACCCTCGTATTTTACATACATATTCACATGATAATCACAAGCCATGTAAAAACATTCATGCATGCCTGAGTGTACAAACAAAGAAGAAGAAAAAACAAAACGAAGGGAAACAGTACAAAAAAAAGAGAAAAAAAAAATGCGTCAGCTTGTTATTGTCAGTCACTCCGCCTGAGCCATTAATAAGTTTTTGTTGGCCAAAAGTACCCACCAAACGACCAACCCAACCGACCCTGTCAGAACCGAACCACCACCACCACCACCACAACACATTCATTTGTATTGTGAATAAATGTTTTTGGTCGATTTAAATGTATGTGTGAGTGTGTGTGGAAGTGTTCTAGGATTTGTTTTTATTTTTATTATTGTCAACGTTCATGTTGTATTGTTGTTTTAAATGTGAACAACGTAGGTCAGCGTTACATTAAGTCAATGAACGACACACATGTTGCTGGCATGAGTGCGTTTTTTTTCGTTTGTTTTTCTTCCTGCTTTTCATTGGTTTTTTGCAAAAGTGCTTACCATGGAGCACGTTCACGTATGCATTCCCGTGCACTCAATGACTGGCAGGAGAGAGAGAGATAGAGAGAGAGTTTTTAATAAATTTTTTTGTGAGATTCTCATTTGTATGTGGTTTTCCCCATGTAGAGTCGCATTGGTTAGGGTGACATTGTTTTAAGCGGAAATTTTTTTCTGCTTTTTTTTTTATCGAAATTAAAGCAATTCAAAGAGCTTGACTCCCGAATATATATATATTTCTTAATTTTGTTTTTTTTCTTCTCAGCACAACTCTGTGATAATGAAACCCGTATGAACATTTCAATCGATGAATAAAAACTTGTTGTACTTGTGTACCTGCTCACTGACTTTTACCGGCATTTAAAATCGTGTTAAAAAAAAGCGTGGGGCACCAGAAATGTTATTGAAATTAAAGGCCAATTCAGGGCCAACATTTACGTTTACGTACATACACACATGATTGGTCATTACAACCGTTCAGTTAGGATTGCAACCTAGTTACTCACACCACTTTTGTCTTTTGTGTGCCTTAATTTTATACTTGAGTGGCGGAACCTGCAGTTTAAAATCGATTCTGAAAGACAGAATTTTGAGAATCTTTTCATGGCAATTTTATTTTACTCTCAGAGATTTTGCCAGAAATCTGCTGAGAGAAAGTCGCCGTAAAAATATTTTTTTATTTCGATTTGTTCGAGATGTCTGACATGGTGTTTGAACCGTGGCCTCAGGTCTAATAAGCCAAAACACTACGGCGACTTCTTCTCTACTCAACATAAGTTTATATTGTCTCAAATCCATTTGGTTTGAGAAGAATCTTTACCTCTCTCTCTATTTATCCCTTTGGTCGAGTGTACTCCCTTAGGTCGAGTTTACTCCTTTAAGCTTCTGCTCCTATTACACAGAAAGGCTCTGGCAGCTCGCATCCACGCAAACATAACTTGAGATCCAGCAGGCTGAAATCCTCTTTCCTCTAACTTAGCTTGTTCAGATAGTTACGTACTATTTTCGAAAGAGCAAACCGAGTTCCAGCGTGACAGTCAGATTGTAAGATAGTGTTGCTACGTTGCGTTATGATTACTTCCTGTGGAAGTTGAATTGAGCAAGTCTTATACCGCTTTGGCGATATTTGACAGTTTAGTCTAGTTATCGAATACTTTGAATATTTCACTCTGTCCCGTCTAAACAATTTTTATTTTGTCCATATTTTGTTGGCCTTAGCCTATACAAACAGCAAATTTTATGTTTTAAATACTAAAACATGTAAAACTATTGTATTTGATTTGTCAAACAAAACTAGAAAGTAATTTAAATATGAAAAGTTAAATACAGAAACAAAAACAATGCAAAAAAAACACCAACAAAAACAAATTTCGACCAACATCATGTGCTTCTTTCTACTCATCATCAGCAGATTGTGTGTAATTTTGAAAAATAATGACACACATACAATAAAACTAAAAATGAAAACATTCAGGAAAATCCTGTTTTGACAAATAACAGCAGCAACAACAATATCAAATTTTGTTATATTTTTATATACTCAACCTTAACAAGACCACAAAAAGGCTTCTAGAATATATGCTCTCTTGCACTGTTATTCTATTTATAAACACTCATGTATCAGAATCAGGATTTGACCACACAGTTAATCATTCTTAATATTGTAGTAGGAATTGTATTTGTGTCGGTATTTGTTGTAGCATTCGTTTAGAAGTGTTGGTAAGTTCCTTAGGGATCACGGTAAGCCTTTACTACTGATTGCTACTTTTTTCTACTTACTTTACTACTCACAAACTACGTAATGTATACAATTGGTTTCATTTATTTCAATATAATGTTAGTGCAGACAACAACCAATCATTATTTATCAGCTGATCCAAATAGAAAGCAAGTATTTAAATTCTCTTCATAACTTCTGAATTGCCAATCTATCAGGGATCCCCCTCGGTCACCCCATTTAGGCTCTGTTATTTAAAAATTTAAGGTAATAATGTATCCCTTAAACTTTGCCAATTGCGATTGGAGTTGAAAATCAAAAGATCATCTGAAACTAATTAAATTTGTTGAAGTACAACGACACTCAATATCAGTTCTATGGACCCAAAACAAATAAAATGTCCATAATTGTTCATTGAAAACTTCAAACGCCTTCATATTTCCCCCATATGACTGATAAGTTGCTGTCAACTTTTCAATAATATTCGGAACACCAAATGTTCTTAATGGCAAGGGTTAACAATATCAGCGGGTTAGGTTAGGCTCTATGGGTAGGAGAGGTTTATAAAAAGATCTCCCATCCACACTCTCCTAAATCTCTGCTTGGTTATCTACTTTGATCTCAATGTGTAACCCGCATGTGATGCTGGGAATAAAATAATGATCAGAAAATCGGAAATTTACTGATCATATCCCAGCAGAACTGGCATTAGCTGCCAATAGATCTTCAGAGCTCATTGGCATCGACGACATCAGTTCAGTGCATAATAATGGAAATAGTAAAAGCCTGACAGGAATTGAGTGAAAGTCCCTTTCACTTCCATGTCATTGCAGTCTTTACGAAACCAGTGGTGCAGAAAACTATGTACCTAACCATACATACATACATACATAATTGGGCATTACAACCCTTCTATCAGGATTATGACTTGGCTTCTCACACCAGTTATGTTGTGTGTGTTACTTTTATACATGAATGGTGGGACCTACAGTTTAAAGTCGACTCCAAACCACAATTTTTTTTCTTTTTTAAGAAACTTTTCATGGCAATTTGCATTTTCTCTCAGAGTTTTTGCCAGAAATCTGCTGAGAAGATGTAGCCGAAATCATCGTTTTGTTGGAGATGTGTGACCTGGGGTTTGAACCGTGGCCTCACGTCCAATAAGCGAACATACCTATTTTACTATGGCGCTACCAACCACGATATAGTACAGATCGATTTCTCTGAGTCGCATTACCTACCGGCGCTAATGTTCTTAGCAAGCGAAATTGCGCAGTATTTAGCGAGTAGACCTCCTTACTTAGTAGGCTTATGGCCAATATTGGTGGTCCTGTACAGAGCAGACGCAGATTGATGATGGCAATTACGGACTCTATTCTGCTTTACGGCAGTGAGATCTGGGCAGAATCATTAAAGGCCGACTGTAGAATGAAAATTTTATCATCGGTACAACGAACCGCTGCACTTATAGTGGCATCAGCTTATAGGACTGTATCTAAGTCAGCAGTTCTGGTAATCACTGGTGTAATACCTATAGATCTACAAGCAAACGAGGGGAAGAGGGTGTAGGAGACTAAAAACGTGCACGGATAGGCAGTAAATGTCGACGACGCCAGAAAGCGAACCATACATCACTGGCAAGAGAAATGGAACACTGAAACAAGTGGTAGATGGACGGCAAAACTTCTCCCAGATATTACCCGCTGGATTGAGAGGAAATTTGGTGAGGTTAATTACTATTTAACACAGTTGTTATCCGGACGTGGTTATTTTTGTAAATACATATCTGTTTGAGGGCAAAGTCGTCGTCTTTACTGTTGAAAACTTCTGCGATATACTTCTGAACAGCGAAGAAAATTGGAATAGCATAGCCAGATATACTGAAGCCTTGCTGAGATCTAAGAAACTTCACCTTCTCAGATTTTGTTGCGCAATCCAGACGCGGATATGGATATAAAAGGCCAAATGACCAGAGGGGCTCCACTTCGAGGTAATACTACAGTAGTTCCGGAGTGGGCGCAAAGGGTCCAAAAGAGGAAGATCAGATTTAGTGGGTGAGGGCCCCACATATGGTTGATAGTGACGACTTCCTCTATGGTGCGGTTAGGTACATTTACTCCTCCTCAGCGGAAAAAAGCAAGTAGAAAGGGACACAAGTCATCTGCACAATGTCCATTAATGTTTAACTTGGAAATTTTCTTAAATACTTAGTTCAGCAAATAGCATATGCCCTACCAAACCACTTCACCCTAATGCTAAGTGTGAAAACGGCCAATGTTAGTGGCTTTGAAGTCGCTGGGTTCTAGTAGATAGTGTGTTGGCATATTAGACGCTAATCCGTGGTTAAAATCCATTGTCAGATATCGCGAAAAAGAAAGGAATATCTTCTCAGCTGTATCCTGGCAAAATCTCTGAGAGTAAATTAAATTGCCATAAAAAGTTTCTCCAAAATGTGTCGCCCGGAGTCCACTTAAAACTGTTAGGTTCCACCACTCATGATAAATTTAATGCACACAGCATGCATGGTTAGGTTGAGAAGCTAAATTGTAATACTGACTAAAATGCTGTTATGGGCAATCAAGTTTGACTAGCATATGCATTGCAAATGGAATCAATTCTTTTAAATCGCTGCATGGCAATTGATTGTATAGAGTCTCTAGCCTGTTGTTAAATTTATACTGTGTTGATATTTTAGTTGCTGTTGTTGTTATTGTTTCAATTTGATTCTAAAAGTTTCATCTCTTGTTCAGCACCAAATGAAAAAATAAAGAACAAAACAAAAACAAAAACAACAAAATATACCAAAAAAAAATATTAATGAAAACATAATATAGTGCAATATATAGTATAAGAATCAAATACAACAATAACAATAATAACAACAACAACAACTAAAATAGAATTTAAAAGATATTCATGCCTTGTGCGTGCCTATACCCCATAGACTGTTCCGTAAGTATATTTCCCTACTCTTCACTTCCTCTTTTCATTTTTTCTTCTTTAAATTGAATAAAGAATCAGTTTTTCATTTTAGAAAAATTTGTTAATGTCGGAACATATAGTGTAGCCATGTATGTACACGAATTTCTATATCTTTCTTAAGTAGGCAAACTGTGCAGATTTTTTCTTTCAGTGCATGTTGGCGTTTGCCTTTCATACAAGCGTAAACCGTGCACTTGTCTCTCATATATTAAATGAAAAGAAAATGAAAAAAAAGAAAAATATTAAGAACATATATTAGAAATATTAAATAGAAACGAAAGAAAACAGGGTGCTACACAAAATTCGGAAGAAAGAAATTTAAAAGAAAAATCATTTAAATTTAAAGGATAAGTTGTTATCGATTAAAACTGATGTCGAAAACTTCTCAGAGAAATGTTTGGACCCGGTATTTACATATATGTCATTACGATTAACCAAGGAAATGTGTGAAATGCTATAATGATGTTACGATTTTCATCAAACTTCCAGTGGCACCAATTTCAACGAGCGACCGCTGCATTCACGAACTTATCTTCAAATACAGATTCCAGGTGAAAATCACATTGAGTTCGCAGAATAGTCAGTATAATCCCTTAAAATTGTTACAGATGGCTCAAAGATGATTTGGTATCTGTGTGTACTCAGGCGAAATATACAGTAAGCGCCAAAAATGAGTAAACACCACTGAAATAATTCATTTTCTTAGGATAGCGAGAAAAGTAAATGAGAATAGTAGAATAAATTTCCTAATATAAAAACGTTTATTTATTATCTATAAAATGTTAAAACAAAAACAACAATTCATGATATAGGAACTTTTTTTATACTTAAGAACATAATAGAAAATTTAAAATTATAGTAAGTGTTGACTCACTTATGGCGCTCACTGTATCTGAATCATTAATATGGTGCTCATTGCAGCTGAAATGCATTTCAGTGAGATATTATGGGCAAATTGTGATACGTCCTAAAGGAGAGAGAGAGGTTAATAAGCGAGATAAGGAAAAGGAGAAGAGTAGTAAGGGGAGGATATGGAGACGTAGGAATAACACAGACCTCAAACACACGAGTCGCTGTAGTTTAGTAGGTAGTGTGTTAGCTTATTAGACATAAAGCCCGGGTTCGAGCCCCAGGCCAGACATCAAAACGAAATGTGTAAAAATAAAATATTTCCGCGGCGACTACCTCTCAGCAGATTTCTGGCAAAAACTCTGAGAGTAAATAAACCTGCCATGAAAAAGTTTCTCAAAATCTGTCATTCGGAGTCGACGTTAAACTGTAGGTTCCGCCGCTCAACTATAAAATTAAGGCACACAACATGAGTGGTGTGAGAAGCTAGGCCGTAATCCTGACTGAAGGGTTGTAATGGCCAATTATGTATGTATGTATAGGTATGTATGTATGTACAAACACACAAGTGAAGCCCTAGAACTTCTTAACCAACTATTAATGAATCTAAGGAGAGCCTTAATGTCGGGACTCGACAAAGAGTTCAAACCCTCGAAGAGGCCCCTGTCAAGAGTCCTCAACCTACTAGGGGCTGGACAGTTAGAGACAGTGGTGCTGTCGATCCGGAACGCTCCGGAACGTCGTTCCGGTACTTCCTTTTTGGCCAGGAATGCGTTCCGGAACAAAAGATGATTTCTGATAACGAGAATTGGCTGACGTTTTGAAAAAAAAAATCTCCCTCCCCGCCCGTCGTCAAATTTGGGACATGAGACCTAAAAAAAAACGCCGCCGCCAGGCTTATCATGGAAAATCATCCCCGTCGTTAAATTTGGGACATGAGATCGCACAGAGCGGCCGCCTACCCAGGATCGGCCCAGTCTATATAATTATATATACGCGTTCCGGTAAAACAAAATTAGCACAACACGACTGGATAGAGAGGAGGTGTTCGATAGTTTCCAACTCCTTCTCGTCGCAACATACCCTGCAATAGTTCAGTTGGGAGCGGTTCTTGATCCTTGTCAGCCATCTAATCTTGCAAAGCCCTGTAATAAAACCCATAACTAACCTCTGAGTGGCCTTATCTAAGCCCAACAGCAAACCTATTCTATCACAGTCTACATAGACACATAACATCCCAATCTACATACATACATACATATATACATACATAATTAGCCATTACAACCCTTCAGTGGGGATTACGGCCTAGCTTCTCGAACATCCCAATCTATTCTCCCCAAACGCCTTTGCTATTCCTCTTAACTTTTTGAAATATGGCACCTGGCCAGTGCCTGATTTACTCATATGATATGATAGGCAGCAGTGTGGCTTATCTAGATAGGCTCTTATCGGGCTCTGGCTAATTAAAGTTCTCTTTAAAAAATGTTCGCTAAAGTCGTCGTGGTCTAGCAGGCAGCATGCTACTTTATAAGGCGTGAGTCCAGTGATGATCAGACAGTTTATCGTGGCCCTATTTGACGTTCGTGCTAAATATGGCGTGTCAAGAGAAAAAAAGAAAATTTGGAAACTGAAATCAGCATGACCCGCTAAGAAATTTTTGAATTTATTAAAAGCAATGGAGCACCCTGTTTAGAGAAATATATACATGTACATTGTACATGTATTCCTCAAAAACATTTAAAACAGCCGACCCGACCGGTTAATGAAAATTTTCTTAAACACGAACAAATGACTCTGCCTGTCTGTCGCTGCTGTTTCTGTCTGTCTGTCCGTGTGTCTGATGATTTTAATCAAATGCGGAAAATATTATGGGAAAATAAAATAGGAAAACTATTAAAATAAAAATGAAAAGCAGAAAAAAAAAGAATTTTTTTTATAAACATTTTAGTGTACAATTCTCTCTTTGCAAATCTATGGAGGCTGAGGTCTCTCTCTCTCTGGTATAAAGAGAAAAAAATCCTGTTTTGAAACAATGACATCATCAGTAGCATCATTATCACGAACGATATGAGATTCAGCTGTTCGTATTCGTATTTGATTTTTTCTTGTTGTTTTTCGTCTAAAACCGAAATAAAAGTCCCTTAAAATGTCAAGTGAGATTTTGGTTTCTTTCTCTTGCTCTTTGTAATTGCTTGTGAAAATGATTTTTTTTTTAAGTATGTGTGCGTGTATGAGGACTAAGTGTAGTGCTGTTAGTGTATTTATATTGTATACGGCCGTTATATTCGTATTTATTTGGAATGTTTGCTTGAATGGATCGATGGATGGTTTCTCTTTACGGCATATATAGGAGAGAAAATTTTTGTTTTCTCTGAGAGTTTAAGATATTTTTGGATATTCCCGTTTGTTTTAAAGTCATATGTAAACTTAAACATATGTACAAGCATACATATTTTATTTTTCTTTTTAATGAAAATATTTTAGAAAGAAATTTTAAAATTTGAGAGAGAGAAAGAGAGAGTTTTTCTCAAACTTATTTAGTTAAACGTTTAGTATAATAGTTTCGATGTTTGTTGAGATTGTTGTTGTTGTTGTTTTATATTCTATGAAGCTTTTATACTTGATATGGTTGTTTTGTTTTGTTCATGGATTAGGCAAAAAAAAACGCACACATTTGTTACAAATTACTTGAACATTTCAATCGTTTTGTACAGCGTCACGTCGGTATCGCTTTTTAAAATTAAAAACAGATCCAGAGGAAAAATTTTTCCTTTTTTCTTTGGAATTTTATTTTTAAAAAATTGCAATTTTTAAAATTTATTGCAAATAATTTTAAATAAATTGAAATTTAAACACAGAAACAAAAAAATATATTTTTTTTATAAAAAAAAAATTTAAAAAACAAAAATTTAAAAAAAAATTTTAAAAAAGTGTGACAGCATCTGATACAAAAGAACACTCTCAAATCCTATTGTATATGTACGTTAAAACGTTTTTCTCTAGCTGCATACATACATGCATACATATATACATACGCTGTAGGCTATATGTGAAGATAGATTTTTCTTGTACGGCATCGTGTGGAGAGAGTGAGTGAACAAAAAGCCAAAGAAAAAGCAAAAATATTATTTAAAAATTTTTAAGGAAAAAAAGAAAGAAGGAAAAAACAAAATAAATTTATATTTTATTGTTTGTTTGGTTGTTGTTGTCGTTTTTCTTTTTTTTCTCATCAGCATCAACAAGACACAACAGCCAGCGTTTTTGTCGTGCAACTCGTTTGATCACAGCAACTAAACTGGCGCGTTTCTGAACAGCAGAGTAGAAGAATAAAATATCATATCATTAATAAATAATAATAAAAAATTAAATAAATATTTCCGTTTCTTATTTAGTTTTCTTAATAAAAAATTAATAAATCACAAAAAGAAAAAAAAAACAAAAACAAATTACAACAAATTAAAACAAGAATTCTTGCAAATGAAAATATAAAAAAAAATAAAAGAAAAAATTTCTATTTTAAAATGTAACAAAAAAAATCCCAGTGTTTTAAATTTAAATTGAAACAAAAAAATATCCAAAATCCAAAAAATTTTTGAAGAAAAATTGTTTTCTTAATAGAAAAAAAAATTCTTTCAATTTATATAACCTTTTCAAATAAATTATCAAAAAAAAATAAAAAATCATATAATCATAGTGAAAACAGAAAAACCCCCACAACAAAATATTAAAAAAAAATTTTTTTTTTATTTTTCAAAAATTTCTTTCAAGTGTTTTTAGCCTCTCCTTAAGTAAACGCGTGTTTTCTGTGTATTCGTTCATTAAAAAAATTTTTTTTCTTTATTTTTTTGTTTAAATTTTAGAGTCATTCTATTAAAAACCTAAAAAAAAGAGTCTGTATATACTAATAAAATTTATAATTACGTGCGTATATTAAATAAAACAAAGAAAAAAAAAACAACCACAAAAATTAATTTAAAAAAAATTCAAGAAAAAATTCAATACAAAGTGAAAATATTTTATTTTAAATAGAAAAACCTTTTAAAGTAAAAAACGAAAAACCAACAACAACAACAACATGTCTGAAATGGAAGATGTCATGTCTACTGAATCAGCTGTCCCCACCGCTGAGGACTCAACTACCCAGAAAACTGAATTGGTAGATGAATCCATGGAAGTGATACCGGGTGAGAAAATCGTAACCGAGGGTATCGATGAGGACGGTGATGAGGTGGAGGAGATTACCGAAGTCACCCGGAAAGTCGTTAAGCGTACTATGAAAATTACTGAGGTATGTTAAGATCAAGCAGTTTACACTTTAATTTGGTGTGAATGAATGGGCAGAATATTTTAAGTTGAAAATGCTATCAGCACATCAGTTTCAAAATACTGGAGTAAAAAATTGAATAGAAAGAAAATTTTAATTTAAAGTTCATTTAATCCTTAACAAATAATTGTTGCACAGTGTAAAAAATTTCATTTAACAAAATCGAATAACTCGTCAGGATATTAACTGTGGCAAGAGAGAATAGTGTATGCAATCGAACATTAGATTTAAATTTCTCCACATAAGAATAGACAGGATAACTCGTGCCATAAGCCCTCGAGGCCATAAGCTCTCTAATCGCACACGGTTCATTTTATTCGTCTAAAAGTCGTCGTTGTCTAGTAGGTAGTGAGTTGGCTTGTTAGACATAAGGCCACAATTCAAACCCCAGGTCAGACATCGCCAACAAAACTAAATATGAATGAATGTTGCTTCGGTAACTTCATCTCAGCAAATTTCTGGCAAATACTCTGAGAGTAAATAAAAAATTTCCATGAAAAGTTTCTCATAAAAATCTTTCATTCAGAGTCGACTTTAAATTGTAGGTCTCACCACTGATGTCTAAAATTAAGACACACAACATAAGTGAGAAACTAGGTTGTAATCTTGACTAAAGTACTGTAATGACCAATTACTATATTATTCGAATAACAATGGATCATTTTCCAACCATAATGGCCATCTCCTGGCATGTCGAATATGAAACATTTAACATTTTATAGAATATTTAACAAAACAATCTTGGCTTAAAAGCTACCAAGACACAATTTGTGCAAGAGTTGAAACCATTCGATCACGTATACGCCACCAGTTCAACGAATCGGCCAATGCACAAATTGATATTGAACTTCTATTCAAAATGTTGTTCAGCGATGAATAGGTACGTAAATAAGCCGAATTTGTGTATTTGAAGTGAACAAAATATTTGGTAAGAATCGAACTTCCAACTCCTACTCTATAGGTTAGCATTCTACTCACTAGATTCTCAAAGCATACAAAATACAAAAATGTTGTCATATGTTGTGAATATTTAAAATAAAATCATTGAGTCTTGTAAGATATCTGTGACTTCCACAATTTCTTACAATTTTAATTTTCGATCAGTTAATACCATTTTGTGGATATTTTTGTTTACATTTTGAACTTTACTTGAGCGTCCAAAACGTTCAACATATTTTGTGCTTATACAGGATCACTAAACTACTTTTTTGGTCTTGGAAATTAAGTGTGTAGACTTCCCAAAATATTTGTTAATCTTTGCTTTGTTGTGATGGGTTTTTTTCTCTGGAAAAAAATTACATCTTCTACTATTTTCACCCTAAATTATGCCATATTCTACTGCTAATGACTAACAAATGTAAAGTAAATAATGTGTCCTATTCAGAGGAGTTCAGTGACGATATATTCAGGAACTCAATGACCTGTGTTTATACGCTTTTTCCAGCAAATATGGGATGTAGTTTTCATGTGTAGTATATGAAAGACTTTTTTTCAAGACCCATAGAAAGAAAAAACAATCGAACACGAAACCACAAATAGTGCTTTAATGACTTAAAGATTTTAGACTAAAGGGGTCCGTTGTTGAAATTGTTGTATCCTAGTTTTTTCACGTCACATTAACGGCTCGATATTAAACACTTTAGACATTAGCTGTAAGACGTGTTAAATTAATTTTGTAGTCGCCTTAAAATGCAAAGTTAACTTGTGGCAGGTACGTCCCAACCATCTTGATATGTTAATGGAATAAAAGAGTATTAAGATGCATTTACCCCATAAGACTCGTTAACATCGAAGTCGGTGAGAGCTCATAGTACGTGTTCATAATGTCAAAAATTATTCAGAAAAATTGTCATTGTTGTCATGATATCATAACCTTATTTTCAGTTGCTTCGAAGTAGAAACTGGAGAATGTAAGAAATTTTATATTTTTTGACATGAAATGTCCAAACATGTATGCCATGATGGACTAGTTGGTCGGGTGCTAAAGTGCTGAGAGCGTGGGTTCAATTCTTACCAGATATTTTGGGTGTTTGTGATTTTCTGCTTGTTTGTCCAACATTATATAGGGTGTTTTTTATAGAGGTATAGAACTTTAAGTTGCAATAAAACAATGATGGGTTATTCGATTGACATGAATTTTATTTATCCGAAAGATAATCTTGTGGCATTACATTTTAAATATGATTTCTGGCATATGACCGCCACGGCTGGCGCGGATGTAGTCCAATCTGGACGTCCAATTTTCGATGACTTTTTCCAACATTTGTGGCCGTATATCGACAATAACACGGTGAATGTTGTCTTCCAAATGGTCAAGCGTTTGTGGCTTTACCGCATAGACCAATGACTTTACATAGCCCCACAGAAAGTAGTCTAGCGGTGTTAAATCACAAGATTTTGGAGGCCAATTCACAGGTCCAAAACGTGAAATTAGGCGGTCACCAAACGTGTCTTTCAATAAATCGAAATAAAATTGCACTATTTGCAAGCGTTGTTCAGGCGTGAGTTTATTCATGATGAATTGCCAAACCAAACTGAGCATAAATCACTTGGCAGCTATTAAATCGGTCGCCATCTTGAAAAGTAATGCCAACTTACAGTTCTATACCTCAATAAAAAATACCCTTTATATGATTACGCACAATGGAAAAAAGAATGTGTGAATTATAAAAATCAATTCTTGAAAAAAGGAAGTCGCAGTAGTCTAGTAGGTAGTTTGTTGGCTTAATAGACGTAAGGCCCAGGTTCAAACCCCGGATCAGACATCAAAACGAAAATATGACTTCCTCTCAGCAGATTTCTGACAAAAACTCTGAGAGCAAATAAAATTGCTACGAAAAGTTTCTCAAAAATCTGTTGTCCAGAGTCGACGTTAAACTGTAGGTCCCATAGGTCCATAATCCTGATTAAAGGGTTGCAATGACCAATTATTTATGTATATGTATGTTATTAAAAAAAAAATTCCTTAAGGCTATCTTTCCAACATAATGCACTGCATGAATAGAGATCATCTTCTGCATGTTGGTCTCCAAAATAATTGATTGTTTCATACTTTCTTATAAGGAAAAGGGTTCAGGAATTAAATGAACCCGGCCAAACTTATTTCCTCCTGGGCTAGTTCAGTTTAAATTCGTTTTGCTGAGATCCCTCTGTTTAATAACGGATTTAAATTATTATGATCATTATTATGGATCTTAAATAAAATTTAAATCTCTTTTTGTTAATTTGTTTACTGACACCCACTGAAAAAAAATTACAAGAAAAATATAACAAAAGAGAAATAAGACCCTTGAACTTAATTACACTGTATTATGAAAATATTTTTCAACTTACAAAGTATATTTTGTTTTCAGCTTGTTATTGTTTTTATTGCTTTAAAAAATAAAAATAAAAAATTTTTAAATGAATGATTATTTAATTTAAATCTTTTTATACATTTTAACTAAAATTTATTATTTTTTTTTTTTGTGTTCAAATGTTTACAAGCAATTGTGTTTCTAATCTAATAATTATTGTCCACCCAAACAAATTTGTCAAGCATTTGATTACGGCATTAATCAAACATTTAAAAATCAAAAAATAAAATGTATATGTATATATAAAATATTATAATTTTTACAGAAAATTGTAAAAAAAAAAGTTTAAAAATAAATTTTAAAAAATCAGCACAGAATGGATTATAAAGCCCACAACATTTGATGTGTTTTTATTTTGTTAATTTACTATTTAAACTGATAAATTGTTTATTACCACTTTTATTGCTTAAAAATGCAAGAAAAAAAAACAACAACTAAATTTTGTTTCAATTACATTAAAAATTTAATTGCAAAAAATGCAAAAAAAGCAGAAAGATATATGTACACATGATATGAAATTGTCATTAGAACGACTAATACGCATTCTAGGGTTACCATATTATAAGGAATAGATCACAACATGGGGAAGAAAAAAGTTTTTTTCTTTATTCAAAAATGTGGTCTGAGTATTCAAATAATTTTTTTTTAAATTTTTATGAATAAAAGTTCGTGATAAATGAGTATTTACATGACCATCCTAATGCAGCCATTACCGCCCTCCAATCGCTGTAATTTTTTTTTCTAAAAAAAAAAAAAAATAAATTTAGAAAATTATTTGCAATTGTTTTTTAATTTTTATGATAATTACTTTTTTCTCGTTTTTCACTTCCATTCATTAAACATTAATTCCGCTGCAAAATTACTTTAAAAAAAAAGAAATAAATTTTCGCTTTAAATTTTATAAACAAAAAAAGAAAATAAATTAAAAATCAAATACAAATACAAATAAATTCAATTAAATTCAGCATAATAAATGCCTCGGCTATGTATTAATGAATGATATTCTTTTTATATTCTCATGTGTTGATAGAAAATATCATAGATGGTGTGGTATGGTAGAAGGATGACGTCCTATTGTGTGAAAAAAAACGTTATTTTGCAACTGACTTATCTGTACTCTACTGAGAAACATTTTGAAAGTAAAGTGAGGAATTTTGAATGAAAGATCATAATTTGAAACAAAATCCGATAAATCCAGAAATTTTTAAAGCGGATTTAAAGCTCTACCGCTTCATCTTTTTTAGAAAAATCGTTAACAGTGTATTTAGCACACTGTTATTGCAGATTACATTACAATTTCTTCCAATGCCTTTACAAAAGTTTCCTTAAACATTGACATAAGGCTAAAAACCCTTTTTTTTATATTTACCACTACTATAGTAATTAGCCAAATGATCTCTCCCAGAGAGGATAACATTAAAATCGAACATCATATAGATTGAGAGAAGTAGACTTTAATTAGCAAAGTTCCTAACCTTACAAACTAGTTTCTCACACTACTCATGTTGCGAGTGTTAATTTTATCCACGAGTGGCGGGACCTACTACGAACAACAGATTTGAGAAATTTTTTTTTTACTCTCAGAGTTTTGCCAGATGGCTGCCTAGATGAAATCGGTGAAATCGAGATGTGTGAAACAGGGGTTGAAGCATGAGCCCTCGTCTAATAAGCCAAAGCACTATATACTACACTATGGCGTACACTACCGTGGCATTTTAACATTCGAAACCTGCCTTCCTTGGACCAACGCCAACCGGGTTCAACGGTTGGCTTTATAGCCAAGTCATCAGAAGATCTTCTTGTATTTGTCCGATGTTATAATTATTTGCGTGTGTATGTTCGTCGAATTAGTCAACTTTTCTCTGCTGCCCAAAACAATACCGCACTATAACTAGTCTCATAATCATCCACATCTTTGCAATTTCAGCTGCATTTGCCTGTACAGGTACTACATAACAACGAATAACCATTCCCAGTATCATGAATGAATGTTAAACTGCATACAGTAAGCACGGAGCTGAAAATCTCCGGTTATCCTAATGGGACCATATCTACAGCCAAATTGTCTGGACTATCTGGCTTGAAGGCCGTGGCCGTCAGATCAAACCTAAGTCATATACTTATCTGCAACAAAACGAAGTATGAAAAAAATATTTCTTCAGCAACTTCTCCTCAGCAGATTCGTGTCAAAAATCTGTCGTTCACAGTCGACTTTGAATTGTAGGTGCCGCTCTCATGTAAAAAATTAACACACACAACGTAGGTAATAGCAGAAGCTAGGTCGTAATCCTGACTGAAGGGCTGTAATGATCAATTATGTAGGAGTGTATGAATGCATCTCGTTTGCTCTTTAGTTCTTACAGAGTAATCCGCTTCAATTTCAAGCGAGGACACAACAATCCTACTATCAAAATAAGCATTATGTGATTTAAAAGTTAAAGGAGAATATGTCGCTATCAAGTTTCAAAATATTCGGCATTTTCTTATTAGAAACCTAAGCGAAATTTTAGTTCAAAATATCGCAGTGTAACTAGTGGATAAAATTTACCTTGAATTATGACTGCATCCAGCTGTCGGCTTGCGATTTATGCCCTTATTCAAATCCAGTCTTTCCGTTTTCAGGTATATCCGTTGAAGACAATTGATGTTAGAAATCTTTAGCAAGCGACCATTAAAGTTTTAGTGTACGTTAGAGGGGTGTTATCATGTACCAGTAAAATTGGTTGACCCCCTATATTCTATTGGTTAATATCCCAGTGAATTCCAAAGCTAAGATAATAGATAATTTGCGATTTAAATCTTCCAAATTGTTCCCAATAAACTAATTTTCATTTGTGGGAAATATGTACATAGTGATGTAGGGTGCTGGTATTCGCTAATACAACCGTAACATGTTCAAATGCAACATGAAAATATTCACACTCATATAAACGCTAACAAAAATGAAAACAAGTTTCATGGGAGTGAACACAATGCTATCTACATTTTTCTCTCTCTCTCTCTCTTTGTCTCTCTCCTTTAAACAATACATTCTCATAACAGAGATATATGTATACACACACACACACTTATGCATTCTCACAATTAAAACACAACAATTTTATGCCAACCGGAAATGCATGTTCAACTGTTAAACAAAAAACAGACAAAAAAAAATTTGAAAAGAATTAAAAAGTGTAACAACTTTGTTCATTCTCTCTCTCTCTCTCTCTCCCTCTCTCTCGGTCTATCTGTCTGGCTGTATGTATGTGCATAGTATGTGTATAAAAGCGTTAAACTATAGAATAATTGCCTGAAATTACACTGCAATGAACGCATCGCATCACATTGCATTGCATTGCTTTGCATTGCTATTCATGGCATTTTATTTCAGTTTAATTCTGTCGGTTTTTCACTCTTTATTCGCTTTTTTTTTGGTAAATTTTTTAATTGTTTTTTTATTTTCATTTGTATTTTCATTTCCATACAACTTATAATATGTGTGTGTGTGTGTATAATTGTCATCATCGTTGTATGATTTAATTAATTGTTAATAAGTTTTCATTACTGTTGCTCCTTTTTTGTGTTTTAACTCCTGCGTTTTTTTTTTTTGTTTTTCCATTTTGTTTATAAAACTTTTAACTTTTGCCGGAATTTTTAGTGCATTTGTTAAAAAAAAAGTATAAATTATTGATATTTTTTTATTTTGTTTTAAAAATTTAATTTCATTTTTATAAAATAAATTTAATTTGCTTGTTTTTAATTCGTTTCGCTTTAAACTTTTTTGCTTGTGCTCAAAAGTCAGTGCCGTTTATTAACATTGATTTTAAATTTTTTTTCATTAGAATTTAAAGGACATAAAAATTAATTAGTTTTTGTTTTTTTCATATTGTTGTTTAAATTAAATAAAATTAAATTTTTAGTCAATTTAATTACACAAAAATAATATTTTTTGTTGCTGTTAACAAAAAATTTTCAGCAAAATATTAGCAACGCTATGAAGACTACATGGGATAGCGTTTTTAAATACCATTTTTCTGCTTTAATATTTCTAAAATATCTCTAAAAGTATATCCAGAGACTAAAGGTATCACAGTAATGGTATCATTATATTCCTTTTAGTATCACTTATCTACCTACTAAATGCCTATCCATTACTCGTTTGAAAAAGTAAAATTAAGTGAGACGATCGTAGGTCTATGATTTCTAAATCAATTTCTTTGTACGTTTAAATAAGATACCGCTAAGGCTTAAATTTCAATGAAACTTTTATTCCATGATATTACACAGACCTTGGGAAATACTAAAACAATTGCAGTAATCGATCGTTTGAAGAGAGTTCAAGTAGTTTAAGGAATTTTTCTAACGGTTTTTTTAGCGATAATTTGGCTTATGTTGATTTTCAAACGTTCAAACTTAGTCACTTGCTTTTGCGTAGCTCCACAAAACAAAATCTCATATCACATAATCGGATTATCCGTTTACTGGTCTCAAAATCCTGGGTCAAGCAAAGTTTTTAGCTGTTAAATATTTTACTTGTGAAATATCGCTTAATTCGGGAAATGTTTACATTCATAACATACATAATTGGCCATTACAACCCTTCAGTCAGGATTACGACCACTTATGTTGTGAGCGTCAATTTTATAAATGTATGGCGGGACCTACAGTTTAAAGTCGAGTCCGAACGACAGATTTTTGAGAAACTTTTTACGCAAATTTTATTTACTCTCAGAGTTTTTGTCAGAATTCCGCTGAGAGGAATTCACCAAAGATATATTTTACTATATTTCGTTATATTTATTATATTCGTTATATTGGAGATACATGAACCATGGCATCACGTCTAATAAGCCAGCACACTGCCTACTAGACCGCGGCGACTTCAATTCTAATTATAATCATTTCTTTGGCTCAGCTTCACAAAACAAGCTCTAACGACCTCATATCACATAATCGGATTATCCATCTACTGGTATGAAAATCTTGGGTCAAGCAATGATTTCAAATATTAAATATATTATGCGTGAAATATCGCTTAGTTCGCGAAATGTTTACCATTTATAAATACGGATCGCTTAACAGCTGAAGAATTCGTTAAAATAGTTGAAACTGACTACAAAAGTGGTGACTTAAACTTGTCAACTTTTCGAGCATTACGAGGTAATTATCATCGTCGTAATCAACCTACTGTGAAAGAAATAAGCAAGATTATGAATTAATTTGAACAAAAAAACTCTTTCTATTAAAACAATCAAAGTATGTTTTAAGGACATATAAGACTTTGAATTTAATAAAAAATATTTTTTAACATTAAATATTTTTTGGGTGTAAACCTAAAAAAATATATTATAGCATCAACTGACATGTGTGCTTGTCGCGTCTCCAGCCTTCATAATTAATTCTTTTCTCATTAAATCTAGTAACCTCTGTTCTCCTATAAAGAGGTTATTTCATTTTTATGAGATCATAAAGTACGAAAAATTAATTTTCTTGCAATTTTTGCTTAAAATTTTACATTTTTTTGTCGAAGAAAAATGTTTTTTTTTCCAATTCCATTTTTGCCAACCATTTATTTGTATGAACTCATATGCATTACAATGTATTTCTTTATAATTTCTAAAATTAAAACAAACAAAAAATCACAGGTATTTTGTTTTTATATGTATGTAAGTGTCTTAAGCATACAAAGCAATAAAACACCTGTTGTCTTCTGCTTATGACATTAAAAATGACAAAATGAAACAAATTTTGTTTTCTTTCTTTTTTTAAACATTTTTAATGCTGTTTGTGAAGCACATAAATATGTATGTATATGAGGTTTCTTTAGAATACATGTGACAAATTAAAAATAAAAAATAAAAATTTTTCTGTTTTTTTATGATCGAAATGATAATTTTTTTTCTTCAAATGTCAACAGATATTTTTACGTATATTTTTTGTTTAAAACTATTGAAAACATATAAAATATGTTTCTAAAATAAATATTTTTTTTATTTTTTATTTGTTTGTCTGTTTTCACTCAATTATGAAATAAATTAAATGATAATTATGCATTTAAAATACTTGACAATGCCATGAAGATCACTCACTCACTCACTTTCATTTTATGATAGCAAGAATAGAAAAAAAAGTAAAGGATTTCGCAATAAAAGCAAAAGTAGAGCCAATGAAAACATAAGAAATACCGTTACAAATGAATTAAAACTAAAACAAGCGTTACCTGAATGCATACAAACGTATGACATTGATTTTGCAGCCTAAAAATATGTGGGCATTCTCTGTTTGCTTTAGAAAAACAATTTCTCTTGTTAAATATCAATTAAAAAAACAAAGAATTCAAGGTTAAGAAATGAAAAGAGAATGAGAGGTGTAGCTACCATTAAGGAGAAATGAACCATAAGCTCTTTATTAAACAACAATATTGTATGTGTAGGCCTCAGCAAAAGAAAAATTAAAACTACTTAATCATCATTAACAAATACACACACACGCATACGTACATATATATTGGCAGCAACCACTTTACACACTACACTTCCATAACTGTCAATCAGTAAACTCTGCTGTAAACATTCTTCAAATGTAAACACCATAGAGAGTAGCACAGCAAAAGAGAGAGAGAGAGAGGGAAACAAATAAACAGTTAATGAGAAACCAATAGAAGGAATCTCTACTCTACACAAATTCCTTTACAATACAGGTTTAAAAAGATTTCTTCGAAAAAATTCTTTGCTTTGCAACAAAAACAACAAAACATCCAAACAAAATACCAACACAGAGAAAACTAAAGTCAGAGATTTGAAGAAGAAAAAAAACACGTGATGCCTTATTTAAGTCTCGACAAGTAATCCATCAATATACACTACCCCACACACACACACACGTGCACTCACTCTTTCATTGATTTCAATTGAACAAGAGAACGTATAAATGTTTACATCCTTAAACCTGTTTTAGTAGGCGTTTGTATAGATTCCTTACCTGTTATTATGTGAATGTGTGTGTGTAAGTATTTGTATTGTTTACATTTTTAGCATCAGATTTCAGTGAAGCCCACAATGCTTTTGTTTTCATCCTCTTTAACAGTGTTTGTTGTTATTCTTAAAGAGATTTTCTTTTTGATTTTCTCTTCATTGTTGAATACTAAATGTGCCTAATTGTAGTAAAACAAATTTAATGCTAATCAATTGGAGATGTAAACAATTACAATAACAATGTGTATAGGTATTGTTATTATATGTTACACACACATACACATACATACATAAACACTTGCATCCATATTTGAAATATTTGTAACACTTGCTTTAAGAATAGCAAGCATACATGCATTTGTTGTTGTTATTTCGTTGAAGTCTACTTTAAAGAGTTTTAAAGTATGTACTTGGTTGTGTTATTTTATAAGAAAATGTTTACTGGGTTATTTTATAAATATGCATGCAATAGGTCAGAATCACTTTATAAACTACTTTTATGTCTACACTCCTCAATTTTTTAACGACTAAAAATTTAGAAAATAAAAGCTAAGACATGAAGGCTCAGCATAAAAGATTGGCAAGGTTTTGAAATCGCCGTAATCAAGAAGAATCGACTTATTAGACGTGAACCCCAGGGTCAGACATCACCAACAAAACGAAATATGAAAAAAATATTTCTTTGCCGACTTCCTCTCAGCAGATTTCTAACAAAAACTCTAAGAGTAAATGAAATTGCCGTGAAAAGTTTCTCAAAAAAAATTCTGTCATTCGGAGTCGACTTTAAACCGTAGATTCCGCCACTCATGTATAATGTTAGCACACACAGCATTTGCGAAGCTAGGTTCTAATCCTAACAGAAGGGTTGTAATGGAGAAATCTCCTCTTTTACATATAAAGCTGGACCTTCTGTAAGAAAACACTTTTAAAATAAGCCACAGAAATACAAAGTAGCTTTAAAACCTTTAATTATTTTAGATAAATATTTCAGATTCAGATTCGACTATCAGAAAAAGTAAGAATCTAAAATATTTGAAGAAATCTCCGGAATTAAATCGGGTCCATATACATGTGTGTGAAGACAAATTCAAATTTAATTAGCAAAGACAAAAATCAAAAATTTTAACAGAGCTAATGTTAGAGTTAACAGAGCAATGTTAAGTGGTTAACAGAAAATACGAAAAATAGCCAAGGAAGAAATCACCCAAATATACGATATCAGGGACTTGCTGCAGATGCAGATGTCCCTAATAAAACCCAGTGAGTGGAACTTGAGTTATCGGGCTTAAAATATTCCCTATGTTAATAGTGTCTGGGTTGGATGACGGATGATGGATATTGTTCAAAAATCATCCTACCCAGACACGGTTAACATAGGGAATATTTGAAGTCCGCTAACTCAAGTTCCAAAATTATTTGGCATATACCACTTACTGAGTTTTATTAGGCACATATAGTCAGATATCTGCAACAAGTCCCTGATATCGTATATTTGGGCGCTTTCTTTCTTGACTATTTTTCGTATTTTCTGTTAACCACTTAACATTGCTCTGTTAACTCCAACATTAGCTCAGTTAAAATTTTTGGTTTTTGTCTTTGCTAGTTAAATTTGAATTTATCTTCACACACACATTCCGTATACTTATTCAGAAAACAAATGTTTCTCTGCATTGACTTTCAATAAAGTCAGAATTCTTTTCATTGATGTGACACTTGTTGAACTTTTACATCCTAGCCGCCAACATAAAAAAAAAAAACACATATGAGCCTAAGTTATCTGTAATTGTTTCAATTAGTTGAAATCACTTCTAACACGGCTGTCTGGATCGCCAAACTTTACGAGACTGTAGAATGAATTATTTAAGATCATTGTAGTCGCCGTAGTCTAGTTGGTAGTGTGTTGGCTTATTAGACGTAAGGCCATGGTTCAAATCGTAGATCAGACATCTCCAGCAAAACGAAATACGAAAAAATATTTCTTCGACGACTGCCTCTCAGCAGATATCTGACAGAAACTCTGAAGGTTAATAAAAATTGCCATGAAAAGTTTCTCAAAACTCTGTCGTTCGGAGTCGTCTTTAAACTGTACATCCCGCCACTCATGTCTAAAACTAACACACACAACATAAGTGGTGTGAGGAGCTAGGTTGTAATCCTGACTGAAATATGTTATGTTATGTATGTATGTATGCCTGATTGAATGTAGGTTGCAAGCAGGCTTGATACACAGCAAATATTTTAGTGTGTTACTTTCCTTACACTTTCTTTAATTGAAAAGGTTTACTGGGTTATGTATCTTCGCCCGAATACATTTCCTTCCGTAAATGCCTAGTGCTGTTGTTGTAATCTTGTTTATTTACAGAATCCTTGCATTGGGCACACACAAGTCAATATTTATTTTTATCTTCATTAGGGTTTTGCCTATTATTACCGTAATTATTTGGAAATGTGTGGGTATTTGTGTGTGTAATTAAACACAAATATGCAGACGCAGGGCTTATAAACTCTCACCATTTTGTTTATGATTCAATTAATTATGATTTAATGGTACATAGGCAAAGTTATTATTGGCGAGGATTATTAAATTTCTAGAGAAGATAAACAAGAAATCTGTTTCAATTATAATGGAAGACAATAAGGGATTTCAATTCTAATGAAATATTATGATGCTGTTGTTTAATGATTATTTTCCAGTATTATTTATGTACGTTGAAATAAATATAAAAATGGACACAGGGCCATTTCAATGTACATACAATAAATAAATACGGCGACATTTGTTTTCAATTGATTTCTTTGAAAATATTTCAAAATTTTTTGAAAATTTAGTGAATTTTTGTAAACAATTTTTTTTTCGTTCTTTTCTGTTCTGAAAATTATAAACAAATGCGTCTTCTTTTGTCAAAGGCTTGCTGCTTATTTCAGAACAAAAATTTAAATTAATACCCCCCTCCATATTAATGGCAAATTAATGTGAATTATTGGTTAATAAAGGCTTAAGAAGGAGGGTTTTTTTTTAAATAAAAAAGATTTATTTTTTATTTTTTAATACACTTCCCCCCCACCCCCCATATTAATGGCATATTAATGAGATTTATTGGTTAATAAAGGCTTAAGTAGGAAGGTTTTTTTTTAAATAAAAAAGATTTCTTTGATAACAAATTTTTACTCTTTTATACCTTTCGCTTTCTAATTTCTTTTGCAAATATTCTAGAATTTTTTTTTTAATATTTTCTTACTCCTCCATATTTATTTCTGTTTGTTTTATTACCTTTCACATTTTTTTTATTAATTTTTTATTTATTTTTTTTGCAAATTAATTACTTTTCATATGCAATTTATTTGTTTATTGCGTAAAAGAGAATCTCTTACTTGTTTCCAGCTAGTATGGGGGACTTTGTTCGCCACTTGTTGTGAAATTTTTTTTTAATTTGTCAACAATTTCTGTTTCTGCTTCTTTTTCTTAGTGTTTCATTTTTAAATTGTGTTGTTTCATTATGAAAATAAAAATGAAAAAAAAAAATAAAAAATTATGAGAAATTATTGTTTGCCAATCTGTTTATTTCATTTTTCACAAAATTTGTTTTCTATGGCAACAAGCAAGACACTCTCGTCATATGAATCCGTGACACTCAATCTAAACAGAGTAACAAATATAATTTCAAAAGAAAAATACTTTTATTAAGTTTCAAATAAAATTTATAGAGAAAGTACGAGGCAAATCACCCTTAATCTATTTGCTTATTAGAAGTGATGCCATAGTTTTAACCCCAGGTCTTCAAAAAAAAAACGACGACTTCTTCTCAACAGATTTCTGACAGAAACTCTGGGAGTAAGTAAAAATTTGAAATGAAAAGTTTCTCTGTCATTCAAAGACGATATTATTTACTTATTTATTTATTAATTACAATACAATTACAAATTATGTTCTAATTATATACGAGGGGAGTAACTTTACCATATGATCGGTGTTGTGTTACAGACCAGAGTCTCTGGTGGGAGTCGAGCCCACGACCCTCACGCTAATAGTCTAGCGCACTACCCACTAGACTACCACCAGGGTACCCCGAAGACGATGTTATACATTAATGTATAATATTACCACAAACAACATAAGCGGTATGAGAAGCTAGGTTGTAATCCTGACTGAAGGGTTGTCATGACCAAAAAAATATATGCGTTTGTATTAAGCATACATACATAATTGGCCATTACAACCCTTCAGTTTCTATTAGGCATAGCCGATTAAATAATATGCCATGAGAAGCACAAAAATCTCCTCCACCTCCTGAGATTTATAGACTTATACTGAAATCATGAAATAAAATTCAGAGCAATTGGAAAGGCTTCCAATGAAGCAGTAACATTCGACATTCAAAAGCAAACGAGGAACCAAGAAAGGAACATAAGAATCTGTAACAATTGGTATACAAATAACCGGTAACTGATTTAAAATTACAACCAATTTTCCCGCTCTGATCATCTCTTTATCAGTAGTGGAGTAATCGACAATATCCTTATACTATGTTCAGACATGCACTTTTATTTCGTAAATCGCAATAAACGGCATTATTGAGCTCAATATTTCCTATAAATTTTCAACTAATTATTGCGCAATAAATATGACTATTGTTATAATATTGAGTAAAACTTAAAGTACAGCACTGTCATAAGTACGTCCAGTGCGCATATTACAATTATCCGAACACTTTCTGTTGATATTTAACAACTCAAATGTCAACAACGACAACAAAAATAACAAAAAAAAAAAAAAAAAAACAACAAAAACAGGAATGTTGTTGAAACAACCAGATGTTTTGTTTACCAGCTGTCAAATGAATATTGAATAAGCAGCTGAACTGCAAAAATTCTTATGTCTGAACACTTAAAATATTGTACTCAATAAACCGAATATTAACTCAATAAAAGTGTATGTCTATGTGGTGTATAGTATTATGCGATGCAAACCACAAAAAGCTTAGCTCCGAATGTTCCTTAGACGCCAACAAGTGCCGAGATAACTTTCGTCCGCCCTTTGACTACAGATTGGTTAAATCAAAAGGAAAATGCTTGAAAGTCCATTGTGTTAATTTAAACAGGAGATAACTGCATTTAGTCTTACTGGCATTAGCTTAGTCTTAAATCTAGGATTAGAAACAATTGAATGTAGTAAATAAGACCTTACTCCACTAGTGATCGTTCTCTGGACCTTATATATACATACATACATACATACATAATTGACCATTACAGCCCTTCAGTCAGGATTACGGCCTAGCTTCTCACATCACTCATGTTGTGTGCCTTAATTTTATACTTGAGTGGCGGGACCTACAATTTAACGTCGACTCCGAACAACAGATATTTGAGAAACCTTTTCATGGCAGGGCTGCGATAAAGTACCATGAGCTCAAATATTGCAGTAAACTCTATATTGTGATGTCATATCTTGTTTCAGCAATTTCATAATCCTTTTGTTATTGTCTTCAGAAGTTTATAGTGTATTGGCTTACTAGACGAGAGCCCAAGGTTCAAACCTCAGCTCAGACATTTCGATGAAATTCGAAAAAAAAATATTTCTTTTGGTGATTTCTCTTTCTCTCTCTCTCTCAGCATTCTTTTCGCAGAAACTCTGTATCGAGATAGATTTGAAAATCTATTGCCCTAGACGCAAACCGAGTCAGTTAACAGAGCTCTGTTATGCCACAAACAGAACAGGAAAATAATAAATTCAATGAAGTAATTTATAAAAATTAAATGAAATTTTGTATCTTTTATGTTCTACCATTCTGTGTTTCCCATGCAATAATATTTGTGTATAAAAAATGTTTAAAATAAAAAAACAACAGAAATCTACTTATTTATGGTACAAGAATATTAATTTTAATGAAATATGACGTCTATAATATGTTTTATTTTCTGGTCATTCTTTTTATTTTCTTTTGTACACAAATAGAACACACAGAAATCAGAAATAGATGATGGGAAAAACGACAATGAAAGATAAATAAATAAAACCAAAATAAAGCAAAAGAAAAAGAATAAAGAAATCAAACGAATCTTAAAATAATAATCAAAGAAAAGAAATCAATAGAGTGGCAAAAGAAATGAAATCTAGTAGAAGGAATCTACACAAAATTAAACAATAATAAACGTAAAGACACAAAAGAAAATAAATATTGAATTAAAATAATAATAAAAGGATATTATCAAATCGAAAATCATGTCATAACTATGTACTATACGCTATAAGGTATTAGACTAAGTATAAGGTATTAGAAAAAGAAAATGCCTAAGAGCCCCTAAGTTTCAGTGACTGGCAATTGGTTGCCATTCATATTCATCAGAAGCTAGGCCGTAATTCTGACTGAGGGGTTGTAATGGCCAATTATGCATGTATTCATCAAACGGATGAATATTTTCCCGAACCAGAAGCAGTGGCAGGTATGCCTCCTGACCTTTGGTTACAGGCCACAAAATCTTTGATGACGACGAACCTGTTCAGGTCCAATAATCGAACCAATTAATGTTGCAATGCAATGCCTTATTCGACACTTTCTGTCAATAAATTCTGGGTGCGTAAGAATTCTTCTTTTTTAGGTTACCAAAGATGTTCTAACGGCTCCTTTTCTTCCTCATTGTTACAGCATCTGTAGAAGTCGTTGTGATGCATTTTCAGTCTCTAGGCATATGCAACAAGAGGCCAGGGAAATTTGATCAAGATTAACATAAATGTTGTTCTGCATATATCTACATCGGCCAGATCTGCAAATCTGTTAACTATCCTCTCTACTAAGAAATAACCGTCTCATATACATATATGAATTCAATTGAATTTTCCATTGTGCCAGTTTTTTGAAAGCATCTCGAATTTGTTGTTATATTCAATGATCTCTTTTCCAGGAACGTAAACCAGAATAACCATCGAATGTTTCGCTATCTCCTCCCGAGGCACCCGGCGCTCTTTGATATGATCTATGTATTCTCTAAGGATACAACATTTCAAGGCCTAATAAGTCTGATCATTGTTTGTATCTGTTAAATGATCCTAAGTTCCCTAGAGTGAAATCTTCCAGTGGTAATGCTGTCTGACCTCTCTATGATATTTCTTATAGATGTATGGACTAGGGACAAGTCAGCATGATTCCTGGATTTAAAATATGCGAAACTATCCTAAAAGTGCTTGCCTTCTCCAGTGTTGGAATCTGGTATACTCGGGTTTGTCCCATAGAAATCGTCGTAGTCAAGTAGGTAATGTGTTGGCTTATTAGACCAGAATCCATGATTCAACTTTCGACTGAAATATCTCGAACAAAACGAAATATGAAAAAAATATTCCTTTGACTACTTCCTCTCATTAGTCTTCAGGCAAAAACACTGACAGCAAATCCCCGTTCGGAATCGACAATAAACTGTAGGTTCTACCATTCATGGAAATGTAAAGAACGCACACAATTTGAGTGTACGAGAAACTAGGTTGTAATCCAGACTAAAGGGTTGTAATGAACAATTAAGTAAGTAAGTATGTTACTCGAGTTTATAGTTCAGCACTTCAGCCACTACACCATCTCATCTCTTAGATCAGGTATTTTGTAATCCGATTGAATTCAAATATCAGACATTTATTTTAATAGGGCGCGAGTGTGAACGATATCAAACTAAGTATATAAGTCCATGTTATTCTAAGTGTGTGCACTAACTAAGCGAAGACACATTTGCTTAATATATCCACATTTTATATATATAATTTTGAATTAACGATTATGGCGCATGGCGACACGTCAAATTTAACTGATAAAATTTGCATATGTGTTGGTAATATTTATTTTCCTTAGCACAGCAACATATCATTTTAATCACTATTTTATTCGTATGTTAGCATTCTTCATGTCAATAAGTTTTCTTTTTCTTCGTCTTTCTGCTAATATGCCAATAATGCAGATATTCTCTGTTAAAAAAGGATTTCTTTACACTACACCCCATATACGTATATATATAAAAACATATACATAGTTTTTAACGTATTTATTATGGCCAAATAAACAAATGATCGGATAACTAAAATGAAATTGTTTCATATTCTCAGGCACAAACACAAATAAATTGTGTGGTCGGTTAATTGTATAGAAACGGATGAAAAACTCAATGAAATGAAAATGTATTGTATTTAAACACAAAACAACAGCAACAACAATAACCACAAAAAATAAAAAGAAATAAAAAAAATAAAAGAATATTATTTAGAATTATAAATATACTGGCAATTGTATATAATAAACTGATGTTTTTATACGGGCTAGAATAAGAATTTTATATACAAAACATATACATACATATACACACATACTCATACTTATTTGGTTAGTATCAAGGCAAATTCAATAAGGTAACCGTAACTCTACAACAAGTACAACAATGCAAAAACAACACGCATTTTGTTTTTGTTAAACTTCCATTCGGATGTCAAAATAGGAAGAAAAAAAATGGAAAAGAAAAAAAATTAACAACAACACACAAACGCACAACAAACACACACAAATTTTGACAGCCCAAGACCAGTCAGCTGTTTCCTCGGGGTCACTTGTTATAAATTCACTTTGGTTAGTATATAAAAAACTGTGCCAATTTTTTTCTTCTTTTCTTTCTTGATTTCATTCTTTCTCATATTTTTTTTGCTGTTGAAGAGTATTAAGCAAAAATAAAATGAAAAGAAAAGAAAACAAAGATATACAAAAAACAATAAATAATTAAAATTTTTTTGTTGTTTTTTTTCTCTGTAGATGACCAAATAAAATAATTTTTTTTATTAAATTTAAAAACATTTTTTTTTATTCAAATTAAACTCTCAATACATGATTTAATGAAGCTGTTACCATATGCACATACATACATACATATGTACGTACATAAATATTTGCAATATTTTATCATTAAATAAAATTAATTATTATTTTTCCAATAAATTTCCTTTTTTTTTGGCAATTACAACGAAACAAAACAGAGACAAATTGTGTCTCTTCTCTGTAATTAAAATGTATCGCACAACATTTAAGTCCATAAAGCAAAAGCCATTTTAACGATGTTGTATTAAAATTGTTCGCCTTTTTTTCTTACATTTTCTGTTGCAACGAAAAGGGAAAGAAAAATCGTTAACGATTTTTGGGTTTAAAAAGAAAGCAACAAAAAAAAAAAACGCATGTGCATATATCAGCCATAAATAAATTTTAATTGCTTACGAAATATGGCATAATAAAATGATCATCATAAAAAACAAAAACAACAACAAACAATGAAAAGCATTGCAAAAAAAAATAGAAAAACCCTTGAATGAAAGAAAGAAAATAAATAAATAAAGAAAGTATTTATAAAACACATGTAATTTATAATCAATAAATTTAAATTATGAAGTGGAATGTTTTTTATTTTCATGAATTAAAATACAATCTGAAGTCTCCGTATAAAAAAATTTCTTCGGCGACTTCCGCTGATAAGTATGCCATGAAAAGTTTCCCAAAAATCTATCTTTCGGCCTCGACTTTAAACTGTAGGTCCCGCCACTCATGTATAAAATTAACGCACACCACATAAGTGGTGTGAGAAGCTAGTCAATATTCAATTTCATTAGATTGTATTTTACATACATAATTGGTCATTACAACCATTCAGTTAGGATTACGACCTAGATTGTCACACCACCTATGTTGCGTGTGTGTGTGCGAGACCTACAGTTTAAAGTCAACTCCGAACGATAAATTTTTTTGAGAAACATTCCATTGCAATTTTATTTATTCTCACAGTTTCCGCCACAAATCTGCTGAGATTCTAGAGAATGCCTCAGTAACAATTATAATATTTTCAAATACCTTTACGAACAATAACTTAACTAATGTTTGATTTCAAATAATCCAATGTTCAAGGGCATACATAGCTACCCATAGAAAATCTCTCTGGCAACTTGTCATACAACATACATATAACAAAATCGGTTATGTTGTGTAGTTTGTCGTATCATACAGTTCACAAGTTTTAACTGTAATACAGTCAACCCTCCTATAAAGCGGGACACTCAGAACACGGTTTCCATATAACGCGGCGCTGAAATTGCGACAGCCCTTATATGACCTCTTTAAGTCAATAAAAGTAATTTGAATTTATCTTGTCTTGGTCTTCATGTAACGCGGTACGAATGATGTGATTTGTACTAATTCCGAGTTTCTTAAAGCGCGGTTTCAATACAACGCGGTATACGTTCTCCATAGAACGCGCTACGAATTTGCCTGATTTGTAGGGTTAAATCCGAGTTTCTTATAGCGCGGTTTCCATACAACGCGGTACCCACTCACCGTGTTATAGGAGGGTTGACTGTACTATGTTCAGACATGTACTTTTATTGAGCCAATATTGGATTATTTGAGTACAATATTTTGAGTGTTCAGAATTTTTGAGTGTTCAAACAAAGCAGCTGGTTGTCTCAACACCATTGTTTTTGTTTTAGTTTTGTTTTGTTGCTTTTTTTTTTTTTTGTTTGTCGTTGTTGACATTTGAGTTGTCAAATATCAACAGAAAGTATTCGGAAAACTGTAATATGCCCACTGAATGTACATACTTATAACAGTGCTGTATTTTAAGTTTTATTCAATATTATAACAATTTGCGTATTTACTGCACAATAATTAATTGAAACTTTATATGAAATATTGAGCTCAATAATGGTGGTATGGTGGTAGTATAAGCGAAAACAAAAAACTATTTGTAGGAATACACACCAAAGTGTTAGGTTTTCTGAATGTAAACGTTATGTAATCTATAATGCCTTAGCAAAAAGGAATAATGTGGGGCAGTCTTTGTTGTCTCCTTGCAAAAACTCTGGGAGAACAATAATAATACTCTCTAGTTTCTCTATAAGTAATAAATACACCGAACATGTGTAGCGTGAGTGGTTAGGACGTATTGCTGACTACCGTCAAAAATGTTTGTATATTATTAAACTTATAAAACAATCAAGTAATTATTCTTTTTTACTTACTGACTTACCTAATTCATCGTTACACCTCTTTATCCGGGATTACGTGTTGGATTCTCCAGCCACAAACAGATATTAGGGACACCTTAGTCTACAATTTGTATATAGTGGGATATGTGCAGCAAGTCCCATTTTTTTTACAATATCCATGATCCGTCATCCTACCCAGGCACTGTTAACATAGAGTATATTTGAAGCTCAATATCTAAAGTTCCAAAATTATTTGGGATATAGCACTTATTCGGTTTTATTAGGGACACCTTAGGCAACAATTTGTATATAGTTAGATATCTGAAGCAAGTCCCTGATATCGTATATTTGGGTGATTTCTTCCTTGACTATTTTTCGTATTTTCTGTTAACCACTTAACATTGCTCTGTTAACTCTAACATTAGCTCTGTTAAAGTTTTTGGTTTTTGTCTTTACTAGTTAAATTTGAATTTATCTTCACACACATAAATTTTATCACCTTTAACTCTCTATTCTTATCAGCCAATATGGGCAAATTAATCACCTTGGCGCTCTTGGTAAATAAGGTGACGTTCTATTAAGAATGATAAATACATACTATGTGGTTATAATAGATCATTTAAGAAATATTTTGTTATTTCAAATTTTATTTGCTGTTTACATATGTCATAATACGATTAAAAATAAACATTCTAATTACATATCTAATCCAAATCATTAAATATTTTTTTTTTTTTAAATTGAATGTAATTGTCTCGTCTGGTCGGCTGATAAGTGATCTTGTCATGTTCAACATGTTTGTCAATATTTCCTTCCTCTTTTTTTTTTTTGCTCTTCTTTTATTTGTCATCATATTTAATTTAATTTGAAATAATTGCAATAATTTAAAATAATAAATTTAATTAAATGAATTGAAATTATTCTATTCAATTGCAACTATAAATCTGTTTAGTATTGTTAACAACAACTACAAAAACAAATACGAAAAAAAACAACATGAATAAATAAAAACATATCGGAAATGACTGTCTAGCAAATGGCAAAATATGGCCTCAATAAAAATCAAATCAAATAAAAAAATAAATAAAGCAATAAAAATATGCACACGATAGAGAAAAAGGAAAGGAAAGAAAAGAAAACGATTTCTTAAATAAATTGCAATTAAAATCAGCAATTCAAAAATTAAAAATTAAATTTAAAAAGAAAAGCAAACACAAAACTACACACCATCAAATAATGTTTCGAATCTCTTCTGCAAATGTTTTAAATTGTGCTGCTGCTTTACATAGGAAATTTTTACACACAAATGAGACATATGAAATGCCAAAACGGAGATTATTTTCTATTTTATTACACAAGAAAGAAGGAAAAACAAAAAAAAAAATCAAAAATATAGGAAAAGTTTAATATCCAACAGTTGTTAGACAATAACTGCAAATATGACAACAATAATTACAATTTCTGTTGCAGATTTTCGAAAAAGTTATCAATTTCTTTTGTATCAAACTATTTACAATCAGAAAATATTGTATACTAGCTGACCCAGCGAACTTCGTCCCGCCCAAAATTGATTTTTTTTTTATTGCCCAAAACAGGTCGCATTATATATTTATTGTAATACACTGCATAAAACAGTTATTAAAAAGCTAACTTACTATAAGTGTGTGTGAATGTACTTATAATCGAAAGCGTTCTAGACAATGAAAATATGCTTTATTTAGGATAAAACAAAAGTCTATGAGTTTAATTTTGGTTATATTTTTTCTTATTTGGTGATTTTTTCACAAATGTTGGTTACAAAATTTTTTTCGTGGCAACACTGTTTCAGAAGAATAAATAAAAAATTAGTCAAACAACAAAAACCCACGATGAGAACAATTGAGAACATTGTTACGCTCTTGGTTTCTTTATCTTTCCCTTCTATCTTTCCTCCCGCGTCGTGAAATATTTTTGAAAAATATTGCAAAATATACCAAAATTCACATTTTTTATACTTTATTTTCTTTGGTTTTATACATCAGGAATCATAGATAGCATACTTTAGGGGTAACTATGCGTATGAGTAACATATTTCAAATGCAATTAAATATTAAGTATGTAATATGTAGTATACATGGCCATGGCCCCTCGCTCATTTGGAATATCAACATAAAGAGTAGCCTATAACTCCTTCCAGACATACAGGAAGATACTGTGAAAATTTCAAGAAAATCGGTTCAGCCGTTTAGTCGTCTATAAACTTCAAACATACAAACATACAATCAAACACACACTCATTTTTATATATAAGATGTAGAGATTTTTATTTCTAAATCTCTTTGAAGCTTAAAGTAACATTGACAGTACCCAGCCTTGCTAATAAATATTGCAGTTCGTTATAGGTGAAGTCGCCGTAGTTTAGTTGCTAGTGTGCTGGCTTATTAGACGTGAGGCCACGGTTTAAACCTTAGGCCAGACATCTGTGAAAAAAATTTCTTCGGCGTCTTCTTCTTAGCAATAAAGTCTGAAAGTACAATATAGATATAAAAACTTGCTATGAAAAGTTTCTCAACAAAATCTGTCGTCCGGAGTCGACTTTAATACGTTAATCGCCACGATAATATCAGAAAAGTTTTGACATTGGCCATGGTAACTTTACTAGATAATTTAGTTATAAATGTATCAAGGAAACTTAATGTATCACAAATTTCCCCGAAAAACGCTATTTTTTATGACACACATATATGACTGACATTGCCCTATATTAAAACTTTTTTCTCGACAAGCCATGTCAGTCTTATATGTTTGACGCATTCCAACAAGATACAACAAGTGTTAACCTGTTGTTTTGAACACAGCGTCGTTTGAGTCGGACATCTGTGATTGACGTGTCCTTCTACCATATATGTCTGACATGGCTCATGTAGAACTTCTTAGCGTCAGACACATATGACTGACATGGCGATTAACTTGTTAAGCTGTAGATCCTGCCGCTCACGTATAAAATTAACACACACACAACCTAAATGATGTGAGAAGCTAGGTCGTAATGCTGACTGAAGGGTTGTAGTGAACAATTAGAATGTCTGGCTATCGCCTGCCGAAATGAGTAGCAAAAGCAGGAATGAGTGATATAAGAGACAGAGTGGTTTAAAGAGTTACATGGTAATTATTAGAGCATTATCAACAGTGCTCTAAAAGAAAAAAGAATCGGCCTAGATCAGACAAGGCAATGGCATAGAATTGAACAAAATACAGAAGACTTTGTAAAAACCTCAACCAAATACTGCTGAAATGATTTTTTTATTATAATACAAACGACTATTCCTAAGCATTTGATTTTTCAGTATAAATCCCGTCATATGTCTGCCGTGGTCTCTCACGTCTAATAAACGATACCATACATATTTGATCATTATAATCCTTCAGTCAAGATTACAACATAACTCCAACAAATTCTTCTTATTCAAACTACCTTCACTTATTGCCTACGATCTTGGTGCTAAATTTTTCCGTGAATAGTCTTGCTTGCATAGTGCTTGCGTTGTTGTTGGCTTACTAGACTGGAGCACCTCTCACATCTGTAAAAAAATATATGGCCAACTCATTCGACTTTGTATGAATGAATGCTCAATGCTATGCTGTATTGTGTAGTTCGTATTCCAAACGTCAAAAGGCGATAAGAAGAAGAGGACTAGTACTCATAATTTGATTTTCAAACAACAAAATGAAAAATATCATGAAAAAAGTAAATTAATTAATTATCAGTGCGAATAATTATAATTTTGAAATGTTAATTGTTGACTCAAGTTGCATAGAAAATATTTTGTATTTTTATTTTTCTTCTTGATTACTGGCATTTACATAAACTGATAGCATGAAACCAATACAACTTCTAAAAACATATGAAAAAATGTGTATAAGTGTAACGGATTTTTTTATGCAAATTATCAACAACTAGCATACACTGTTGTATTTTCGTCCAACAATGGGGCAATTCACACAACTTAGTATCGTGTATGTTGTATTGAATACATTTATTTCTTTGTGAACGCTCAGTGCTATGCTGTATTGTGTATTTCGTGGCATTCAAACAATTTGATAGCCCGAAACCAACACAACATATGAAAACATATTCACATTTTTTTCATTCACACTTTTAACAACTTTTAAAAACATATGGAAAAAATGTGTATATGTGTATCAGATTTGTATATGAAAATTATCAACAACAATCATACGCTGTTGTATGTTCTTCCAACAATACAATGAATACAACGATACAACGGCTTGTGTGAATTGACCAAATATAATGAATACAACGATACAAGGGCTTGTGTGAATTGCCCAATAAATTTGAAGAAACATTTCTTTGGGCGACTTAGTCTCAACAGTCTTCTGGCAAAAACTGCGAGAATAATGAAAAATGATCGGAAAATTTCTCGAACTCAGAGTTGTCGTTAAACAGTATATCACACAACTCACGGATGCAATTAACACCCACACAACAAGCGTGGTCTGAGCAGCTAGAGCGTAGTCTTGACTCAAGGATTCTAATGGCATTTAAACTAAATAAAAATCGTTTGCTTATTCCATCAAGGTTTGATGTTCATACAATGCATCCAAAGAATTTTATATCTGAAGCCTAGGACTTGCTTCTGGGTTTAGTTACATGCTCTTAGAATGGACTTTCACATGTAAAGGTTGTTGTAATTAACTTAATTAATTAATTTTTTTGTATTGCTTTCCCAATATAGAAAAGAACACACAATTTATTTATAAAATAAAGAAAAATTTCTTCCTTAAAATAGTTGAATTTCTTTTTTTTTTCTTGTTTAATTTGAAAACAAAAAATTAAGAAATATTTTTAACCTACAAACAGTGCGTTCGAAGTTCTTTTTTTTTTGTAGGCAAAAATCTAAAGAACAATAAACGAAATGAACTGAAAATTCATGCAAAGCAGGCATAAAGAAAAATCAAAAAAATGTTCGCATTTTGGCAAATCAATCCGGAAATCAATTTGCAATTGAAAAACCGCAAACAACAATGAATAGAGAAAAAGAAATTAAACTTTTCATTTCATTCTTTAAATTCTTAAGAAAAACTAAACACTTAAATAAAGAAAAACACAATAATAATAAAATTTTTTGCCAGAAAAGAAAGAAACAAATTATTTTGACTTAGTGAATTGAATGTGTTTGCCAAAAGGCACGCACTATAAAATTAGAAGAAAAAAATAAACAAATTTTTCTTTTTTTTTTATAAAAATCTCATCACATCCCATCCCATCATATGTTTATAATTAATAATAAAATGTTTATTTAATATCACAATTTATTTATTTAAATGAATTTTATTAGCATTCTCGTATTATTATTGTTATTAGCATCACATGTATACATATGTACATACATTGTCATGTATATAAATTGTCTTCCTTCCTTGGGTCAAAATAATAGATTTTCTCTACGCTGGACGTTGCATAAACATTGAAATTCTCTTTCAGTCATGCAATTTGATGCAAAAGGTCTTTTAAAGGTTTACAAGAAATTTTTGAAAAGATTTTCTGTTTTGCTCGCTTAAGAAACAGATTTCCTGTGATAAAACAATCTGGTTCTAATCAACAATTCAAGCCCAATCACGAATAAAAATTCCGCATGAAATTTCTCTCTTTTCCCTTCTCTCCTATTATGAATAAAAATTCTGCGTGAATTTTTTAATTTTCCTTTTTCTCTGTTTTAATCCCATTTTTATCAACCGTGTGAAGGGAGAAATATTGAAAAGGGAAAAAAGTAGGTATTCTCAATGTATTTTAGTTTGGGTTTTCCTCAAGAAAAAATTCACTTATAAAACACAAGGGAGTTTGCTAAAAATGTAAGTATATTTTTGTACAATTAAATTTAAAAAAAAATTAAAGATATTTAAATGTTCCTCCAACGAATAAAACTCAAGTTCAACATTTGGTTACATTAAATAATTTTCTTTTTCTATCATAGAAAATATGTTTATTTTCTGAGAGTGCTATAATTTGCACATATGTACGTTCCATCGATGTACCCTAGAACGCCAGGAATATTGTTCTTCGTGTAGAAAGCTAGAACAATCTTCCTTTTTTCCTCTGTGGTATTCGGTATCTTGATCCAAAGTGGACAGAGATGAGTCTAAAAAATATCCACCACTTCTGTAAGCACTTTGCTCAAAGTCGGCTGGCCTAAAGACACTTTGAAGTCTTTTCCTACACCAGTCTGCGAAAAAACGTAAGATCGCACTTCACCTTACAATTGGTGAAACTCCAAATTGTTTTTTTGTTGGTTGACTGTGAGTTATTAAAATTTCTAGTAAATATCGAAAGGCCCGTTTATTTACTCTGTAGTACTTTTGAAACCTGTTGCAAGCCAAAAATTTAACCAAACAAGTTCATTTTTAATTACTTACTTACAAAGACTGCGGCTGGCTGTTTTGTTGTTGCTTTTCTGAGCCACCAATTTCCTCCACAAGTATATAAATGATGGCACTACTCATTTTTTTCTTGTATTATATTAAACTCTTGTTTATTTTTTTAACTTGTATTAATTTTAGTTAAGTTTAATTTTATTTTTATTTAAAGAAATTGTCAAAAAAATTTAATATCAACAAGCGACACAGCTGTCATAAAAATTCGATATTGCCACTTTTTCAAACTTTTATTCCCACGGAATTTATAATTAGAGGATTTCTTTCTCACGGAAAACGATTTTCTCGAGAAAATTCCTTGAGAATATTCGTGATTGGGCTGTATGTATCGCACTACGACCAACAAGTCACCCATAGAATGCTCTTGGCCTTCAAAATAGTAAACATATCCATCTGAATAGCGCTACGGTTACATCGAACATACAGTGGAGCTCCAGTTCAAGTTTGTTATAAAATACCATAGCACCCGTACCAGTAGTCCGCGGAAATAAATATTCAGAATACCGGAGTAATCTTTTGTTTTTGAATTGCAACACTCCCACATTCGAGTTACGGAGTGGATCTTGTTAATGGCTTCGTTTTTTGCAAATAATCAAAGACTATCTGGCCTCTAAATTAGTGAGCGACTGGCGCCACTCCCTTGACATACTTTGACAACACTTTTATTTCCTCTTTGTTTCGGAGCAACAAAGTAAGACAGTCATTTGTTTGAGCGGTTTGTAATAACTCATCTGGAATCCTTTTTCAAGCTGATCGATCAGCTAGTTGTTCAGACTAGGAGTGGATTCTTTATTGTGGAATAGGGGAGAGAGCAGAATTTCTAGGTTACTATGAGAAAATTTACAGCGTTTTAGAGCAGAATGAATTCTGAATCTGGGAAGTTTGTCTAGGATATGGTTTCTGATAGCGGATAATACTTTGACGGCAAGGTAAAGTATGGAGGAAGATGGTATCATATTTTCTGCAGATTTTGTAGTATTGTGGGAGAGAAAAGAATATTTTGTTTCTTAGCAGATAGATGCGTAGATTTAAGTTTATTGCTAAAATATCAATCCTGTGTATATTTTAATTACCCCTCGATCTCTTTCTATTTATGAGAGTAGGAATGTATGTATTATGAAGCTAATCTATCCTAACCTATCCTCTTCAAGCTATTTGTCAAATAAAAGTTGCTGTTTTTTTTTTTGTAAAACCAGCAATCAGGGGATGGCCCCTACTCATGCAGTGCATTGTGCAGGTTTAGGAAAATAGGTTATAGGAAGGTGGAAAGAAGGAGTAGTAGTTGTCAGCCCACGCACGTTACAAAAATCGATGCGAAAGCGACCCGTCATCACGATAAGGAACAATTGAAAATCAAACGACCTACCTCAAGATGCGAACAGCAAGGAAACGAGTTGCTGCTAGGTGACTATAAAATGGCCAGTGTTATACCTTCACCATTAGACTGTCTACAGCAATCGTCCCCAAGAAGCCCGCATCATAAGGTTATTTGAGTTCAGGGTGAAGGATAGATTATGCTGTTGGTTGCTGACAAATACTAGGGGGAATAGAAATGTTGCCTTGCACTTACTAGGGTAGCGTAAGGGGTAGACATATGAGAAGACTATGATTACCTTCAAATGATTTCTGTAGACACTGAAGATCGATAGAAAGAGACAGTTCAGACCACTTTATACACCTTAGGACGTCCTTATTCAACTTGATGTACAGATAATGCACTCAATGGAGTTATTGTTTTCCCAATCAATATTTTCATTGAATTTTCAGAAATTTTTCATAACAATTTCAATTTCTCTCAGAGTTTTTGTTAGAAATCTACTGAGAGGAAGTTTCCGATGAGATATTTTTTTCATATTTCCTTTAGTTGGAGATGACCTCATGTCTAATAAGCCAACAGACTATCTATTAGACTACGGCGACACTTAAAAAAAGAAAGACCAACATACTGCAATTAAAGAGGAATCATTCTGCCATATACAAAAGGGCAGAAGACTGATAGAAGTCAAGAAACGACGTTCGGTTGTTTCAAAGGTATTTTTCTAGAATAGGCTTATGCCTACGAAGGATATACTCAATTCAATTTCAACACAAGGGACATGGCAATACCATCTTATGAGGTTGACACACGTTAAATGTGGAATTGCGTTTCAGCTGAAGCCGATCTACTGTTTGTCAAGACCAGTTAATCTAGATCTATCAGCTACTTAAAGGCATTATGATATTACTTAGAGCGTGGTCAAGTAAACTTTGATTTTACAAAATACTACTCTCTACTCTTTTATCCTAAGAAGCTCTACAGGAGTATAGTTATTATTATTTATTTTAAATTTGATTTTAAAATCTCTTTCTAATTAAACTTTTTCTTTGTCTTTCTTTTAGGTAAGTTGATGAAGTACTTTTTCTTGTTAAAGTAAGTAAATTAACATTTTAATTGATTTAAATTTATTATTTACAATAAAACGTCATTATAAATTTTAAAATAAAACAAATCTTTTTTAGTTTTTGTAAATTAATTTAAAAAAAAGAACGCAAATCCATTTAACAGATGATGATGTGTATCATCACTACTTACGTATGTAAATTGAAAAGACAAAGAAAGTATTGTACGATACGAATTGTAACAAACGATACAAAAACTATTGATTATTTAGATCGATTCAATTAACTTGATGCCAATTTATTTTAATTCTATTTTCTCTTTTCTTTATTTTTTTTTTGCTTTATTTTGAATGCAATTGTAATTACAAACAAACGTAGTATATTCAGTAGTTTCAAAAATATCTTAAGGATACGTTGCACGAGCTCGTAATAACCCCAATACGCGGCGGGCAAATATAAATCCTCTACTTCTCCTCAACTATCCCTTTATGTAAAAAAAAAAAATAAAAAAACCAAGAAAATATTAAAAATTTATTAAAATCGGTATACATATGTATGTGTGTGTGTGCGACAAAAGTAAATATTTATTGTTTTGCGTGCATTTGTTTAAAAATATTGTTCAGTAAACAAGAAAATAAAAATAAATGAAAATCATTTTTGATATAAAATAAAAATAAAAAGAATTTAAAAATTGAAAATCATTTCGCCATGTATTTAAATATTTGATTTAATTTCGTTTTATTTTTCAAAGTTTCGTTGCCTTTCTTTGGAACAATGAACAAAAGAAATTTTTGTGTTTCTTAAAACGCATTATTTGCCATAGTTTTTGGAAAATTTTTATACAAATTATTTTTTATTATTATTATTTAGAAAATATATACATAATATCGATTGTAGAGATTTTGTGCATTAAATGCGCATTTATATTAAGGAAATCTTATGAAGGCTTTACAAGCAAGCATTTTAAAACAAATTTATTGAAAATATTTTTGGGAAAAACTTAAAAATTTTCCGTGTCTTTGTTTAGAAAATTATTATTTTTTAAACATAATAACTATTGTACATTAAATGAAAAATATAATAAAAAAAATTTAATTCAAACTACATAATTACATTATAAAACAAAAAAAAAAATATTCAAAAAATTTTTTTAATATTTTTCAAACTAAATGTGCTGAATTTGAATTTTATTTTTCTGAATATAAAAAATTTAATTGAATAGAAAATATTAGGTGATAATTATCTTCAATTCCCTTATGAACAGGAATACGTTAAAACCCTAGGGTAGCTTATTCAGTTTCAATTCCACTTTTAACATGAGTCAACCTCTTACGATTGTATTGGTATATCACTTCTTCTGTACCTTCTGTTGTAATTGAACTAAGTATATCTTTAGTTGGCATAAACTTACTGTAGGATATTACCTTTGAAATACCCAAACAAACGAATGGGGTTTCTTTACTTCTACCAGTCTTCTTCCCTTTTGTATGTGGCAGAATGGTTCCTCTTTAATGGCAATATGTAGGATTTTTTTAGAAGTCACCGTAGTCTAGTAGGTAGTTTGTAGGCTTATTACACGTGAGGCCATCTCCAAGTAAGCGAAATATGAAAAAAATATTTCATCGTAGACATCTTCTCAGCAGATCTCTGGCAAAAACTCTGCACTATATAAAATTGTCGTGAAAAGTTCCTCAAAAATCTGTCGCTCGGAGTCGACATTAAACTGTAGCTTCCACCAATCATGTATAAGATTAACACACCACAATATGAGTGGTGTAAGAAGCTAAATCGTAATCCTGACTGAAGGGTTGTAATGACTAATTATGTATGTGTATTCGTAAGCATATACGCCCTCCAGAAAAATACCTCTGAAATACCCGAACTTGCGAACGGCATTTCTCAACTTCTACCAGTTTTCGAAACGTTTGTATACGCTTGAATAGTCTCTCTTTAATGACATTATGCACACACATTACCACATTGAGATCAAGATTTAATGTTCGTTTCATTTTTCATTATTCAAACTACAGTTTCTGCCTCTTTGGTCTTCACTACCTAAAGCCATCGACGTAAACCCAACTGGGAATCTAACGCCGATGTAGGTCTGTCCACATTGCCCCTGTTATAACGACGTATAAAATTTTCTAATTGGCAATGATTCGCCTGATATTTATGTTACATCCAATACAATATCTTTGTATTACACCGCCAAGATCTTTTGGCGAACGTTCAATATACCAAGCTTTCTATTCGAGTTATCCATGTCAGTTTACTGTAAAATACTATTCCCTGGTATTTGATTTTGCGTCGATTTTCGTGAGATCGCCTGCTGACCGATGTCGTCTATGCAATTGCGTAGATCTCATAGGGAATGCCGTTTATGATAAATCCATAGATAAAGAGTCACTATTGTGAAAAAAGATGGCACCCCACTTTTTTAAATTCTTATAAAATGATTTTAATATTCATTGAAATTAGTAGTATAAGTTAAATTTAAATCAATATACCATGGCCTTATTAAGATTTATTAATCAAATGAAAGTTTGAACTTATAACTTCCAAAATTTTCCGTAAAAAAATATAAAGATTTATAAATAAAAATCAATAATTTTTTTATTTTTTTTTTTTTAATAAAATGTCACAAAAGTAAGGAATTTTTTAAGATTTTTGCAAATATAAAATAATTCAATTAAATTAAATGTTTAAAGAAATTATGGTTAACAATATGTATCTTAAATAAAATATATAAAAATAGTGTGAAAATAAAATAAAAGAGAAATTTCTCGAATTCAAAAAAGAATTTAGTTTTCAATAGAAAAATATATTTACAAATCAATAATTAAATAGATAGACGCCTTAATTTAATAAAAAAAATATATTAAAGTGATTTAAGCAAATATATTAAACAAATTATTTTGATATAAAAGTAAATACAAAACATTACATGGTTATTTAAAATAATATAATTTTATTGTAAATAATAAATTAAAAAAATAAATAAAATTTCAAATCGAAAAATCTCCAACTCCTCTCTCAATAGCTGAAATTTAATTTTAAAAATTTTATACAATATATGAAATAAAAGCAATTGAATTAAAATATATAGAAATGTTATAAAAAAAATAAAAGAAAAAGTCCTTAAGATTTTAAATTCAAAATAGGAGGAAAGCAAAAAAAAAAATAAAAAAATAATAAAGTTGTATTAACAAAAAGAAAAATAAAAATAAATAAATAAATACTAAATTGTTGAAAAAATTCGTGGCTAAAATACTCCATATTTTCTTTAAATATCCCATTAAATCAATCGTAGAATAAAAAAGAAAATTTAAAAAAATTTTAAAAAAATAAGAAAAAATTAAAAAAAAAAATAATAAAAATAAAAAAAAATTAATAATAAAAAGAAAATAAATTTTAAAATAAATAAAATAATAACAAATAAAAAATTCAAAAATTCTCAAAAAATTTTTAATTTTTAAAAACTCATTTCAAGTTTAAATATCTAGAAATATAAATGAATTAATTAAATAAAGTATTTAAAAAAGTTTAATTTGTATCTAAAAACAAATACAAGTAATAAAAGTTGTATAATATAATTTAATAAATTCATAAATTTACATACACATAGCTAGAGATTGTAAATCTTGAAAGCTATTTAAATTCAAATACTCAACACTTAATTTAAAGCTTAGAATGGCCATTATTGATCAGGAGGTAAGTTCAACTCTTCTTTAAATGCAATTTAATCTTAAAAAGTTAAGAATAAAATCAATTTTTTACTCAGTATGCTATGTTGGGGCTTTTACAGAAACATATCAACTAAAAATCTCTGTTTGCTTTTATTCAAAAAAATTATTGACACAGAGACCGCTATCACTTTATTTTACCCTGATTGGTTATACAATGGCCTTCGACTACGCCAGCTAAGCTTTATTGAGATACAATTTTTATATGTAGTATCCGTTAATTTTACTACATAGTAAGCCGGTTTTTCTGTCAGTGTTTCAACTAAAATTTCAAGTCTCAACAGTAGTTAATCAAATGAAGACAGTTTAAGAAACTATGCCTGCCATCTTTAAAAATATCGTGGTATTCATATGGTATGTTGCATTGTCCCATTTTGTTCAGATGCTTGTGAAAGTATCAGTTACCATCTGCATCAGCTGTTTCGCTAGTCGCTGAATCGAGTCTAGTGTACACTATGTGTAATGCTCATCATATTTTCTGTCTTCATAGTTTCTAAGGACCTTCACGACGCACATAATTTGGCATTACAACCTCTCAGTCAGGTTCTCTCACCACTTATATTGTGGGTGTTAATTTTATATATGAGTGGCGAGATGTACAGTTCAAAGTCGATTACGAATGACAGCTTTCAAGAAACTTTTTCACGGTAATTTTATTTACTTCCACAGTTTTTGCCAGAAAACTGCCGAGACAAGTTCTCTGAAGAAAATTTTTTTTTATATTTCGTTTTGTTGTAGACGTCTGGCCCATGAACTCACCTCTAATAAGCCTACATACTACCTACTAGACTTCATGCACGATATACCAACTTTATATGCTGCTGTCCTGTATACCGACTATAAAACTTTTGGTCTCTTTTTCTTATCTTCATTTGGTCTTCCCAAAATGGCGTACCCGTCGAGCCAGATACTGTCATTAGTCGCCATTAGAAATGGGCAATCGTGCTTTTATGTTAGACAAATTTAGTTACTAAACGGCTCAATTGTGTCATGGTTCTGTCCGCGTTACATTACAGCACTATAAAATTGCCGCGATAATATCTTACTTTCGAGTCAAGACTTATGCCATGATAGTCGTTTACTATTTTGTTTTAATGGATATCAAATAAAATAAAACCCTTCAAAGTGTGTTTAATTTTAGCGCCTTTAAATTAAATTTCCATTTTTCATGCCTTATTAAACATTTAATTGATTGTGCGTGAAATATTAAATTTTGTTTCAATATTTACTCAGCCCATTCACGTACATTTTGATGTCATTTTATTTGCATAAGTTTTGTTTACTCTTTTACGTTACGTTAAATTACATTTCGAACAATTAAAGCTACGGTAGTTATAAATTATTTAAACAACAACAGAAATAAATATTAAAAAAATATTAAAAAAATAACAATAAAATATTTACGTATGAAATTGTATTAAAAAAAACACCCATTTCGTAGAATCTGCAATGATTTTAACAATCTTTACCTTCATATTGACTTTAATAAACATTTGGAATCCATTAAAAAAGATATAATTTTACAATTAAACTTACTTAATAAATAAATTCAATGTTATTTTCTCTTTCAAATTATTTTTTTTTTGTGTTGAAATCGAATAATTTTAATAATAATAATTTTGTATATAAATTTTGTAATATAAATTGTAATTAGTCTGTAAGGATTTGCCATAGACTTGAAATAAATAAATAAATAAATAAATAAATAAAATAAATAAACGTGAACTGTACACATGAATAGCATTGCGTATACGGCACCTGTTTCTTTCGGTCTTCAATTTTTTCATGTTTGTATTTCATAAGAGACATTCATTGTGTTGTTTTTTGTAGAATAATTTGAACATGATTTCAGGAATATTAAAAAAAAACAAAGAAGAAGAAAAAACTTTATTTCATTTTATATAGAAAAGCAATAAAAAAAGGGGTTACCATAGAGGTGTGAGACTATTAACCGTCATTCAAATGAATTTGAATAATTTATGTTTGATATTGGAAAGGTTGATTTAAGGTGTTCATAAAACATGATTGATGGATTTTAAATGTATTGTTACCTCAATAAATTTGCAAAACTTTATTATCTTAATATAAAAAATTTTTCTAGAGCGTTTTACATTCAAGGTAAGATTTTTTATTGTGAAAAAGATTGAATCGTTATACCTGACAGGAGCAATTGTCCGAGGTATCATTAGTTTTGCTAAATTCTTAACGACTAAGTTCACTGTCTACTCCAGGGCTAACCCCTTGAAGTATTATGTTGAAAGTAACGAGAGACATACTCTGCCTTTAAGGCCTGATCTGCATTTATTTTCCTTAACTGCTTCTCCCCCCTCATCTCATCAATTATGGCTATAACATCAATGGCTATAACATCAATGGCTATACGCTTACAAATATCCTCGATTTTAAGCATTATACATAGAGACATACATAATTGGCCATTACAAACCTTCAGTCAGGATTACGACTTAGTTTCTCACACCAATCATGCTGTGTGCCTTAATTTTTATACTTGAGTGGCGGGACCTACAGTTTAAGGTCGACTCCGAACGACAGATTTTGAGAAACTTTTTCATGGCAGGTTTATTTACTCTCACACTTTTTGCCAGAAATCTGCTGAGAGGAAGTCGTCGAAGAAATATTTTTTTTCTTCATATTTCGTTTTGATGTCTAGCCTGAGGCTCGAACCCGGGCTTTAGGTGTAATAAGCGAACACTCATTGCTGAACTCTGGTGCATATTAATTCTATCCATAAGTGGCGGGGCCTACAGTTTAAAGTTTTTGAGAAACTTTTCATGGCAATTTTTATTTACTCTTAAAATTTTTACCAGAAATCTACTGAAAGTAAGCCTCCGTAGAAATCTTTTTTCATATTTCGTTTTGTTCGAATTGGCCAACCCTGAATTGAAACCGAGGCCTCATGTCTAATAAGTCATTAGACTACGTACTAGACTAATGAGACTATTGCGAGAAATAAATTTTATATTTTTTTGAGAATAAAATTCAACGATTTGTTTGAATACTAACCAGATTTCTTATTGTCACATGTCACGAATATTTTTTCATACTGAAAATATTTGCTGTTAAAAACCAAACAGCAAAAAATCAATTTTTTTTATAATAAAAAAATTTTTTTATTCCCTTGCTTCCTCCATGTTCTAACGGTTCGCAATTTATTTATTGTCGTATTTCCATAAAACTCCCTGACTGTTTTACTGTTTTCTTTACAATTAAAAAAGTTCTATTTTTTCCAAGACTCGGAGAGAACAAAAATTTTTTTTAATATTTAAAGTGACCTCTTAAAAGCCTTAAAACAAATTCAAGGTTTCAAATCAAATTTCAATAACCTTTAACAAAATAATCCTTATTTTTGTTTTTGTTTTCTTATGTGCAACAAAAAATGTTAACTTTGTAAGGACCTTACCTGGAAAAGTCTAACCAAATGCTACTTCAGACCGGTCACTACGACATCCGGTGGTTAGAGAATATTTTTATTGATTGTCAGTATTTTTCAATGCCAAAAAGGAAATGGGAAAAGAACTTTTAAGGGATTTCCTATAAATTTATGGGCAGAGCCTCTTATTTTTTCTTGTTTTGCTTTTTTTTTTTTTGTTGGTTATCAAAACAAAATGCCAATAAATCAAATTGACCTTTTTTCTGCTTTCTTTTTTTGTTGTTGCTGTAGACTGTTGTATTGTATTCAAGGTCCAAACTTTACATAGTTTTGTAGAAAGAGGCAGAAAACAAAAACAAGAAAATTTCAATATAAAATATTACTAAATAAAGAATTTCTAAAAAAAAAAAAATATTCTCATCTATTACTTAATAAAAATCCGAATTGAATAGAAATGAGTGAATGATATAGAGAAACAATCCCTTAACATTGATAGATGACACTGCCAACGACATTAACCAACCAACCAACAGATGGGTTTTTCGTTTGATGACGGAGGTGGTGACGTTGATGTAAAAAATAAAAATGTCATCTCAATAAATGCTCAACTATGTTCATTTTATTTCAGTTTATTTTCATTACAATTTTTTCTTTTTTTCATTCTTTCTTTTATTCAATTTCTTATTTTATTCATGAATTCTTCAGCAATAAATTGTTCTATTTTTCAAACAAGATTGTTGAACAAAACAAAATTGGGTGTGATATTTTTTGTTTTTCTCAAATTTCTTTAAATAAAAATATTGCTCTCACCGTACAGTGGGACAAGCTCCTCTTGTCCCACAAACAAAAACAAAATGGAATATTATTTCATTAAAATGGCTGCAGCGGCTGGCCTAATACTATGTTCAGATATGCACTTTTATTGAGTCAATATTTGGTTTATTGAGTACAATATTTTAAGTGTTCAGACATGACAATATAGGCAGTTCAACTGCTTATCCAATATTCATTTGACAGCTGGTAAATAGAACGACTTATTGTTTCAACAACATTGTTTTTATTTTTTTTGTCGTTGTTGACATTTGAGTTGTCAAATATCAACAGAAAATGTTCGAATAATTGTAATATGCGCACTGAACATACTTATTACAGTGCTGCATTTTAAGTTTTACTCAATATTATAACAATTTGCGTATTTATTGCGCAATAATTAATTGAAACTTTATATGAAATATTGAACTTAATAATGGCGTGCATATCTGAACACCGTATAACATTAACTCATTCGATCGTACCAAATACGTGGTCGCACCTCGTCAAATACATCACGAATGTAGACCTTCAAATGCTCAATTGTCTCCGGTTTGTCGGCATAACACTTTTCTTTAATGGCGCCGTATAGAAAATAGTCCAACAGCGTCAAGTTGCAGCTTCTTAGCGGCCAATTGGCATCACCATTTCGGCTAATTAAACGACCATCAAACGTTTGACGTAATAAATCGATTGTGACATGAGATGTGTACAAGTTGCCCCATACTGTTGAAAGCAAACACATCAATACCATGAAGAGCATGTACAAAAAACTCGGTTATCATGTTGCGACAGGTGTCTGTCTCCATTGAACGTAGTGGTTGCGCCGTCCTTATGGACCAATGATGCCTCTGCTCTACAAGCCGCACCAAACAGTCACTCGTAATAGCTACATTGGCATTTGAAGCCACGTATGGGTTTTCTGAGCCCCATCGTACAGTTTCTGAGCCCTCATCTTACAGTTTCTCGTTGTCTCATCTTGAGCAGCAAAAACGAAACGGATGGTTATGAGGCTTCTTGTCTTGAACCAATTCAACTTTATAAGGCGTCATACCGTGACCTCTTCGCAAAATTTTTTGGAAACGATTTCGACCTGATATTGATGGTTTTTCAAGCACATATTCTATATTTTCGGGTGTTCGCACTGTACTAGCACGCTCACGTTTTAAGGCATCAACAATGAAGAGTTTAGTTACTTAAACTCTTCCAGTCCCTTAATGGTACTACTATCGCTTTTTTCTTTTCATTTTATTTTCATCCTTCTGATCCACTGTAAATAAGTTCACTTAAATAAATTTTCATTTCAAGTGTATGTAAAACTATGTGAATGAGTGTATGAGTATTAGTTGTAAATTTGTAGACATGTTTTCTTAAGTTCGTTGAGTTGTTTGTTTGTTTGTTTATGTATGTTCTTTAAATACTTGGTAGTGTTACAAACATTCAAATTTATTCCATTTGATACAAGAAAACAAAAAAAAAATATTTTCTTTCATTGAACAGAGGCTTCGTTCAAGGTAAAAATAAACAATTTGTTATTGTTACACAAACAACTGTAACCAAAAAAAAAAAAAAAAAAATTAAGGAAGAGAATGTAAAATAAACATACATACACTTACATATGTATATATATATATATATATGTATGTGTGTATGTGCAGAATTAAACGAGGTATTAAATACATGTGTTAAGGTATATTATTTTCACTTGTGTGTGTGTATGAGTTCTGTGGGAATTTTATGTGAAATGTTATCGACAGTAACGCATCTTTCAATCTGTGTTACGGAGAAAGCAGTAGCATCAGCAGCAGCAGCAACAGCAGTTGTATTGAACACAAGAATAAAGAGAGGGAAAACGAGCAGCAAATAGAAAAATTCAACCCACAAATTGTATATGTGAACAAGAAAAACAATTACGGGATAAGATACAGACAAAACCGATTACTCATTGAGCTTCTGTTTAAGGTGAATAAAATACATTCAAAGCCTAGAAATTTTTGGAAGTATACAAGATCTTTTAAGTTCGGCTTTTGTATTGAAATGTATGTAAATTAAATACATATTTTATAAGATCTAGATGTTGGTGATGGTTGTTTGACGTTTGGAAGGTTTAAGAGCTAAAGTGGAAAGGAAAATTCCACATTAAATGGTTGACGATGTGCCTCAATCACTAATAATCTGCCTTTTACCTGGTCATGAAGTGTTGTGTTTTGTCACAAGGTTAGTAAGATAGGGATAAGAAGGAAAATTTAAGAAATCATCTTTTAAGATGAAGCTCATTTTGATCTTGACGGGTATGTAAACAAGCAAAATTGTCGCATTTATGGCACAGAAAACCCGCACGCATACATTGAAAAGCCGACGCACGCAAAACGAGTCACTGTTTGGTACGGATTTTGTTCCAGAGGCATAATTGGGCCAGGAGCAAGGCGTGGCCGTTACAGTCAATGGCGATCGTTATCGGGCCATGTTAAACAAATTTTTGTTCACAAAAATTGAAGAGGAGGATATTGGCAACAATTGGTTTCAACAGAACGGCGCTACGTGCTACACACAATGTTTTGCGCCCTGTTTTTGAAGATCGCATAATCAACCGCAGAGCTGATGTCGTTTAGCCACCTCGGAACTGCGATTTGACATCGTTGAACTATTATTTGTAGGGTGCCGCCAAAGATAAGCTGCACACAATCGATAATGTGCTTAAAAATTGGACCGATCGTGTAGGCTATTGCATGGCCAGCCGAGGCAGCCATTTGAATGAAATTATTTTCCATTATTAACCGGAAGGATTGTACTTTCAAATAAAAAAAGAAATTTGAGAAAATATTCAGTAGTTTTTTTGTAAAGCATTTTCAAAAAAAAAAGTTATTTGGCGGACCCTTTATTAAATTAACGTAAAGAATTAACAACATGAGTGGTGTTAAAAGCTAGGCCGCAATCCTGACTGATGGGTTGTAATGGCCAATCATGTATGTATGTATGTATGTAAGAGATGTGTGATGATAAATACTGCGATGCCTTCTTGAAAACGTAAAAATTCCGAGGGTTTTTTCTTATCATACAAATCCATGGACACGGCAGAAGGTTTCCTTAGGGAAAAAACTTTACTTTGGAGAAAATTTAGTAAATAACGAAAGAGTGCTCACTAATAGATGCTAAGGAAAACGGCTGCGATTCAACATAGCCGTATTCCTTGACGATGTAGCAGCTTATTGGACACAACAAGTCTCCATAATTTAGAGAAGTGAAGAACAATCCTCTAATCCTTTCAGGTTTGAAGTTATCTTAGTAACTCTTAGGCCTGAAGGAAATCTACCATTACGGGTTGAGAAATATTCCCTGAAGACTGGGGTATATGCACAGAAATATTAACCACAATGGTTACCAATATAAGATCGAACATAAAATGCATTGTAGGTGACTATAAAGTATCCACTTTTATGATGACGATTACAACAACCACAACGACGTTGATGATGATGATGATAACGTTGTTGATATCGATGATGATGATGATGATGGTGATGATGATGATGATGATGATTTTGATGGTTATGGTTGGTTGTTTTTTTCAGTTTACTTGTCTTGTTACTGAGATACGGATGATGCTGTCGATAGCTGTTGTTGGCGATAAATATTCTAACGCCACAAACACTCTTTACACAGACACTCATATATATGTATGTAATCGTATACACGTTTACACAGGTTTTTTTTTTTGTTTTCTTTCTATGTTTATGTTTAAACAGTAGAGAGTACTTATTCTGCCAATGATTGGTTGTCTCTGATAATGAGACGTACTAGTATGAAGCTTGTAAGAGACACAATTGAAGGGGGTAATGGAATGTTCTTTTCCTTAGCACAACAAAATTGTTTTCTATTCTCTTTCTTTTTTTCTGTTTCCTTTTGTTTATTTTTTTTTCTTATTCTTCTTTTAGTTTTTGTATCTCATAGATCATTGCCAAGGACTTTTTCGAATTTGAAAAAAATTTCTTTCTTTTTTTTCTTTTTTTCTTGTTGTTGTTGATTGTTTTAAATTGATTAAATTCTGTTGCTACGTTTCGTTTCTTTTTCTTTGAATTGTTTGTTTAAATTACCATTTAAATTCGATTACATCCCATAGAGAAGAAATTTGTCTCAACAGATTAAAACACAATCTGATATTGAAGCCGTAAACTAAACGATAAAACATTAAAAAAAAAACTCTCTGTCTCTCTCCCTTTTCCCTCTTTTCTTAAACCAATTGTTTGTTAAACAGTTGATGGCTTAGCTCTTGAAATGTAAAGGGGAAATTTAATTTTAAAGATTTAAATACGTATTTAAGAAAAGTTAGATTTAATTAATTAAAACACTTGTTACTTACGAATTTAAAGAAAAAAAATCTTAATTCAGATCCATGCTGTGAACAATTGAATTGTTTAAGAGATGCAATCGTCCACAATTAGCCAGCTTTGTTGTTCCTTTGGTATAAAGTCTGGCTACAGAGTGTTAGTTAGAATGACGAATAATTTAGAGGCGGAAAGGTGTTTTGCTAATAGAACCGACATTTTTCAATTAAAGAAACATTCTAGAATACTGTTCAAAATATCAATAAGTTTTCGAAGAAAACAATACATATTGTAAACGTCAACACGGTTTGAAACTTTACGGGCTAATGTTGGATATATTTCAGAATTCTCCCAGTATTGGTCAAGCTAAACAAGATTATGAAATTCAGACTCATGGACACAAATAGTTACTTTCTGAGCATGCTAAGTATCGTGATTATATATGCGAAATTAACCTGTAAGCGCAACGTAGAACCTCAAGCCCAGTTTTTCACATTGACTTATTAAATTTTGCGCAAAATGTTCATTTTTCACTGCCAACTAAGAATGAAATTATTTCTTTGGATGTACTGGCCTATAATGAGAGCTTTATGCACCTATTGGAACATAGTATTGGAAGGCCATAAACATCGGAATGTTAACAGGTATAAGGGTCACTGAGAAGATATGCATATCCACTTTTACGATGCATATATTCCCTACTGAGTGGAATATGCATGGACACGCTACGATTCTTAGTAAACTTCCAGACGTATTGCTTTCATTGAATGGCCAAAGGTAGTCCTCTTCATGCTAGGAATTAAATCGAGTAAGGCCGTATGACGGCTTCGATATCATGCTCAAGAAAAATGGCTTCAGGATGAATTTTTGACACTAAATGCGGTGTTGCCTCAGTCGAACTCCTTTCTCTGATTACGACAATTGGTCCCTGCATAAGCATTAAAGATAAAGAGATAAGTATGCCCTTAATGATTCTGACTTATACAAATGCTTTCCAAGCTCACTGGCGTCACCGGTGACACAGCTTAAAAGTTTTTTTTTGATTATTGCTTGACAAAGACGTATTCCTGATGAAAAGCTCTTAATCTTCAAGACTTACCAAACCCGAATAGCTGTATATTTCACTCAAAACCACTATTTAAACGCGGGAGGTATGTCAAGTATTGGGTGTACTTATCGGATACTGATCAGTTGAAGGTTTTGCCCACCAATATAGCAATCATTTCTGTGATAATGCAAAAAAGGACACTTTATCACTGTTGAGGATGTTAGGCGAATGGTTCTTACACGAAAGTTTAAGTCGATTCCGGACTACAGATTTTTAAGGAACTTATCATTGCAATTTTGTTTGCTCTCAGAGTTTTTGCCAGAAATCTACTGAGAGGAAGTCAACAAAGATATATTTTCTTCATATTTTGTTTCGTTTGAGATATCTGACCTGCGATTTGAACCATGGTCTCTCGTCGTCAACACAGTACCTACTAGACTATGACGACTTCAGGAAAGTATAAATAGTCACTAACTTTCTAAGTTTCGACTTGAAAAGTTGTCGATTTTTAGTTTAACCATCAATTTCTGATAAGCGACTGAATAGATGCCACTGTGATAGCCATTAAAATTTTCTTATTTTTGAGAACCATTCGTAGGTATATCGTTAGGTCACGGTGATAATGAACTTACGCCTATCGAACTTACGGTTATCGAGATCCAAAAGGAAAAGATCATCCATGAAAGTCTATTCACGCTCGTTCAGGGCCCAAAAGGCTCATAAAAGACGAGGAATTATTCTACACGTGACAGACTTTGAATGTTTCTTAGCACTATGCTGTGCTATGCTTTCAGTAATACACATGTTCTGTTATGTGATAAGTTATCATAACTCAACCAGTTTTTTAAATTTGGAATTTTATTCGCTTGTACTTGGCTGTCTAGTTCATTAAGAGATTCTATCAGTGATGATAGTTAATCAGCAGTGTTCCTATACATTATGAGCTATATTATTTGTCCATGGTAAACCACTACCAACCACAAGCAGAATTAAACAAATGTGACCTTTGTAACATAAATTCAATCAATCATATTGAAGATTTCCAACAGAATATAAATTTACAAAGCCACAGATTCTAAGCACAAAAGTATACAACGCCTAAAGAGGAACAAATGTTAGCTGTAGGGATTTAAATGTTTTGCTCTTTGGTACAAAATAGCAGTATTTCCTTAAATTCACAGTCGAAGAAAAGTACTAAATTTCATAGCAAGCCTCTAGGATGGCTTCCCCTTACTTTATTAAAGCCTTTAAAATCAGTTTTTCAAGAATAAAAATTTTATTTTATATTTTTTGCTTCAAAGGTTTATCCGTTCATTTCCTATTTCCTTTATTCTCCTCTCTTTTGCTATCGTAATTTTTTTCTTTATGTTGCTCGCCTATATGATGTAACTTCCCCTTCCACTCTATCAAACATGTGTGTGATAAATTCCATGACATTTTATTACGAGTATGTATTAGAAGTCTACTTATAGGGATTTTTCTTAACACATTGCGTGCTTAAATCTTTATATGCTTTTTTTATATGTGAGATGGTGTAGGATTTCCTCTTCCACACACACACACACTGCTATTTTTCTTAGTACAAAAGTGTTGTAATCAGGGTAGAGGTTTAAGAGTATAAGTGAACATATTTATATTGGCTGGGGTTTGTAAGGATTTCTTAGGAAAACATATGTTTTCTTTGGATTTTCTTATAAATTATTGTTATTGGATTTGTTTGTTATTGTTGTTGTTGTAATATTTTTATTTATTTATAATATGCTGGCTTGATTTTTATAATCAGTTTAACAAGATTTCTAATATTCTCTTGATAATAACCTACTACTCACTCTCTCTCTCTCTCTCTCTCATGCTTTCTCTATGATTTGCATGATTATATATGTATGTCGTTTGTGTATGCCTTAAATAGTCTCTCTCTCTCTCTCTCTCTTTCCTTCTTATTGATTTTATCCATTAAGTGGACTTGCAAATCCAAGAATTTAAATCTGTTTGAGTATTTTTATGGTTTTTTATATGTATTTTTTATATTTACTTTAAGGATTTTAGACTTTTTTTTGATGATGTCCTTCAACGTTATCTTCATTTGGTTTGTTTGTTTATTCTTATGCTCGTCGTATTTTGACGATATATTTACTTGGGCCTGTATAATAATAATCACAATTTATTACAAACAAACAAACAAACATTTTGCTGTACAAATATTTGTTTGGGCATCATCCACTTTGAGTTTTACTAACGAATTTAATTTTATGTTCCATAAGAAAAATAATTTTTATTTTTTTATTCTGATTTTGATTTCAGTGCAGCAGCATAAATCTTGTATTTTTAGAACAAATACTCGTAGAAGTTTTTCAGAATTATAAGCCTTATGTATTTGTGGTAGATTTAAAAATTTGTGGCTTGTTTTTTAAATGAATTTTGAATTTGAAAAGAAAATTTATATACTCACCATAAGACTGGTTTATTGGCATAAATAATACACACAAAAATTTAAGGTAAAGATATTCCTTAAGTTATCTGGAAATTTTGTATTTATTTTTGGTTATAAATATGATTTAAGTTCTTAAATTTTTCGCTTTATATGCTTCACAAAATTTATAAGGGGTGATTTTTTAAGAGCTATAGGAAAATTTATAAACAAAAAAGCACATAAAATTCAGAAAAATGCGTGAAATCTTTATTTGAATCGATAGTACGATCCATATAATTTAATGTTTGAGGATTATTTCATGCAAATGTTGACCGCGACTGCGCCTCAAATGGTCCATCTGCTTAGTCCAATTTTGGCATACTCTTTCCAACATTTCGGCCGGTATCTCACGAATAAATGCTTCAATGTTGTCTTCCAATGCGTCGATGTATAGGCATGAGCTTTAACATAGCCTCACAAAAAATAGTCTAAAGGCGTTAAATCGCACGATCTAGGTGGCCAATTGACCGGCCCCGAACGTGAAAAAAAATGTTCACCGAACTCGCCCCTCAATAAGTCCATTGTTACGAGTGCTGTGTGGCATGTGGCACCGTCTTATTGAAACCACATGTCATGCAAGTCAAGCTCTTACATTTTGGTCAAAAAAAAGTTAGATATCATCTCACTGTAGCGCTCACCATTCACAGTTACGTTACGATTCGCAGCATATTTGTAGAAGTACGGTCCAATGATGCCACCAGCCCATAAACCGCACCAAACTGTGACTTTTTCTGGAAGCATTGATAGCTTTTGCAATGCTTCTGGCTGATCTTCACTCCAAAATCGACAATTCTTTTTATTTACGTATCCATTGAGCCAAAAATGAGCTTCGTAGCTGAACACAATTTTTCGATAAAAAAAAGTGGATCTTCGGAGCACGCATTTTGATAATAAAATTCAATGATTTGCAAGCGTTGTTCGTTCGTAAGATGATTCATGGCTAAATTATAGACCAAACTGAAGATGTTTGACAGCGAAACAAAACACGAAACGTGCGTGAGCTGTTAAACCAGTGTTGCCAAAAAGATAATAGCTAAAAAATCACCCTTTAATACTGTTACGTTTTTGCGCTTTTAAAAACGTGAAAAATATGAGTTCGTGGATTGCAAACAAAAAATAAAAATAAATTTGTGTTTAATTTTAAATCAATTCTTTATTGTTTGCACAATTCCGTGTGCCACCTTTGGTAAAATTGATTTACACAACAACAATTTACTTAAATTGTTATTCTTTTTCTGCTTACAACCTTTTTGTAAGCAACAACACTTATACTGTGTACAGATCTATAACGGAGATCTTCAAACCACAACTCGTGTCTTCACACAAGACTGATTGAATTATTACTCCTCTCGTTGCTCGCTTTGTCCTGCCTTTTAACTATATCGCTGGATCAACAGTCTAATGAATACTCTTGAAGGAGAATGACTGCTTTCGGGAAAGATCTAAATATGTAAACAGGTTGTTTTCATTATTGTTGTTTGTGTATCTTGTTGACGTTTAACCTTTTAGTGTTGTTGTTGCTTGTTTACTTTGTTTATCCCGTTTTTTTATACACTGATATTGTTGTTATATTCTTGTTTAATCTTTGATCATGTAAACAAGTCTTTTGTTTTTGTTGCTATAATTTTACTTATTCTTTGATCATGTAAACAAGTCCATTGTTTTGTTTTTGGAGCTTTTGTTTATTATTTTAATAACACCATTTCCATTTTCGTAACAATATAATTTGAATTTGAATTCAAATATTTCAAACTCAACAATAATTTTCAAAATAAAATTTCCATTTGCAATCATTATTAGGAACTTCAAATATTTCTCTTTCAGTATTTCACTTAAAGGCACATAAAACAAAACCCTGGTAATCCTTTTATTCAAATAAAAATGAAATGAAAAATGTTGTCCTTCAAACTGTTGCTATTGTCTTAAAACCCTTAACGAATACAATTCTAAAGGCCTATTGTCTTCAATAACATTGAACATCCTGCGTTGCGATCTCTATACTAGTTACACTGTATAAAAAGGGCGGCTTTATATTTAATTTGGTAGGGGAAGATATTTTTTTAAAAATTAAATTTGAGAAAAAAATCTCAGTAAATCCGTGTTTGAAAGAAGGCAAAAAGGGGAAAATAATTTCGGTATCCATTAAAAAAGAAAAGTCAAAGAAAAGAGCTTTAAATCTAAAAATAACGAAAAAAGAGAATATTTTGTGAATTTTATTCACTCCCATGGGACCTATGTGACCTAAGTGTGTCCATTCAACTTAGATGGCTATAGCCATCTCTACCCACCTACCTAACTTCACTTCTTTCATCAATGTTTTGGTTCTAAAAGTAAATTTAAATGAAACACGCTCAGAACCATGCTTCCGATGAAGCTTTTATTTCATTAAAACGAATTTAGAGCGAAATACAATATCATTTAAATGATTGCCGCGGAATTGATAGTAGCTGCGGGTCATTTTGAAGTAGTTTTCCACCATTTTTTCATACACTTCAGGTGATACCTGGGCGCTAACATGATAAACATTGGTTGTCAAGTTCTCACAAATTGGAATCGCTAATCTGTGGCACACTCCCGAAAAAAGTTGATCTATGTACGTCAAATATAATGATCTCAGTGGTCGGTTAACGTTGCCAAAACCTGAAATTATCTTTTCTTCTCACGTGATTAATTGTTTGTGTTGTGTAGCTTATGGCACCGTCTTACTGGAACCACTTACCGTTCAATTCGAAACATTTAATTTCCGAACAAAATAATACGCTTGTCATACGGCCATAGGCCTCTGAGTTAAAAGTAAAGTAAGTCAAAGTAATGACGCCTCCAAGTCACATTGCATACTTTCATAGAATGCAACGACATTTTGGGTTCTCCTATCACAATATGCGAATATTGAAAACCTCTTCTCCAGCATTTAATCCGCATTTCTGCGACATTGTGAATGATCAGCCGGCTTTAATTGTTCGCTATGTAAGACTTTATATGGATGAAGGTGCTAATCTAATCAAAATACGCTATAGTGATACGTAATACATTCCCTTTCGCTGAGAAGGCCATTGAATCATTAAATTTCGATTATCTGCAATATTTTTGCTGACATAAGCAATGTTTTCTTCAGTATAGGCCTTATAATATGTATCATGTGTGTAAAGATAAATTCGAATTTAAAAACCCAAGACGCAATCCAGAAATTTTAGCAGCGCCACATTCGTCGTTAACAGACCAACATTTTCTCTTAATAGAATGAAATTTGTCCTTAACAGAGCACTGTTATCTGTTTAACAGTATCCATCTGAATAAGATCACTTGTTTAGGAGCTAATATTGCGAAATACTCTAGGTCTATGAGTACCCTACTATATGCAAAGGAAGGTTCCAGGGCCTCTTAATATAATCAGCAATATAGTCACATACAAAGTGAAATGGTATTGAGAAAATTGGCTTTGAAAATATCAATTTTTTGCTTTAAAATTATCTAGAAGATCAATGGCCAATAGTACACCATACAGACTATATGCAAATTGTAGTCCAGAGGATCCTCTTTCGAACCGTAGTAGTGAGATAGCTCCACCCCCACCAACCATCCTTTACATTTCTATACATCCTAATAAGAATTATATTTTATGTCAATACATACATACATACATACATACAAACATACATACATACATACATACATATATAATTGGCCATTACTACTCTTCAGTCAGGATTACGTCCTAGCTTTTCACACCACTCATGTTGTGTGCCTTAATTTCATACTTGAGTGGCGGGACCTTCAGTTTAACGTCGATTCCCAACGACAGATTTTGAGAACCTTTTTCATGGCAGGTTTATTTACACTCAGAGTTTTTGCCAGAAATCTGCTGAGAGGAAGTCGCCGAAGAAATATTTTTTTCATATTTTCGTTTTGATGTCTGACCTTGGGCTCTAATCCAGGCTTTACGTCTAATAAGCGAACACACTAGTACTAGACTATGGCGAATACAATGTCAATAGTCTGCAAAGTAGTAGAATAATCTACTATTGCCACTGTTAAACAATTAACAGTGCTCTATTAATAGCAAAGTTTACGCTGTTAGAGGCAAGAAGTGGCGCTGCTAAAAGTGTGGTTTGCGTCTTTGATTTTTAAATTCTAATTTATCTTCACACATATTAAAATATCTGTACCCAGCTTTCAAAATTAAAAAATAATGGAAAAACAAAATTTATTTTGCCTCGGGTTGATTTCCTCTAGGAAATTACCGGATTGAATATTGATTGCCGTATTACAATGAGCATAACTGCTGACCTAAGTGGGACGGCAACCTTCAAGAAGGGCCCACCATCTTATCTAACCTAACTAAACACATCTGTAGGGCTTTTTTTATTTTTTTTTATAAACATCGTCACATGGTAGGTTGACTATCGCATCCATAATTAGTTTGTAATGCTGGAAAAGTGACCAGGCTTGATCACCTTTCATTGCACTTGAGATGAAATATATTTAACAGCTGTTACCCTATCTAGAACGGCTTGGATAACCCAATAGTTTGATTAATACGGCTGCATTTTGGAAAAGTGAAAAATTTTCTGCCCCTTGCTTAAGTTCGTTTTATTATACGCCCCTGCCTGGGGCTTTTAGTGCTGTAAAGAAAATAAAAAATTTCCATTATTTTGATTAAAAATTCACAAATGCTTGACATGAATGCAACATGTTGCAATATTGAAATAAAAATTTCTATTGATTTGGATTTTTCTTGTTTTGTTTGTTTTTGCTTTAGTTGAACAAAAAGAAAAAACACAAATAAACTGTTACGCACATACAACAACAATAGAAAATCATAAAGGCAGGCATAGATGAGAATTAAAATAAAAATAGAATCGAAACGAATACAAAAAAAAAAAAAACTGAATTTTTGTTTTAAATAACAAAACACAACAACAAGTAAAATGAAATTTACATGCAACATGTACGACGACGACGTGTATTGTGTGGTGTATGTGGGGATGGCAAAATGTTTACGTATGCAAGACACACACACCAACAAGTGCGTAATCAATCATGTTGAAATCATTAAAATGGTCTGAATTTCTCTATATGTGTGTGTGTTATTGTTTGTCTTTTAGTAAAATATACACGAAATTAATATACAGAAGGCTTTTAACAACTAGTTGTTGCAACATTTACATTAAAAAGAGATGAAAAAAAAAATTTCATGTAAATTTGACTTTTTTTTGTTTTTCGTATCATTTGCTTGTCTTGTTTGCCCTACAAACTGATAAAAAAAATTTATTTTCCTTAAATACGAGCAAGCGATCAAAAGAACGCGGAATTCAATTTGAAGAAGAAAAAAAAAATTCGTTTGTTTTTTTCTCTACATTTTCTTGAGAAAGAAAAAAAGTTTGAAATAAATTTCTAAATATTTTCATTTTCATTTATTTGATGTAAAACTCAATGCAAACATGTGTAAATGAAAGCAAAAAAAAAAACCAAAAACAAACTGCAAACTTCTCTGGCATATAACTGACTGACTGACTGACTGCCTGCCTGCCTGATGAATCATCAGATTTATTTTGCCTCCAAACTGCTGCACATCAAATCATTAGGCTTAATGCCATAGCAACACAACAAAAAAGTAACAAAACTTAAGTGCCTCAAATGCATTAAATTTTGTATTTTTTTTTTTAAAGGAAAATTGATGCCACTTCAAAACACCACCAAATAGATTGCAAATGTCCCAACATATCAACAAAAAAAAAAAGACATTTTCTGAAAATTCATGTATGTGAACTGCATTTTGTTCAACTAATTAGTCGTTGCTTGTAAGTTTTCAGAGAAACACATAAAATCACATGAACAAGACACCAACAACATCAACGAAATACGCGTCTAACAACCCCCTATGAAACACTCACTCAATACCACTTGTGCGAGCAAGATAATGCCATTGCATTGCATATTAATATTGTTGCCTACCGCATACACACACACACTCCTCGCATGTGTTCATAAAATATCACTTAAAGACATGACGTTTATTCCCCTTTTCCAACTAAAAAAGAAAAACGAAAAACTTATCTCTTTTTTCATCTTCCTCTACAACCTCCTCTTCATTTTCTATTTGCAAAAAAAAAAAAAAAATCTCAAGAAAACTAAAGCAAAATATCAGCAAAAGGATTTTGAAAAATCGTTTGTCGTACACATCATGATCCCGGAAATATTGCCAACAACTCATTGTCGTATGTTGTTGCTATTGCTGTTGCTATTGCTGCTGTTGTAGTTGGAGTCATGTCGTATGTATACGTTTGCCATAAAACTGGCTACCAGATGAGTTATGAGACACATCATCATATAAAATTAAATTCATTTCAAATGACGATTCTTTCTGGCCCAGACATTTACTAAAAATCATACAAATAGTAATAGCATGCAACTATAAATGTCTGTCAGACATTTACACACGATCTGAATAGAGTAAGAATTTAGGAGCACAATTGCTTGGTATTATAAAATTAATTAAGGAATGATTTGCACTTGAAATCTGAAAACGAAAGAAAAGTGAGGAGTATTATTTTTAAAGTGTGAAGAGAGGTCTTCGAGGAAGTTCGAGGAACTTCTGTATGGAATTGCTATTCGTATTGTGCATTGGCAAGTTGTGAGGTAATTTTCTATGCGGACCACACAGATTTCCGCATCTTATTAGTGACCAGAGATCAGCAAATAGTATTCCAAAAGATGATTAGATTCAAATCATACTCAGAATTTCTGATACTTATACGCATTCATACTTATTTGAATATCATATTCATACTACTCATATTCAAAGTTTGAAGTACTCATCGTACTCATACTTAACAATACGCATGATGTTGTTGATTTCGACTCTCCCTTGCTCAACATTTACAAGAATCCCAAAATAAGTATGATTCGTGTACGAACACTATAATACTCACTAGAAGGTTGTGTGTTTGCTTTGAGTGCTGTCTTTGTATTTTTCTTTTTTTGTAAATGCAACAACAACTAAGACTTTAAATTTTGATGAATGATTTGTGTGAGTATTATAAGTATTTTTCTAAATTTATGAATCTGAATGAGTAGGGGTATGAATCAAACATTATTTCGAATGATGATGAGTTTGATGTCTCACGTTGTACTTATACTCAATGCAACCTGTACTTATAAATCAATGTTGTAGTGAGTACGAATGAATCAGAGTAGTTGAATTTCAATACTGTTGACTCACTCATAGTCGAAATTTCATGAATACTTATAAGTAGTGATAAAACGATTCATTGCTGATCTCTGTTGGGGATACCGATACAGAGAAGATTTAGCGACTCGACAAACCGAGATAATCCTTTTCGGTAGAAAGTAGAAACCAACACCTTCCTAGAGCGAATGGACTCAGTAATGAGTCAAAATTCCAGTGTGTTGTTTGGTTTAGAAAGCTATCTTACAAACTGAATATACTCAATAGGATTAAAAATGTATGCATTACTGTCTCACTGAATGTAATGCCTTGTATATTGCAAGGCAACAAATCTTAACTTGATCCCATGGATACAAATTTCTACAGGCACCATTATTACCAGTGCATTGTGTACACACCAATGTCTTAATTGGTGTCTTAATGCTTGGTCATTACAACTAAGACTGTAAATTATTACAACCCCTTAGTCAGGATTACAACCTAGCTTGTCACACCACCGAGCACACTACCTACTACATCACCTACTTATATCACCAGATTTTTATCGTAGAGTCGTAGCAAATATTATTATTCATATACTTCTGGATTACGACATGATCGAATACTGCTCATTCAAGGATTTGGACATGGTTTCAGGCTTTCAGAAATTTGTACAAGTATAAAAGTATAAAACGTCCATCCCAGATAGGGGAAAAGAAAAAGGCTAATGGTTCAAGACTAAATGGAGCAGTGATTGTAAACATCTTTCCCGAGATGATAGGTAAAGCTCACTTGAAAATGCTACCGGACCATTGCGGTGTCTTTCAGGCGAAAGCTTCAGACATGCGGACTATAGGTGATGACAGGGTGGACCAATACAACGTTTACATGTGTACTGACACTTTGGTATTCAAGGAAGCTGCAAATCAGATAAATTGTTCAAATATGGCATAAACATAGAATTTTTTGATCAGAGTTTTCCAGCTAAGTAAGTAATTAGTTTACATACATACTTACATACATAATTGGTCATTAATTCAGTCAGGACTACGACCTCTCTCTCTCTAATGTTGTGTGTGTTTATTTTTACATGAGTGGCGGGATCGACTACGAACCACAGATTTTTGAGAAACTGTTCATGGCAATTTTTTGCTACACTCGGAGTTTTTGCCAGAAATCCGCTGTGAGGAAATTGCCAAAGAAATAATTTTTCGTATTTAATTTTGACCAGGTTTGAACCGGGACCTCAAGTCTAATAAGCCAACACACTACCTAATAGACTACGGAGAATTTTGATTCTGTTCGTCGTGTTTTTTTTTGCAATTTCTATTTGGAAAAACTGAGTTTGAGTTGTACAAAAAAAACCCACATATTCATCATATTCAGTCTCTATTCATTTTATCTACAGTGCTCCTGACTGCAAAGCGATTACAGTAAAATGTTCACTTGATTTGATTATCTCGTTTAAACATTCACTTTCCTAGACACATACACAAATACTATACAAACATACTTATATACTAAGTAGACCAATATACTCTCTCTGTTACCGATGAACTTAACAGTTTTGGGGGATAGTCCCCACAATGGTGTGTTTACTGGATGTATAGGGGTCAGATTGCTAAAGGGATTTTGAATTAACATTTTTTTGGTTTTCTTTTTCTATTGTTGACACCATTTGAAAAACTTGGGGATAATCACTTCACCAGTGTCTTGTGGACAACATTTTAAAATTTTAAAATCATTTTAAATTTCTTCATATTCTGATCATTTTTTTATTACCAAAGGGAATGGAGATAGCTATCTCCACCTGATGCAATAACGAAGTCGAAAAAAAAGTTATTCAAACACCCCTCGTAACTAGTACAGTGTGTAGAAAAAAACTACACGCACCGTAAATAAGGGCAGTTCTCATGGGAACTCTTTCTCTCTCATATAACATATAAATTTGTATGTACATATATGAGTATGTATGTATGTGTATATGTCTATATGCTGTTGTATTTGTGTTGGTAACTTGTAGTCATTAAAACTGAAAAAAGCAAGTGGTGGTGGCCAAAATTGTGCGTCATTAATACGGATAATATCGTCATTGTTCGTGTTATAGTTGTTGCTGTTGTAAGACAAATAGACATATAGTTTTAGTAAATCACCAGCAATTGCATTTAAGCAGTTTTGGATTTTATTGTGCGCTGCTGGCTTCACTACCAACCAATTCACTACACTGTAATATAAAGCGAGAAAAATTTGTCAGACGGAAATTAAAACGATTTAGAGCCACAGGAGGTGGTATTGAGAAGAATTGATAGGACAGTCGAAATGGACAACTAACAATTATAAATTGTAAAAGGTAGTTTGAAGATGAAATTCTCTCCCCGATTAAAGGCTACAGCATACTATAAGCATTGGCATCAGATAGTAACCAATAAGATTGATAAAAAAAAATGTGATTTCAGTATTGGAAAGTTAGGAGGAATCATTACAATACTAAATATTCAAATATTGTACTGAACAGGTCACAAAATGATAGAAATTTGTTGGTTATATGTGTGGAGATGAATTCGAATTCGAAAATCCAAGACGCAATCCATAAAATTTAGCAGCGCCACATTTGGCGTTAACAGAACAAAGTTTGTTCTTAACAGAGCACTGTTAGCTATTTAACAGTATCCATCGGAACAAGTCCACATGTTTTGGAGCTAATACATATTGTGAAATACTCGAGGTCTATGAGTACCATACTATATGTAAATGAAGGTTCCAGGTCCTCTTAATATAATCAGCAACATAGTCACATATAAACAAATAAAATTTGCCCTTAACAGAGCACTGTTAACTATTTAACAGTATCCATCTGAACAACCCCACTTGTTTAGCAACTAATTTTGGGTCTATGAGTACCATGCTATGTGCAAGAGAAGGTTCTTAGGCCTCTTAATATAATCAGTAACAAGTCACATATAAAGTGATATGGTATTGAGAAAATTGGCTCTGAAAATATCAATTTTTTGCTTCTCTAGAAGATGAATGGCCACATCATACATACTATATGCAAATTGTAGTCCAAAGGGTCCTCTTTCGAACCGTAGTAGTGGGATAGTTGGAATAATTTCATCCTACATCCCCACCAACTATCGTTTACATTTCAAAACTTTTGTTCACAAATAATAATGATCATAATGATAATTATATTTTATGTCAATAGTCTGCAATAATTGCAAAATAGAAGAATAATTTACTATTGCTACTGTTAAACAGTTAACAGTGCTCTGGTAATAGCAAAGTTTACCTTATTAGAGGCAAGAAGTGGCGTTGCTAAAAGTTTGGGTTTGTGTCTTTGGTTGTAAAATTCTAATTTATCTTCACACACATTTTTTAATTTTATATCCTTTACTCTCTCATTATACCGTAGTATTGTGTCCATACGGACTTAGTTTAAGTTTTACTAGCGGGGAATAGATCGTTAGCTTGAATTGAAAATACTTATGCAGCTTAGTGCTAAGGAGTCGGAAAACTTTTACAAAACTTTATATCTTTATCTTCTTATTTCCATTGGTCTGTATTAAAGGGTAGTATTTATGGCCGTAAAGTCGCCATAGTTTAGTGGATAGTGTGTTAGCTTTCGGCTCAAACCCCAGGTTAGATATCTCCAACTAAACAAAATGTGAAAATATTTCTTCGGCGACTGCCTCTCATAAGATTAGAGGCGAAAACTCTGAGAGGAAATAAAAGTCAAAAGTTTTGTCAAAAATCTCGATTTTAAACTGTAGGCCACGGCCCTCATGTATAAAATTAACGCACTCAACATACATAAGTGCTGTGAGAAGCTAGTTCGTAATCCTGACTGAAGGATTGTATGGACCAATCATGTATGTGTGTGTATTTAACGGCGTATTCTAGTAAGTAGTGCGTGGCCTTATTAGAAAAGAGCCTGTGGTTCAAATCACAACCTAGGCATGTCGAATAAAACGAAATAAAGAAAAATGTTTCATGCGGGCCTGATTAAGTATGGGATTCATGTATTCTACGTTGTAACCACACTCTGAAAATAGCTTCTAATACAACAGAGTATTGTGTAGTGTTAAGAGAAGAAAAACGAGTTTCTTGACCTCAGCTTAGTAGTTTTTAATTGCGCAAATACTCCTTCAAAGGAGACGATTTTCTTATGGATTTAGTATTTGGGCCCCATTGCTGATATCGCGAACAGTTTTTACGTGTTAATGTTTGACTTGTAAATACAAAAAATAATCTCTGAGTGTAGGTGATTGAACACAAGCACACTTTTCTCCTAAAAATATACAGCATTGTTTTTTTGTGGGTGTTTTTTGCTTCTCTCGTATGTATTTATATGTATTCGTATGGATTTGTATGTGTTTGCTTGGATTTGCTTGTATAGATTTGAGTGTTGTTTGCAGTTGTCAAAATTAATTACTCCACCATATGCAATATGAGATATTATTTGTTGTTGTTGTTGCCACTATTCTCTATACAACCAAATGAATCAAGCGAATAACCAAACACTGCACTATGGGCGGAATGACCAGTTTTTGAGGCAATAAATCACCCGAAGCAGCTAGACGCTTGAAATTTTGTACATCTGACTATTAGGTCAATCAAAAAGTACAGTAAAAATTTCATGACGATCGGCAACTGCCACGCCCACTTTTAAAGGAATGTGCCAATGCATCTAAGTAAAAAAATATTACTTGAAATAATTTGAAGTTTAATTATTAAGATTGCTTTTAATAGTGAATTTTAAAACTTTAGTAAGAATGAAAAGTTACTCCACTTACTACCATGCCCATCTAAAAGTGGGCGGGCCATTATCGACAAGTAATTTTGACAAAGATAATTTTTTTATTTTCATAATTAATACTTTACAAAAATAAAGATTTTTAACATCATTTTCTATTATATTCAGTAAATGAGTAAAAATATTTAGTTGTATGACTTAAAAAATTGAATTGGTTCAAAGCGTCTTCCAAATTTAATCCAACTAAAGTTAAAAAACATTAATCAAATTTAATAAAAGTATGTAACTCATAACAAAATCTTACCTCAAAATCTTCAAACGCTTCATCAATTTCTAATTCCAAATTAATTTCAGGAAGAACCTGCTCATCTTCAGTATCAGAAAAAGTATCTTTTTCGATAGCAGTTGAAGAAGATGGCAACTGAGATTCAGGAACCTCTGGTATCTTTAAAAGTGAAATCACTTCTCTTGGAAGCTGTAAATTTTTTTTGGAAGAATGACGGTTCTTTAGATAAATACTAGATAATAACGGGTCAGATGAATCCATAGCCCTGTTAAAAACATTTGATATATTATGTTCTCTAGAATCCTTTCGAGCATGTTCAATTCTGTCCTTTTTATAGAATTTGTTTCTCGCCTCAGAAGTATTTTCACCAGCACATCCAAGAGGAACGATTGAAGCTTGTAATATAATATACGTATAATATGCAAATGCTTTAAAAAGTCAACATCAACATTTGTTATCGACGCAAACAATTCTGGATTTGAAAACGCTTTTCGTGCCGTATTGTCATCATATGTTGACCCACTACCATTACTTTTCGCCTTATGGACATGAAGACACATTTTGATCCAAAACTGTTCTTGAACTTCACGTTTTCTTTCTTGTATCAACGTTTTGTCCTCTGCATTTCGAATTTGCCATTTTTTAACAGGAAGTCTATATGAAAGATTTAAAACAAACTCAAGACATCGAACCCAGGCATGTAATGGGCTTATATCATACTTTAATGCATTTAATTTGGGTTGAAACTCCGATGAGTTTAAATCTTTTATTAACAAAAACTACTTTGGGTTTGCCCCACATATTGGACATGATTGAGAGGACTTTGTTTCAGTAAGCACGTTAAGCACGTTTTTTTTCTAACTGCTATCATGCAGTCCTCACTAGATTTCTTTTGAAATTTATCACAAATCCAATTAATAACAGTGCTTGCATTTCGATTATTTTCCAACCAAAAGTTAACTATTTGCGCATTTTTGATTTGTATGCAATCTAAAATCGTAAATTTTGTACAGGGTAGCAGATATGAGCAGATAGAATTATTACCACATTAAAGTACACATCAATACCTTTCTAAACATATAAATAGTTCAGTGAATACGCCCCGATAAACAAAGTACTACTCCATGGAACACAACAACGATCACCAAAATTACATAAAAAAGACGTCACTCTTTAACGACACAAATTATGTAGTATAAAAATTATTTTATGCTTTTTTGACAAAAATCTATATTTACATACCTTTTCGATTATTTTCCATTTTACAAAAAATTAACAAGCTATATACTTTTTGTTTGTCACACTTTTATTTTCTTTATTACTATAGCGCCAAATGTATGAAAACAAATCAAACAAAGAACATTCAACTTTAACAGCTTGATGTAAAATTATGTGTTGCCACCTGTTTCTAATATTTTGCACTTTTCTATTCCCAAATGTTATGTATTATTTGTCATCATTACTTTTTGAAAATTGTTTACTTCAAAAATGGACTTTTTGCCTCAAAAACTGGTCATTCCGCCCATAGTGCACTGGGAGAACATGTTCATCGATAACAGCAGTTGCCAAAATTTCTTTCGTCTTTCTCCGATCCCCTTGTCATTGTTAGTTGGTCTTCTGTTGCATTTCTTTGGTATTGGTCTGGATGTGTATGGGTGTGTGTATTTTTGTTGTTGTTGGCGTTGTTGTTGTTGTTGTATTACATTTATTATAATTGATGGAAAGTTTGCAAAATGTTCTCATTTTCATGTTTTTCTTTCGTTTCATTCGCCTTTTTTTAATTGATGGGGTGTTGTGTTGTTTTTATTTCGATTTTGGTTTTTAGTGTTTTATCTGTGATGGCATCATGAATTATTTATTAATGTTTCTGAATTGCATACAAATTATTTTTAATTTGTTTGTTTGTCTCTCACCATAAATATTGATGGTTTTTCTTCTGTCTTTTTTTTTTTTCTTTTTTTTTTTGGTTGTGCATTCAACAATTTGTGGCCAATTATTGTTCAATGAATGAATGAATGCTTGAACGAATTCATAATCATATGAAATAGTGAATGAAATAATTTGGAATTTATTACCAGACGCACAGCACAATGTTGAAAATTCAGGCCATTTTTGAAAAACAAAATAAAATAAATTAAAACAAAAATTTTTTTGTTGATTTCGTTTTTGAAAATAATTGAAGATTTACGCATTTTTAGAAATATTTTTGAAACATGTGCCCATTTTCCATACGCCATAATAATAATAAATTTTAATAGAATTCGATAAAAAAAAATTAAAAACTGCATATCGGGCATTTGGTTTTAATTGATAAATATGTGCCATGAAAAGGCTTTAAATTAATTTGATCTCTTTGGCTCTATGAAGCACTGTGGTCTTTGTGTTTAAACTGCTTAAAAAGTAGGTTCAATTGTATTTAGTATTGCCATTAACTCAATTTTATTGAAAAAGTGATTTATATTAGGTTGAAAATAAACGGCTCAATGGATGGCAATAGTGCTAATGAATGTTAGTTTTGAATATATTAGTTTATATTTATATACATACATATATATAAGCGTCCGCCAAATAACTTTTTTTTTGAAAATGCTTTGAAAAAAACTACTGAATATTTTCTCAAATTTCTTTTTTTATTTGAAAGTACAATCCTTCCGGTTAAAAATGGAAAATAATTTCATTCAAATGGCTGCCTCGGCTGGCCATGCAGTAGCCTACACGATCGGTCCAATTTTTAAGCACATTATCGATTGTGTGCAGCTGTATTTCACCAATGGCTTCACGAATATTGTGCTTTAAAGCGTCAATTGTCTCTGGCTTGTCGACGTAACACTTATCTTTGACGGCACCCCACAAATCGCAGCTGCGAGGTGGCTAAACGACATCAGCTCTGCGGCTGATAATGCGATCTTCAAAAACAGGGTGCAAAACATCGAGTGTAGCTTCGGCTGTGTGGCACGTAGCGCCGTCCTGTTGAATCCAAATGTTGCCATTATCCTCCTCTTCAATTTTTGTGAACAAAAATTCGTTCAACAAGGCCCGATAACGATCGCCATTGACTGTAACGGCCACTCCTTACTCATTTTCGAATTATGCCTCTGGACCAAAATCCGCACCAAACAGTGACTCGTTTTGGGTGCGTCGGCTTTTCAATGTATGCGTGCGGGTTTTCTGTGCCCCAAATGCGACAATTTTGCTTGTTTACATACCCGCCAAGATCAAAATGAGCTTCATCTGAAAAGATGATTTTTTTGCCAAAATCGGCATCTTCTGTAGGCTACTCGTGTAGGCTACTGCATGGCCAGCGAGGCAGCCATTTGAATGAAATTATTTGCCATTATTAACCGAAAGGATTGTACTTTCAAATAAAAAAAGAAATTTGAGAAAATATTCAGTAGTTTTTTTTTTAAATATTTTCAAAAAAAAAATTATTTGGCGGACCCTGTAGTATATTGTAAATGTCAGTAGAAACTTTTGTAGTAAGAACAAAAAATTCAAAGCCCATTAAAAAATAAGTCGTTTTACATACATAACATTATTGGCCATTGCAACCCTCGTTGATCCGTCATACAAAGAATATCTTAGAACATCAAGTAGTGTTACCATTTGAGATGCGATGGATAACAAACCTAATGATCCTTGAATATATTGTTTAATTTACTTCCCATAGTGACCATTGCAATCCTTGATTCAGGTTTACAACCTAACTTCTTACACCACTCGTGTGTTGTATGTTAATTTTATTCAAGGGGGGCAGGACCTACAAGTCTAACGACGACACCGAACTGGTTGAGCAACCAGCTGTCATTTAGCAAGCCAAGACACCATCTACTATACAACTGTGACTCCCACTCCCACTAAATAAGTCATCCAAAAAGCTTTCTGATCTGTCAAAAAGTGCAATAACTACAACGAACTCCTTAGAAGATCTTTTGAGAGCGTCCTCTGCAAACCTATTGCCCTTAAAAATTTCTGTATGCTGTTCGGTATGACTTGATATGAACGCATGTGTTTTTTCCTGACATATATTCATACCCTACAGGTTACACGAATATGTTCCAATGATTCCTTTTCATTCTCACAGAATCTAGATGTAGGGCTTGAGACAGTCTCCATTCGGTATAAGTGCACGAAGAGCCATTCGAAAGGTCGATTACGAACCTCAAGTTTTTCCAGGATAGTCTGATATGTGACTCAGATCTCCTCTTATTATAGATTCTGAACAAAGGTTTTGATTGCCTCATACCCAGTTGGTTTGACAAGAATCTTTGACTCTCTTTACTTGCCCTTCCTTTGAGCACATCTTTTCAAATATCTTCTCACACTCACACATATGTATATCGTACCAAACAATGTCTAGTCAATGACGTCAATATAGATCTTCTTCTGTACGTATACATTTATTTTACTTTCCTAATTATTTAAGGTCTCCAAAATTGTTATGTTTTCCTTCATTCAATAACGAAATTTTTAACTCCAGGGCCTTATTTTAAAAATTTCTAATAAAAAATTGTTTTATAGTTTTTCTTACGTGATTACAAAAAAGAAATCAAATGTGGATGTGACCATTATAAATTAACAATTTTATTGAAAAGTTTTGAAAATATTTTTAAATAAAAATTCTATTAAAATTATTTTTATTGCTTTTTAATGTTCCAAAATGGACTATGCAGTGCGGCCATTGCTATACAATATTCTTTTCATTATATTTTCTAAATCGTATTTAAAAACTATAAAATAGAAAATAAATATAATTTTTATGAATTTAAAATAAAAGAACAGAAAAAAATGAAGAATTGAAATTAAAAACCATGGCTGTTAGTCTCCACCTTAGCAATGAAATGCACTTGAGTGTCTATTGCAAGCTAAGAGCAGCGGCTATAAAAAGCCAACACAATAAACGAAAAAGAGCCTTGAGAAGAATCATTAGACCACTTAGAAAAACAATAAATTCTCACATAATCATACAGCATTTTACTGCTGCTGCTGTCCGCGCTATACTGATGCTGTTTTTCTATTTTCTTTTAAAAAATATTTTTTTTCATTTCTGCGCTTTTGCCTCAGCAGTTAATTAAGCGAAACTATAAAATGTGTCAGAATCATTTAAAAACATAAGAAGGAAAGCAAGAAAAACACAGAAACAGAAGCAATAGTAGTAGTAGTAGTTGTAGTAGTAGTAGTAGTAGAGGTAGTAGCAGTAGCAGGAGTTGTAGTAGTGGTAGTAGTAGTAGCAGTAGCAGTAGTAGTAGTAGTAGTAGTAGTAGTAGTAGTATTAGTAGTAATAGCAGTAGTAATTGAAGTGGCAAGAAAATTATGATTAAATAGTGTATGGAGTATATGCAGTAGTAGCAGGAGTTGTAGTAGTGGTAGTAGTAGCAGTAGTTAGCAGTAGTTGTAGTAGTAGTAGTATCAGCAGTAGTAGTAGCAAGTAATAGTAATTGAAGTAGCAAGAAAATTATGATTAAATAGTGTATGGAGTATAGGAATTATACCCTGTTTTGTAAAAAAAATAAAAAAACTCCTGTAAAGCACTGCTGCTGACAGTTAAAGATGAAAAGTGTGGAAGTTTTATTGAAATGCATGCAATGGTCAGATAAATGCCTTAGACATATCGATTAATGAGTCATAGTTTTTATGCAATTATGCATTTAAAAAATGCTTGAAATATGCTTTAAAAATAGAAAAAGAAAAATGAAAATAAAAATTAATGAACTTGTTCTTACTGCAATACGTTAATAACAATAGCCAGACATAAATATATATGTCTGTGAAGATAAATTCGCATTCAAAAACCTAAGACGCAAACCCATATTTTGAGCAACGCCACTTTTGATGTTAACAGAACAAATTTTGTCTTTAGTAGTACAAGCACTGTTAATTGTTTAACAGACACGACAATTTACAGTTGTTCAAGATTTTATATGTTTATAAGTAATAGGGCAATACAGTAACAGTAACAGGTCTAAGTTGTACCCATGATTTCTTTCTCTATACTACTAATTGAATATCCCACATAATCTCAGACATTCATACACAGATATACATATAATTGGTCATTACAATCCTTCAGTCAGGATTATGGACCTAGTTACTCATACGACTTATGTTGTGTGTTTTAATTGTATACATGAGTAGCGGGACCTACAGTTTAAAGTTGAATCCTAACGACAGATTTTTTGAGAAACTTTTCATGGCAATTTTGTTTTTATTCTTAAGGTTTTTGCCATAAATCTGCTGAGAGTAGGTCACAAAGAAATGTTTTTTTATATTATGGTTTTGTTTTTTGAACCGTGACACACTACCCTAATGGGTAGCCAACACACTACCTACTAGACTACGGCGACTTCAACGACAAAATCGCGCTGCACACTGTTTGGCATACAAGACAAACGGAGCATAATATTAAGAGTGAATATTTGAAGCCCGATATCTCAAGTTCCAAAATTATTTGGGATATACCACTTATTGAGTTTTATTAGGGACACCTTAGGCTACAATTTGTATATAGTCAGATATCTGAAGCAAGTCCCTGATATCGTATATTTGGGTGATTTCTTTCTTGACTATTTTTCGTATTTTCTGTTAACCACTTAACATTGTTCTGTTAACTCTAACATTAGCTCTGTTAAAATTTTTGGTTTTTGTCTTTGCTAGTTAAATTTGAATTTATCTTCATACACATCAAATAAATGTTATTTGTTATTTATATAATAAAAATCAATTGCTCTTTCGTTATAGTTGCAAGTAGCAAGATCTAGCTAGAAAAGTGAGAACACTTATTTAAAACAGTCTAGCAATTGTAATTAGGCGCCGTGTGTGCAAACCCTAGAATAACTCGATTTTTTTTACTCACATACTGTGAGTACCGTTTTTTTTTCTCAAACCTTCCGTATAGAAGCTTTGTCCAGAAAGTTGTGAAAATTCTTTCGTACACACTCCTTACAAGCCCATTTATTCATTTTTGCCGTTATCATAAATTATTTGTTCAAAACGAGTTTTGTTCTCGTCTAACTCGCCTCTGTTCATACCATTTAAGGTGTTCATCAAGTTGAATTTCGATAACATTTTTCACATTAAAATTTTCACGGTAGGATTTTTTTTATAAAAAAAATATTTGGGAATATTTGCATTAGAAAATTTTTATAAATAATCATTTGCTTTACTCTCTTCTATTTGTGCTCTTTCGTTTTGTTTCTTTGATTGTTTTCTTTCTCAAAATGAATTTTCACTCAAGAGTATTTGACAACTATTTTTAAGAGCAAATTAAACAAATAAAAAATTTGCTCTTTTCAGTACAATTTTGTTAATAAAAACTCTTCAATTTATTTCTTATTTTTATAACAACACCTTTAAGAGAATGTCTTTTTAAATTTTTTAATTTTTTTTTTTTTGTTTTTCTTTCAACACCTTTTGCTCCACAATGTCATGAGCTTTTCTAAGTGATTGTCTGTATGTACCATATCTAGTATATTTTTCTAATATTTATTGTTGTTGTTGTTGCTAATGATAATAGCCGTGTTACATATAGAAAAGACGTGTGGGCGCCTGAAAATAATTTACAATTAAAATTCGAAATAAAAAAGTAAAAAACAAATTTGTTAAAACATTTCAAATGAAGTCTTCATATATACATATGTATGTCGGCCAGAATAATAAAAGAAATCTCTATTGTCCTTACAAAATTATTCTTTGTTGTTTTAATGATTCCGTCTGTCCGTCTTTAATCTTTAACGCTAATCATCTTAAATTTAATTACATTTTCTATCTTTGTTTCTTTTTTATTTCATTCTATTTCAGCTGAGAGCAATAAAAACAGAAACAAAAATAGAAACAAAAATAAACAGAAAAACCAGAATAAAAATTAAACAAAATTAGCAAATAATAGTACAATTTAATAACGCAAATTTAGTGTGTATGTGTGTCTGTGTAGCCTTATACAAAAACCAAAAATTTAATTTTTCTTTCCTTATGTGAACACATTGAAGTCATTCACACCTTTAGAGCATAATAAAGATAATGAGCGGAAGGTAGTCGTATGTATTAGTACTCGTATGTATTAAGTATGTATGAGTGAGATACTCTCACCCATACTGTTAAAATCTTTTATGGCAATATTGTACCTGACTTTGTTCCTTAAGCATTTTATTTCACTTCTTTCTTAATTACAACAGGCTTATGCAAGTGTCAGTTTCTTATTGAAATTAAAATTATACAAAAATTTTGAATTGAATTATGTCAGGATGCACCAGGCTCTACAATTTAAGGTTTGCCAATTTCACCCAAACAAGCAGTGAAATCTTTCTCTGACTGTTAACTCAAATGCGGCATAACTTATGCCAACTTATAGTGTTTCAAACATGCATGATGATGCATCCACCATTGCTAACCGCTACAGAGTTAGTGAAAGTTTACAGCGATTCGGTTTTACTTATGTGAGACCAAATAATATTATGATTACTATCGTAAAGATGTCATGTAATCTATTGTACTCTTTTCAAAATTTATAGCCTATGCCTGCAATACCTTGTCTAAGTCTGTTGCCTCAAGCTGTTCCTTCTGGGATGCACTAATTTCCTATGTGTGTGAAGATAAATACAAATTTAACTAGCAAAGACAAAAACCAAAAATTTTAACAGAGCTAATGTTAGAGTTAACAGAGCAATGTTAAGTACATACATACATACATAATTAGCCAAACCCTTCAGTTTAATGTCGACTCCGAACGACAGATTTTTGAGAAACTTTTTCATCGTAGTTTTATTTACTCTCAGAATTTTTGCCAGAAATCTGCTGAGAGGAAGTCGCCGAAGAAATATTTTTTTTTTCATATTTCGATTTTATGTCTGGCCTGGGGCTCGAACCCGGGCTTTTACGTCTAATAAGACTAGTACGTCTAGTCTACCTACTAGACTACGGCGACTACAATTTCCCAACATCTCAAGTTCCAAAATTATTTGGGATATACCACTAATTGGATTTTATTAGGGACATCTTAGGCTACAATTTGTACATATATATTCAGATATCTGCAGCAAGTCTCTGATATCATATATTTGGGTGTTTTCTGCCTTGACTATTTTTGGTATTTTCTGTTAACCACTTAACATTGCTCTGTTAACTCCAACATTAGCTCTGTTAAAATTTTTGGTTTTTGTCTTTGATAGTTAAATTTGAATTTATCTTCACACACATAATTTCCTACATTTCCCAAGAATATATTCCAGTGACTCATTGTTATCATCAAAGAATGTACATATATGTCAAGCTCGTGACAATCCCCATTTTGCATAAGTGTACTCTGAGCCTACAATAACCTGCCAAAGACCGGCTATCACCATCAGGACATTCTAGACTGACGGATGCATGACTCAGTTCTCCTTTAATTCTAATTTTCCAACAAAAGTTGTGATTACTTCAAACCTACTCGATTTAAGAAAAGCCTTTGCCTGTCTTTATTTTTCCCTTTCTTGAGCAAACATTTCCACACATTCGCTCACACTTCACAGAAAGAATCTATTGCCATTAAATGCGTGGAAGCTCACTCTCCTCACAGGCTCATCTGCCTGCTCACTGCAGAGAACTTTTACATGATCTGCAATCCATCACGGCAATTATTTACCTTACCTAGCTAATCGTGCATCTCCAAACATTAGCACATTATCTTCGATATAAACTTATAACAGACGAGTACTTGACTGGCGTCCCGACTAACAGAGAGTATAGCTATGTCCTGTCCTTTGGAGCTCCTGTACAAGTTAAATTTAATACGTCTTTCGGCAGCATAAACTTCCGGCTCGAAAGTATTCTCGAGTTTCCCGTTGGGTTAGAAACATTTCATTTTGACACAAAAGAACTCTCATGCCTATACCAAGATCTGTTTGTTGACCTATACCATACCACAATAGTCCCTGTTTTAAAAAAGCATGCAGATTCCAGATTACTCCATTTAATCTTGTTACTACGTCTCGTTGTGAAGCAGTTTTCAAATCATAAAGTCTACTGGTTCTGCCTAGAGCACAGTTAGGGAAGGATGTCAATTAAATCAAGACGCAAAACTTCTTGTAAACTTGCAGTCAAAACTAGAGAGGACGCCTTCAGAAAATAGTACTAAGTTTTTCACAACACTGATCAGTCATAAATGGGGCAAAGAATAATGCTAATTCGAATCCTAATCACATACTAGCCTGGCTAAAAACGATTAGATTTTGAACACATTATTCGAAAGTAATTTATAATTGCCGAGGTCGCGACTGCTCTTTCAAGCGCGAGTTATAAAAACAATTCTGATGACCTCAACATATATAAAACTTCTGGTCCAGACGGTATTTCATCACTGATCCTGAAGCAGTGATTATTGACGCTTGCCTATCCAGTAGCTAGTCTTTTCAAAGCATCCTTTATTTTAAGCAGGCAAAGTTATTAATGCCACGCCAACATTCGAAAAGGGTGAGGCTAATAACCTAGAAAAGTTCCGTAGAAGGGGAAGGGGAGTGAATTAATTTTTTACATTTCTAGAGTGAAACTGAAGTCGTAGAATATTAAAATATTAAAAGAAAAACTCGCCAAGAGAAAGACTACAAATATTAACAAACACACTCGAACTTGAAAGACCCTTTATTAAACACACACTTTTCTGCTAACTTTTATGAATAATATTATGTTTTGTATGTTTATGTGTACGAGTGTGCAATTGTCAGGTATTCAAATAAAAGTTTAATACACACATTAAACCCACACACACACACACACCTAAACAATAATTCTCTCACTCTCTGCTTAAGCTAATTTAAATGGTTGTTTACTGTTACACTATGTATACATGTATACACACACATTCCCAAGCTTGCGAACACTCTCTCCAACACACGTTCAATTCATGACAAGAGTATTTTATAAACAAACAGACTAAACAACCACAATGGGAGGGGGGAGTATTAAAAGATTGGCTTCCTCTCCCTTTTGTCTATTATTTAAAATAGAAGTGTATGGGGTGCATGTGTGTGTGTGGAAAATGTGAGGTTAAAGCACTTTTTGTACTTTTTTGTGTGTTTTATTCATTCAGTTTTTTTTATTCTATTCTATTTACAGAAATTTGTTTACATTTGTTGTAGTTGTTATTGTTGTTTTTATTTCTATTGTGCTGTTGTTGTTTTGCTAAATGCTCAGGAAATACACACACTCATACATATTTGTTTAGTTTATGAAAGGTGCTTTATAGACAGACAATCTGACAGTCAGTCGGTGTAGGTTTTTTTTTTTGTTTGCCCCGATGGTATAAACAAATGAAAAGCGCTGCACTTCTCAAAATAACAACACAGTAGAGGAAGTGTTACACAAAAAAAAACCAACAATAACAATAAAGCAATAAAATATTGAAACAATTGAACGAAAGAGAAGAAGCAAAAAAAATTTGCAATCAAAAAACTTTTTATTAATCAAAAATTTTTATATTTTTTACTTCTATTCCATGTTGCGAGTCATTTTAATGGCGAAATCAAACCAATTCCTCTACAACCATAATTGGATTTTAGAGATTTTTTTCAAAACATTAGAACTTGACTGCCTTTAGGCCGAGAACAATTTCCAAGACAGGATTTCCTTCAACATGCTTGTCTTTGGGTGGCACGAATAACGACTTTAGTCTCCATTAGAAATCGTATAAAAGTATGGTCTTTGCAAGGGTATTGCAATCAGACTGGATATAGCCAGTGAACAAAGACTTGAAATTATGAAAATAACTGCGCCGTTTGTACTTAGACATGCATGGCTTAATCTTTGAGACAAGCATATAACTACTGGCAGGATCAACCAGAATGTTAACCAGAAAATTATTGAAGCCGCAGTAGTCTTGTAGGTAGTGTGTTGTCTTATTAGACGCAAAGCCACGGTTCAAATTCCAGGTCAGACCAAAACGAAATGTAAAAAAATATTTCTTAGGCGACTTCCTCTCAGCAGATTTCTGGCAAAAACGCTGAAAGTAAATATAATTGGGATGAAAATGTTTCTCAAAAATCTTACGTTCGGAGTCGACTTTAAACTCTAGATCCCTCCACTCATATATAAAAGTTACACACACAACATAAGTGGTGCCAGAAAATAGGTCATAATCCTGTCTGAAAAGTTATAATGATTAAGTATGTATTTACGTATGTATTCTACCACCATAAGAGCTTATAATCGAAGGCAACTACCAGGAATTTGAACGTGAGACTTAAACTGATTTTACTTTCCCTCAGTCTGGAAAGATTGGCTTTCAACATCAAATATAAACAGTATCAGCTTGGTCGTCGTTTTCTGAAAGCGAATTTAGAAAGCAATGTTAAGATGATAAATAGATCATTAGCTTAACTTACCATCATTCATGAGTTTCGTAAGATGGCCAGATTAATTCATTTCCAATGAATGTTGATTCTGTGACTCTTCCATCGATGGAAGCACAAATAAACTTGACACGATTTTCAACATTTTCAGGTTTTTAAAATATCACTGAGTATCGACGAAGATTGCCATTCAGAACTGTTTATGATGGAGGGTTTGTTCAATTAAGCTTATCAGAAGCAAAGAATTAATTTGATAAAGCAGTTTACTGTATAACAATGTAAGAAGACAGTGCATTCTCCGAAAAAGTTAGATTTGGAGTGGTTTTCAATAAAACTTTTCAGCATTTTTAGTAGAACGATCAATACACATGTAAAGCCCGGGTTCGTATCCCAGGTCAGACATCAAAACGAAATATGCACAAAAAAAATATTTCTTCGGCGATTTCCTCTCAGCAGATTTCTGGCAAAAACTCTGAGAGTAAATAAACCTGCCCTGAAAAAGTTGCTCAAAATCTGTCATTCGGAGTCGACGTTAAACTGTAGGTCCCGCCAATCACGTATAAAATTTACGCACACACTGTTGTAATGCCAATTATGTATGTATGAGGAGCGTGATTTAATGCTTGATTCCCCGGGTTTCGCCCATACCCCCTACAGCATTTTTAAACTGTTTTCTGTTTGTTGTAACCAACAACAAGCAATTTACGTCACATAATTCAATGCAATATTAGTTTCTGAATGCTAAAATAATCCAAATGTTGTGCTTGTCATTGAATTTTTCCTATTCACTCTGACACACTGTATATGAATTGTTTTTTAAATGAATTCTGAAAATGTTTTCATTTTGTCCGAATTGAATGCATGACTAAAAGCATTTAAAGTTTTAAAATAAAATATTCGTACACTACACACACACAAGCAATTACAAATACTTTGCAATATTTGTATACACATACATACATACATACGTAGAGTGCAAGAACGTAAAAGAAAATATTTATTTTGAGTGTCGAACGGTTCAATAAGTTTTGCTTTGGGTCGGTCAGTCATGATGTACGCTGGAAAAAAAAAGAAATATCAACACTATCAACAGATTTTGTTATTGTAAAATTATTTATTACTTTTGGTGTTGTTGTTTTTGTATCACAATTACAACTACAGCCATATGTATACACACAGTGATATTAAAAACTAAATTTCAATACATTTTTCTATTGTTCTCAACAATGTTGCAGATTTTTTTGGAATTTAAAAAAAAAAAATTTTTTTGTTTAATGGCGTTATGGTTGCTGAAAACTTTAATGCTTTTTTCTATTTAAAAATGTTTTGTTTTCACAATTTTTTATTTTTGGATTTTAGACGCTTTTTTTGGATTTCTTTTAATGGCAGTTGTTTGTAAATATTTTGAAAATCTATGTCTATTGATGCTGAGTATTTTGTCTGTAATTGGAACGAACGGTAAATAACAAAAATTTAACTGAAAAAAAAATTATATTTCAAGAGGTGAAAAAAAAACAATTTCAATAATGAGATCATTTGAAAGATTAATCTGTTGTTCATATTTTGATTTTTATCTGCGAAATGATGTAATAAATAACGATGACGTCTGTTGGGGAAAACAATTTCAATTTTAACGTGTTTTTTCTATGTTTGATGGATTTCATGATTTCTCTTTTTTCTTAATTTTTATGCTTTGCTTAACACCGTATTTGTAAGCAATTCCAAGAGAAAATTTTGAAATTTTTTAAAAAATAATTCTTTGCTAGGCGACTGAACAGTCAAATAAATACTAAGAATTTATGCCTCGTGCTTATATGCGATACTGAACGAATTTAAATTTCAATTTAATGCCTTCAGACCAGAGATCAGCAATGAGTATTCAAAAGGTGAGTAGACTCGAATCATACCCATAATTTGTGATACTTATACGTATTCATACTTATTTTAATATCATACTCATACCACTCATATTCAAAGTTTAAAGTACTCATCGTTCTCATACTTAACAATACGCATAATGTTGTTGATTTGACTCTCCTTTACTCAACATTTAAAAGAATCACAAAATAAGTATGATTCGCTTACGAACACTGCAATACTCACTAGAAGGTTGTGTGTTTGCTATGTTTGCTGTCCTTGATCTTTTCTTTCTTTTTTTTTTTGTAAACTACAGCTACAACAACTAAGACTGTAAATTTTTATGAATAATTCGAATCACTCGAATGATTTATGAGTATTATAAGTATTTTTCAAAACTTATGAATCTGAATGAGTAGGGCGTATGAATCAAACATATTTCGAATGTTATGAGTTTAATGTCAACGTTGTACTCATACTCATTGCAATCTATACTTATAAATCAATGTTGTAGTGAGTACGTATGAATCAGAGTAGTTGAATGTCAATACTGTTGACTTCATCATACTCAAAATTTCTTGAGTACTTATGAGTAGCGAAAAAACGATTCACTCCTGATCTCTGATTCAGACTTACAAATACGAATATTTATTTTTTTTTTGGAAACTAATTTTTTGTTTTCTCTTCTCTTTTAGGTAAGTTTTGAAGCAAAATACTAACCTACGGCAATATTAAGTATGTAAGTAACATATTTTCATAATTTAAGCTTTATTTTCTATTTTCATTCAAATTGGAAAACAACACACTGTCAACCCTTTACAACCTTATATGTGCATATCATATAGGGTGGGTGATTTAAAGTTTAAATTTAAAGATGCAATAAAACAAAAATGGTTTGAAATTTTGCCAAATTTATTTTTTATTTGTTGTGAAGTACAATTGTTCCTGTTAGAACATCAATAATATTTCATTCAATTGGCTGCAGCGGCTGGCCTCACTGTATCTCAATCGATCGTACCAATTTTCGTGCACTTTTTCGAGTGTATGGGGTCGTATCTCTTCAAAGGCATTACGAATGTTGGCCCTTTAAGGCTCAATTGTCTCCGGTTTGTCGGCATAACACTTTTCTTTAACAGCTTCCCACAGAAAATAGTCCAACAGTGTCAAATTCCAACTGTCTGGCGGCCAATTGACATCACTACTTCGGCTGATTAAACGGCCATCATCAGTTCATATAACATTTGGATAAAAATCGAATTTTTTAAAATTCAAAATCTAGACTCACAAAATTAGTTCAGCTCAGCCATTACCACGGGACCCTCTAGGCTACCATTTGCATATAGTCTGTATGGTGTACTATTTCTTATATGTTCGCAAATGGCTACTAATCTTGACGCAATAAATCGACTGTGACATGAGAAGTGTGGCAAGTTGCACCATCCTGTTGAAAGCAAACATCTTGCACATCAATACTATGAAGAGCGGGTACAAAAAAAATCGGTAATCATGGTGCGATAGGTTTGTCTCCATTGATCGTAATGGTTGCGCCATCCTTATTTTCAAAGAAATATAAGCCAATGATGCCTCCGCTCCATAAGCCGCACCAAACAGTCACTCGTAAGGGGTGCGTTGGGTTCTGTAAGACCACGTGTGGGTTTTCTAAGCCCCAAATATGGCAATTTTGTTTTTTAACATACCCACTAGGTTCGAGCCCCAGGCCAAACATCAAACGAAATATGAAAAAAAAAAATTTTTTCTTCGGCGACTTCCTCTCAGCAGACTCTGAGAGTATATAAACCTGCCATGAAAAGGTTTCTCATAACCTGTCGGTCGGAGTCGACGTTAAACTGTAGATCCCGCCACTCAATTATAAAATTAACGCACACAACATGAGTGGTGTTGAGAAGCTAGGCCGTAATTCTGACTGAAGGGTTGTAATGACCAATTATGTATGTAAGTATATATGTGACATACCCACCAAGATGAAAATGAGCTTCAACTGAAGAAGTTTTTTTTTTGCAAAATCGACATCATCGTGCAGTTTCTCGTTGGCCTAATAAATTCCAAATTTGCTTAAACGTAAATCGATTCATTAAGTTCAGTGGAGATAATATACTGAATTTTGTAAGAGAAGAGCATGACATAAGTATTGCAAGAATCGAAATAACCGATGGTTCAAATTTAAACTGATATATGGTCCACCCTATACACATAAAATCTTTTCAGGTTTTCTTTTTAAAAATGAGTTGTCGCCTTATTCTAGTAGGTAGCGTGCTGGCTTATTAGATGTGAGGCCACGGTTCAAACCTCAATATTTCTTCGGCGACTACCACTCAGCAGATTTTTGTCAAACAGCTCTGAGTGTAAAAAAAAATCCACTAAATGTTTCTCAAAAAAATCTGTCCTTCGGTGGACACTTTAAACTGAATGTAGCGCCACTTATGAATCAAACTAACACACACAACATAAGTGGTATGAGAAGCTAAGTTGTATTCCTGACTGAAGGGTTGTAATGACCAATTATGTATGAATGTATGTACGTCATCAAGCAGCATAAATTAAACAGAAAGGAGTCCACATAGTTACTTCTAAAAATATAGTCCTATTAAAATTAATTGCCCAGGAAGTTGCTGTCAATTAAAGATATGGGCTCCGTAAGATACCTGCAGAAAAAATCCGATAAGCATTGAGTAACTTAACACTGTGTAGCACCCATTGGTATGGATTCCGAAATGCTACAAACAAGATTTCCATGCTGTTCAAAATTTTATTAACGATTGCTAGCGTAACACAAATGTTAATCCAGAAAAAATGTAACTTTTCTTTGTAGTATACAGCAGCAACAGATTTATCAAGCAATCCGGATCGCCAGACAATTCATTTACAAACATTCACAGCCTAGTAGAGTAAGAGAATAACCTTCAAGCAGATCAAATACCTCTCAGAAACAAATTGCATTGTATTCTATACATTGGAAACCTTATTTCGATGCCTATATAAATATATCCCTTTTTAAAATAAATCGCCTTAATGGATTACAAACTTACAACATCACTACACACAAAAATTCCAATAAATTGTTTGCAAAAATAATAATTTTTAATAAATTGTATGAACAGCTGTTTTTGCTATTTTTGTTCATGATACAAAATGATTCATTCATTTTAAAGTGAATCATTTGATTTAAAAACAAACAAAAAACAATTCATTGAGTTGCTTATTTTCCTAGAAGGACAGTTCATTGTTCCTTGTTAGCGCAAAAACAAGTAAATTTTTTGTTAATATTCTCATCCCCTGAACACCCGTTGTGATGATTTTTCTGCCGTTTATATGAAACAAAGACATCAAAATTGAATGTCAATTCTGTAAGATTTTCCTACAATTGATGCCAATTTGAGTGTGCGAAAACAGGAGAAGAACTCAATTAGCGCTACACTTGACACTAGCTGAACGGTGGAACTAAAAAAAATTTTAGAATATCTGCAAACAATATATCAGTCCTCCAAAGGGGAAAAATGTGTGAAATTTATATCTTCGAAGAATACATGCTCTATTTACAATGATTTTTAAAGCATACATACATATACATTCATAATTGGCCATTACAACCCCTCAGTCTGGATTACGACCTAGCTTCTCACACCATTTTTGTTGTGTTTGTTAATTCTTTTAAATGAGTTGCGGAATCTACAGTTTAACGTCGACTCCGAAAGACAGATTTTTGAAAAACTTTTTCATGGCAGGTTTATTTACTCTCAGAGTTTTTGCCAGAAATCTGCTGAGAGGAAGTCACCGAAGAAATGTTTTTTTTTTCATATATCGTTCTGATGTCTGGCCTTGGGTTCGAACCCGGGCTTTACATCTAATAAGCGAACACACTACATATTAGACTACGGCTTTGCTTTTTAAAGGAAACTCTTAAAGAAGACATTAAGGTCTATTCCTCCCCAGTAAGCGTATACATAATTGGTCATTATAACCCCTCAGTCTGGATTACGACCTAGCTTCTCACCACTTATATTGTGGGTATTAATTTTATACATGAGTGGGACATACAGTTTAAAGTCGATCCTGAACGACAAATATTTGAGAAACTTTTAATGGCAATTTTCTGTTTACTCTCAGCTTAGTAGAAATCTGCTAGGAGGAAGTCGCCTACGAAATATTGTTTCGTGTTTCATTTGGGGATTGAACCGTGGCCTCACGTCTAATAAGCCAATACACTACCTACTAGACTACATTGACTTATTCCTCCCCAGTACAAACATTTTAATTCTCCTTTACTAAGGCCGTTAAAATTGTTTCAAGTGTAAATAAAGTAAAATTAAATTATATCAAGAGGTTGAATGCAATTGCATGAACTGCAAATGTAACAAGATTTTAAAATTTTTAAATTAAAAAATGTTTCAACATTATTAACAAATAATAAACAACAAATTATTTTAATTTACGCATCAAAAAAAAAACAACAAAACAAAAAAGAAAATAAAACAAAAAAAATATCCATAAATTATAAAATTATCGTTATTGTTGTTGTAGTTGTTGCTGCATATACATACTCTTTGTTGCATGCATAGCATATAATTCGTATTAATAATCAGCATCACATTTGCACTCAGACTCTGACGAATTAAATTGAATGCAAAGCAAAAACAAACCGAACGATTCGACTTTCAATGCTTAAAACAATGTGTGGCAATAAGAAGTCAATTTAAATTAAAAAAAAATTCAATTGTTTCAAAAATACGGAAAGAGAATGAATGAATGGCTGAGTGACTTTTAAAAAGATTTTTTTTTAATAAATTTTAAAGAAATTTTTGTTGTTTTTCTCTGTTTGGAAAAACAGTGTAAAATTTTATTTAAAAAAGTTCATACGGCGTTAAAGGCAGTGATTTGTGTTAACGTTTTTGGAAGTGATAAAAATTTTTGTAAAGAAAATTTCAAAAAAATTTAATTAAAATTAAAAAAATGTAATTATAATAACAACAATGTTAAAAAGTTATAAAAAATAAAAAAATAAAATATTCAAATAATTACATTATAAAAGGGAAAAGGGTATGAGAAATAAATCACAAACCTGAAAAGTATAAAAATAATAACAGAATATATGTGATATAAGTTACTACTGTAACTTCCATGCGTTTGCTAGGCCTAAATGCTGGTCAAAAAAAAAAAAAAAACAAAACACGATAAATAAGCTTTTCAAAATTATACTAAAAGTCAAATGGTCACAGTATTCCCAAGCATTGAACTAGAACACTCGATTTGCATGACCAGCAAACTATCTCACTGATGTTCAATTTTAAACATTTTGGAAGTCCGTCGATATTATTTGACGTCATGACGGATCTATTAAGTAATTAGGTTCGTCCAACCAAAAAAAAACGTTGAATAAGAATAGTGGAGATGGAAAATTGTAGCCTTGTAATCTCTTCATTTTTAGAGCAGAACATATTTTATGTTTTTGTACTTCAGCCATCGTATTTTATATTTTTGATTGGATCGATTTATTATTTATCGTACTTTGCAAATACTTTAGCCATCTAAACCAAAAAGTCGGTATTATAGGTAATTTTCCAGGACCTAATAAAGTTTTTTCTGATAACAATTGCTCTTTTCTCCCGCAATATTCAATGTCTAGACCAGCAGTAAAAACGTATAAAATTTCTCCATTTAGGGGCTCATGGCCTTCATTGATCAAAATTGTTACAACTACCACATTTGTATACACTGCTACCCTTATAGACTCCTACCTATCTGGGCAAATACCAAATTAAGAAGTGACATATTTAGTCCCTTTAGTCTAATTGTTGTAGTCGCCGTAGTCTAGTAGGTAGTGTGTTCGCTTATTACAAGACATCAAAACAAAATATGAAAAAAAAATTTTTTCTTCGGCGACTTCTTCTCAGTAGATTTCTGGCAAAAGCTCTGAGAGTAAAATAAAATTGCCATGAAAAAGTTTCTCAAAAATCTGTCGTTCGCAGTCGACGTTAAACTGTAGGTTCCGCCACTCACGTATAAAATTAAGGCACACAACTTGAGTGGTGTTGAGAAGCTAGGCCGTAATCCTGACTAAAGGGTTGTATTGGCCAATTATCTATGTATGTATGTATAGGGTGTTTTTTATAGAGGTATAGAACTTTAAGTTGCAATAAAACAACGATGGATTATTCTATTGACATGAATTTTATTTATCCGAAAGATAATCTTGTGTCATTACATTTTAAATATGATTTCTGGCATATCACCGCCACGGCTGGTGCGGATGTAGTCCAATCTGGACGTCCAATTTTCGATGACTTTTTCCAACATTTGTGGCCGTATATCGGCAATAACACGGCGAATGTTGTCTTCAAAATGGTCAAGCGTTTGTGGCTTTACCGCATAGACCAATGACTTTATATAGCCCCACAGAAAGTAGTCCAGCGGTATTAAATCACAAGATCTTGGAGGCCAATTCACAGGTCCAAAACGTGAAATTAGGCGGTCACCAAACGTGTCTTTCAATAAATCTATTGTGGCACGAGCTGTGTGACATGTTGCGCCGTCTTGTTGAAACGACATCTCCTGGACATCATGGTTATTCAATTCAGGACCGATCACCATTGACTGATGGACTCATTCGGGTCTTCCTCAATGCTACGCTCTACAGCAGCAATAGCTTCTTCTGTACGCACCGTACAGCGTCTCTGGGGATGCGAGTTATCAATAAGAGTAAACGTGGTGCGAAAACGTTCCATGGTTAATCGAATTAACTGCTCTGATGGACGATTTTGTCGACGATAAAATGGACGTAGTGCGCGATACGTTTTCCGCACAGAACCATTATTTTCGAAATAAAATTGCACTATTTGCAAGCGTTGTTCAGGCGTGAGTCTATTCATGATGAATTGCCAAACCCAACTGAGAATAAATCACTTGACAGCTGTTAAACCGGTCGCTATCTTGAAAAGTAATGCCAACTTAAAGTTCTATACCTCTATAAAAAACACCCTTTATGATACATTATTTATGACACTTTGCAAATACTTTCGCCATATAATCTCAAAAACAGTACTATTGGCAGGACCCATTTAAGTAATTTTATTACTTTCCTCGTAGGTAATCACATTGTTCTTTAGTCCCGCATAATCCAATATGCAGACCAGCGGTGCCAAAATATAAAATTTCTTCACTGATAGACTCACGGTCTTCACTGGTCAAGGTTGTGACGACTATCACATTCGAATACAGTGCTGCCCCTATAGATTGCTACCTACCTATCGGGGCAAGTACGAATTTAGCAGGTGACATAAATAATCACTTTCGTCTGTTGCTTCAAAAAGCGCACAGTACTTCGCACAGTAGCTGAATAAGTAAATAATGGCGTCGTTCGTTCTGCTTCACATTACCTCAAGACATCATATGAAAGATCCCTTCAACTCATAGGTATTCTTATAATTAAGGGCATAAATTGATCACAACTACCGTATTATTACACTTTCCTTAGTTACTCTGAGTTTAATGTTTGTAGAGGACAATACAAATGGCATACCAACTATCTGATTCGTGTTTGACCAAAGCAATCTACTGGCCGTGCCAGCTGCAGCTTATGCTAGTTCATGACAGCATGAATTGATTCCTAACTCAGAGCCAACGTAGGTTTCTGCCAAAGAAAGATGTAAGAACCTGTTTAACTTACAGGTACCATTTGGAAAACCAACCATCCATTTATCACACTGTATCCCTCCATAAACAAATCACCACTGGACATAAGAGCCTCGATGCCATTGCTTTGGCATTACTTTTGTCTAAATTAGAAAAAGGGCTAAGGTACCTATTGATCTGTGTTGCAAAACTGAAATTTTAAAATAGTACTGAACTATAACTGAAATAGTACTTTTTTGCATCAAATGGTACTTTTGTAAAAAAAATACATACATACGTATATAAAACCCTTCAATCAAGATTATGATCTAGCCTCTCGCTCCACTTATTTTGTGTGTGTTAATTTTATATAAGAGTGGCGGGGCTGACAGTTTAAAGTCGAATTCGAACGTTAGATTTTTGAGAAACTTTTTCATGGCAATTTTATTTCCTCTAAAAGTTTTTAGCAGAATGAGCTCGCCGAAGGAATATTTTCTTCATGTTTTGTTTTGTTGCAAATGTCTGACATAGGGTTTGAATCGTGGGCACCCTATCTACTAGACTATTTATTTATTTATACGTACGTATACTAAACGCTGCAGAACAGAAAAACTAACGTGCTCCTCACTACGTGTACCGCACATGCAAAACAAAAATTTTTGATCCTGAACGTAAGAAAACGTAAACGTCCCATTTAGTCAAACGTCGACCGACGTTCGTTTGTAGCGCATGAAGAGCAACGTAAATGCTTATCGAAATTACATTACGGTTCAGCAAGATTTCTCATTGCTTTTCATATTCTAAAAACGGACATATTATCCGTGTATGTTTGGCTAATCAGGGCTAAAGACTAATTCTACCTTTAGCAATATGCTGCTAATGCATTAATAGTTGAAAACCGCAAAACATAAAATCTATAATAATAGAAAAGTACGGAAAGCGTTGCGGGGCTAGTACGGTATTTTTTAAATGAAAAAGTTCTGAAAAAAATACTAAAGTACTGAATTTTTCAACACTGCTATTATTTTGCTCTTTAAAAATCTTCTCTTTTTTTATTTCTTTGTTCTACAGATTGTCTCATTAAATTACTGGAATTCCTATGAGAAAGTAAAATCATTTTTTGGGTTCTTAGTCCAATTTATTGGCAATTGTTCGAAGAAACAAATTCAATCAAAATTATATTTATTTGGTACCAAATTCCCCAAAATAATAAAGAAATTAAAAAAAAAACGAACGAATGATTTCGGAAAAATATGGAAGGATTGTCTAATAACTCAACATCATTAATGTTGACAGTTTTTATTTTCCCTCAAAATGTGCTAAAAATAAATTCCTAAAGAAAATGTCTGGTATAGATAAACTGTCCATTCAAATCATTAAAAAGATTTTTTAATCATTTCATTTCGTTTTCATATTTTTGATTGTGTGTATCTATGTGTGTGTGTGTGTGTGTATAAGGGGGACTTTTGCTCACATGAGTGTAATTTTATTTTAATTTTTTTTCACTGAAAAATGCTCATCAGCTGCAAGGAAATCAGAACAAAATGAAAAAAACATTTTGAAATGATCGACAAAGAACGACACAAAGAGCTCTTAATAGAAAACAAATCAAATAAAGAATACGAATCTCTTAAGTTTTTAAAATAAAAATTTTAATTTTTCTTTTATTAGCGTTTCGGAGGTTTTTTTCTGTACATTTTTCATTGCCTGTAGTGGTAATACTACAGGCTGGATCTACAGCTGACTGTCTAGTTGTCTGTTTGTTTGCTTGGTTGTTTGTTTCTTTGTTTCTTTCTTTGCAAGTTGAATAGGGAGGGGTTGTGGCCAACAAAAACAAAACAAACAAACAAAAAAGCAAGCCTCTGTAGAGCTTTTTTTGCTGTCCAAGCAATAGGATTGCTGTTCAAATGGCTCTCAGTTGGAAAAGTGTTGCTACTTTTTCGCCAACTAAAAACAACTTTAATACGGCATACGTTCGCAGTTCTTTAAAGAGTGAGCGTTACGAAAAATTTGATTTTCGCGTGGCCACAAAAATATAGAAAATAGATAAGAAAACGTTAACGTTAACAAAAAAAAAAAGATAGATTTTATGAAAAAGAAAAAAAATCATATTTTTCCTTGTTTTATTTGCAAAAATTATTTTTCTATTTTTGTAAAACGCAAAAGAAAATATGGAAAATTACCAATTATGGATAAATAATAACTTTACAATATAAACAACAACAACAACAACACATACACAGTAAACAAAAACCAAAAAAAAATCATACAAAAGAAAATATACCAGCAAAATAAACAACAACATCTACAAGCAAAGTAATTTTAAAAAAATACACATAAAATCAGTACATACATATACATACACAATAAATTAAAACAATAACAGAAGAAAATTTTTTTTTTTAATTTACAAAAAACCACAAAATTTTTTTCAAAAAAAAAAAAAAATTATCTAAAAAAGAAAACAAACATTTTTACATTCAACCTCTAACAACACAAAACATATTAGAAAAAAGAAAACACCAATTAAGCAACAAAAAAAAATATTTTATTAATAAAAATACAAAAAAAAAATATTAAAAAATTATGAAAAAATAATTTTTTTAAATTAAAAAAAAAGAAAATATTTTTTATTTTTAAATGTCACATTTGCAAAATATATGCATTCATTTATTACGCTGACATTTCAGTGACACAAAACCATCAACCAAATAGCAACAATATCTAAAACTACACACAAACACCAGTAACAACAACAAAAACAACTACAACAACACAATTAAATACCATAAAATTGCATTAAAAAAAAAATGCAACAACAAAGAAAAATAAACACACGCAAATAAAAATACAGAAAATATTTTTAACCATAAAATCTAAACAACAATTACAACTACAATAACCACATGAAAAAATGTATAAAAAAAATGCAGTAAAAAAATTTTTTAAATTTTATAACAACAACAAAATAAAAAAAGTTACTGTTAGATTTTTAGGATACTTTTTTCCATAAATAGTCTGTTCATATAACCCCAATATTGTGGCATAAAAGTCATAAAAAAAATTTGTACGATTTTTAATTAGACTTGAAAGAATAAAGTAAATAATACAGATCTGTTGCTGTAAAAAACTTAATGTGTCTTAATCGTAGATCGAGCCTTCTAAAGGGTGTTTTATAGAGGTATAGAACTTTAAGTTGGCATTACTTTTCAAGATGGCCACCGATTTAACAGCTGTCAAGTGATTTATTCTCAGTTTGGTTTGGCAATTCATCATGAATGGACTCACGCCTGAACAACGCTTGCAAATAGTGCAATTTTATTTCGATTTATTGAAAGACAACTTTGGTGACCGCCTAATTTCACGTTTTGGACCTGTGAATTGGCCTCCAAGATCTTGTGATTTAACACCGCTAGACTACTTTCTGTGCGGCTATGTAAAGTCATTGGTCTATGCGGTAAAGCCACAAACGCTTGACCATTTTGAAGACAACATTCGCCGTGTTATTGCCGATATACGGCCACAAATGTTGGAAAAAGTCATAGAAAATTGGACGTCCAGATTGGACTACATCCGCGCCAGCCGTGGCGGTCATATGCCAGAAATCATATTTAAAATGTAATGCCACAAGTTTATCTTTCGGATAAATAAAATTCATGTCAATCGAATAGTCCATCGTTATTTTATTGCAACTTAAAGTTCTATACCTCTATAAAAAACACCCTTTATTTCTAAGATACTTAATTTGGGAGTTGAAATTGAACTTATGCATTATGACACCATCTTTTAAGGAACAGTAAAGGAAACATTTGATGAAAGCATTTAAATTCTATGGCAATTAAACTCGAACTTGAAAGACCCTGTTATCCGGGTTATACTTGCTGTTTGTGTATTAAAAAAGCTGTTGAAAGTTGATACCAATTAAATTCTTAATTGAATTGTGCTGTGGTGCTGTATGTTTCAATATAAAAAATAGAATTTAAGACTTTGGAGGAGGAAAAATATTTCGTTTCTAATAAATACTGCGAATGCACTGCTACAATGTAATACCTGATGTTCGTGAAGTTGAAAGTAAATTTTTCAAAATGAAAAACACATGAAATGTATTCGATTTTTATTTTGATTGATAGGACATGAGCCAGGCTTTCTCTGTCCATATCTATAAATAATCATTAGTTCGTTTCATTGATATTTTATTTAAAACAAAAAAAAAAAGAATATTTGCAGATTTAATACTTTTATAATTATTAACAATTTCATAATTTTGTTTGTTTTTGTTTTTGTTTTGTATTAAATGTATTCATGGTGTTTGCCTGACATTATAGATTTAAATTTTCATACTTTTCCAATGATAATAAAAAAGCTCTACAGATTTATTAATAATAATTTATAAAATAAATTTAAATTAAATATAAAAACAATTTCATGTTCTTTATTGACAGTGAAAATAATACCCGTGATATGGTTTATGTTCAACTTTCCATGCATACTTCTACGACATGGAGTTATTAAAACCATGAAATCCGTGCTTATTTTTAAAGGTTTTTTTTATATATATAAATGCATATAAGTGTGTATGTGTTTTGCATTTATTTTTAAAACTTATTGAAATTGAAATGATTTACTTATTTTGACATGAGTCATATACATTTATACACGATGTATGTATGTATGATGTGTATGTATGGCACATGAATATTTATTTGCATGATGAAATGAAATAAAAATCTGAAAGAAAACAAAGAATAGAAACAATATTTATACGTACAATGGTTGGTATGATTGTTTAAACGAAAAAATAAAATTCTGATTTCAAATTATTTCTTTTAAAAATAAATAAATAAATAAATATTTATTCATATGTACAATAATAATTTCATTTATTTTATTTGTAAAAGCAAAAAAGCATAACCAAAACGAAAAACACGAGTTTATTCTTTTGGTGACTCAAATCTTTAAAATCTTTTAAAATGCTTTTGTTCGTGTTTTTCTTTCTTTTGGAAGTGTTTAAGAAAATTGCAAAAACAAATTCACTGTTCCATAGAAAACTAATTCAAATCATGTGAAACCGAATTATTCAAAATTATTTTAGGGGCTTGACCACAGCCAATAACGATCTGATCACAACCAATACCAATCACGACATATAATGTTTTCGTTGTAAAACAAGGAAAAGATGGCAATTTTAATAATTTTTCCGCAATTATTTAAGATTTTCTGAATTTTACTTCAAAATTTCTGCATTTCAGAAAAATATTCAATAATTTAAGCTTAACAACTGGCTTTATCACAAACAGTTGATTTTTAACCTGAGCCTTAATCGAGTGCGAGACACTCTCCCTCACATTCACAATGTGGTGAAGCCATTGCGCTTGTTACATCTATATTGCCATAATCTACGACACCTATACTATCCGTCGACAGAGGTAATCCTATAAACTATACAAAGCAGAGCTACAACTGCTTACGCAAGTATCTCTGCTTCTACGCTATTCACAACACAGGCAATGTTAGCATCGCCGTAGTAATACGGTTGCCATTATCTAGTGAATAGAGATGATTGGCCAAAGAGATGAGAGTTCAAATGGTGAAAGCTCAGCTAAAGTGTCGTGATTGTTAAGTTCGGTTAGGTTCAATTAAATTGAAAGTGGATCAAATGTTCCATTGTAATACAATTGGATCTTTTTATCGCATTTCTACAATTTCTGATTGGCATAATATTTCAATTGGTTATTGATTATCCATCAAAGTGGAGACACTGTTCTCTTAGTTCTCCTCATCTTCTGCAGAAATTGCTATATGTTACCCTTATGAGATTCCTAACATTAATTCTATGGAAATTTAACTCTAATCGTACTTATATCCAGATTTGTTTGATCTCTCTAATGAATTCATATTTAAAACTTTTCTTCGTGTACGATTGAAATCTATGTGAGAATGCTTTCAAAGTCTTGGTTGCACTAGCAAGAAGTATAATGTGGCTTTTTATCTTCCCTAAACCGGGCACCCACATGAGGATAACAGTTATGGCTTTGTCCTCCAGAGCCACATGACATTATTGGACAACCTGAAATAAATTAGGCCTTCGTAATACCGTATATTTCTATTGCTCGCGAACATTGTTGAGCAATTCTACAATAGGCCATATAGAAAAGGCCATTAGCATTGATTATGATAACCCTAGTCGTGCAGACAGAATGTAGTGAGCGTTTACCAAGAAAAATACTGGGTTTGATGCATTGATTCCATACCAAACGTTTAGAAATTGAGAAATATTTCCGAAGATTATTTAATTTACCAGAAGGCTCTTTCCAATATAAACATCTTATCTGTAGCTCAACTTAAAAATTGTTTTCTTTCGAAGGAAGACAATATTTAAGCTCAACACCAGTAAGCTTATCACTCTTATTCTAATTGGTGTTTTAGAATCTTTCCCGATGCGAAATCTATGACTGTCCTTATACATGACAAAATATTTATAAAATTTTCAAAACTTTCTAAATGATGCCCGTATTATAGTTCTTTTGGTCAAAATTTTTGCAATTTTATAGTCAACGTAAGGGGCAATAGCCTATTGCTTGAGAAAAAGCAATAAAAAGTGTTCATATTATCAGCAGCCGCATTAGAATTTATTCCATTTATTTTTGTTTTCTTTAATTCTTGAAACTGTTGACGTCTTCCCTGACATCTCATAGTACTTCCATAGAACATTACAAGTATCCCGATGTACAAAGTTTATTAGCAATCCTTTGCTTCTTTTTTTGACAAGCAAGCGGTTCCGTTCTTCAAAAAGCTTAATTTACTATGACATATCCCACGATCGATAACCTTTTTATTGTTTTTATTTGCTTCATACTTTTTTCTTTTATCCAAACACGTGCATGACTCATGTGTTTTCGCTTTCCAAAAAAATGTTTTTTTTTCTTCTGAATTTCTGAAACATTAAAATTTTTTTATTTTTTAGTTTCTCTTCTATTTTTTTTTTAATTCTATTTTTAATAATAAATTGGTGTGCCCGTTTAGTTTTCTTTTCTTGCATGTGCTAAATTAAATATTTGCAGACACATAATATTTTTAAATGAAAACAATAAAAAAATGAAATTTTCTTTAAAATTAAAAACAAAACCTAAAATATTTATGATCACACTTAATTCCAAAAAAAAAAAAATTGTGAAAAACAAAAATAATGGAAAATAAATGGAAAAAGACATAAAAACAAAAATAAAATCCAATATCAAGGACTTACAGCAATTAAAAGAAGAAAAATAATATTAAAAAATTAAAATTCAAGTTCAAAATAATAAAAAAAATAAAAAATTCAATAAAAATCATGAAAATTAAATAATAAAAAAATAATAATAAACAAATAAATTTTTATTTTTATTTTCATTTCCGGCATCTCCACTAATCCATTAAGAAAAATTGTGAGAAATTTAAAGAGTAGAAAAAAATTAAAAAATATTTTTATAAATTAAAAATCAAATTTTCTTATTTATTATTAAATCCTGCTGTTTAGAAAAAAAAAATTATTTAATTAATAAACCAAACACGTGCCCCCTCACTCACTCGGTGGTATTAGAAACAAAAAATTTTTCTCAACACTCATACGCCCCATTAGACAATAAAGTTTTGTTTTTCACACTCATACGCGGCGGTGTATCTGCACACAAAAAAACTTTATGGTTCATTGTGTATTTGATTGAAATAATTGAATTCAAAATCAATTCAAATGTTATTCACCTTTGATTATTTAATACGAAGGAAAAGGTTATCCATTAAATTGTTTCTAAAAGTGTTCAAATGTATTTCACAATGTTTGTTTCTGGCAATCGAGGTCGAAAGAGCTGAATGTGAAACAAAAGTGTCTTAAGCGAGTGTACTCATGAACTTAACCTATAATTGGTGATATACAGTAGAAGATAAAAGTCTACATACACCACTTTTTTCCCTGTGATTTTTATCAAATTAAAAAAGGTTTTACAGCGTTGTGTAAGAATGTTTGAAGACAAAAGCGTATATAAAAAAATATCACCTAGAAATTATTAGAAAACTACAAAAAACGGCAAGAAAAAAATCTACATACATCTGTGTATGTAGATCTTTGAGCGTTGATCTTTGAGCGTTCATCCACAAAAAGTGTATTCAATATAACATACACGATGCAAAGTCGTGTGAATTACCCAAATGGTGTAAAAGCCCTTCACATACTAACGGTGCAGATAGAGAATAAATTCTCTCCGTAGCATAAAAGTCTCTGTAGACACAACATTATAATCCAACGGGACCTCCAGTATAAAATCGATTCCGAACGACAGATTTTTTGAGAAACGTTTTCATGGCAATTTTATTTACTTTCAGAATTTTTTCCAGAAATCTGCTGAGAGGAAGTAGCCTTAGAAATATTTTTTTCACATTTGGTTTTGTTCGAGATATCTTATCTGAGGTTTGAAGCATGGCCTCACGTTAATAAGCCAATACACTACCTAATATACTACTATATGATATGATTTGTACAGACGTACATACATACATAATTGGCCATTACAATCCTTTAGTCAGGATTACGGTTTAGCTTCTCACGCCACTAATGTTATATGCGTTAATTTTATACTTGAGTGAAGGGACCTACAATTTAACTTCGACTCCGAACTACAGATTTTTGAGAAACTTTTTCATGGCAGGTTTATTTACACTCAGAGTTTTTGCCAGAAATCTGCTGAGAGGAAGTCGCCGAAGAAATGTTTTTTTTTCATATTTCGTTTTGATGTCTGACCTGGAGTTTGAACTCGGGCCTTACGTCTAATAACCCAACACACTACCTACTAGACCACAGCGACTTCTTGAATTATACGATCAAATCAATTCCACTTTGTATGTAAAATATAAGCTTTTGGCAAGTCTGTTTAAGTTTTCTCTCTCCCTCTCTCATGGATAAAGCTGTTAAGCTATAGAAAAAAAAAATTTTTTTAGGAAAACATGAAAAAATTCAGCTTTAGTTCTAGAGGGTCCGCCAAATAATTTTTTTTTTTTTGAAAACGCTTTAAAAAAAACTACTGAATATTTTCTAAAATTTCTTTTTTCATTTGAAAGTACAATCCTTCCGGTTAATAATGGAAAATAATTTCATTCGAATGGCTGCCTCGGCTATCCATGCAGTAGCCTACACATCGGTCCAATTTTTAAGCACATTATCGATTGTGTGCAGCTGTATTTCACCAATGGCTTCACGAATATTGTAACACTTATCGTTGACGGCACCCCACAAATAATAGTCCAACGGTGTCAAATCGCAGCTACGAGGTGGCCAAACGACATCAGCTCTGCGGCTGATAATGCGATCTTCAAAAACAGGGCGCAAAACATCGAGTGTAGCTTCGGCTGTGTGGCACGTAGCGCCGTCCTATTGAAACAAACTGTTGCCAATATCCTCCTCTTCAATTTTTGTGAAAAAAAAATTCGTTCAACATGGCCCGATAACGATCGCCATTGACTGTAACGGCCAATGGCCCAATTATGCCTCTGGACCAAAATCCGCACCAAACAGTGACTCATTTTGGGTGCGTCGGCTTTTCAATGTATGCGTGCGGGTTTTCTGTGCCCCAAATGCGACAATTTTGCTTGTTTACATACCCGCCAAGATCAAAATGAGCTTCATCCGAAAAGATGATTTTTTTTTGCCAAAATCGGCATCTTCTGTAGGCTACTCGCCTGCTTTGCGGGAAAAATTTATTCATGAAATTAAATCTAAGCAAAGAAATATTAAGAAAAAGAAGAGGAAATACGTTGTAAATTAACGAAAATACATAAAAAAGGAAAATAAAGAATTTTCGAGAAGAAAACTTTAGTTTTAAAGGCTCTTGATAAACATATTTTCTAAAAATTCATAATTTTTTTGCATATTTCTAATAAATTGTATATTTTTTCTTTAAAAAACAAAAGCAAACAAATTATTATTATTATTTATTGCATTTAATATTTTCAATTATTTAAACGGGAATATGGCTTTTTCAAATCATAAACAAATTTTTTATGACCCAAATGCGATATTGTTTATATAAACAATCAAATAAAATGTTTAAGATTTTATGGTTAAGAAATACGTGCGTGAAAATATATAAAAATAAATAAAAAACAAAGTGAAATAATAATAAAAATAATAATAAAATAAAATGAAAACGTGTTAAAATTATGACAAATTAAAAAGTGATCACAAAAATGGTTTTTTAAACATCAAAAAAAATTTTTTTTTAATTTTTCCTCTAGATTTTGTTAATTTCAAAAATAATTTTGAAAATTTAAAAAGAAAAGAAAAGTTAAATTATAAAGAAAATAATGAAAAATTTTGAATTTTATAGAAAATTTCTAATAAAACATCAACGGCGGCATCAAAATATACGATAATTAAACAAAAAAATAAAATAAAAATTTTATTAAAGCAAAAAAAAAAAATTAAGAGTAAATATTTCAAGCCCAGTTAATGAAAAGAAAGTGAAGCAAAAAAAAGAAAGAAAGAAATTCTTGGTAAAAGTTTTCCAAAAAAAAAAATTAAATTTGTGGAATATCTTTTACAAACAACAAGTGCCATACAAAGTTAAACAATTCTAAACAGAGCAGAGAAGAGAGAAAAAATAAAAAAGAAAATAAAGTAACAGACCAAGTTTCTCTTGCTTGTCATAAATCATTTACAATAGCAGTTACAGCCATAAAAAAGGGCTTAAATTTCTTAAGAAAACAACAACACTCTAATTTTTTATTGTTTAAACACACAAACATACACATGTTTTGTTACAGTTGTCGGGCATAATAAAACACTCTCTTTTATATTTAAATCAACTGTTAATCTCTCAGTCTCTCCGCACACACGAAAAAAAAAACATGGCTGATGCCGAAATTATTGAAGAGGAGACAACCACAACAACAACATCTTCAAAATGGAAAAAGAAAAGAACTACAACAACGGTGGGTTTATTTAGAAAATTAAAAACAATTAATCTCTTACACACACACGCTCTCATACACTCTTTATACACTTAAGTCACATGCATTTACGTTATGGTTACGAGAAAGTGAAACCCGTAAAAAAAAGAAAAGTTTTTGCAAAAAGGGAGAATGGATTGTTATTCCCTCGCAAAGTAATTGAAAAGTTTTATACGATTTAAACATTTATTATGAAAATTTAATTTCTTTTTTTTTTTGTCACGAAAATAAATTAAAATCATGTGATTATTGTTTGTGTCACATATAAGTGAGTCACTTATTATGGCATAAGAAATTAAAGAGTTCACTCAATGATAACAGATAATGAGGAGTTAAGACCTACCGTCATCCGCCCTCCTGCACAGATTCACAGTTTCTGCAAAAGTCATTCGAGTCAATGCCTATCCAATAGATACATGCAATTTAAGGCAAGAAGACACATAGTGAAGGTAGTTAAACCTTCTCGTAAAACTATCAAAGTACACATAGTTTAAAGGAAATCACATGTCCTGTAATATGTCGGATATTGCGAGCACTGTACCAGATATGGCTTGTTCATCTATAATACAATTTCCAAAGCGTTCATTCGCCAGCGTTAACATTGTGTCCAGGGATTACATTCATAACAGTGGTGTTCATGTTTGTTTTTGACCACTTTTTTCATCACATTTCGTCCTATATGTCGACGATAACTTAAGCGAATATGGGTTTTTAACACGTTGACTACTAACTACGAGATAACTCGGAGATTGTGTTCTCTTCTAGGGTGCCAACTACGAGTTATCTCGTACTCAATAAACCTGCCATTCTTGTGTATATCAGTGCTAGTATCGATAAATGGCTTCTGGAAAAAGAACAAAAAGTCAATGTTGGCTTGCGTTGCCAGATTACTGAAAATTGCGTGGCAGTCAACGTGTTAAATGTTCCAATGTTAGGCAATTTCCCGCGTAGAAACTCTTTTGTATATAGCCAAACATAAAAAGTATAGATAGGTAGGTAGGTTGAAGGAATAGCTGCCACCAGGCTTGCAAGCCCACCATTAACGCATATAAACTTTCAACTCTGTAGGGAAACTGTATCTTTAAAAAACTTCTTTAGCTTCTTCTAGTGGAAAATTGGGTCTTTGTCCGGTAGCCGAAGACACAGTATTGTTTCAGGTCCTTCTATATAAAACCCCTATCTCGTCCTATCTCCATAATTAGAGCCATCCGTTTGGCAACAAAAAAGTATACTTACTTCGTTAATAGGCCATTAAAAACTGGATTACTCGATTTCGGCCTGTTTTAGCACATCCTTCAAGGCGAGTCTGTTTATTGCGCGCCTTTGCGTGTTGTTTACACCAACTAGTAGTCAACAGCATAGTAGGTATTGTGTTGACTTATTAGGCTACGGTTCAAACCCCAGGTCAGTCAGACATCTCGAACAAAGCAAAAATATGAAAAAATATTTCTTCGGCGACTTCTTCTCAGCAGATTTCTGAAAAAAATTCTGAGAGTAAATAAAAATTGACATGAAAAGTTTCTCAAAAATTTGTCGTTCGGAGTCGACTTTAAACTGTAGGTCCCGCCACTCATGTATGAAATTAACACACACACCATGAGTGGTGTTGAGAAGCTAGGCCGTAATCCTGACTAAAGGGTTGTATTATGTATGTATGTATGTAACTAATGCTTGGGCTTCTTCCATTTGGTATTTCAACGCAAACAAGGTCGTTCTCAGCGCCGATTTTTGCAAACTCCTGTATCAAATACCCGACTCGCCGGAGCATTCACATTCATTCGAACGACATGGCCGAGCCAGCGTAGTCGTTGGTTGTTAATATTCTGAAGAACGTCAACTTTGTTAAGGAACTTATACAAATCATTGTTGAATCGAATTCAGAAATCATCGCCACTTGAAGGAAGATCTTACGTAGGACTTTTCTCTCGAACACTCCCAAAGCTGCTGCATCAGTACTTAATAGTGTCCATGCTTCTGCGCCATAAATTAGCCCGGGGAGGATGAGCGTCTTGTAGACTATTAGTTTTGTTGTACGAGAGAGAACTCTGCTACTCTGTTGCCTATTGAGACCATAATGTCACCTGGCAAAAGTGATCCTAAGCTTGATCTCCAGGCTAGCATTGTTTTTGGTGATAACGGCGGAGCCAAGATAAACAAATTCACTGACTATATCGAGCGTGTAGTTATCGGCCATAATCTGGAATTCAATTCGCCGCATATACCTCCTTGTCGACAACATGTAGTTCGTTTCGCCCTCATTTTCTGGCAGACCTTACTATCTGCAGACATGCACTTTTATTGAGTCAATATTCGGTTTATTGAGTACAATATTTTAAGTGTTCAGACATAATAATATACGCAGTTCAGCTGCTTATTCAATATTCATTTGACAGCTGGTAAACATAACAGCTGGTCGTTTCAACAACATTGTTTTTATTTTGTTATTTTATTTTGTTGTTTTTTTTTTGTTTTTTTTTTCTTTTTTATTTGTCGTTGTTGACATTTGAGTTGTCAAATATCAACAGAAAGTGTTCGGAAAATTGTAATATGCTCAGTGAACGTTCTTATGACAGTGCTGTATTTTAATTTTTACTCAATATTGTAACAATTTGCGTATTTATTGCGCAATAATTAATTGAAACTTTATATGACATATTGAGCTCAATAATGGCGTTTATTGCGATTTACGCAATAAAGGTGCATTTCTGATTATGATATTAATAAACTCCGGCAGTATGAACACAAAAAAAAATATGACGCCATTAAAAAATGCGGAACCATTTTTAAATTAAGCGTTAATGGGCGTTTATTAGTTCAATGTTATTAGCCTCGCCTTTTTTTTGAGAATTAACGTTACATCCCCAACCATCCTTTAGTGATTTTTAAATATTTTATTTCTAATTTAATAATCATGTGCTGTGTTAAGGCATTTAATATTCTCGCCCCATTTAATTGAAATTGATTGATTTTTTTGCAATATTTACTCAATGGCCAGCCATTTGACGTCTAATGATGTTTAATTTTAGCATTCAAGCAATATAAGGCAAAATAAAATTTCTAATGATTTTGTCCATGAATTTGGCCTTTAAATTAGAAGATGAAAAATAATTTGTTTTTGCTTTTTTTTTTAATAAAAAAAATAATTTAAATGTTTTAGTCATATTGCCCTACTACATGCCTGTAAAGTGAAATTGTAGCCTACTGTGCTTGCTAGTATTAATTTATTTATTTATTGATAGATTATCTAAAATATATTGTATTGTAAGAATATATATTTATGTATATAGATGGTATGTATGTATGTATATTGTTTTTTATATTTTCTAAATTATATTGTAATAAATTTTCAAATTTTATTATTTTTAATTTCTGTTCAAATTTTGAACACCCACTGCTCTCATTTATTCGTTTTTATTTTTTTATTATTTTTTTTCTGCTTAAACATATCGAGCTACTTGACGCATTTACAATGAGTGATAAAAGTTAAGAGATGATAATTAGAAGTATAATAAAAGTTACTCATGTTTGCGAAAATAAATTCGAATATGAAAATCCAAGACAGAATCCAAAAATTTCAGCAGCGCTACATTTGGTGTTAACAGATCGAAATTTTCTTTTAACAGAACAAAGTTTGCCCTTAACAGAGCACTGTTATCTGTTTAACAGTAACGATCTAAACGAGCTCACTTGTTTAGGAGTTTATTTCAGGATATATACTAAGTCTCTGAGTACCATGCCATATTTAAAGGAAGGTTCCAAGCCCTCTTAAGATTACCAGCAATATAGTCTCATATAAAGTGATATGGTATTGAGAAAATTGGCTGCGAAAATATTAATTTTTTGCTTGAAAATTCTCTAGAAGATGAGTGGCCATTTTGAAACGCCTACCCGACTATATGCAGATCGTAGTCCAGAGGGTTCTCTTTCGAACCTTCGTAGGGGGATAGCTGCAATAATTTTAGGATTTGAGAAAATTAGACATTTCTGTACGGTTTCTAGGGAGCCAATATTTAGTTAAGGCTATGTTGCGATTATTCAATAGCTCAGAATCCTGGAGTGCTTTTTACATCCCATCAGGATACGACAATGGAATCATTGTATGAACTGAAAAAGAAAAGTTTAAGTTACTATGTTAACAGTTTACAGTGGTACTTTTCAAACATGGGAATAGTATTTTAATGCAAGATTAAAAAAAATTAAAAATATTTTGTTAACATCTTTGCAGACTTTTATATTTCGAAGTCCATTTTTTCAAGTACAATTTTCAGAATTACTTTTTTTTTAATTACTCTTTTAAAAAGTCCTTTTCTAAAGTAGTCTTGTGAAAAACTTTTTTGTGCAAAGTTTAGTTTTTAGAGGCTCTTTTTTAAAAAGTACTTTCTTAAAAACTTTTAAAAAGTACTTTTGAAATGTAATTTTTAAAAATCCTTTTTGATTTTTAAAAAATATTAAAAAATTTTATTTAAAAGCAGTTTTTAAAAAAGTACTTTTGCTTTGCAAGCAATTTTTTTAAAGTACTCTTTTCAAAAGTACTTTTTTCAAACTACCTTTTTCAAAAGCATTTTTTCAAAGTACTCCTTAAAGACACTTTTTGCAAAGTACTCTTTTCAAAAGCATTTTTTCAAAGTATGTACTTCTTACATACATACATAATTGGCCATTACAACCCTTCAGTCTGGATTACGGCCTAGCTTCTCAACACCACTCGTGTTGTGTGCGTTAATTTTATACATGAGCGGCGGGACCTACAGCTTAAAGTCGACTCCGAACGACAGATTTTTTGAGAAGCTTTTCATGGCAATTTTTACTCGCAGAGTTTTTGCCAGAAATCTGCTGAGAGGAAGCCGCCGAAGAAATATTTTCATATTTTCGTTTTGATGTCTGACCTGGGTTTCGAACTTGGGTCTTTCGTCTAATAAGCCAACACACTACCTACTAGACCACGGCGACTTTTTTCCAAAGTACTTTTAAGAAAGTACTTTTTAAAATTCTTTTAATTTTTTAAAGTACTCTTTTCTAAAGCAGTCTTGTGAAAAGTTTTTTTTTAGAAAGTACTTTTTAGAGCCTTTTTTTAAAAGTACCTTCTTAAAAGCATTTTAAAAGTACTTTTCAAATATAATTTTTAAAAATCCTTCTAATTTTTAAAAAATATTTAAAAAAAAATTTTTAAAAAACACTTTTTAAAAGAAGTACTCTTGCTTTAAAAGCAATTTTTTTAAAATACTCTTTTCAAAAGTACTTTTAAGAAAGTACTTTTTAAAAATTGTTTTAATTTTTCAGAAATATGTATCGAAGATTTATATTTTATGTTTCATATTTTTTACCGTCATAAAAAATTTAAAGTATTTTATTGTTAAAAGAAATATTTTTAATCTCAGTTACTTTATTCTACAAAAAGTACTTTTTATTGTATTTAAACGTATAAAACAAACGAAGTATTATGGTGCATATAATTTTTCTTAATAAGAAACTGAAAGTACTTTCGAACATGATAATTATTTGTAATATTTAACGGTTTTATTATGCAAAAAGTACTATTCCTTCACTATTATTCAACATTTGTTCTTGCAGGAAAAAAAAAATTAAAAGTTCTTAATTTGGACTAAAAAATGTTTATACAGTACACTTCCTTAATATTCGTTTATGAATCTTTTTTCTTCCTAATATTTACTTTTTGCCTGCACTGTATTTATTAAATCAGTGGATATTTTTGTTCTTTGAAAAAATTTTCACACGAATATGTTTCATCAACTTTGTATTGTATATGTATTGTGTATGTTTGTACTCATCATACATATATTTGTATGAAACAACAAATATTATATGAAAACAAAATATTTCATTTTATTTTATGCCACTTGAATTGTAATTTTATTTTTCTCTCTTATTTTTTATTTTTATTTTATTTAAAATTTATTTCATTTATATTAAATTGTATTTAAACATACAAACATACATACATGTGTGTGCACATACAAATAAATATATTCATGCATATTATTTAATTCGCTTCTCATTTTATTTTCTTTTCTTTTCGGTGTTTCAATTTTGTCTTACACATACTTTATTCTGTATGCTTTTTAATAAACACTTTCTCTTGCTTTTAATTTGTTTTCTTTTTGAAATGTTTCTTTTTTGTTTTGCTTTTTCATGGAAAATAATTTCTTTTAAAAATTTTGCACAAGAAATTATAGCCAAGAAAACGAAATGAAAGGCAACGAAAGGAAACGAAATGAAAAGAACGAGCAATGTTAGAAGAGAATGCAAATATTGTTTTCAGTTTTCATAAATAAAAAACGCATTGGTTTTAACGACTGTTACGTACGTCTGCCCTTTTAGCAACCAGGAGAAATGTCAAGGATAAATGAGATTTTCACGCTTTAATGTTTTCCACTCTTTAGTCTTTTCTAATAGAATTGTTCTGCAAGGAATAATAAGCATTTCAGTCCACACAGTGTTGACTTAGAGCATTGCCTCTTGGAACGTTTCCCATTTAACTTTGTTTTAAGGAATTTTATTAGAAAAATTTATGAAATATTACAACAACAACAACAGGCGTAACAAAAAAAATAATAAATACAATAGATTTTCCTATGAAATATTTTACTTACATAAGGGACAAAGTCCTAATATCATCTGCCCCTCTGAGGATAACTACTATCAACTACTGATGTTTCGAAGGCAGAAATCTCTTCTCTCTTCTCTTCTGCCCAATGCTCGCATTGTTTTCGAAGTAGAAATTAGCCTTGGAAAGAGCCACAAGTTGTATTTGGTAACTAAATCTGTAAACTCCAACTATCGATAGTTACGTGGGCAGCATTTCAACAATCAGTGTAGTCAACTCCAACGTAGTAAAAGACAGTGTCATCTTAGCTGCATTGGCACACTCTTTCAACTCTGACGACTTCAAGTCAAACTTATATGAGATCGAAGCCATTAGAGTATCTGAATGATGTTATCGTGCGCCATCTCTTGATGTGGATATAGTACATCTCAATTCCATGAGTTGTATGTAGGTGTCACCACTTGCAGTATATCAATGATAACAGTTCAATATCTTGGCTTTATCTAGATTACATACATACATAATTTGTCATTACAACCCTCCAGTCAGAATTACGGCCTAGCTTCTCACACCACTCATGTGTGAGCGTTACTTTTATATGTATATGAGTGGCGGGACCTGCAGTTTAACGTCGACTCTGAACGGCAGATTTTGAGAAACTTTTTCATGGCGGGTTTATTTACTCTCAGAGCCTTTGCCAGAAATCAGCTGAGAGGAAGTCGCCGAAGAAATACATTTTTTTTTGTTTTCTGTCATCTGTATACACACATACATACATACATATATAATTGGCCATTATAATCCTTCAGTCGGCATTATGGCCTAGCTTCTCAACATCATTCATGTTACGTGTGCTAATCTTATACATGAGTGGCGGGACCTACAATTTAAAGTCGAATCCGAACGAAAGATTTTTGAGAAATTTTTCATGGCAATTGTATTTACTCTCAGAGTTTTTGTCAGAAATCTGCTGAGAGGAAGTCGCCGAAAAAAATTTGTTTTTTCTTCATATTTCGTTTTCATGTGTGACCGGGGACTCGAACCCGGGCTTTATCTCGAATAAGCGAACACACTACCTACTAGACTACGGCAACTATACATGGGGTTCAAACTTGAGCATAAGGAAGGCTGTGGAATTTACTTCCCAAGACTTAATCTTAAGATATCTCTGATCCTTTAAAACAACTAGGTGGCGGTAGTTTAGGTGACGATAATGATCGTAGTCTAGAAAGTAGTATATTGGATTACGAGACACTAGCCTGTGCTTCAAAATCCAAAATCAAACATTATGAAAAATATTTCATTCGGCACTGCCTCTTAGCAAAGTTTTTGCCTTAAAACTGTTGAGAGTAAAATAAAATTCACATAAAATTTGTCATGCTTTGTGGACTTTAAACTGTAGGTCCCGCCGCCACTGTAGGTGTGAGAAGCTAAGTCCCAATCTTGAGTAAAAGGTTGTAATGGCTAATTAAGTCAGGAATTGTCATTAATTAGACAGACCACCAAGTTAATTCTAAGTGAAGGATCACATACTATTAGCACTGCATTCAAATCCTATTTTCTCCGCATTCTTACAGATCATTGCCTAATGGGCGTAGACACAGGGAGTACTTTTGCTTATTTGCAAATTACTTCTGCAAAGGTAGAAAATCAGTGGAGTAATAAGGCACTCTCAGACTAATTTTCCCTTTCTTGACAACAGTGTAACTGGATTACTAAATTTTAATGAATTTCATAATGATTTTCAGTTTAATAACAAGAAAATTATGTTTTTTTACATGAAGCTCTCATGTTGATTGCTAATCACTGTTTTTAAGTTAAATAGGAAGTGTTGGGACGGCATGTGCACACCAGTGAGCTTTAATTTTAACGCAACTGCCGCTTCCTCCTATCATAACCTGGTGTTAAAGAAAAATAACTCATTTTAGTTATTTGTGTAGCTTCTAGCTGACAATGAAAGTAAAATTAACAAAAATTTTAAATAGATTTCAATGGAAACTCTGAAATAAAAAGGCCTTGAAATTAGCATGATTCCATGGAAAAAATTTTTCCTGTACATTTTCCAATTGCAATTATAAGCCTCTGTCTTATTTCCTGTACGCGACACAAAAAATTTTAGTTTTTATTTAAATTTTTTTTTTAAATTCCCTTTAAGCCCTCTAGAGTATAACACTGTTCCCCTTTTCTTTCGTAATATTTGTATACAAACAGTTTTTAAATTTTGTTCCCTTTTTTCCAATTTTTTTTTTTAATTTTCGTTCACATGACCTTTTGAAAAAGTTCACAACATATTCATACATATACACACACATACACACACAGAAGCAAATCTGTTTTGTTGATAAATAGAAAATAGAAAAGAATACGAAAAGGGAAAACAATTTTCCAACACATACTGCTACTGCTACTGTGAAGTGAACACAAAAATAAAAACCACATGAATTTATAACAAAAACTGCAGCACATTGGCAATTAAAACTTGGAACAAGAACGAGACAAGGAAATGGGAACTAGTCAATCCATTCCAATGTGTACAAGTGGGTGTGTTTTTGTAAAGTAACGACACCATTTGCCAATTTGCGGTTTGTGATAAAAAAGAAAAAAATCCCATAACCTTATCACCCAACCCCCCTCCCCATACAATCTTATAAAATTTAAACATGAAAATTTCAATTTAAATTCTCTGAAAAAAAAACATTCAAATCTACTATCATAGTTAGTTGATGTATAAAACAACTTAAAAGCCATTTATTACTTACAAAATTTATATGGCAACCCTAGATTGAATAAAAGAGAAGCGAAGGAGCAATGTGAGCTTTACATGCTTTGGTAAATTGATGTTTAATCTTTGCCAAAAACCATTAAGAGTGCATCAAGGATATGAATTTTAGTTATTCAGTATTATCATTAAATGATAAAACCAAAACGACCAGCAATCAATTGATAAACGCACACACACATATATATACACTCTATTTCCTAATCTCATATACACTTACATACAAACAAATTAATTGAAGTAACATAACATTGTTTGTTAATGGGCCCAAAAGGATATGTGCATACGTGCATGTGTTTTTGTCTGTTTCTCTCTCTCGCTCTCTCTCTCAATCTCTCTTGTCTATTTAAGAGATTGAACAGAATATTAACCGGATATTACTTGCACATCCATATTGGTTTTTAACACACAACAACAACTACTCTTCAATATTTACTGTTATTTATATGACACTGCATATGTATATATGTGTGTGTGTGTGTTTATTCGTTTCTCCATTAATCAATTAATATTGGCATGACAACAACATGTTCAGTTTTGTTCGGTTCCGTTCGGTACGGTACGGTTCGTTTGAGTTCACTACATGTTTAGTTGTTGACTTGCATCAATTTCTTGGTCGTTTCGTTGGCTGTTGCCGGTTGTTACTGTAAATTTATTGGCTTTGTTGGCTTCAGTTAAGCTGAGCTATACTGAGAAGACCAGTTCAGTTGATTTAAAGCATGTTAATTAATTCCAATTGTTTTGTAAGAGAGTGAAAGAGAGGAAAAAAACCACAAAAAAAATTGAAACAAAACATCGACAATGTCAACACTACCCTGTGCATGTTAATAGGAAAAGGGTATTAGGGTGGTTCATAAAAGATTCTGCAACAATTTGTAAGGAATATAAAGAAGAATTTAGAATTTTTCTTTACTAAATAGTGGGGTCATTAAGCCTTGCCAGAAAATCAATCAAACGTAATCTTTTAGCTGTGCTGTCTGGTGGAATTTTTATGCTTGTAGTACATCTCGATATTTATGGTGCAACTAGATCCAAGAGGCTTCTAGTCCCATCAAAACTTTAATATTATCTTCCCTCACATTACTCCAGACTTTGAAGGTTTTAGAACAGTTGAACGAAGCAATAGAATTTAGATATGATGATTTAACCCATTGTCATCAGTTTATAATTAAATGATATGTTCCCATCAATCCAGGCTTTGTAGTTATTTGTGAATGATCTCTGAGGTTTGAAGGGATTTGTCTGGGTGTTTAAAGCATTTTTCATTGCTCACAACAAATATTATTCAAGGTTAATAATCCGTTGTAGTCGCTGTAGTCTAGTAGGTAGTGTGTTCGCTTATTAGACGTAAAGCCCCGGGTTCAAACCCCAGGCCAGACATCAAGAACGAAATATAAAAAAAATATTTCTTCGGCGACTTAACTCAGCAGATTTCTGGCAAAAACTCTGAGAGTAAAATAAAATTGCTTCTCAAAATCTGTCGTTCGGAGGTCCCGCCACTCAAGAATAAAATTAAGGCACACATCATGAGTGGAGTGAGAAGATAGGCCGTAATCCTGACTGATGGGTTGTAATTGCTAATTATGTATGTATGTATGTTAATAATCCGTTTTAAAAATTATTCAAATTAGCGGTGTTTAACCAGCTTTTCCTCTCCAAACTAATGTTATTCGTTCTCGCTATAATCCAATTCTGCGGAGTCTCTAATCGTTGAAACCAGCAATTTGATGTTGTCTGCATGATTACTGCAGGACCCAATTTCATAATTTTTTTTTTTTTCAAAACCAGCACTAACTTCACGAAATATTCGACGAATACTATCAATAATGTCAAGATGTGCGTGTAATATATTTTCTTTGGTACATATGTACATAAATAATTGGTCACTACAACCCTTCAGTCAGGATTACAACCTAGCTTCGCACACCACTTATGTTGTATGTGTTAATTTTATCCATGAGTGGCGGGAAAGTCGACTCCGAACGACAAATTTTTAAGAAACGTTTCATGTGAAATTTTATTTACTCTCAGAGTTTTTACCAGAAATCTGCAAAGAAAAGATCTCGCCGAAGAAATTTGTTTTGCTCGAGATGACTGCCTACCAGACTTCAGCGACAATGTGTGAACCACCTTAATATTTAAACACTGTACGTACCACAACTCAATTTTTAAGGACTCTGAAACTTCAATTTTTTATATTAAAATTACATAAAAAAGAGCAAATAGTTGGATATTCTGGTCTTTCTACGATAATTTTAAACCTCGAAACCATACCAACACTCCATTCATTTCGGTTGGACACTCTCCTTTGGAATGTGCAAACCACATAAGGAGTTTGCAAAGAGAACTCCATTTAACCATTGTTAACATCTATGTTAGCCTTTGACGCCTTTTTTTAAAGGAAAGAGTTTGTTTGAATTATGGTTACCCTGGTTCAACAGCAAAGTGTTGTGTTCCAATATTTTTCTTCTTTTTTTTCGAAAATATTCGTACGTATGTATGTTTATTGTCTGGTGTTTGCCATGTTATATGCATGGGCGTGTGCATGAATGTGATATTTTAACCAGATTTTTAATCAAAACCTAGAGAAGAATTTGTTTTACTTACCATGTACAGTATTTTTAATAGAAAAAAATAAACAAATTTAAGAAAAAATTTGATTAAGTTTTGGTCTACCGCATGCAACTTCTTCAAGCAACATAAGACTGCAAAAGACTACGTTCCCTATCTTTTTATACTTTCTTTGCTTTTTTCACTTTCATTAATGAATTGTTTCACGCTTAGAAGATGATTGATCTACTTTTAAAACTTCTAGAATAATAGGGTTGCCAACTATTAGGATTACAACCGAACTTCTTACATCACACATGTAGTGTACGTTAATTTTATTCGTTAGCGACAAGACCTACAGTTTAAAGACGACTTCGAACGACCGATTTTTGACAAACTTTTCACTACAATTGTAATTTTTGTCAGAGTACTTATAGCAAGAAGACTGGTGAGATGAAGTCGTCGAAGAAATATATTTTTTTCATATTTTTCATAAACCACGGCCTCACGCCTAACAATCCAACACCCTACCTACTAGACTCTAGCGAATGTTGATGAAGTTTTTTCGTCAAAATTGGAATATATTTTCAGAACATCAGATCAAGACTCGTTGAAGTGGTTCCCCGTACAAGTCAAACTTCTTCATTCTCTAGACATACTCTTCGTATTTTGTCACTTTTGCCCAACTTTCTCACAATTTAGAAGGCAAATTTCTTTGTTCAACTGTATTTTCTCAATTTCTGACCTTTCTTCATTCAAAGAATGCATTTTTTGCATCATCGAAATATCGTTTGCTATGTAAGCCATCTAGATCTTCACCTTTTCCAAATCTGAAACGGTATTTCAGGAAATAGACGTTCGTTCCCGGAAATCATTTGAGCTTTCTAGTGGATTACTTCTTCCTCTATTCTACTGTGCCATTCACAAACAATGCTTTTCACAGGAGTTACTACATATCACTTGCAGTTTCCCCGAGATTTTTTATCGACACTGACCTTCAACCAAACCTTCGTTCAAATCTCCCTACTGCCCTCAAGGTATTGGTGATTGAGTGCTAATATTCCTCAAGATGTTCAATTATGTTTGTTGTTAAATGTATCATGTCTAGAGGGCCAGAAAGTCGCCTGTAGTATAGTAGGTAGTGTGCTGGCTTATTAGACGTAAGGCCACTATTCAAACACCAGATTAGACTTCTTGAATAAAACAAAATTTAAAAAAATATTTGTTTCGGTAACATCGTATCAGCAGTTTTCTGGCAAAACCCCGGAGAATTAAATAAAATTTCCATAAAAAGTTTCTCAAAAGATCTGTCTTTCGAAACTGACTTCAAATACTTGATGTGCGTGGAGATAAATACGAATTTAAAACCCAAAGACGCAAACCCACACTTTTAGCAGCGTCACTTCTTACCTCGTGGTCAACTTTTCTATTAACGGAGCACTGTTAACTGTTTAACAAAAATTATTCCCGCTATCCCACTGCTTCGAAAGAGGACCCTCTGGACTACCATTTGCTTATAGTCTGAATGGTGTACTATTTCTTATTGTATGTTCCAAAATGGCCACTGATCTTCTAGAGAATTTTCAAGCAAAAAATTGATATTTTCCAAGTCAATTTTCTCAATACCATATCACTTTATATGAGACTATGTTGCTGATTATATTAAGTGGCCTTTACATATCGACGCCTACATTCTATAACGTTCTAAGTGTACTTAATGTTCTTGCATTTTTAAATTCTACGTTCTCTAACTTAAATACTGTCAAAATTTGGTTAAGGTGCGCCAATCCGTTCGGAAGTTATAGGAAAAAATCTACTTACAATACACATATAGTCGTATGGCGTGTGAAAACTTTGAGAGGTCATAACTCAAAGCACACTTTTTCGACTTAGAATGTTATAGAACGGAGACGTCGATATAGTATAGTGCTCAGAGATCTAGAGTATTTCCTAAAATGTCCCAAAATTAGCTCCTAAACAAGTGCGTTTGTTGAGATGGATACTGTTAAATAGCTAACAGTGCTCTGTTAAGGGCAAAATTTGTTCTGTTAAGAGAAAATTTTGATCTGTTAATGTCAAATGTGGCGCTGCTATAATTTATGGATTGTGTCTTGGATTTTCAAATTCGAATTTATCTTTACACACACAAATACTTGAGGATAAAATTACCACACACATACACAACATGGTTGGTGTGAGAAGCTAGATTGTAATCTTGACTAACTGGTTGTAATGGCCAATTAAGTAGAAAGTATGGAACTGAGGCGCCTTTCTGCATATATTATTATATTATTTTTAAGATTCCAAATCCATATTCAAATTCCAAATAAAAATCCGATTTTTTTTTCAAATTTCTAGACCAAAATAGCTCTCCAGTACCTCCTTGAAAATGATCGTACTACATACCAAGGATTCACGATTTCTATTAAATGCTATTTCTATTAAAATCTTAAAAGCTTAGAAAAAGCATTTAAATGCTCAGTTTGTTTTTTGTTCTTAATTTTTAATTGGTTTACGATCTGTTGCAAATCACCCATTATTGTTGACAACAAATTTTTATTGTTGTTTATTTAATATTTTATTATTATTTTTTATTGTTTGATGAGAGCATCTCATTATAATTGTCTCAAAATTTATGAATCATTATTAAAATGTTCTTTTTTCCTTTGTTCTTTTGCAGGTAAGTTCATGGAAATGCTAATGTGTTGACAAAAAAAAGAGAGAGATCAATGCCTTACAGAAGATTTTGTAAAATATACACTTAGGCACACCTACATATGTATGTATGTATTATGTGAGTATGACATACCGTTTATGGGTTAAACAATTCTGTTAATCATGCCATAATAATAAACCTACATTCTCTCAATGGATTTGCTGACGATTATGAAAATGATGATGATGATGATGGTGATGATTTTTATGACAAAACGTACAAGAATTGAAAATGATTAACCAAAAAATTTTAATTTTTTATTTAAAATAATAAAGCACAAAAATAAACAAATTGACAGACAGATAGAGAGATAGACAGACACAATGTGTAACACATAAAAAAAAAATTTTTTTTTTCATTATCCCTAGACTACTCTGCAGTAAAAATTGAGTAGACAATGGAACCAGCCATTATTTTGCTGTAGACAGACAGACAGACCCATAAAAAAATCATGAAATTCATTGTGCATTTTTCTTATTCTATTTTTCCTAAAAACTTACTTCCATTATTGAAAACAATTTTCCTTACAAAAGATTAAAGAGAGTTGAGAGAATTCCCATTACACGAGTGCAACTCTTTTAATTTTTTAAAATTTTCTTTTTCAATTTCAAAATTGTACCCAAAATTACTTGAGTAGAAAAAAGCCGAATATATGAACAAATACTAGTACTCTCTCACCATTCTATCTCTCCCTCTCTCTCTGTTTCCTAGTATATCTCTCTTTTGGTTTGAATTTTTTGAAAAGATTTGGAAATTTCAAACAAAAATCAGCCCAAAATGTGTAACTATGTGTACAAAAGCTGATATACATTTTCTTGTTGTTGTTGCTTGTTTCGTTTGTGTTATCTTTTGAAAAATAAAATAAAACAAAAATTATATTTTTCTTGTTTTTTGATTTATAAATAATTCTGGCAAAAAATCAGCAATTTTTTTGTGCGATGATGATCTCCAAGTATAGCGCTTTGGCGCTCGGCCAATTCAAAAAAAAAGAAAGAAAATGTTGTGCGTGCGTATGTATGAGTGTGTGTAAATGTTCTGTTAATGTTAAATTTTGTTATTCTTGTTATTTTTGTTTCCTTTCATTTTTTTATTACTGTTGTTTGCTGTATATTTGTTGCTCTGTATATACATATGTATGTGTGCAAATGATTTAATCTCAGTGTCGCACTTTTGCGCAGTAATGGCAACAAAAAAATAACTGTAAACAATGACACAAAGAGACATAGAGAGAGAGAGAGAGAGAGAGTAAGAAAGAGAGAGAAAGAGCGAAAAAATAAAATTCTTAATTTTGAAAAGATTGAAAACGATTACTCTTCGTTTTCCATACAGAAAGAGAATATTTTTTTCCTGATCCAAAATCTTAAATTTATTTCAATATTTAATGAAATTTCTTTTAAATTAGAAAAATGTTATTTTAAATTTAAATTATAATAAAGAAATGAAATTAGAAAGTCTGCTGTTTTTAATAATTAAAAAAAAATTTGAGAAAATGTTGAGTTTTTCCTCATTAAAATCGCCGAAATCACCAGATGAAATTTTATTCAATTCTGGCAATAATCTAGAAAGATTTTCTTCCTCTTCCGCAAGGTTTCCATCCAAATCTGTCCTTTATCCAGACCGTATCCTTATCTTCGTTCAGCTCTCTTCAATGCACTGAAGATATTGGTGCTAGAGTCCTACTATTCCTCAAGCTGTCCCGTGAGGTTTGTTGTTAAAATAGGTAGTGTGTTGGCTCATTAGACGTGAGGCCGTGGTCTAAACTCCAACTGGGACATCACGAATAAAACAAAATATGAAAACAATATTTGATTCGGAGACACATTCTTTCAGCAGTTATCTGGCAAAAACTCTGAGAGTAAAATAAAATTGCCATGAAAACTTTCTAAAAAAATCTGTCATTCAAAGTCAACTTAGAACTATAGATATAGAAGAATCGATTTCTTCTTGCGTGTGTTAATCAGATTTCAGAATTTTAGCGATCGTAATTTTAGCCGCCTTACTGTAGGTAGTGTGTTGACTGATTAGACTTGAACCCGTGGTTCGAACCCCAGCTCAAATCACTCAAACAAATCGAAATATGAAAAAATCTTCAGTGACTTCATTTCAGCTGTCTTCTACTGAAATCTCTGAGAGTAACTAAAATTGTCATGAAAAGCTTTAGCAAAAATCGATCGTTTGGAGTCGACTATAAACTATAGGTCCTGCCGCGCCATGGAAAAAATTAACATGTCGTGCGTGTAGTAGTGTGAAATCCCGACTAAAGGCTTGTAATGATCAATTATGTCTGTAAGTATATTAAACTTATTATGCTTTGAACATTAATTATTTGAGAAGTATTCAGTACACAGTTGTTAGCACTTTTTAGTAGGGTACTCTTACCTCTGTTTCCGATCCTATCTCGTACATTTTTTAGACTGGTAGTTTTCTTTTATGAAATACTGGAAGGAGTTTATAATTCCTGATCATCTGACGGATTCCATGCTAGAGTGGCAGGTCTCGTTATAGGTTTTTGCCGAGCCAGTATCCACGCTTGCGAGATCTTAGTTGAATATTAACATCCTCTTGTATGGCTAGCCATATTAAATTGTCACATAATGATACGTGTGTTGGGCAGACATTTATTGCAAAATACTTGTAGAATACGTTTAATTTCAGTATTGATTATCCATTTTGTGGAGGACATAGCTCAGCACAGACTTCACACATCATTCGGTGTTTTCGTAATTCTGCTTTAAATATTTTGTGTGACGAAATAACTGAGTTATCCGTTCACCGTAAGAAATGGCGCTTAAGATGATTTAATCATGTATAATTTCGTTTTTTGGACTTTGATTTGTAGTTGTTTGGCTTGAACTATATTGTCGACGTAGTTGAGATGGCACTTAAGATGATTTTTAGTGAATGATTTCGTTTTTGAGACATTGATTTGTAGACCAACATGGCATAAATAATCAATTTTCTTCTGCTTAAAGCGAGTAGAACTATATAGTTGGCATAATTGAAATCCTCGAGGTATTGATTGATTCAGTTACAAATTATATTCTAATTATATACGAGCGGAGTAACTTGACCATATGCTCGGTGTAGTATCGCAGACCAGAGTCTCTGGTGGGAATCGAATCCACGACCCTCACGTTAATAGTCTAGCATACTACCCACTAGACTACCAGGGCACCCAATATGAAAATCTTCTTTAAGCCTATTATGCTCTAATGATCGTAATAACTTTTGCTTGAACTACCACACTTTAAATATCCATCCATACTATAATCCCTTGAATATGCAATTCCTGTTAAATATTTGCATACAGTGAAGTAACTCTTGCCAGTGTAATCTACCGGTCTTTCAATACTAATTGCAAATATAATTCGTTTTATCGATAACTGGTCGACCAGAGTGAGGGACATTGTCGATATTAAATTGCCAATGCTCATGGCATTCTCACCGTACTGTTTACGTTATTGCCAGCAATTTTGAGCAGTATTTCTTGTTTTTTTTTTATATAGCCAAACAGTATCACACAGCAATCGTTTTCCAATATTTCACTTTAAACGATTGACAAATTAAATTTATGTTGTTCGTTTCACAGGATCGGATTAGTATTGCCCTAGTATCAAAAAAACCTCGGATACATTTATATGATCCAGTTTAATGCATTAGTATTGAAGAAGTTGAGGTTTTAAAATGATCGCGAAACTTTCTAACCAAATCTTCTGATCTGGTTTGCGGCTTGACTTTCATGCAGAAGAGGACAAAGATATCTTTCAACATTTGCAAAATCACTATCTTCACAACATTGACTGATTTCCATAGAACAGAGAGCAGAGAAAATACAGTTTTTAAAGAAAAATTACTTTCAGATATTTTATAAGAAATAATTTTACCCCTCAACCAATATTAAATTAGTACATCCCATGGAAAAGTCGAAAATAATTTCTTCCAAATATTTTCACCAAAAAAAGCTTTTAATTATTCTCAGTTAATAAACAAACAAAAAAAATATTCATTAAAAACATTTTTAAAAGAGAAGAATATTTTGAAAAGAATTTCTTTTCATTTATAAGAGTTTCGAACAGTAGCAACTTAACAAAACAAGAACAACACTTAGACATGATTTTATAAGAGTCTATTAAATGAAAATATCTTCGACATAAGCTTGCTCTCTGCAACATTTCTTTGCTCTTGTATGGTAGAAATTTTGTTCGTTTATTTTTAAATCTAAAAATAATTCCACACTTTTTTTTCTTTTAAATTTTTTTTTTTTTTTTTTCGTTTCTATTTTCAATTTTCATGTAATAAATTTCATTTTCTTCCACAAAAAGGTGAAGGATGAATTCTATTTTTTCTACTTTTTCTTTCTTTTTTGTTTTTATTTCATTTGTAGCACCTTTAAAAAAAATACAAATACTATGAAAAATACATAAATATGTAAATATGTATCTATCATGTGTATACATATGTATATGTATGTATGTATGTATGGGAATAAAATTATTTTTGGTTTTTTATTTTTCTTGGTGTTTAGCATTTAAAATGTGTCTTCTGTATACAAATTATAGGAATGTTTATAGAATGAAAACAAAAAAAAAACAACAGAAAATACCTGTATTTTGATCTTGAAATTTATTTTGTTGACATTTTTTTGTTTTTGTTGTAGCTTTAATAAGAGAATATTGTTAGACATGTACATACATAGATAAATATGCACGTCTTTTTTTTTAATAAAAATTTTCTGAAAGACACTGTTAAGCCCCGTATAAGTAATGTGGGACTAAGAACTGTCTAAGAAACCACTTTAAAAAATTCCAATCCATCTGGCATAGATCATAATCGTTAATTGTCTCATCACACAACAAGTATTAACTAATTGCCTATAATCCCGATAATCAGCTGTTCCCTACTTTCCTTCAATTTCTACAAAATTTTTCAATACCTCTTAATTTCTGGAGCAGTGTAGCAGATAAAAAGCGCGTATACAGTTCGGTGCGAGTGTATCTTGTCTTAGGTTTATGAAAAACTTAGTACAGCAAATTCCATTTTTTCTCCTACGCAAAGGAGTGAAAATTCACAGGATGCTAATTTCTCGATAGTATCACGTATGAATTTTGATCGAATTTTTGTCTCAAATTCGTTGGTACATTTAATGTCCTAATGTCCAAGAACACAAATAAAGGTAACCACGGAATGCTAAGTTATCGTCTCCAGAGACCCACTCTCAAGCAGTCTAATGGTGACTTTACTGTTAACATATATGTTTATATTTCCAATTGATATTCTCTGCTACCAAAGTTCAGATACCAGATACTGCCACTGTATAACCCCTATCCGGTATTTTCGTTACAAAATCAAAATCTATTCGAATTCAGGTATCTATCATGACTGTACTTTGTTGCAAAGGGAAGTTCGAATTACATTCTAAATGTTGTCAGGAGATACTGTTTCATATGGCCCGCTTTCTCATGTCTGTTATTGTAGTATCTTCGTCAGACTTCAATCCAACTTTGAATGTTTAACTTGAGTGTATTGGTTCATGGCTGTTTTTTATTGTTGTTTCCCAACATATTACCATTACCATTACTCTAGTCTCTTTCGCCTTTCTTCTCGTCCCTTCCTAAATGTTAAAGATCTATCAACACTCTTAACTCCACAATAAGCTTAATTATATCACTTGGAGTTATGCCAAACACGACTCCTGTAATACTAAGCGTGAATCACTGGCAATTCTATGATCTGTGGTGCTTAATCAATATAAAGATTTTAAAGTCCTAGCATAAGATCTACAATTGGTCCCAACGCAAGCATTGTATACATTATTATCGAGTGGGTAATTTTTGATGAAGTCGCCATACTGTAGTAGTAGGTTGTGTCTTAGCTTGATAGATGGAAGACAGTGGTTAAAATCCCAGCTCAGACATTTCAAACAAAACGAAGTATGAAAAAAAATATATTTCTTCGGCCACTTCCTCTCAGTAGTCTTCTGGCAAAAAATCTTGATTCAAACAAAATTGACCCGAAAAGTTTCTCAAAATGAAACTTTCTTACCAGACGCGAGGCCATGGTTCAAACCCGAGATCAGACATTAAAACGAAAATATGAATGAATACCTCTTCGGGACTTCCTCTAAGCGGATTTCTGGCATAAACTCTGAGAGGAAATAAAATTGCCATGACAAGTTTTTCAAAAAGTCTGTCCTTGGGAGTCGACTTTAAACCGAGTGTGTATGAAATTAACACACACAACATGAGGGGTGTGAGAAACTAGGTTGTAATCCTGACTAAAGGATTGTAATGACCAATTATGTAAGTTCTAATACATAGCATTGCAGTCGCCTCAGTCTAGTAGGTAGTCTGTTGACTAATTAGACGTAAAGACAGGGTTCAAACCCCAGGTCAGACATCAGAAATGTAAAAAAATATTTCTTCGTCGGCTGCCTCTCAGCAGATTTCTGAGAGTAATTAAAATTGTCATGGACAAATTTCTCAAAAATCTGTCGGAGTCGCCGCCACTCATATATAAAATTTCCACATACAACATGAGAGGTGTGCGAATCTAGGTTGTAATCCTAACTAATGACTTGTAATGACCAATTAAGTAAGTTCTAATGCATTAACCATAATCTCTAGGCCGCAACAGATGCCAATCCTATTATAATTTTTCACGTACTAAGCATGAGACAATTAATAAAAGTGAAAAAAGCAAAGTAGAGGGAAGCTACTCCTTTGCAGAAATCAAATAAGAATATAAAACTTGTAATAGTTTATAAGCTTAAGGAGAGTGATGTCTTTGCATTTGCTGCACAAGTTCAGCATTATTTCCATGCTTGATTTATTGTTATCCCCTCTTTTGCTGAGATTACATTCACACATAATTAATCATTATAACCCTTCAGTCAGGATTACGACCTAGCTTCTTACACCACTTATGGTGTGTGCTTGAATTTTATACATCCGTGGCGGAACCCTACTGTTTAAAGTAGACTCCGAACGACAGATTTCGAAAGCATTTTTTCATGGCAATTTTATTTTGCTGAGATTACAGATCTATAATACGACGCCTAAGTCAGAAAGTAGCAGTGGATTAGACTTGAAGCACTTTAAGTGATATTTTGTAACTTCCAAGCAGTTTGCTATCCTTAAAGCACTTAATCACAGTTTCAATTTCTACAAAAGCTAAAATTTCCGGTGAATATGTTGTTCCCAAATATACATATGTATATATATAGAATCTGATTGCTCTTTGCGTGCAGATAAGTCAAGATAATATTAATAGAAAACATTATTAATTTTTATTGACTGCATAAAATCCTGTGTGAGTATACGTGGCCTTTAAAATTAAATTAAAAATTCGGTGGCCTGCTGTTATATAAACTGTTTATTCTCTGTTTTATTAGCTTCCATCACCATTTTAAATTTAATTTGAAAGAAAAAAAGAAAAAAACACGAATATTTTGATTTCTACGTACATATATTTGCTAATGCATTTATTTTTATTAGGATGTGGCCAATTTGTCTATATTTTTTGGCAATGCATTCTAATTTGATTGAAGACAATCAATCAGTCAATCAATGAAAATAAAAAAAATTTACGAAAATAAAAACGATTTTTTTTAGAAATTGGTGTTCTGGACAATTTAATTTGCTCATGTAAATCGGATTTATTTTTAGAAATCATTCGATTGAAAATTTAAATAGAAATACATAGAAAAATACGTGAATTAAAAATTTTATTTGAAGATGAATACATATATTTTATGCGGGCCACCTTTGAAAGATTTATGAATTTTTGGTTTGAACAACAATAATTTCTGATAAATTTTGGTTTAATCAAGTCTTATTAAGGACTCAGTTTTATAGCTTAACATTTTCCTCTCCACGGTGCTTATCTATACATATGTACATATATACGTATACATATATAAAAATGAATGTTTGTTTGTATATAACTTATAGAGTCGTAAACTATGGATTTGATCATGTTATGATCATTAGCAAAGTCGTTGCGCATGAGCCGACGAAGGTTTCTAAGTTGGTATGGCCAATATCCGATAGGTGGCGCCACTGAAAATGACTAAAAATTAATTAAATCGTAAACTGTGCGTTTAATCATGTTATGATCTTTAGCAAAGTTGTTGCGCATGAACCGGGGAAGGTTTCTAAGTTGATGCGGTTAATATCCGATAGATGGCGCCACTGAATTTAAAATGACTTGAATCGCAAACTGTGAATTTTATCATGTGTTGATCGGACAAATGCCACATATTTTAAGATTCATCATTTATGATTTTAATAATATTTAGTATAATTCATACCCGTAAAATGTCAATCACAAATTTGAAACATTTTAATTTTGGAAAATTTTTTAAAATGCTGTTGGGTTCAAGTGGTTTGGGTACATTGTGTGATTCTAATAAATTTAAAAGCATTTTTAACGTCGTTCCCATGCAATCATGCCTCCAAAGCGACAAGCAATTGATCGACCTACACCTCAACAGACACGGAAGAAAAGAGCATTACTAGCCTCAGAATCAGACAGGCAACGAGCATTGAGGGTGTAAAATCTTCGAATACATGCCGTTGACACCCGTTCGCATGTATCACTTGAAGAACGAGAAGTGCGATTAGTAACTGATCGAATGCGTACTATTCAGGTCCGTTCGTCTGAATCATCTGGACCACGGGAAACAAAATCAATAAAATTATTCAAAATTAATTGTATATTTATGGAATGTCTTTCCTTCAAATTTATTTTAGTTGGGTACAGCAGGGTACACAACTAGTTTGTTAATAACAATTTTCTAAAATTTTAACATTTTTTTTTTCATAATTTCTTAACGAATTTGTTGTTAATGTTAAACAAATTAAATTTCAACACAATGTTTGTTGAATAAATTTTCTTGTCGTAAAATTTTTAAATTTATTTAAAGCAACAGATTAACGGTTGACAAATTATCCATTCATTGCTAAGTTTATGACCAATTATGGCCATTTATTTGGGCCATATTAAGATATCACACACAGCTTTTATTTCGCTTATATGTATATGGCAGTGTATTGCGTTTGCCACGAGAGAGAGAGTGTAATTAAATAATTTATGAATTTTCATTCATTTTTACTGTTTTTTGTTTACATTGTTTTTATTTCATTTTCTTTTCTTTTTGTTCCCACTGCCACTTTTTGTTGATTTACAACACAAAAGCATACAAAGAAAACTTCCCCCTGGTTTTAACAACAAAAGAACCAAACAGAAAGGCCTTTTATTTAGCCAAGTACACCAAACAGCGTATATACAAATAAAACAAAAACAACAGCCGGAAAAAAGGCACATTACAAAAACACAAGGACTCTCTCTTCTCTAATGTGCCTTTTGTTCACAAATTGCATTGGTGGACAGTGCTAACAACAGACGTACCATTTCGAAGCAAACAGCAGTGCATTGCAATGCAAAGCATTTAAACAGTGTTGGCTAATGCACAAAGCACAGCAGAGCATAGTGGTGGTGTGTAATTGAATTGTGGTAATTGGCTGTATGCCATCTGTGGCGTTGGCAGTAAAGAAATCAAAAACCAAAATAATGTTCAAAAATCAAAACAAAATATTTGGAATTGGTTAGTTTAGAACCCAAAAAATGAGAAAAAAAATAGCAACAGCGGTTTTAAAAACATTAATTTGAAATCAAAAATTAGAATTTATTTTGTAAAACAAATTTGTTGGCCATTGTTTATGGCAACAGATGGCTTAGACTCTTGGCGTAGAATATCAAGCCATAACTGCTCTTTACTCACCTTCAGCTTACCATCAAGTATCTTAACGCTATAGCTGGCCTTTGGGGCTCTCCTGAAGCGAATAGAAAGGATGCCTTATCTCTCTTATTAGCGGGGGTTTAAGATTTTCAAAACTTAATAATTTTATTCTATATACTCTTTGAATACATTATAATTTCTTGTCTGTCTTAGTCTAGATATTTTCCTATAAATGAAGGCCCCAATGTGACCTATCCAGTCCTTGTGTATCCAGCAACATTTCCGAAACATAGCCCTTATTCTGTTATTTCCTAAAACCCCGATATAAAGACCACTTGTTATCTATATGTACTTCATTATGGCAAATCAATGCGATAGATCAGTTGGTGTCCCTTGAAAATCGTGTAAAACTTTTGAATTTAGGCATTGGTTTACAGTTGGACCTGGAAGACATTTTGTATGAATGGTGAAGCATGGATTACCTTCAACCCAATTGTCAATGCATTCCCCTACCTCACTTCACACGCAGTGTACCAAAGTCTTCCTTCAATACCATCCCACTGAATTGTTTGCTTGAAATCTAAGATCAATTAGCAGTTCTTCCCTCCGAATGAATGGATGATTAAAGAGATGTTAACATCCATCAGGTATTTTCGCGACTTCCTTTTGATTTTAAAATTCCAAATAAAGGCTTTTTGTCGGGTAATCCGGAGTTTTTCGAAAGGGCCCGGAGAGTATATACCGATCGCTTCAAAATGTTGTTAGCCATGATCGTATTGAAAACCTCACAATGCTTGTTGGGTGATGGGATTTTCGCTGATAATCTCTTGGTATACACGAACTGCCTAGATGGAACCAAGGCTCTTACGAATGCTAACTCAACGTTCATCGCGGTCCTTGAATGCCCAGAATTTCTTTTATGGGTTACAAGACATAGAGTTATAGTATATTGCTTATAAATTGGACTAGACTCCTACAAATCACGCAATCTCCAATACATTATAGGGCATAAGTATTCCCTATGTCTCAGTTAAACTGGATATTCGTCGTTGGTTTTACAGGGAGACTCCCCCTGTTGTTACCGGTATGAGTGCACGCATAGTATTTATAGGCGTTGCTGCACTGATAAGAATTAAAAGAGGCCCTTAATCTGTTATGAAGTCGCCGTAGTCTAGTAAATAGGGTGTTGGTTTATTAGGCGCAGGGCCCTGGTTCAAACCCCGGCTCAGACATCAACAAAACGAAATATGAAAAAAAAAATATTTCTTCTGGCAACTTCTTGTCTTGGTCGGAAAAATTTCTCAAAAATCTATCGTTCGGTGTTAACTTGAAACTGTAGGTCCCGCCACTCATGATTAAAATTAACACACACAACATATGTGTTGTGAGAAACTTGATCGTAATCCTGACTAATAGGTTGTTGTGACTAAGCAAGTTAAGTAAACATTATTCTGTTTGCATATGCGCGTGCCCCATTAAAAGCCATGCTTGGCATTTGTTCTGCTGCCTTCTACAAAAGATGTACGTCTGACGAGGAGAGTGATAATTTTATGACTCATGTGTTCCAGCTCCTCTTGCTATGAAAGAGGTGGATGATCTTGAAATTTTATTTTCTGTCATCTATGACTGCACTCGTGGTCTTGTCACAGTTGCCAAGCACACGTCCTCTAACCTAACCATGACTGCACTCTCTAAAATAAAAATTATTACAATAGCAATATTGATTTTGAAGTCGGTATGGTTTCCTATAGAGAATGTTGAAGAAGAAGGGCCCGCCACCTAACCTAACCTAGTCGAAATTCAATTGATGTTGGAGGCTTTTAAATGCAGGGTGTAACAACATCACCGACAAATTATTACGCAAAAATCGAAAATCGAAAGAATAATCAACGTTTTTTCACTACTCATAAGTACTCATGAAATTTTGAGTATGAGTGAGTCAACAGTATTGAAATTCAACTACTCTGATTCATTCGTACTCACTACAACGTTGATTTATAAGTACACAGGTTGCAATGAGTGTATGAGTACAACGTTAACATCAAACTCATAACATTCGAAATATGTTTAATTCATACGCCTACTCATACAGATTCATAAATTTAGAAAAATACTTATAATACTCATATATGATTCGATTGATTCGAATTATTCATCAAAATATACAGTCTTAGTTGTTGTTACATTTACAAAAAGAAAAAGACAAAGACAGCAAGCAAAGCAAATACACAACCTTCTAGTGAGTATTGTAGTGTTCATATGCAAATCATACTTATTTTGTGATTCTTGTAAACGTTGAGTAAAGGAGAGTCGAAATCAACAAAATCATGCGTATTGTTAAGTATGAGTACGATGCGTAATTCAAACTTTGAATATGAGTAGTATGAGTATGATATTAAAATAAGTATGAATGCGTATTAGTATCAGAAATTATTAGTATGATTCGAATCTACTCATCTTTTTGAATACTCATAGCTGATCTCTTTTCTGTATCCGTTTAACGTTTATTTGCACTTCCAAACATTTTGTAACTTTTCAATTTTTGAATAATTTTTGAGTCACACTGTATTTAACATTTCTTTAGTGCTTAGCTTTAATTATTAAAATTCCATTCATTTTCATATTTCTCACCCTTCTTCAAAACAGAAAAACCCTCTTTTATCACAGATTTTGAATTTTTTAATTTCAAAATTAATTCATCTTTGCATTACAAATTCAAATGAAGTGCCATTTCCCAAAAACCACTCATATTCATTAGAATCGAATCTCATCCACAATACTATGGCAATAAAGGAAGTGTTTGAATAATTTCTTTTCCTTTAATATTATTTTTGCTTTTGCCAACAATAGATGAAACGTTTCAAGTCTATCTAATTAAAGCGAATCTATTCTTATTTCTAATACTAATACAGTCTTCCTCTAGCTGTTTCTTACGCTATTCATTCTTTAATTTTATCCTTTAAGGATTATTTTATGCCTGGAGAAGTATTAAACTATTTCCCTTCGTTTTTTCGTTCTTTCCTTTGCTTCTTCTATTTTTATTGTGTGTAAAGGAGCCAAGGAGCCATTCATTAATTTCTACATCGTATTGAAAATCAAAGATTCTTAAGGACACTTGAACATAAAAACTAAAAGGAAATTTTGCTAAGAAACTGGAATAGAAAAAAAGTGTAGATTTCCATTTGTTTAATTATTTTAGGGAATCTGTATTTCCTGTTTTCTTTTTTTCTTCTGTTTGTTTCAGCCACTTTGCCAATTGCTTAAGGATAAAGGAAGAGAAAAACAAAAAATTCGATTTACATGGAAATGAAACGAGAAGAACAAATGAAACTCATCTGAAATGATTGATTATATTTGAAGCGTAAATGGTGAAGCGTAAATGGTTTTTAGGGAAGTGTCTCTATGATTTCAAGTTATTTAAATAGTGATTATAAGCAGCGATCAATTAGTCAATTAGGAAATTTCTTTGAATCCATGAAATCCTTGTTTAAAAACTTTACAGTACTAAAGACAAACAGCTGCAGAATTACCACCATTTACCTCATCTTGGTTGACTTCGAAAACTGTCTTGACACAACCAATCGTAATCCTAAATGGTAAGCGCTTTCAAGTAAAAGCAGGCAGAAGAGAATTATGAACTGAAAGGAGGCATACAGTCCAGGCTATTAAAGGGCGCTGGAGCATGACTGCTTGCAGTAAGAGATGAGACTATTCTTAGGGCATTCTACATAAGATTTATAAGCCAATCAGCGCCAGTGGTGAATATCAGGATTGCATGAATCGTAAGCTCTACCTATGCTGTGACATACCACACGTACGACCGAAGAAAGTAAAGTTTTTGAAAGTGATCTCCAAGGAAGTTCGCACAAAAAGACACAAAACCAAATGAATTCAATGTGTTACAGAAAACTTCAGGATCATGGCTTTGGCATGACTTTGGTGACTTCATTTCTGTCTTATGCTTCAAATAAGTACCCTAATCACACGAGAACAATTGTGCTTTCGTAAAATGATAGTTTATAGGCAAGAGAGGTGAAGAGAATGATTTTTCGGTGGCGTAAAGTTTCAACCAGCTACAACCCCGCATTACCAGCACGAAACTAATACATGAACATTTTTAAAAGTCAGCCAAATATCAAATGAATGCAAAAACACTAATACATACAAAGCTGTGTATACATACGTATACATTTCATTCCAAACTAATACCGTGTGATTTGAAAAGAACAAAAATTGTGCGACTACAAATTGTTCTCCTGTGATTAGGCTCAATGGGAGGTTGTAGCAAATGACCAGATAAATAAGTTGATTAGTAAGGAGGCATTTTGCAAATCATTACCAGAAATCAAGCAAGAAAATTATGTTTTTTACAAACGTTGCTCTTTATGAAGGCCCCAGATGTAATATTAGAGCAAGCAGCTGTAGAATAAAATAGGATACCCCATGCAGGTTTAATCAAAGTCTAGAAGATCTTAACTACGTGGTCGACATTGTGCTAAATATAGCCAAAGTAGAAAATATTAAAAAAAATATTCGATAGGCTTGCATAAATAGCAGCAAGAAAAGGATTTAATAATAACGTGTATAACACGGAGGCTTGCATTATTACATACATACATACATAATAGGCGATTACAACCGTGCAGTCAGGACTACTGCCTAGCTTCTCACAACACTCATGTTGTGTGCCATAATTTTTATACTTGAATGGCGGGACCTACAGTTTAAAGTCGACTTCGAATGACAGATTTTGAGAAACTTTTTCATGGCAGGTTTATTTACTCTCATAGTTTTTGCCAGAAATCTGCTGAGAGGAAGTTGCCGAAGAAATATTTTTGTTTTTTTTTTTTATATTTCGTTTTGATGTCTGGTCTGGGGCTCGAACCCGCGTAATAAGCGAGCACACTACCAATTAGATTACGGCGACGGCAATTATTACAGAAAATAAAACAGAATCTTTCATTATGAACAAGACAACAACAGGAAATCGAGACAAACATATGCTTTTTAGAAAACACAATTACTTTAGATGAAACGCTGGCAGTGGCATAGCAAACAGAATCCCTAAGGCAACATATAGAGCTCTAATGTAATATTACATTTAATAGAAATACCAGCCCATAATGTTTGAATAAGTTTTGTACTAAAATACAAATCTGAAATAGCATCACAGTGTATTATTACTACTGCAGTTTCCTTTTTATGCGCCATTTATTATGGATTTGGCAAGTTCTAGAAGTTTTCTGTTGATTTGTTATTGTAATCTTATCTTTGTTATCCTTATTCTCTTTATATTGTAATTTGTATGTTTTTTTTTCGTAAATAAACATTCCGTGTTTATTCTGTTTGCACGAGCATACTTAAGATTTGGTGGCCCAAGATAGTCATTGCAAGCAAAGAACTTCGGTGAATAGCCAACTAGAACTAGAACTTGTCAACAATCAAATAAGAAAATGAAAGAATGAAGTGAAAGAAGAAATATTAGTTGGAAAAGTACGCTACTCAATGAAATTAACAAGTTTTCCAAGGAATTACGACAGCTGGCATTAGGTAGAGGTCGCCGTAGTCTAGTAGATAGTGTGTTGGCTTATTAGACGTAAAGCCTGGGCTCAAACTCCAGGTTTGACATCAAATCGAAATACAAAAAAGTATTTCTTCGGCGATTTTCTTGCAGCAGATTTTCTGGCAAAAACTCTGAGGGTAAAAAAAAATACAATGATAAGTTTCTCAAAAATCTGTCATTCGGAGTCCACGTTCAACTCTAGGTCTCGCCACTCATGTATAAAATGAACGCACACAACATGTGAGAAGCTAGGTTGTAATCCTGACTGAAGGGTTGTAATGAAACATTATGTATGCATGTATGGTAGGTATGATAATAGGGAATGATCGGGTATCTATTCGAGAAGTTACTTATGATGACAATATCTCAGTCGAATTCGATGTGGATGCATAGCTGGTGATAGAATTGAAAATTTCAAAATGATCGTTCTACTTGCCATAGATTGAAACAAATTAATATTCTATTTTGTATCCACAAGTATGACGTATAAAGACAAAATTTAAAACATATTTAAACCATCTATGCTTTAATATTTTGCCTGAAATATTAAATCAATTACTCATGTTTTTAAAAAAAACTGTCGACTTTATATTGATGTCTGTGCTTTAAAAATAAAATATTTCCAAATATTACTCTGTGACATATACTTCCTGTCTCCTGATTAATGTTGAAATACTTTCAAAATAAAATAGAAAAATATTATTAAAAAGCAAAGAAAAAAATAGAAAAGTAACGAGTAATAATATACGGAATAAAAATGTATATAAAAAATTCACAAAAAAAAATGAGAAAAAAACGTCACAGTAACAAACTTCATCCACATCAAATTATTCAAATGCGACCAACAGGAGACAGAAATACTGAACAGAACGGAACTGAATAGAACAGCGCAGCACCTTAAAAAGCGTCATTTATAATGCTCAGCCAAATGGAAAAAATTATGCGTGTTAAATAGATAATAAGGAAACAATTAAGATGAAAATAATAGCACAGTCTAGGCGAAATAGAGTAAATGTTTTTAATTTTTTAAAATTTTGTATGAAGAAGATGTCTAAAGGCCTGCAATTAAAAGAGACAGATGTAGCTTCATGTACATTCAAGCATACATACATACATACATATGTGATCATTACAATCATTCAGTCAGGATTACGACTTAACCTCTCACACTACTTATGTCCTATATACATACATACATAATTGGCCATTACAACCCTTCAGTCAGGATTACGGCCTAGCTTCTCACATTCTGTGTATTAACTTTATATATGAGTGGCGGTGCCTACAGTTTAACGCCTACTCCGAACGACAGATTTTTGAGAAACTCTTCATAGTAATTTTATTTATTCTCAAAGTTTTTGCCAGAAATCTGCTGAGAGAAAGTTGCCGAAGAAATATTTGTTCATATTTCGTTTTGATCACGATGTCTGACTTGGGGTTTGAACCGTGGCCTCAAGTCTAATGAACCAACACACTACCTCTGATAATAAACATTATTACCAGAGTAAAAAATGCCTTAATTATCCTCTATGCATGTAACAGAACGTAAGGAAAAAAGAGGTCTGTGGCATAGGTTGACACACTGCATGTATGCAGCTGTGGTCAGCCCAATCTTAATTTACATATTAGGGTGGAAAACGCTAGCTAAGACGACTAACTTGAATCTTATACGACATCAAGGATCTGCTTGTTAGAGGTATGTCGCCTAGGTTAACTCACTGCATGTATACAGCAGTGGTCAGCCCTATCTTAATCTACATAGTAGGGTGGGAACCACTAGCTAAGCCGACTAACTTGAATCTGATACAACGTTTACAAGGATCTGTTTGCTTTCATTATCAGTGATGTCTTCTTGCAGTTACATTGGCTTACAACTGCTGCCCACAAAAAGGGCACACCAAGTGCAGAATGTGGCAATGGATTTGAGTCCCTAAATTTTATCCACTACCTCTTTATTGGTAATATTCTTGCCGCCTTATAAGTTTATGATCGCGGCAATTTTATTTGATTGTCCGAATTTTTGCTAGAAATCTGCTGAGAGAAAGTTGCCAAAAGATTTCTTTTTTATAATTCGTTTTGACCACGACTATTGGCTAATAAGCCAATACACTAGACTTCTGATCCTTCACGCACTTGAACTCATGTATATTTTATCAGACTAGTCGCCGTAGTCTAGTAGGTAGAGTGTTCGCTAATTAGACGTAAAGCCCGGGTTCGAGCCCCAGGCCAGACATCAAAACAGAATATAAAAAAAAATATTTCTTCGGTGACTTCCTCTCAGCAGATTTCTGGCAAAAACTCTTAGAGTAAATAAACCTGCCATGAAGAAGGCAAAAATCTGTCGTTTGGAGTCGACGTTAAACTGTAGGTCCCGGTACTCACGTATAAAATTAACGCACACAACATGAGTGGTGTGAGAAACTAGGCCGTAATCCTGTCTGAAGGGTTGTAATGGCCAATTATGTATGTATGTATATATGTATTTCATTATTTCTTTAAACAACTTCTTATACCAGAATTAAATTCAAAGTAAACTCTTTTTATATCCTGTGCTATTTCTCAACTCTCCGCTGTAGCAATTCAGACTGTAGTCATACTTACTCTATCATACTTACACATACACATATACAAATACGTAATATAAATTCATTGGATTACTCACTCACTTATGACGAGGCATTCATTTTGAATAGTCAAGTCATGCTTTGCGCGTTTTTTTTTTCTCAGCCTCGTTTCCACTTACCTTTACTTCCTTAGATTTTTGTTTTTATATATGGAATGTGTAACTGCTTTTGAAATGTGTCAGTCTAGCAGTCTGGCAGTCTATCAGTGGCACATTTTTTTTTTCTATTTTTTTGTTACATTTCTAGACAGACGATAAAAACTATGAAAGAAAGAACACATAAAAGAAAGGTTTTTTTTTGTATTTTTTTATTTTTATTTTTATTGTAGAGTATATTTGTTTAATTCATTTGAAGTCTTTTGTTTTTGTTGTTATAATTTTTTTTTATGTTTTTAATAAGATTTTCTCTTTTTTTATGAGGGAATAATATAATATTACATTTCATATTCATATTCATTCAATTTCGTATTCATATTTCCAGTAATTTGCAAATATTTTTTGGTTTTTTTCTTTCTTTCTTTCTGTATGGATATTAAAGATTTATTTTCTAAATCTGGTTGGATATTTAAAATTTGTCCCTTATTATTACTACATATTTTATTATTGTTTTTTTTTTAATTGATATTTTCGCTTAAATGAGTTTATTTAATTTAAATTAAAAAAGATTTATAAATTTAAATTCATTTGCAAAAAAAAAACAAAAACCCATAAAATTTAATTAATTTGTTTCGCCATAAACATGAAAATATTTATCGCATTAAAAAAATGATTTCAATCTCTAACTACATTTCCTTTTTTTTTGTTTGTTGGGTTTGTAATAATTTAAATGTCATTATAATTTATTAATTTATTTACATAATTTAAATTAAATTTATATTTACTACATACAATATTATTATCATTAAATAGTTTATTAATGGATTTTTTTTTGTCATTTTTTATTGTTTTTTTTTTATTCCTTTCCTTAAATATGTATGCTAATAAATCTATGATCTTCGCTAAAAAATATTATTGTTTCGATACTCTGGTGTATTAAAATAATTTTACAAATATTTGTTTTCTATTTTTTTTTAATCTTATAAACAAATATTAAAAAAACAAAAAATGTAAAATATCGTGTAAAAAAAATATTATATAGGAAATGAAAACAATTTTTAAGTTTTTGTTTTGATTTATTTCAAAAGCTTAGTATTCAAACGATATCCTCCATATTTTGAAATCGATTCAAGCTTTTGAAAGCCATAAACTTAAATAATGACATCCAGCATATCCGACATAAAATAATGCCTACAAAACTATTTTACTCACAGATCTTAGGCTTCACTCCTTCGTCATTGTTATTTTCTGTATTCCTAAACTTAAAGCAAAGGAATTTGTATCAAATTTGAGACTAAAGTCACAAAGTAATATCATTCAAATTCAAACAATAATTTCAATTACTATGCTAGCCAGTTCAATAAGCATTATTTTATTACTCGTGTTATCTTTACAAGGTGGTCTGATGAAAATCCAGGTTGTAATCTCGACTAAATGGTTGTAATGATCAAGAGCCATTATTACAACTTGCCGTTAACTAAAGGGAGGATTTAACGGGCAGATAAATTGTTTTTAATTATTATAATTGGGCGATAAGTTACAAGTGAGCGTTAAGCTAACTTTAACTTTTAAAGATCACTTTAGCTATAGTTAGCTTTAACTAAACCCAACTTTAACGGCAAGTTGTAATAATAGCCCTTAGGGTCGTTATTAGGTCATTTTAACGGGCAGAAAAATTGTTTTTCATTATTATAAGTAGACAATAAGGTAGAAGTGAGCGTTAAGCTAAAGGATAATCCTACCTTTAACTTTTAAAGTTAAGTTTGCGTTAGAACTTGCCACATCATACATTATTTTCAATACGGCAACTTTAAATATAAACAAAATGAGCAGATATAATAAAAAAGAGAAGTCCGTCGTTGCCACTGCGTTTAAAAAAAAAAAACTTTTTTTTATTGAGCAGTATTATCGACATTGCTCCGGCACTGCCACATTTCTGACGAAGTTAACTTTATTTTATCTGTAGGTTTTCATAATGAAAAGAAGTTAAAGATGACTTTAAAGTTCACTTTAGCTAAAGTTCACTTTATTTAAAGGGGACTTTAAATTTCACTTTAGCTGAAGTTACCTTTAACTAAACCGAACTTTAACGGCAAGCTGTAATAATGGTTAAGTAAGTTATCTACACCAGAAGCAACCATCGTCAATATATTATTTAATCTCAGGAATCTGAGAACTTACAGTATTTCAGTGTTAATACAACAGCAGAAGAAGCCGCTTTGGTTATGTCGCTACATGAACTCGGAAACGATTCGCAAAAAATTCAAAAAACTGGTTACTTTTTCCACTCTCAAATAAAAGTGGCGTTTCATAAAATTTTCTTCTAGCAACAACTGTGGGTTAGGTTAGGTAGAGGACGTGTACTTGTCAACTGTGACAAGTACAGTACCCGGAGGTCGAATTGACCCACTGTACAACGTCCTAGCTTCTCACACCGCTCGTGTTGTGTGCGTTAATTTTATACATGAGTAGCGGGACCTACAGTTTAAAGTCGACTCCGAACGACAGATTTTTGAGAAGCTTTTCATGGCAATTTTTACTCTCAGAGTTTTTGCCAAAAATCTGCTGAGAGGAAGTCGCCGAAGAAATATTTTCATATTTTCGTATTGATGTCTGACCGGGCCTTTTGTCTAATAAGCCAACACACTACCTACTAGACCACGGCGACTTCTAGCAACAACTGTAAGGTTAAAAAAAATTGCCAGGAAATGTTTTTGAAATCTGTCGTTCAGAGTCGACATTAAACAGTAGGTTTCTCCGCTTATAGATAAAATGAACACACACAACATGAGTGGCGTGAGAAGCTAGGTTGTAATTCTGACTAAGGTCATATAATGACCATATAACTAAGTTAAGTAAATTACACTCTCCTAAGAATTTGAGATCGTAAGAATAGTGCGCGAACGTTTTGGATGGTGTTCTGGCTTATTATACCAACCAGTGTTGAGTATGTTATATTTTATACCTGAGTGATGTGACGCTCAGTTTAAGTTTTTTTGAAGGCAATTAATTTACCTTCAGAACTTTTATTTGAAGAATGCCAAAAGGGAAATACATTTTTGTTTAATATCTGTGCTAAGCCTATAAGCCTATGAGGCAAGTAATTTACGATAAAAGTCTTTAGTGTAGATAAGAGATCAGCAATGAGTATTCAAAAAGATGAGTAGATTCCAATCATACTTATAATTTCGGATAGTTTTACGCATTCATACTTATTTTAATATCATACTCATACTACTAATATTCAAAGTTTGAAGTACTCATACTTAACAATACACATGATGTTGTTGATTTCGACTCTCCTTAACTCAACATTTGCAAGAATCACAAAATAAGTATGATTCGCGTACGAACACTACAATACTCACTAGAAGATTGTGTGTTTGCCTTGCTTGCTGTCTTTGTCATTTTCTTTCTTCTTTTTTTTTTTAATGCAACAACAACTAAGACGGTAAATTTTACTGAATGATTCGAATCACTCGGATCATTTATGAGTATTATAAGAATTTTTCTAAATTTATGAATCTGAATGAGTAGGCGTATGAATCAAACATATTGCGAATGTTATGAGTTTGTTGTCTCACGTTGTACTCATACTCATTGCAACCTGTACTTATAAATCAATGTTGTAGTGAATACGAATGAATCGGAGTAGTTGAATTCCAATACTGTTGACTCACTCATACTCAAATTTCGCATGAGTACTTATGAGTAGCGAAAAAACGATTCATTGCTGATCTCTGGTGCAGATACTAGTCACCCAAATGATGTTAAACTCATAGTTTAATTCACTTAAATAGCTTAACGTTCAAATAGTCTATATTGGGGGTCCTTTCAATTATATAATGTCTAAGCAGATATTATAAATGGATTCCTAAACGTCTTTGTGAAATCAGGAGTTATTTTTTAAAAACTTTAGCTTTTAAAGTAAACATTGATTACTTAGAGTTAGATTTTTCGATTTAAAAACGAAATGAATAGATTGGAATTTATTTTAAAAGAAAACTAAGACTTTTTAAAAAACTTTAAATTTTTATTCAAATATTTTCAATGATGAATTCCACAAAAATTTAAAAAAAAAATAAGAATAAAAGAAATCACAGTATAAAATAGTACTGCCAGTTAATCAATATTTTCTATCCAAAATTATTATTTTTTTTTTGTTACTATAAATTATAATGAAATATTTGATTATTATAATAAATTTTGATTAACATATTCATTTTGATCATATCATTTTTACACATTTTTCATTTCATTTATGATGATTTAAATACGTAGGTAGTATGTATGTTATATGATAAGAAATGTTTATGATATTTTTATACGTCATGCTAAATATTTAAATACAATATAATATTTACGGAGTTATTTTTATTGTTTTTTATTTTATCATATGAATTTAAATGAATGATATTCAAAAAAAAATTGTTTATTTTATGTTACTAAATATGTATGTATATTTGTATGCATATGATATTATAATATTTAATGTAAGTAAATATGTTTCTAATTTCGTTATGTTATGTTTAATGATAATAATAATATTATTTGATTTGTTTTTTTAATAATATTTTCTTGTTTTTATTATTATTTAAATGTATTTGTAATGGAAGACTCAAACTACATTGAAATATACAAAAAAAAAATTGTATTCCTATATACCATACAATACAATACCTATGTATACAAATACTTGCTCGTATATATGCAAATGCGATATTCAAATGAATTAAAAATTAAATATTAATTATGCTACTTACATACTAATTATATCCGATATAAAGTAAATGACACTTGCTTATTAAAATTATTATTATTACTCCTATCATTTTATCAATTATCAATTATTGTTTTTCTTTTCTACTTTTTTTTCTTGTTGTTGTTTTATTGATTTTCTAATAATTCGTCAATTAAATTAATTGAAGAATTTCAAATTGATTAAAATAATCAATGAAAAATTAAGGAAAACTTTTAAGACAGAAAGCCATACTATTGCACCTGCTTTTCAATGCTTTTCGTGAAGTGGGAAACATATTATAATTAAAGAAAAAAGTGAATAGAAGGAAATAGAGTGAACGTCAAAAGAAATTGTACACTAAGGATAAAATTCTAGCAATCACCAAACTCAACTTTTACCACTTAAGGAGAGTGCCCGAAAAATTTTGACAATATTTCGAAATTTGTTTTTAATTTTTTTTTTTTTCAATTTTAAAAACTGGCAATGAAACAATTTTAAAATAAAAATAACGGTAATTTATTAATGTAAATTTTTTTAATGTACATTTTCTTTTGATGCTCACTGTACATTCGCCTGCTGATACTATGCTAACTTATTGCCGTTAAAGTTAGTGTTCTTTCATTAACACAGTACACCTGAGATTAAAGAATTCATTTAAATAAATTCATGGCATGACAGTAAAAGATCTTTATATCCGAACGGAAAGAAGGTGCAGGAATTACAGCCACTACAAGCTGTTTTAAAAATTTACTGAAATCGACTCCAAATGACAGTTTTTCTGGGAGGAACTTTTCATAGTAGTTTTTTTAAGTGTTCTCAAAGGTTTTGCCAGAAATCTCCTGAGAGGAAATCTCCGAAGAAATATTATTTATATTTCGTGTTGTTGGAGATGTCTAAACTGAGGTATAAACCAAGGCCTATAATAAACCAACACACTAACTGCTAGACTACGGCGACTTCAATTAAAGTAGCAAGCAATTTACGTAGAAGACCACTGGTAAATCATCGAGAAAACTAATCCTTATATTCCATGCGGAAGTGGAAATTAAAGGGAAACTCCGCATTTGTCCAATGACCTGCATATACCCTCCGCTATGAGTTCGAAAATAAAATGACAAAAAATTCACTACCCGTAAATACTATGGAGGTACATTACCTAAATGGCACTGTTTTGGTTTTTGGAAATTTATAAAATTCGTTGGGCCCAGCTTTATCCCTAAGGCTTCCCTTTCCCTTTGAAAATACAGTGGGCGTCAAAAGAACGTGTACATTAAAAAAATATACATTAATTAAATTACTGTTATTTTTATTATAAAATTGTTTCATTGCCAGTTTTTAAAATTGAAACAAAAAAAATTACCAAAAAAAAAAAAAATTACAAAAAATTTCCAAATATGTATTGTCAAATTTTTCTGGGTACTCTCCTAAATGGTATAAGATGAGTTTGATGATTGTTAGAATTTTATCCTTAGTGTACGGTTTCTTTTACCGCTCACTGTATATCTGAACTAAATGACTGTGTATTCCACAAAAACCACATAATTTTAATTAACTAACATGTCTAGTAAACCAGAAAATTAAAATGTAATGAAATTATTTAAGAATTTATAAGAAACATATGACCAAATCCTCACATTCAGTTTAAATTCATAATTACATCCACATACATATGTATTATAAAACCAACATTAACTTCTCAAACCACATAAAGAAAAAAGCAAGAGAAATATTATTTCCTAGTATTATTATAATTTTCTAATGCTTTTTGCATACCCTAGTTTTAGTAAATGAAAGCAAAAGAGCCTTTACAATATTACCAAGAAATTTATTTTAATATAAAACTAGCAATTGCATAATAAGTTTTAAATAAAATTGCAAAAAACAAAAAATTTATTTTCCAATTAAAGTCATACTAGTTACTCAATGTCCCTTTGTGGAACCCTATAAACATTTATTATCTCCTAAACGAAACTTTTAAAACATTTTCTGTCTCATATTTAATATGGAGTTTTATTTCAAATTTAATACAACGATTGGCACAATATGGTGCCGTATAAAAAGTACTTTCTTTAGTTCCTTGTAATTATTAAAAACAAAAAAAAAAGAACAAAAAAATCTGCCACCAAAAATTCTCAATTTGATAAAGGTTCTCTTGGAGCACACAACATGTAAACCTTTATCAAGCTCGGCTGTTCAAATCATGATAAATTTTAATTAAATGTTTAACATGAATTCCTTTAAATAAGCAAGAAAAGCAATTTATTTCTATTAAAAATTATTAAAGAAAAAAAGAACATGTTTAACCCAATAAATGGGTTAAATATGGCGCTCTGTTCCCAATTTAAACACTTACAAAACCAGCAACAGCAGCAGCAGTAACAAACTTAAGGAGAATGTCAGAGAAGAAGTTGATAAGAATTACAAAAAAAAAACAAAAAAATTGTTATTCAAACAAAATTTGCAGGAAAAAAAATCCAGCCAACTGAACGTATAAGTGCTATGAATATTTAACACACATACAGCAAATATTACTCATACGCTGCCTGGTCTTGTTTTTTAAGTGAAAGAGAGAACGAACACAGAGTGTAAAATTAACAGCAAAAAACAACAACAAATTTAAGGCCTCTATTTAAGGAAATTATATTGTTACAATAACTGTAAAAAAAACAACCAACAACAACCAACAAACATTTGTTCAACTCATTTTCAATTCATATGAAAGTGAAGGCAACAACAACAAGAACACCAACAGTTGCAGAAACTTTCAAAATGAAAATTTAAAAAAAAAAAAGGAACAAAAAAACTTTTCCTAGAGAATTTCACCAAACAAAAGGAAAACAAGTGTTTTTCCTTTCTTATTTTTTATTTTTTTAAGTTTTTTAAGTTTTTTTCTTTTTCACTTTCATATTGTGTGCATGTTGTAGATGGAGAAACTAAAAATTAAAAAAAAAAAAATAAAAAAACGAATGAAATTATTTTCTGTTTGGCAAACACACTGTGAATTTAATAAGCAAAGAAAGAAACTCAGGGAAAATAAATTAAAAATTAAAGCGAAGAGAAAAAATTTAATTTTTTTAATGAAATTTAATTGAATTCTTACCTCTAGCCTACGTATCCTTATTGATGCAGAGGTTGGTCTTTAAACTTTACGTTTCTTTTTTCAACTAAAATTTATTGATTTTTTGTCCGAATTTTCATCGAAAGTGAGCGGCCGCCGTAATCTAGTAGGTAGAGTATTGGCTTACTATGTAGTCCTATATAGGTTAGAGCTTGTGAGTTCAAACCTCAGCTCTGTCATCTCCAATAAAACGAAATATGAAAAAATATTTCTTCTGGCGACTTTCTCTCAGCACTCTTGTGATAAAGACTCTGCCATGAAAAGTTTTTAAAAATTTTCGTTCGGAGTTCGGATATTAAACTGTGAATCACGCCACGTTACGGGTGGTGTGAGAAACTAGGTTGTAATCTTGACTAATACTATGTTCAGATATTGAGTCAATATTCAGTTTATTGAGTACAATATTTTAAGTGTTCAGACATAACAATATTAGCAGTTCAGCTGCTTATTCAATATTCATTTGACAGCTGGTAAACAAAATAGCTGGTTGTTTCAACAACATTGTTTTTGTTGACATTTGAGTTGTCAAATATCAATAGAAAGTATTCGCATAATTGTAATATGGGCACTGGGTATTAGGTTTTACTCAATATTATAACAATTTACGTATTTATTGCGCAATAATTAATTGAAACTTTATATGAAATATTGATCTCAACAATGGCGTTTACCGCGATTTACGTAATAAATGTACATATCTGAACACCATATAAAGAGTTGTGTAATGGCCCATTAAGCAAGCAAGTAAATAGAGAAGGCAGTGATCAATTAACTAAAATGAGTTGAATTTCATTGAAGAAATGTATTACCGTTAATACTATTGTCATGTGGAGGCAGTTAAGTACTGGAGCCATATTATTCAACCGTATCTCTAGAAAGCTCTCTTCAATCCTGTTAATCTGTAAAATTTCAGCATGTCAGTAAGGACCTAGTACTTGAAACACTTCCAGGCCATCCTTTTAGGATTCTTTAATGCCTCATACACCCTTAAGTATGGGTTCTAATGATCGATTTTTCTCATCCCATAATCTACATATTGGACTTGAGGCGATCGTTATTGTGAAAAACTGTTTTGTGAGCCTAAATACTTGGTTACAAGGACCTTTACCGTATTCGGACAATATTGGGATAGTCTAATGCAAACCACTTTTCATTCTAAGCACCTAACAAAACTTTAATTTTCGAATTCATTTTGAGTAAGAAAAACCTCCATCTTTCTCTCTCTATACCTATATATTTCCTCTTGCCAAGTATATCATTCCAAACATTTATGTCCACTCACAGCGTGGTCTGGGTCTATCAGTGCAATGGAAGTTTTCCGCCTTGTAAACTTCTCTGCCAACTCATTGCCGATTTCTGTAAATTCATGTATGACTTGAAATCCAAGTCAAATATAAGCTAAGCTTAGAAACTAAAGAGAGAATATTCTGTATGAAAGACTGCAAATAGTTTCAGATTTAGAACGAAAACTTATGGTCATCTGAGATTAATTTGAACTCATCTGTTGGTTATGCCGTTTGATTTAAATTTTTATCGTTTTCACATGAAATGAATATTTCAAATTAATCTGAAAGCGTATGGATATTTTCAAAATGGATGGGCACATGGAAAGACTGCTGTAGAGACTTCAGATTGCAAACGAAATTTGTTTCAATGGACCCATCTCTTCTCGATAGTCGGAGGAAGATATCGTCACGTGACATCATATCTATTACTAGATTCATTAGAATTTCTAGTTTCGTTCTAGGTCATGCTTTAAACGATCTTGTATTCAAGACTTGTCGTTTACATCTAGAGAATCGATTCATTTCTTTAACATCAGCGGCCTCTATGTGTACACAATTTTAGTGTCAGTAGATCGATTCATAACAGAGCCCCTAGTCTGTTGCATTACATCGAGCATAAGTTACTTCCCTCGTAATAATTAGAAAGCATTTGCAATACTATTCCAATGAAAATATTAAACGTCCCCTAAAAATTTCTTTTCAATTTGCTTTTACAAAGAAACTTTAAAGGCCCCATTTTTGTTTTCTTCTATTCTAGACGTTTAAAGAAAATTTTGTTTAATGGATATTATCTGCTTCATTTTATTATATTCTTCTCTTCATTTTGTGGTTTAACAAAAAACACTGCATTTTCATTTAGTTTCACTTTAAGCCAATTATCTGGCATTTGCCTTTCGTCCTTCTGCTCATCAAAATTGTTTTCAACTTTCCGTTTACATTTCGCTTCATTTTTAAGCTAAGGATTATTAAAATTTACCACAGTCCCTGTTGCTGTCTTTATGTTTTCCGGTTCTCTTTTAAGCATATTTTTTAATAGTTTTTCTCTCTTGTTTGTTTTGCTTTTTTTCTATCTTTTACAGCCATTAAGTTGTAAGACTTTCTTAACGTTGCACTAATTAGTTCAACGTCTTCTTATCTTTTTCTCTGTGACAATGTAATGAATTTTTTTTTATTGTTGTTGTTGGTGTTGCTTTCTGCATTTAAACAAGAGGGAAATGGAAAAGATTTAAAAAAAGGAAAACAAAGGAAACTAAAATAAAGGAATAAAAGAAAGGAAATTACAGAAAACAAAAAATTATAAAAGATTGTGGACAGTTTGTAGTTTTGTTTCACTATTTCCTTTTATTTCACTTTTTTTTGTAGTTGATATTATATTGTGCCGTTTGTTGCAAATTTAAGAAAGTCACCACAATGCAGTGTTAGCTTGAAAGGATTTCTTGATTTCATTTTATTAATAAAGCAAAATAATAAAAAAATTTTAAATCATTCTTGTGAATCCAGAGTAAAGGGATATCTTAAGTCTTAGGTCGGAGTGGTTGCTTCGATTACCAAACATCACTTGGTCACGTATAGCACCCCGTTGGTACGCCTTAGGTAAGCGCAGTCCCTATACTGACGAATTCCACCAAACTAAGGAAGAAAATTGGTCAGCGCAAGGACTACAGGGATATACGAAGCACAAAAATAATGAAAATGTTCTGAATTTCGAAAAATCTTTCTTTAATATCTGCCTGCTTCTCATAAGCGCATATACATATAAGACAATAATTTCTCTTAAGTTATTAACAAACAGTACAGAGACTGAATTGACGAACTCTTTATAAAGAGGCTTATCTGGCTTAGTTCACTGTTGTTTCTGCACAGAAAAATGTTTACATTTGAATACCAAAGGCATCTTAAGTCTTTGCACTCCTGTTGGAAGCAGACGATAGAGTTTTATGCATAAACATCTGTTCTTAAACATATATACATACATAATTGGCCATTACAACCCTTCAGTCAGGATTACGGCCTAGCTTCTCACACCACTCATGTTGTGTGCATTAATTTTATACATGAGTAGCGGGACCTACAGTTTAACGTTGACCCTGGACAATAGATTTTTGAGAAACTTTTTCATGACAGGTTTCATTACTTTCAGAGTTTTCGCCAGAAATCTGTTGAAAGGAAGTCGCCGAAGGAAATTTTTTTTCCATATTTCGTTTTGATGTTTGACCTGGGGTTTAACACGGGCTTTACGTTTAATAAGCGAACACACTACCTACTAGACTACGGCGACTATAGTTCTTATACTGAACTAAAGTCAAAAGACACACTCTCCTATTCAAACAAACTTTCTATTGTCGTTCCTGAAAAAAGGTTTTTGGGCCCTTTGTTACATTTTATTTACACTGCTGATATGCCCACTCACTCACCCGTCAATTTCTGAAAATAATACAAGTTTTGTCAGAATTCATTACAATCCCACTACGGCATCATATCAACTACAGGCTGACATTAGTGAGCAAGAGGAATGACTACAATAATGTTGAATATCAGACAACGCAATTTTACGTCACTTTTACTCTCCAAATGGATACATGTCCTCCCATGAAAGTATTTAACTCCCTTGTACAGTGAGAGGACCATTTCGACCATCATCTAACTCGATCTTATTTACTTATTTACCTTTTAATTGGTTATTATAACCCAGAATTACAACCTATCTTCGTCTGCCGCTATGAGCGGCGGAACTATTCCGGACAACAGATTTTTGAGAAACTTTTCATGGCAATTTTATTTACTCCGAGAGTTTTTGCCAGAAATCTGCTGAGAGGTAGACGTCGAAGAAATATTTTTTTTTGTTTTTTCGTTCTATGTTTTGATGCCTGACCTGGCGCTCGAATCCGAGTCTTACGTCTAATAAGTCAACACACCAGCTGCTAGACCATTATTTACACTGAGCGTCAAAAGGAATTGTACTGTAAGATGAAATATTAATAATCACCAAACTCAACTTTTACCACTTAAGGAGCGTGCCCGAAAAAATTTGACAATATGTATTTCGAAATTTTTTTTTTTTTTTGTTTCAGTTTTAAAGACTGGCAATGAAACATTTTTAAAGTTAAAATAATGGTTATTTATTAAACACAATGGTAATTAATATTTTAATGCACAGTTTCTTTTGACTGTTACTGTAACTCGATCACAGCAAGTAAATGCATAAATAAATCAAATGAATATGATACAGGAGCTTCTTCATTCAGGGTCGAGTATTCGATTTTAATACGAAGCTTTGATACCTAAAGGAGTCATTATTTCAATTTCAACATATGATTTCAGCAATATAAATACATACGCTACAGAGAAGTCCATGATCCCAAGAACCGTCATCGCCAATCCGAAAATGAAAATATCAGATAAGAAAGGGACTTAAATTGAAATTATAGAATACTCGAGAGAGAATGAGAAATATTTCCTGTGTCAAATGCAATTTGATTAATAAATTTGCATTAATTTACTAACACTTTCCTTTTGGAATGAAAAAATTTTTTATAACAAATTTTGTATAAAAAATATAAAATAAAAATGTTTTATTTAACATTTTTAGTATTTTAAAATTTTATAGTATTTTTTTTAAATTCTTTAAAAATTAATTGAATATATAATCAATATTTAATTTTATTGCCTGTGAAATATTGTCAAAATTAATTACATTTTCTAACTCAAAACAAAAAAACAAACAAAAAAAGAAAACATACTAATCCCCTACAATTAATGCCTAACAGTGTAATGGTATTCTCCCTTCATATTAAAGTGACTACAAATACACTAACTACTCATATACTAGTACTGGTGTTTTTATTTTAAAAATTCCGTTTAATTTTCATTTTCTCTCAATTCATTTAAATTTGTTTGTATTGGTTTCATACTTTCTTTCGTTTCTTTTTCATTATTACTTGCATTCTGTCGCCTTTAATTTTGTGTGTGTGTGTGTATTTAAAATTACCGTTATTTTCTTGTTTGCTTTGCTTGGTTTTATACAAAAATTATATCATTACGTTCGGCATTCGGTTTGGGCACCGATGGTTGTCGTTGAAATGCATAAACATTGACAATTAATTGTGCCAAGAAAATAAAGAAAAATAAAACGATCAACGTTAAATATAAAAATATATCGCGCCACATACTACTAAACTATGTAACGGAACACTTACACAAGCACACTTACACAAGCATACACTTGTTTACTTCCTTAGTTAAGAGAGTTAATATAAAAATGGTGTGTCCTTTTTTTTTGCCTTGTTTCTAATATAAAAATGACGTCAATATTAAGTTCTTCTTTTCTCTCTCTCTCTTATTTGCTTTAAATTTATATAAAATGTTCGAGCATAATCAAAATGTCGCGTGTTAACTGTTAATGTTAAAAAATACACTGCTTTTCTGCTGTCTTTCTGTCTCTTTCCTTCTTTCTGTCTATTGTGGTTGTTGTAATGGATATTAATGTAGCCACATCATTTTCATTTTATTATTCTCCCTCGTACTCACTGCCTGTAAGGTTTACCACTGCCACCTGCTGTTTTTATTGTTGCATATACTGCGGCACTACTACTACTGCTGTTGCTGCTGTGTCGTAATGAAGAGAGCCAGCTGCTGAATTAATGTTAATTTACGCCGGTTGCATCTATTGTTGCTGCTGACATGACTTGTTCGTTATTTGTTTTTTTTGTCGTTTTTGTTGGCCTTTTAACTTGCAATAACAATAAGTTACTTTGCTGTACACAGGAGAAAGGTTATTACACCAAGCACCTGCCACTACTCTTTACATTCGTCCTTTCTCTCTCTCTCCTCTCTTGCACTATCAAATCACTTTCTTTTGCTTGCCCTAGGCTATGCAATGCACTTTTGCAAATACTCTGTGTAGATAGAGGTGAAGGATGTTGTTGTTTTCTCTGTAAATGTAGTTTTTGTTTGTTTGTCTGTTTGTTTTTGTTGCTCTACTTCATTACTTGTTCAATTTAGAGAACCGTTTCTTAGGTATAGAAATACGTACGCACGTTTGGTTGTATAATGTTTTTTAAATTTAAACAGTTATTTAAATCCTGTTGATGTTGCCTCTTGTTCTCTTGAGCTTGGTATTTCTTGCGTTTGTATTTGTAATTTTATACTCTCTTCCTACCGAACTCGATTTTTGTTATTATCGTTGTAGTTGTTGTTGCTGTTGTTGTTTTTTTACAAGTTTTTCATTATTTTCCACAATATTTGTCATGGTTTTTTTAATGCTTCGTTGTTTGCCTTCCTTACTTTTTGTGTTTTTTATTTTTTTTTTTTTTTTTTGTTGGTACTTTGGTGTTGCCAATGAATGCGAATTATATCTCCCTGGTGTACTTTTCTTTTTTTATTTCACCACGTTTTGTAATGTAAAATCGTGGCGTTAATACTGCCTTAAGGCCTTGCTACTAAAAGTGTTCGTTTTAGTTTCAGTTTGAGAATTTTTACACCTGCAAGTAGATTAGTTTGGGGGAGAGAATAAATGTCAGTTAAAATTGTTATAAATTTTCGAAATATTAAATACTTTATTTTATTTTACTTTTAAAGAAAATTTTTTTAATACCTTTATCATAACTAGTCAAGTGTAAAAACGTTATGAAATAATTTTTTTTAATCTTTTAAACAAACTGATAAGAAAACAAAACTTCTTGTTTTTTCAGGAAATCTTTAAAGCAAAAATATTTCCAAATTATTTTAAAGAAATAAATTTAAAAAGAATTTTGCTGTTTATTTCTCTTACAAACAATAAATTTATTTATTTACCAATGATTTAATTAAAATCTGAATATTTAATAAAATTAAATTGATTTTTCTCCTTTTTTTCTTTTTAGGTAAGTCTATCTCTTTCTACTTAAATGATTTAAATAATTTCCAAGTAAGTTTACTAAAAAATATTTAAATATATTCTCTTACAACTCAATTACTTGTTAAGGCACTTCCTTAATTTATCTGAATTTCTAAAAATAATTTTTCTTTTGGCATGTTTTAGTTAACTACTGAATAATTCAAATTCCCTCCTGAAAAGCTGTTTACATACATAATTGGCCATTACAACCCTTCAGTCAGGATTACGGCCTAGCTTCTCACACCACTTATGTTACGTGCCTTAATTTCATACTTGAGTGGCAGGACCTACAGTTTAACGTCGACTCCGAACGACAGATTTTGAAAAAGTTTTTCATGGCAGGTTTATTTACTCTCCGAGTTTTTGCCAGAAATCTGCTGAGAGGTAGTCACCGAAGAAATTTTTTTTTCATATTTTGTTTTGCTGTCTGGCCTGGGGCTCGAACCCAGGCTTTACGTCTAATAAGCGAACACATTATCTACTAGACTACGACGAAAGGCTATTATACCTGTTAATAATCTTCTTTGTAAAATAAAGGATATTGAATTTTCGATCTGGCAACTTCTAGAATCTTACTGTTGAATTCTTATTGCAAAGTATTCGCCGTAATCCAATAAGTAGTGTGTTGACTTCTTAGACGAAAGGCCACTATTCAAACCCCAATTCAAACATCTCCAACAAAACGAAATATGAAAGAATGTTCCTTCGGCAACTGCTCTCTCTCTCTCTGCTGAGAGATTTCTTGCAAAACTCTGAGACTAAATAAAATTGCAATTAAAAACTTTCTCAAAAATCTGTCATTCAGAGTCGATTTTCTGAAATTAACACACATGACGTAAGTGGTAAAAGAAGAAAAGTTTTTATATTTACACAAACTGACAACTTCGAGAACTTTACTGTTGTATTGTTATTGTTACTTGTTATTATTATAACTTCATGGAAATTATTACCATTCGAATGGTACGAAAAACGGCCAGAAATCTGCTGAGAGGAAAGAAATAGTTTTTTTATATTTCGTTTTCATGTCTGACCTGGGGTTTGAACCGAGACCTTACCTCTAATAAGCCAACACACTACTTGCTAGACTATGGCGATTTTGTCTATCGTAGTATCGAAAATAGCCTTAGTTGGTCATTACAACTCTTAAGTCAGGATTACCACCCATGTTTTTTATTTTGATTTTAATTATTAGTGGTGGGATCTAGTATTTAATGTCGACTTGGAACAACAAATTTTTGAGACGCGTTTCTTGGCATTTTAATTTTACTCTCAGAGTTTTTGCCAGAAGACTGCTGAGTGGAAGCCGTTCTAAGAAATATTTTTTTTCATATTGGAGATGTCTGAGCTGGGGTTTAAACCATCTGGTAAGTCAACACACTATCTTCTATACTACGAAGGCTTTAGGACTAAGCCTTGCTTATGCCAGATCAAAAGCTGTACTTTTTCTCTTACGCACACTTTACATCTAGTGGAGTGTTGTATGCAATGGGAAGGAGACTCACATCAATTGGCTTACAGAGTTTAATCTTCAAAGCACAGACTTTAGTGTCCTTTTTTTGAGTTGAGCTTATTTCAATAAACCAGAAATAATTGAATTGAATTTGGAAGACTATATTCGATATAAAGTTGCACAGTAATTACCACTATTAAACTGAAGTTCCTTTGAATAATTCAAAAATTGTAGTGCGTTGGTAAAGTGGTTTAGAAGCTTATCTGCATACTTAATTAGCACAGTCTCAAACCCAAAGTTTTAATTGTGGTTTTGGAATTTACTAAATCATGAGGTTTCTGTTCTTTAAAAAAACTACACAGTTCACCATAGTTTAAGTCTCTCATTTTCCTGTTGCTTTCTGGTTTCTGTTTACTTTACTACTTTATCCCCTCTCTCCCTCAGAACAATAATTAAAATTTTTTATTTGATGGCATAATTAAATTCCCTGTAAAACTGTTTTTAATTGCCAGTGAAAGAGAACGAAACAACACAAGAAAAGAGAGCAAATTTCCTTACCAATAAAAACAACGACAACAACAATTAAAATAAAAAATAATTATAACTTCACTTCATGCTAAGAAGAAAAAAATAAAGTGTAGGAAATTGTTGTTGTTGTTGTTGTTATTATTTCTTAATTTTAATTGAATGCTGCCCAGCTAAAGAAAGGAAAAAAATGAGTTGCAATTACCGTTAATATTTCCTTAAATAAACATGGAAGAAACGTGTTGCAAACGAACAAAACACGAAAAGGGAAGTCTTTTCTACGTTTCTCGTTCTCATCTGTTTTTTTTTATAGGCATGCACACATGCATGCATTAATGCTTCTTAAAACCCCTTTTATGCTACGCTTATAAGTTGAAGTCAAATTATACCAATCGACTAAGGCAGAGAGAGAATGAATGACTGACTGCCTCTATGTGTGTGTGCATGTTTATTTGCTCAACAAGAAAAAGGAAATTGTATGTATTTTTCACAAAAAAAAAAAAAAAATAGCACACGAACTACAAACACGCACACATACGATTAAATGTTCAATTGGATGTGTGTGTGTGTGCGTGTATTTTTATAGTGTTGTCCTAGTCATAAAGTGAGAATAAACTGGCAACCAGAGCTTTAGTGAGTGCAACTAAAATCTGTAAATGGGATTTAAAAGTTTCCTGTGCTATTTTTCTCTTTTCCTTTCTCCTTCTTTTTCTTCTTTTTTTTTTTTTTTGGGGGTGTTGAGTGCAGAAATGCTTGTCATGTCGTTGTATGCATTTGTCGCATTTAATTTATTGCACATGGATTCAGTTCAGCACTTATGTTCAGCTCGCTCAGTTACACTTATACTACTCATACGTGTAGGTGTAATACATTTAAACAGCAATATATTGCAGTATTATGCTGCTACATAGGGTCTTACAAGATTGAATTTATTATTTTAAAATCAGATTATCGTTATTCAATGACGGTAAGCGTGTTTTCAACAGCATTTTCAAAGAAAAGTGAACCTATGACAGCATCAAACTAACATGCTTAACAAAAAGCAGCATTGAAGATATGCGGAGTACGTGTAGTAAAGTTGACGTGGTGTAGTACCTATAGCCTAGACTATAAACTCAAGTATCCCTGTTATGAATACAGCAGAAGATAAACAGTTATTATTATTGTTGTCGTCTTAAAGATGTGCCATAGAACAGCACCCATATGATCTATTAAACTTGATAGAGTATCCCTATAATGTCTTCTACAAGAATGCTGTTCGGCGTTAACAATTACAATTCCCTGCCTAGCACTTGCATTAAAGACCCACAGGTTCAAAGAATGTGTTCGCATGATTCATTTTCCTTACAGAATCTATATATTAGGCTTGAGACAACATACATACATAATTGGCCATTACAACTCTTCAGTCAGGATTACGGCGAAGCTTCTCACACCACTTATGTTGTGTGCCTTAATTTTATACTTGAGCGGCGGGATCTACAGTTTAATGTCTACTCCGAATGACAGATTTTGGAGAAACTTTTTCATGGCAGCTTTATTTACTCTCAGAGTTATTTGCCAGAAATCTGCTGAGAGGAAGTCGCCGAAGAAATATTTTTTTTTTCATGATGTCTGGCCTGGGGCTCGAACCCGGGCTTTACGTCTAATAAGCGAAAACACTATCTACTAGACTACGGCGACTTCACAGACAACCCTGACTCGAAATGTGCCCTGAGTTTGTGTCATCTGAACTTCTTTCTTGGATAGTCTGATGAGTAAACAAAATCAATAACTTCCTATTGAAAAGAATTTCAAACTTAAAGGACCCTTTGTATTATTAGTATTTATTTGCTTCCTTTGCCAAAAGAAAGTTTCATTGTGTGTGATTACTTGTGTTGGATTGTAACTGTTTGTGTATATTCAGCATATTTTGGCATTTAAAAGTTTTTTCGTTTGTCTTCTCTTTAAGGCATTTCGACTATATTTAGCATTTTGGGGAGATCATTAAAGAAAATATTTTTAGAAAATCTTTTCTTTCTTCAGTATTTTTTTTTCCTTTTTGCTTCTGTTTTTATCCTCTAAATACCAAAATGTCAAATATCGCTTGTGTGACACTCTCATTTGTTGATGTGAGTGACATATACAGTGGTGCTTAATTAAATAGTAGTTTAACGTAATTGTAAGCAATTGATAATAATTTGATTCAATAAAGAATTTTTGTTGAGAAGCTAAGACCTGTTTCCATTATTCTAGCAATGTATGCATAACGCACCAAACCAAAATGCCTCATTTCTTGAAAGGAAGAAGCGCAAGGCAGTTTTGAATGCCTTTTCCTCAAGTGAAGCGTATTGTTATGAAATATTTTACGCAGTACCATTAAACAGCATGATCCTTACGTCTTGTATCTTTCGTTTTAAAGTTGAGGAGTTGAAAAAAACACAAAATATGTGTTATATCAACTGATATGGAGGCTGTAAGGCGTTAGTATAGCACTTTCCTTTAGTGGCTCAGGAGGATCTGTTAAATTTAAACATGTTGCATATGGTAGTGGGGATCAGTGCTATGGAAACTAGGATTATCATAATTAGAAATAATTTAAGTATGCTAACAAATTGAATGGTTGACAGTTTTCAACATAACTATTCGCTGAACAAAACCAGTAGATTCTATGATTTTGGAAAATGCAATCTTTAGTGACAAAAGTGAATGAAGTAAATTAGAGGCTAAATACTCTATTCAAAGAGAGAGGCATTATTCTGTAACACGTGAGCTATTCGTACAGTAGAGGTTGTGGAACAGAGGCAGCGTAATTCGGTATCAGAATGAAGTATTCGTAACGCATGGCGAAACTCGCAGATGTCTTACAACGAAAATCTTCACCATGCAAAACATGATATCAATTTAACAGTACGAACAACACTTTCTACCAGACTGGCCGCCATCAGAGCACTCAGTTCATATAAGGTTCACTGGAGAATAGCAGGAGAATGTCTCTTAAAACTGAAACAGCTATGCAGGGGAATCAGATCACGTAGAAATTAACAGCAATGAGTAGGCAAATGAGCCTGATTTGAAAATGAAAGACGAGAATGGCGAGAAATGAGTTTGAGACTTTAATTGAGGCTTTAAATCAGAAATTGTAAACTCAAATAACAGTTCGTATGAACTGTGACCGCCCAAGCTAAATACGTAGTACTTGTGACTTATGTGGCACTAAAGCATTTCAAAAAGAAACACTAGAGTGTGTATTAGATACTAAGCAGGGTAGCATGTTGGTTTATTAGACATGAGGTCGTAATTCAAAACCCCAGCCCAGACATCTCTGGCAAAACTCTGAGAGTAAATAAAATTGCCATGAGAAGTTCCTCAAAAAAAGTCTGTGGTTTGGAATCGACTTTAAACTGTAGGTACCGCCACTCTGGATAAAATTAACACACACAACATCAGTGATGTGAGAAACAAGATCATAATCCTGACTGAAGGATCATAATGACCAATTATGTAAGTTATACATCTATAGTAGTCGCCGTAGTCTAGTAGGTAGTGTGTTTGCTTATTAGACGTAAAGTCCGGGTTCGAGTCCCAGGCTAGACATCAAAACGAAATATGTATGTATGAAAAAAAATATTTCTTCGGTGACTTCCTCTCAGCAGATTTCTGGCAAAAACTCTGAGAGTAAATAAAGGTGCCATGAAAAAGTTTCTCAAAATCTGTCGTTCGGAGTCGACGTTAAACTATAGGTCCCGCCACTCAAGTATAAAATTAAGACACACAACATGAGTGGTGTTGAGAAGCTAGGCCGTAATCCTGACTGAAGGGTTGTAATGGCCAATTATGTATGTATGTATGTGTGTATATATGTAAGAAACCAAGGAGTTATTTTTGCAAGCATCGAAATCTATTCTGAATTTTCCTAAAACAACAGAATGGTGATAGGCATTACTTTACAGGGAAACCCTTTACAGATTGACTACAGTACAATAGATCGTATGGTCCCATTATTGTAGCGCCTCTAAGGGGCACTAATAATTATAAAAAGTCATCTGTTGTGAGGCTCTCATTTCTAAATTTAATGGAACCAATATTATTTTATTTTATTTTCTTATTTAAAATACAAACAAATATTTTCATTTTCATTTTTCGATTGTATCAGTTGACTTCCTATTTAGCTGCTCTCAACTGTTGACATTTCCTATAAAAATTCTCCAGCTTAAAGAGACACAGAAAAAATTTTAAGAAGTTTGCCTTCATGCTGTATTTTATTCTCTTTGTTTTTTTTCTTTTTTTCTTTTTAAAACATCTTGGGATTCTATTTCATAGATTTTTTTGCTGCTGTTTGTAGTCGTCTTTATTTGATTCCCAAAGTGTAAACGATACACTTCTCTAGTTTGTTAGTTGATTTGAAAATCTCTCGTATTCCTTAAGAGGATTTTTGCAAAAAAAAAAAAAATCGTCCTTTTTTTGTTTGTCAAAAAGGAATATTAAAGAAATTGCATCTTTTGGGTATAAAAAGATGAACAAAAAAATAGAAGACAACAAAAAAGCAGTCACACTGTATTGAAACAGAGAGTATAAAAAACACAGTTACACTCCCACACACACACATGCTCACTCATCCACACAGTTTATCATTCAACACATTATCAGTTTGCCATGATGCCATGCCACTCTTTTCTTTCATTCATACAGCCATTCACGCACACTGACTGACTGACTGTGCTTATATGATTAGAAAAGAATTTTTTTTTTTTGTTAGACTTCATATGTGTGTGAGAGTGTAAGGCTGCATTGTTGTTGATATTAGTTGTGGCATCTGTGCCATCTTTTTTTTCTATTTTTTTTGTCTTCTACTCTACCATCTGGTTTGCAAGTAAACAGTCTTACATTGTATAACGTATTTACAGTGTTTAATTCCCTTCTGTTTTTCTTCTGTTTTTTTTATTCAATTTGATACGCCAAGTAATTTTTAAAATTGGTTTCCTTCTGTCTTTTTTAATATTATTTTTTTCTTTATTAGATTTTCTGTTCTGCTTCTTCTATTCTTGTAGCTCCTTAAGCATTTAGTTTTTAAATATAATTTCTCAAGTAAAAGTTTAACAAGTCATCTGCTTTAGCTTTAGCATGTGAAAGTAAATTGAAATTGAAATTCAACTTTTTTCGAGATTTCACATTTTCTTTTGCTAAATTAGCTTCAGAAACTTTAAATGAAATTAACACGATGAACTTAATTTGCATACAGAAGAATTAAAAAGATATTCAAATAAGAATTTTCAATTAAATTTAAATTAAATGCAACTCTACATAGGTTTCATAGGCCATATTGAATATAACAATACATACATAATTGGCCAATACAATCCTTCAGTCAGGATTACGGCCTAGCTTCTCACACCACTCATGTTGTGTGCGTTAATTTTAGACATGAGTGGCGGGACCTACTGTTTAACGTCGACCCTGACTAAAGGGGTGTAATGACTAATTATGTTATGAAGTGTAAATCTTAAGAGATTATGGTTAGCTTGATGGCAGACAAGTTTAATGTGAAATTCAATAGCGGCAGTTTCCTTCTTATTTGTCCTCTGAACAGAACCAGTAGAGTCTGGGAAGTGCTTCGAAACGAGATTTAGTAACAAAAATGAAAGGAGTAATCTGGCAGCTGAATACTCTCTTTTAAAAGAGGGATTGTTGTGATATTTAGATGGCACGAAAGCAAAAGTTTTTGGTTCTAACATGAAATATTCCGAGCCCATGGAAAAACTCACGGGTATCTGTCAAGCGGACAGCTATTCCATCGAAAGATGTTCTGCAGTCAACTTGTATAGGATATACAAACGTCAGTTCATATCAATACTATCTGTATGTCAGACTACCTTTCGAGCACTCGGTTCTCCTGAGGTTTAATCAAAGATAGTATCGAACTGTTTGAGGAAGCTGAACCAATTAAATAAAATTGCCCTCTGCTGGAGCCCATGTCGTGTGGTAATTCACGACAATAAGCAAGCAGACAAGCTTGCGAATAGAGGAGCTTACACACTATTGAGAGAGACAAACCCCTTCTATGAGAGTCGGAACAGATATTTGGAAAGGGATGCTGAATGTAAAGGACGATAAAGACAAGCAAAGACTCTTCTCAAACTAAGTACCTTTGAGGCAATTGAAACCTTTTTTGGGGAATAACAAGAAGAGACGGTCTAAATCACGCATTTGACTATCAGGCAGCAAATTGAGGTTGATAACCGGTCTTGACATGGCACTGTAGACTAAGGGTACATTTATTCAGAACGGAGATTGTCTCGCGCCCAACATGTATATTATGTGAGGATGAAAATGAATCATCGTAACACATTCTCGGACCCTATGGACCATTAATGCATCATAGGAAAAGACACCGGAGTGCTTATCAAGTGCTAGGTAGGGAATTGTCTTTGTTGACTCTGAGCAGCATTCAGAAATTTTTCACAGCAATGGAATTTAAAGTCGTCGTCGTCTTGTAGGTAGTGGGTTGGTTTATTAGACATGAGGCCTCGGTTCAAACCCCACGTCAGACATATCCAATAAAACGATATATGACTTCCTCTCAGCAGATATCTGCCAAAAAGTCTGAGAGCAAATAAAATTACCATGAAAATGATTTAAGACATGAGGCCACGACCATGGCTCAGACACCTCGAACTAAACGAAGTATGAAGAAATGTTTTTTCGCTGACTTTCTCTCAGGAAATTTGCTGCAAAAACTCTAAGAGTAAATAAAATCTGTCATTCGAAATCGACTTAAAACTGTAGGTCCCGCCACTCATATATAAAATTAACACACACAGCATAAGTTGTATGAGAAGCTAGGCCATAATCCTGACTGAAGGGTTGTAATAACCCATTATGTATGTATGTATGTGCATAGGATTGTAGAACATATTATAGGTATACCCTATAAAGATTGAGGAGATTTCAATAGATTGTATGGTCGCGGTACTAAGGCACATAATTCCTACAAAAAAATTTACAAAAATATCCGAAATAGGGATACATTTTTTGTTTCATGTATCATGAGATATTTAATGTATGCATACATTTATATCATGAGATATTTTATGTACGTATACCCTAATAATAATAATGATGATTAGCCTTTGTGTTGTTTTCTTAAGTGTTGTTTTCTACCACAGTGTTGTTTTCTACCACAGAAAATGTAATTAACCTACTTTAAGTAAGAATTTCTAACCAGTTTCTATGAAATTGAATAATTTTGAATTATTTTTGAATACATTTCCATATAAATTAATCACTTTCAGATTTATTATGTGTATTAAAAATATTTAAAGTGGTATTTAAAGCACTTATCAAGTGTTATTTTATTCTCATTTTATTAACAATTTAATAAACCTGTTAATAAAGTCACAAAATTCTTGATTGCCTGTCAGGAAAAGACATAAAATTACTCTTCTTGCATACAGTAAATGCACTTCATTTGTCATATTTTACAGGCATATGCACAAAATATGTATACATGCATATATGCACACATTAAATATGTATGTTTATTTATTTAATTAATTAATTAATAATATGGTTTAAAATGATAATGATAATAAATATTTTAAAAAATCCTTTAAAATATCGTCAGAAAATCTTTTCATTATTAAATGGGTTTTCATTTTAAAGGGATTATCAGCATCATCATCATCGTTATCACAATCATTTATAATAATAATCATAATGGTCAGATGTTTATTATTTATAATTATTATAATGAATTTAATTGAAGAATTTTATCATAATATTTTTAGTTATCGTAAGCATAAAATATTTAGGGCCATTATTACAACTTGCCCTTAACTAGAGTGAGGATTTTAACGCGCAGATGAAAAAATTGTTTTTCATTAGTATAAGTGGACAATAACCTTATTGTAATTGAGCAGTTTTATCGGCATTGCTCCGGTTAACTTTATTTTATCTGTAAGTTGTAATAACAAAAATCAGTTAAAAGTAACTTTACAGTTCCCTTTAGCTAAAGGTACCTTTAACTAAAGCCAAGTTTAATGGCAAGTTGTAATAATGGCCCTTATTCTACGTATTCATATGTTTAACACAACAATTTATTACGGCAATATACTCGATGATACCCACACCCTCACACTTATGAGATTGTAATTTGAAATGCTCATCATAATGAATTTACGAAAGTATAATTTGATTGGCTTATAAATCTTTTGAAGTGTTAATTTCTGAAAAGCATTACAAAGAAATGGGAATAACTAAATGTGCAGTGAGGAGATTTTTTCTGAAAAAAAGATAGTAGAGAAGATGTTTGCCACATTTTCAGGATTCATTAAGATGTTTTATTACTAACTTTCTTCATTGGTCAGTACAACCATTTAGTCAGGATTACAACCTAGTTTCTCATACCACCCATTCTATCCATTAGCGGCTAGATCTACAGTTTAAAGCTTCTTACCGAACCCCAAATATTTGAGAAGCTTTTCATGGCAATTTTATTTAATCTCAGAGTTTTTCTCAGAAATCTGCAGAGAGGCAGTAGCCGAAGAAATATTTTTTCATATTTCGTTTCGTTTGAGGTGTCTAAGCCAAGGTTTGAACCATGGCCTCATATCTAAGATGCCAATTTACTATCTACTACACGTTTTACACGTTTCTCTTTTGGGCTTATGTCCTAACATCCAATTTTCCTGATCCAAGGTTGCATGAGAGGCCTGCTTCTCACATTATTTAAGTGGACAAATTTTCTATTCATTCTTCTTCCAAACACTACAATAATGATTTAATACTTACATACCTATTTAATTGGTTATTACAACCCTTTAGTCAGGATTACTACCTAGCTTCTCACAGCACATATTTTGTATGTGTTAATTTTTACACAGGAGTAGCGGGACCCATATAGTTTAAAGTCGATTTAGAATGACAGGTTTTTGAGAAACTTTTCATGCCAATTTTTTTATTTACTCTCAAAGTGTTTTTGCCAGAAATCTGAAGAAATATTTGTCTCATATTTCGTTTCATTCGAGGTGTATGTCTGAGCTAGTGTTTGAACCGTGGCCTCACGTCTAGGAAGCCAATACACTACCTACTAGGCTACGACGACTACATACTGATTCAATGGAAAATTTTTTTACAACATTCACGTAAGGTTGCGAATAAACGAAATAATCTTTTCCAAGTCTCTCGTCCTCAACTGGCCTGCTGTTCGCAAATTTCTTCATGTCGCTGCTTGAATAGCTGCTAATAATTTTGTAAATTCTCATGGAGTTTAATTACAATTTGTTTGGATCAATGTATGCATTTCATTGTCATGGCACTTTACTTACTACTGGCATGAGTAGTTTTTATTTTATTCGGTCTCAAAATCATATCATTTGAATTGCAGACATCATATCACTCAATTTGAAATTAAAGTCAAATATTTAGGATAAGTTTCAGTAGAGCAATTTAAATGGAGGAAGAGCTTCAGCTGTTATTTTCTCAACAAATTAAAAAAAATCAAACAAAAGTTGTCTCATAAGAAACCAAAAAAATTTCACTAAAGTGCCACATACCTTATCACAGACACAAACCACTTGTAAAAGATATGTACATCAACTGATGTGTATTATTTTAATCCTTGATCTTAAAAGTTTCAATTTTTTTTTTGTTTTTTTGCAAAATGTCCTTTCTCAACGACCCTCGTTTAATGCATTTGCTCTAAATAATGTTGCACAAAGCAAAGGAAAAATAAATCAAACAATTTTTACACATTTTTGTCATGAAATATTGAATGAATTTGAAAGAAAATTGAGAAGAAAAAAAGATTTGAAAAAAGGAAAAATGTTCGTGCGTATTTTAATGCAGTTGGAAATGTATAACACACTAACATACATACCCAGAGAGAGAGAGAGAGCAGCAACACATATTTAAACAAATTCCGGCAAACATTTTATGATTCTTTTAATGTATGTCTGAGCACTTAGAATTCTGCATGAATATGTGCATTTTATTTAAGTGTGCGTGTGTGTGTGTGTATGTTTGCTTGTATATTTCTCCCTCTGTCTCTCTTAGTATTTACAAATTCGAATTGTATTGCTCCATATAATGTTTTGAAAATATTTTTCAAAAAATAAAAGAATGAAAAAAAAAATTCAGAAAAAATATAAAAATTCTCAACTAAAAATGCTTGTACGAGTAAATGGGTATACAGAACCCATAGGGGCATTATCAATATATCTACGAATGTATGTGTATATATATGTTATTTGTACAAATATATCGTATGACTATAAAATGTATGCGTAGATACAAGGAATGTTAAAGGATATGTATGCAAGCACATGCATATACATACATATGTATGTATGTATTTATAAAGCGTTTAACCATAAATACTTTAATGCATTTAATGACATCCTTATGAAATATATTTATTTTATATGTGTATGTGCGGACGCATGTGTGTACATATAATATTTATGAATGAAAAATATTTATTGCATCCAGATTTTCTGTTTTCTTTTCATTCGATTTTTTTTGTGTGCTCTTTACGAATAGATTAAATTGAAATTCACACAATACTTTTGATAAATCATATGAAATTGTAAACGTGATTTATAATAAATTTTTTTAAATAATCCAACAACATCAACAATTATGCCATAGAATATCATGAAACATATTTCTCTCGACTAAAAGTCAACATAGCAAATTAGTCTGAGGGATGTATTATGCAGATGCATCAATATTCATTTAAATTAATAGCGCACTTTAATTACTAACACATGATCTCTTCACAGCAGGGATCAACATGTGTATTTGAACCTCGGTTTTTACCACAACTACATGAAAACCTTACCTTTCTTGCTTAATCAGTCATTACATCTAGTTTGCAATCTAGCTTCTCACACCACCCATGTTGTGTGTTGAATTTTATTCATGATTGGCGACACCTACAGGTTAACGTCGATGCCGAACTACAGATTTCTGAGAAACTTTTCGTGGAATTTTATTTACTTCCATAATTTTTGCCAGAAATCTTCCTACCTTTATATTACGTTTTCTTCGAGATGTCTAAGCTGGGGTTTGGACCACAGACTCTCATCTAATAATCATAACATACTATCTACCACACTATGGCTAACTTTCGTCGCCTTTCGTTCTATTTAAAATTTATTTATTTTAAGTTTGACAACTTCTAGAACTTACTGCTGATTTGTTATTGTTATTCTTTTTTGTTTTAATTTTGTTTGCTTGCCTTGTTCCTTTCTTGAATAAAAACTTAGTTATTATTTTGGGCTCGCAACAATAAAATTTATATTCAGAGGATGCCACCAACTCACTTAGTTTATTCTGCTGGCGATAGGAAAGCAATTGTAGTGACAGTGTGTGAATAAACATTAGATTTGATTCTAATACAGAAGCAGTGTTTATAACTTATACAACATTTTCAAGGGGTCCTTAACAAATTCTCTCAATTTTATTTTATTTGACGATTGCTTTTGTAATTCTCGCCATGTATAGCCTGTATTTAGTGCAGCTGCATCTTCCTTTTCCTCAAATGCCCTGCGTATATCAATTCAGAGTTAAGTGTACAACTTCCCTAAAGTATGCTCCCTAAGATTTGCCCCCTAGGGTATGCTCTTCAAAGTAGGTTCCCTAGTATGCTCCAATTGAGGAAAAGAATTTCTAATATTAATCGGTCTTTGTACATAGCCGACCATATGCGGTTAAAAAAACTTGCAAAGTCCAAACAATTATTTGTAAACCATATTCCATGCTCCGAAGTCGTAAGTAACTTCGGATTGTATACGTTTCCACCATAACATTTATGCACTCTTGCGTTTTGCTTCGACATCTTGTCCGGCGTTAGATAAAATCTTTAGCTCCTGAACCCCTCATTCATTCATTATCACATTAGTTCGTTAAAGAATTTAATTTCTCTCTGAATTATTGTCGATATTTGTGAACACTTGAAGTTTACTTTGATTTTTATTTTATTCAGAATATAATGAATTTTCAGATTGAACTGCCTAATCCATGACACTAATAAAATAAATACAAATTTAATAAAAATTTAAGTTGTTTGTTCTTATGATTGACTTGCATGGCCTCTATTAAAAAATGAGCTCACATTTCTAATCTCAATTTGCTGGAACAAATTTTTATTGCATACTTTTGTGAGTTCGTATAGAATGCTGAGAAATACTTCCGTTATTGTATGTGATTTCTTTAAATTTTGCGACAATTAAAAGCCTCGCAATAGCTTACTCATACAATAACAGGTTTATTGCATTACAGTGCAGCTAACACCCACACACATGCAATAACTTATTTAAAACCGAACAAATGCTTTAAGACAGCAACAACAATAATAACAAAGAAAGCAACTGAATAGGATTTTTTAAATCAAATCAAATAAATACACTCAGACACCCATACATTTATACTCACATGAAGAGTGCACAAATAATTCTAAAGAAATGACGAACAAAATGTGCAGCAACATACACCTAAACACATAACTATTTGCATATATGTATGTGCCCATACTCTACTCTTAAACGACTTTCCAAATGAATGAAAAGCAAAAAAGAAAAAAAATTATTTCAGAGAGAAGAACAAAAGTAATGGATTTGTAGGAATAGAGATAGCAAAAGAAAACGAGAATAATATGCTCTTTAAGGCACACATACATACACACACACACACACCAGCATTGTAATAATAATAATAATGATATTTCAGGCATGTTTGTGTTATTTTACTCGTTTCTAATACGAACGACTGCCACTCGTACTATTATTAGAGGAGCTTTAAAGCAAACAATTGCAAGACTATGTATACGTCATGTACGTCGTATGCCTGTGTGTTAGTTTGGTGTGTGGATTTGTAGCAATAAAATTGTTGTTGTAAAATATGCAAACCACCTTATGCATTTTACAGCAATAACAATAATAATACGTTACGTTGTTAGATGTATGAGTATGTGTGCGTGTTTTTAAAAGAATTGCATGACTTGGCTGGATAAGTGAAGGAATAAGTGACTGCTTGACTGATTTGACTTGTTTGCAAAAGAAATGAATAAAACTGGTTTTATAACACAGCCAAACATACATACACATTTTCGCTCTCTCTCTCTCTCTCTCTGTCGCTCTCCTTGGCTTTGTTGGTTCGTAAGCCACCACAATATTACCATTATAAACGCAATGTTGCTTGCTTGCTTGCTTGCTTATACAAATATTTACTGCTATTTTCGTTGTTTTCTCTTTTAAGTGTTGGGGTTAAAGAAGGTATTTTTTTATTTTCTTTTCTGTATCTGCTTATCACATGACTCGCATACATTTTTCCTTAAGAAGAATTCTCTTCATATTCTTTACGTATTTTTACTGTATTTTCCGTCTAGGAAAAATTTATTTTCAAGAATTCATTCATGAGAAATATGAACATTTTTCGCATTCATACAATATTCACACGGTACTTTATACTATGACAGTGATGGTTAAAATTTATAAAAGCCTAGAGAAAAGGAAGTTATTTTGCTACTAAAAGGACTAGCCTACTTTTAAGCGTTTTTAACGACAATTTTTGTGATGCAGACGTTATAACTCACATTACCTACATTCGAAAAGCCATAGCAATGTCTGGTGAATATTCGTTTTATGTCAAGTTATCAGACCAATTTAATGGAAATTTCATAAAATACAAAGCCAGGGAGTACAGATGTGTTGTTTCCATAAAAAAAATCACTGAATTAGGCTCCAAATTTTCCGTATTGTCCGTTCTAGAAATGGAATATTAATTCAATCATATGGCTGCCGCAGCTAGCCTCACAGTACTTCATGCGATCGGATCAATTTTTGTCGTGAACTTTTCTGAGAGTATGGGGTCGTATCTATGTAATGACATCACGAATGTTGATCTTCAAATGCTCAATTGTCTCTGCTTTAGCGGCATAACACTTTTCTTTAACAGTGCCCGACAGAAAATAGTCCAATGGTGTCAAATCACAGCTTCTTGGCGGCCAATTGACATCACCATTTGGGCTAATTAAACGGCTATCAAACGTTTGACGCTATAAATAAATTGTGGCACGAGATGTGTGTGAAGTAGCATCATCTGTCTGTCTTCATTTTCAAAGAAATATGGGCCAATTATGCCTCCTCTCCACACGCCCTAGCAAACAGTCACTCGTACTTGGTGTATTGGCTTCTGTAAGATCACGTGTGGGTTTTATGGGCCCTAAATAAGGAAATTTTGCTTATTAACGTACCCACCAAGCGCTAAAATTGAGCTTCAAATGAAAAGACGATTTTTTTTTGGCAAAATCGACCTCATCGTGCAACGTTGTTTAAGCGTAAATCGATTCAGTACGTTCAGTTGAGATAATATACTGAATATTGCGATTGAATAGAATCACATAAGTACTGCCAGAATCAAATAACCGATGGTTCAAATTTAAACCGATAGATGGTCCACCCTATATTTTCTGTTAGCAAACCTGCAGAAGTGACTCATCGGAAAAGATTTGACGATTTAAAAAACGAAATTTTGTATAATAAAAAATCGAAAATTGAAAAAACTTTCCATTTTAGTTTTAATGTGATTGATTTATCACAACATAATTAGCCATTACAACACTTCAGTCAGGATTACGCCCAAGCTTCTCACACCACTCATGTTGTGTGCCTTAATTTTATACGTGAGTGGCGGTACCTACAGTTTAACGTCGACTCCGAACGACAGATTTTTTGAGAAACTTTTCATGGCAATTTTATTTACACTCTGAGTTTTTCCAGCAATTTGCTGAGCAGAAGTCGCCAAAGAAATATTTTTTTTTTTTCATATTTCCTTTTGATGTCTGGCTTGGGGTTTGAACTCGTGCCTTACGTCTAATAAGCCTACTATACTACGGCGACTTCAACAAAGAAACCATATATGTAGAATATTCTATAAATTTCATTAAATGAAACTTCTTCAGAGTACCAGTACGTATACTTAATATTCTTCTACCAATGACATACAAAGAAATTACTTATACGCTACGTGTCAGAGATTACGTTGTAGTTGGTCGCACTGTTTAGTTTCATGTGTTGTTTTGTTGTGTATTTTTCATAAATATTTTAAAATAAGTTTTTATTTTTGTTGTTCAGATGCTTTCATTAAATATCTGAAACACATACATACATAAATGTTTACGATTCTTGGTGAATGCTTTTGCTTAGCGAAAGGAAAAAATAAAAAATAAAATAAAATGAAATAAAAGAAAAAACGGCGACTTGAATGTGATTAATTCTAGATTAAAATAATTCCATCATTTTTAAAGTTTTTTTTTCTTTTTAAAAATTTTACATTGTTTTCTATAAGATTACTTGTCTCCTCTTCTCTTTCTTTTTAAGTTTTCGAAATCTATTTTCATAAAAATGTGTTAAATTGTGTAAATCCTTTTGAAGAGACCTCCCCCCCTTATCAAAATTCCTTATTCCCTAGGCATTTTAAATAGATTTTAAGCTCAGAAATGGTTACAAAAATTTATGTTAGAAACGAATTCCTTTTAAAGCAAAATATTTCAGGTGTTTTTAAGTTGTTTAAGTGCTGCTCTGGACAGACCAATTGTTAAAACATATTGCTACAGTGGGATTGAAATGAGAAAAAGTTGTAAAAAGGATTTCAAGATTCTTAACTGCAAGTAGAAACACAATTTTGGACTTTAACAAAGAAAAAAATTCTTTTCCTCAATAATATTAACTACAGGGCCATCTAACAAAGTAAAACAAACAGCAAATAAGTGTAAAGAGCAGTTGAATTAGGAAAACTACATATTTTAGTTTTTACCTGTATTGGCGTAATAATCAGCATATTTCTTTACGGCCTTAAGCCTTAAGACTTTGGGTCGATTGATGCCGGCAGTTGAGATCACGACTATTTCAGGGAGGAACAGTGATATCCTATGGAACCTTACTCTAAAGTAGCCTTGGTGGTGGAGTAATAACTGAGCCATTAGACCCGACATACGCATGTGGTCTGAACATCTTTGTCTTCAGAAAACGATGAAAACTGTCGAATGGCTCTCAATTCATAATTACAACTTAGCTTCTTACATCATTCATGTTAGGTTAGGTTAGGTTAGAGGACGTGTACTTGTTATCTGTGACAAGTACAGTACCCGGATGTCGCATTGACCCATTGTACAACGTCCTAGCTTCTCACACCACTTGTGTGCGTTAATTTTATACATGAGTGGCGGGACCTACAGTTTAAAGTCGACTCCGAACGACAGATTTTTTGAGAAGCTTTTCATGGCAATTTTTACTCTCAGAGTTTTTGCCAGAAATCTGCTGAGAGGAAGTCCCCGAAGAAATATTTTCATATTTTCGTTTTGATGTCTGACCTGGGATTCGAACTAGGGCCTTTCGTCTAATAAGCCGACACACTACCTACTAGACCACGGCGACTTCCATCATTCATGTTGTGTAAGTTAATATTTTGTTGGGATTTGAACCACGGGCTCATGCCTAGACTACGGCCACAGATGACACTGTCGCTTACACAGGGACATACCATATTGTCGATGGATTTAACAGAACTGTTCTAAAATGAAAGTTGACGGTGTTTTTAAATGGGCTACTCTAACAGGGATATTCAGATTCTTTCAGATAATGAGGCGACTGTAGAGTTCTTGGAGGCTGTTCATACCACAATCCTGTCAGCAAGCAATCTTGCGTATTTCTAAGTAAGATGTATAGAATGTGGACTACATTAAGATTTATCTGATTACAGAAATTATACGTATATTATAACAGCCAAGTTGCGATCAAGTCCCTTACGAAATCACCATAACAGTCTTCTTTACCTTCAATATTCAGTATGTCTAAAGGAAATTTCCAATCATTCAAAGGTAACTACTGGAACTGAGCTTACAATCCCTGGCACGCTACATGACGTAGTTGTTCGATCACCACAGTTAAATACTTCGGTCGTTGCGCAAGGACGCACAACTTCATTGGCAATATGAGGGACCTATACAACATTGCTAGACTCTGCTGCATTGTGATGGATAATGTTGTTATAACCTGATTGTCTACTTTCTTTATAACGCATGACCATCAATCCCACCGTTGCCATTCTTACACGACATTGTCCTCTTGAAAGCCATGCCGGTAAACTTAGAATTTCTGCAAATATCTTCTGCAGGAGCTGTAATTATGAGGATGAAGAAAAATGTATCTTTCACTTCATGTTTCTTGTTATGAAGAGGCATAAGTGCCTGTCTTTCAATTTTCCTATATCTTCTCTGGCCTCCCCAATTGAATTCCTCCTCCACAAGTCGCCTTAGTCTAGTAGATAGTGTATTGACCTTTTAGATGGGAACTCATGGTTTAAACTCCAGCTCAGATATCTCGAACAAATAGAAAAGCTGTTGACAATAACTATGAGAGTGCAAATAAAATTGCTAGTAAAAGTTTCTCAAAAATCTGTCCTCAGAATTTGCCAATAATCAACAGGTTCCGGCGCTCATGTGTAAAATTAACGCACACAACATGTATTGTGTGAGAAACTAGGTTGTAATCCTGACTAAAGGATTGTAATAACCAGTTAAATAATTAATTATGACACAACTAAGGTCTGTCACAGTAGTTTTATATCTCAAATCTAACCTCTCCATTTCCATTTTAAATAACTTAGCCTAGCTTATCTATTTCTTATCGGCTTTCATGCCACTGTGTGTGCACATTTTTAAAATACATTTTAAAGAAAAAGGATTTCGATTTTATATGCCATACTCTATGCCGCCTATAAGGAAGTCTTTTTTTTTTGCCGTTTTATGTAAACCAAAACTTTGTAAAGAACAATAGCCGAGAAGAGAAAAACAAAAATAAGTTTTTGTGCGTCATAATAACACTCAAAAAACTTGGCTAAAAGCATCATTAATAATAGCAACAACGTTATTATAGGCAAAATGGATGGTTATGAATATATAATATTGTGTGGATGTGTAGGTATGTACACAAAAAGAGTAACAAGTGGAACAGAAAAAAAAAACTGGCTCACTCAGGAGTTTGCTTTTAGCTGACTGACTGACTGTTCTTTTTGTTTTTGCTTTGAACGCCTACATTTTTATGGTTGTAAGTAGAAATACAGTTTTCGTCTGTCTGTCACTCACTCATCCATTTATTTATTCATATATTTTTGTTGTTATAGTTGCTCCTTTTTTGTAAAAAAAAAAGGGAACAAAAATTTACAACAAGAAAAGACAAATTACAATAAAATAAAGCCTTCTAAAACCCATACTACAAAAGGGCCTCAGTTTCCTTTCCGCTATTTTTTTTTTTTTTTTGGCTGTTAAACCATTCCAGGCCAGTCTGTATTTTTATATTAAATTTAGAAAAAAAAATTTGTCGTTTTCTTTTTATTTTTCTTTTACCCTTTTCTTTCTAGTCAAAAATAGAAAAAGTAGAAAAAAAACACGATTTTTCAGAACTCATTAAAAAAGTTTTCCATTTTTCCTCTTTTTTTTTTTTTGTCTATACGGGCAGCAGGCTTTTACGCTTTGTGATGATGGAACTCCAATTGTACAGAAAAGCAAAGAAAAAAATTATCCGAAAAAGTTATTGGAGTTGAGAAAATATTGAATTTTATTGAAATCTAAGCGTGTAATAAATTGTCAAACTTCATAATTTTTTTTTTATTTTTTTTTTTGCCAAGAAATAGAAGAGAAAAAAGAAATCCTTTGTTTAGCAATCGAAACTTTTGTCTGCTCTTTAGATTTAGTTTCGATTGAGTTTTATTTTTTTCTTTTCATCTTCTTTCTCATGGGGCAATAATCGAGTTTTTATTTGTTAAATAATCATGAATAATGAGAGAATTTATTGTGCAAAGAACAGACACAAAAAAAAAGAAGTGAAAGATTGAAAAACTTGATAAAAATTTATCAGCTTATAATCGTCTTGTATTGAGATTTCAATGATTAATAAAATTTACGATTTAAATACATTAAATTTCTATTGTCTATTAGAATTAGAATTAGAATTAAAAACAAATAAATTGTTTATAGTCGATCGATACCGTCAATATGATATGTGTATGAAGATAAATTCAAATTTAACTAGCAAAGACAAAAACCAAAAATTTTGATATGTAGAGCTAATGTTACAATTAACGGAGCAATGTTAAGTGGTTAACAGAAAATACGAAAACAAGTCAAGGAAGAAACCACACAAATATACGATATCAGGTACTTGCTGCAGATATCTGACTATATACAAATTGTAGCCTAAGGTGTCCCTAATAAAACCCAGTAAGTGGTATATACCCTATGTTAACAGTGTCTGTCACTGTCTGTCCGTCACTGTTAACATAAGGTATATTTGAAGCACAATATCTCCACTGTCTACTCTCTTCTAGATGACAGTAATATTTCTTCTTTGTAATCCTCTGAACGTAGACCAAATATTTTGGCTATTAGAGCGAAAAGGTTTAATATAAATGATTCACTTACTACCGAATCACTGCAGCGTCTTTCAAGCGGAAGTGTCGGCAATTCAGGCTGCAGTGAAAATTATTGTGAACAAAAATGTTCACAGGCGGAAAATAACCATACTTTCCGATAGCCAAGCAGCTATCAGGGCATTGGATTCTATTTTAATGAACTCCAGGACGGTTTATGACTGATGCAGATGTCTTAATGAGGCGGTGAATCGATATGATGTTTGTATCAAATAGGTACCGGTACATAGGGACATTCCCGGTAACTGCAGAGCAGATGAACTAGTCAGAAGGGGCACGACCATCAAGCTCTGTGATGACTTACATTAGGGTTTCCTTTGGGTGCCTGCAAGCTTATACTTGACAATTCAATCGTGGACCTTGTCAATAGTAGATAGGAAGCTTCGGACACGGGCAAAACGGCGCAGAAAATCTGGTCAAGGCTGGATACGAGGCGAGCTGCAGCTCTGCTTAAACTCTAAAGAAGTAAGCTCAGCACTGTTATATTGCAAATGATTTCTGTGGACATGAGGAGGAGGATGAGACTGTTACTCACCTACAGTGTACATGCCCGGCACTAGGTCGAAGGAAAAGAGGCACCTGAGCGCCTACTGCATTGGGGGATATTGACATTCTGAGTCGCTTCATCGAAAGCTCCGAGTGGTTTCTGGACTAGGGGATAATGTGAAACTGTGGTATGACAATGGGCCATGTGTGTCTCCTAAGTGTGTCCGCTCATGACTCCCTCAAGGGGACAGCCACTTTTACCTATCTATCCTATCCGAATAGGATTAATTTTAATACTTAAAAGACCTGTGCATTAACTCATAACACTGACATTGTATTACTTCATCTGCAACTATGAACAGGAGAAAATATTCGGCATTAAAATCCAATGTCAACCTATCTGGAACCAGTGCCTCAATTCTTAAGAATGAAAATACTACCTACCCACTGTAGAGCGGACAAAGATTCTCATTAACGACAGTAGGGTATACAACTCTATTGACAAAACATTTCCATTTTCCATATAAACTTGATGACAACTTGATGAGAAGTGTTTCCTCACTTCTGTACTGGCTTTCTTTACCTAGATGAAGTAGTGGAATGTAAACAGGTAATCATGTATTCATAATTGTAAAACAAAGTATATTTGAAATCAATGTCACATTGGGTTTTCTATGATTTTAACGATAACATGACTCCTGAACCTAAATCTGTAGTTTCAATTGAATAATAGTCCTTGTAAGCTTTCAGTCAAAGAGCAGAATTCTCTTATCAAGAGCAACAAATATAGCCTCATCAGCAGATCTTCTTCCAACTTTCTCAAACCCTTATTCTCATTTGGAACCATATCCTACTACTGATCGCTTTCTTGTTCGTCCACTTCTACTCCATTGAATAGTTAATTAGCAGTTCCGTTTTGCTTTTACAACAAAAACAATGGATTTGCTTACATGATAAACAAGTAAACAAAAATATACCAACAACACCGGTACAAAAAAAGGATAAACAAGAATAAATGGAAACAAAATGCACAAACAACAATACAACAACGATGTCTACATTTAAATAGATCTCGAGAAGCGAGGCCACGAACATTCGACTTCAAGAACATTCATTAGACTGTTTACGTTGACATATACATAAAAGGCAAGGCAAAGCAGACAACGAGTGAGTAAAAGTTGAGTCAGTTTTGTGTAAAGACGCGTCGCGTTTGAAGGGAGTAATCATGGTTTGAATTTTTCCGTTGCAAAGATCTATCGAACAATTGTTATTGTTTACGCAAAGGGAGTAAACAAAGGAAAACAAACAAAGCATTTGTTGTTGTTGCATCAAGTTATGAACAACAAGCTGGCACACAGAATTGTGCAAACAATAAAGAATTTGAATCAAAATTTGTAGTCGCAGCAGTGTAGTAGGTAGTGTGTTCGCTTATAGACGTAAAGTCCGGGTTCGAGCGCCAGGAAAGACATCAAAAACGAAATATGAAAAAAAAATATTTCTTCGGCGACTTCCTCGCAGCAGATTTCTGGCAAAAAATCTGAGAGTAAATAAACCTGCCATGAAAAAGTTTCTCAAAAAACTGTCGTTCGGAATCGACGTTAAACTGTAGGTCCCGCCACTCACGCATAAAATTAAGGCACACAACATGAGTGGTGTGAGAAGCTAGGCTGTAATCCTGACTGAAGGCCACTAATGGCCATTTATGTACATATGTATGTATAAATTGAAACTAAACACAAATTTATTTTTATTTTATTTGCAATCTACGAGCTCATAATTATTTTAAAAGATTCTAAAATTTAAGCTTTAAAGTCCGCACAATTTCCTAACTTTACAAAAATATTTAAAACTGCAAACCAGTATTTAACAGAGCAACTCTACATTTACAATCGTATTGAAAAGTAGTCTTTAATGTAATAATTGAAACACTTTTTCATAATTAATCATCATTATGCCATAAAATTGAAGTTAAACTTTGTAAAGGCTTTCTAACAACTGAATAAATTATTTTGAATTTGAAATTTAATCCGCATTAAATGCTGGCATCTATTTTAACTATAAACAATTGCAAATGAAAAAAAAGAATTCTAAAATAAATACTCGTTTATTTAATATTTTCATTATAATTTCAATCTTTTTTTTACCACCACAACTGGAGATAATTCAATGTAAATAAAATGCTGTGTTCAAAAATGATTTCAAAATTTAAATGAATTTTCACTTGTTTAACAAATTTTACACAAACACACGCTCACAAACACAAGTAGAAATGACAGGCCACTCTAAATTTTATTTTATTTATGAAAGGAATAAAGGGTTTTAGGGCGAAAGGGTGAAAGGAATGAATGAGAACAATGGAAAACGAAATCACTTGTATTTGCGAAATTATCCTGTGGGAAAGGGTAGATAATTTCCTATTCCTCCATATCGCAACATACCCTGCAATAGTCCAGATCCTCATCAGCGATTTAATCTCGCAGTGCCCTGTAATGAAACCAGTAACTAGTCTCAGACTGGCCTTATTTAAGCCTAATAGCAAACCTGTTTTAGTACAGTCTACAGCAGACATAGACACATAACATCTTAGTCCGTCCACCCAACCCCTCTGCTCTTACTCCCTGAACCATCCTGTGATGAGGCCGTAGGAAGTGACAGATTGGGGGATCAGGAAAAACTGTGGTGTATTTAAAATTTGATATGGGGAACATGAGAATTATTTTTCTTATTGCATAAAAAAATTCCAACTTTTTCCAAGAAAAAGACCACAAGATATTAGAAGCAGAACTCCTTGGGTTAGGGGTTTCAAGGTACCACACTGAGGGCAACCATACGGGTCACAGATTCCAGCTATTTGCTTAATGGTGAGCATAAACAAGATGAGTAGATGTCACCATTCATGTTGTTGCAACTGCAATGGGAACATTTGAAACGAATCCTTTAACACGATGACTTAGAACTACGAGATAACTCGTAAATTGCGTTCCCTCTAGGGTGCCAACTACGAGTTATCTCGTACTCGCTAAACCTGCCATGTTTGTGTAGCTACGAATAAAATCGTATTATATCAGTGTTACTATCGATAAGTGGCTTCTGGGAAAAGAACAAAAAGTCAATGTTGGCTTGCGTGGCCAGTTTTCTGAAAATTGCCACGGCAATCAACGTGTTAAGGCTTTCAAATATCCATTCAACTACAACCAATGCCCACCATTACTACTGATAACAGTGTAGAGTATTTTAAATCTAATTTTATGGCTGAATAAATAATAATTGTTCATTGCACTCACTTCCGCTCTCTCTCTCTCTCTCTTTCTCTCTATACCTTTTCCCTTTAGTTATACATGGCGTATCAGTGATATTTAATTAAATATTGCTCATACCCCCATGGACAACTAGATTTCCTGTTGTAATACACGAATATTATCATGTATTGTGTCTGTGAATTTCATGACACCATATTTGTTTGATAATTGCTTATTATTTTTTTAAATTATTATTTATAAATTAAATAAAAACTAAACAATAATTGTTAAATATTTGCTGTAAATATTATGATTACGAGTGTTTTTTTCCCTTTCCATATTTTACTTTATTACTGAAGTTTATTATTTGGATAATAAATTTAAAAAAATAAAAACAATTAAAATTTAAATGAAACTTAATTACGGCAATGCAATAAATTTATGAAAGTTTATTACCTTTGGAAATACAATATTTTAATAATAAAAGATTAATAAAAATTTATAATCCTTTGAAGCAATAAAAAAAATGTCGCCGAAGAAATATTTTTTCATATTTCGTTTTGATGTCTGACCTGGGGCTCGAACCCAAGCTTTACGTCTAATAAGCGAACACACTACCTACTAAACTACGACGACGGTCAATTTAATCTGGCCTGGCGTAAACTTCTACACCCATATTTCTTTAAAAGATCGATGTTAACGAGATGATTGTTAACGAATTCCTAGTTTTTTTAGCAACGTCTACAATGCTTTTGTGCTGGTATTTCTCAATTTTTTTTCATGGTTTTCTTGACTTTCTTAATAGTTGGCCGATTAGAAGGAAGTAAGTCTTCAACATTAAAATTATCAGATCGATAGCTAGCAAAATATGAAGTCAATGATTCTAGTTTTCACGCTTTTTTAAATTTCGATAACTTTTTACGGTAAAATTTAACTTTTTACGGATAAATTTTGATTTCCTACAGCAAGGTGAAGCCTTTAACATCAGGTTTTAAACAAGCTGTAGGTCTCCTGCTACTAGAACCTTATACATACAGCCATCTACCGACAATTTGAAGTCAAATTATCTTCAACTCTGATATTTTAATTGTAATTAATAATACAACCTTCTTTTATTTTCATACACGACATACCACGTATGGCCGGATTGTAACTCCCTAATCATTTATCACATAAAAAAGCTATGACAGATAATTTGTTCCGTATCATTTTCGTATAATGATAGGTTTGTAAATATTGTTTGTAGGAGATTAATGGTGAGCCATGATTGTTAAGTGATAAAAAAAAGGTGAAGAATACTTATCATATTTTTTTCTAAGGCAATTTTTTTTGCCTTTAAAAATTTTTTTACGATTTTTCTTTTATGCTACATTAAGTTGATTAAATCTTGTATATAAAATATAAATTTATCCTCATTTTATTTTTAAATAATAATATTATATTTTTTTATTATCTTTTTTTAGGTAAGTTTAACAAACTGCTGTGTGATGAAAGTGCATAAATTTAAGATGAGCTCTCTTAAACTGTTGAAAATGTACATTAAACTTCGTAAGTAAAAAATTTGATTACTTTTGCAAATGCAGATACATACTAAAGAAGTTGTTGAATGACTTTTACTTAAAAAAACACACTGACAGTCACTTCAAGCTACTCTTAACAATTAATTGTTGAGTTAGTATTGTGATTGGGCTTCATCGCTAAAGAATTGAATTGAATTTTGATCATAAAACTCAAAGATTTGCACACCTTTTTCACTTAGTAGTCCATTCGTAACGAATTGATTATTTTCGACATTGTCACATGTCACGAAATTTTTTTTCCATACTAAAAACTTTTCCTTATAAGCCAAATAATAAAAAAAAATTGTGCACTAAACAATAGAAGATAATAACGTTTCACACAGACGCCACATGTCACGAAGATTTTCTTCATACTAAAAAATTTTACTGATAAGCCAAAAAAAATTATGTATTATATGACTAGCATAGTCCGATAATAGAAGATACTAATAACCTTTTTGACACATGTCACGTTTCACGAAAAATTATGTATTATATGATTAGCATAGTCCAGTAATAGAAGATGTAACCTTTTTGACACATATCACATGTCGCGAAAATTTTCTTCATGCTAAACAAAATTTTACTGATAAGCCAAGTAATAAAAAGCATTATGCACTAAATGACTATCGTAGTCCGAAAATAGAAAATAATAACGTTTCTGACATGTGACATGTCGTGCGAAATTTTTCTTCATACTAAAAAAATTTTACTCAAAGGCAAAGACATAAATTATGTATTATATGACTACCATAGTCCAATAATAAAAGAGGTAATGTTTTTAACACATGTCAAATGTCGCGATAATTTTCTTCATGCTAAAAAATTTCACTAATAAGCCAAGAAAAATTATGTATTATATGACTAGCATAGTCCAATAATAGAAGAGGTAATGTTTTTAACATATGTCACATGTCACGAAATTTTTTCATAGTAAAAAAATTTTACTAATAAGCCAAATACTTCTTCAGAAGCCATTGCACAAAATACTCATCTTTCTTATATGGATTCCTATCTAACAATGATTAGAAATCACCACGATCACCATTTTATGATCTGATTAACCAAAACGATATCATTATTAAGGGTGTTTAACATTTCCTGAATGCTGTTACTGGTTAAAATAAAAATGGGGAATCTGATAAGATCTCAGACACAGTAACATCCTAAGCTGGGCATATGGATGTTAAACCTTCTCTGTCTATTCTTATGTTGGCATTTCGATCAAAATAGAATGTCTCGCCATATTATTTAAAGACGCTTGATGTTCTTGATCGGTAATAATATTGTAGAGAACCAATACGAGGTCCTTATAGCTTTTTGGCTGCAAGGCATTATCCAAAAATGCATAATGTGTACTCGGTATTGTGTTAGACAATTCCTTTGTCAAAAAAGTATTGTTGCCAGCTAACTCCAAAGAAAAAAATTGTATTTTCACTTTAAGAAAAGTTGTAATTGAAAATCTTGAAACTTGATGCTATTGATGGAAAATTTTGAAACAAATTAACGAAAACATTTCCTTTGAATTTTTAATATTTTTATGCTTAAAGAGTTTTCCTTTAAAAATATTATTTACCATAAAGGAATTTAAAAAATACAGTGAGAGCCAAATGAAATTGTACATTAAAAAATATACATTAATAAATTACCGTTATTTCTATTTTAAAATTGTTTCATTTCCAGTTTTTAAAATTGAAAAAAAAATAAAATAAAAAAAATTCGAAATATTGTCAAATTTATTCTGGCACTCTCTTTAAGTGGTAAAAGTTGAGTTTGGTGATTGTTGTGAATTTTATCCTTACTGTAAAGTTGCTTTTGACATTCACTGTATGGTATATATTTTTTGTTTTTAATAATTTTCAAATTGTTTTTCACTTAAAACAGATTAATTTTAATTTTCTTGGTAATTTTTTTTTGCCTCGAAAAAAAATGTTTTTTTTTCCGTTCAACCAACAGTATTAAGTTTCCTTGAAATAGGCGCCATTTATTTACAGGAAAAATTTTTACACGTAAATTTTTAAATGAAATCCTTTTCCAAAGAAATATTTTCACATACAAACACAAACAGTCACACACACACACACACACACACAAATAGCAGACGAAATTCCATTATTTTCACACCAAAATTGAAATGTTGAATGAAATATGAAAACAAAAAATTCCTAAACACATCCACAGAAATGTGTGCAGATGTGTGTGTCTGTATATGTGAGTGTCTGTAATTATGTATGTGTATGTTTGTGTATGGCAAATAACGGAAACAGTATTAAAATTACAACGGCAGGCAGGCAAAGCATACAAAATTTTATGTATTTTCATAAAATTAAATACGAAAGGAAAGAGGCAGAAAAAGGGCGAAAAATACTACGAAAAAAATTTGCTAAGAATTTAACAATGAGTCCATAATATTTTTCTGCCTCCTTCCTGTTTTTTTTAGACCGTAACGAAACATGAAATGGTAGAAAGCAAAAAAAGGTCAACAAACCAACCAAAAAAAAAAAAAGAAAAAATATGAATAAATAAAGCAAAAAAAGGAAAAATACAGGACCATAGCAATATTAAAACATATGTTTTAGATTTTTTTTCTAATATTTTCATATGTGAATATGTACCATAAAAAAACTTAATTTGGCTTAAAAAGTAAAAAAAAAATCGGAAATCATCATAAAGGTTGACTACCTTAGCACAGCCACAACTCAATGAAGTGTTAAATGTTGTGTGCCTGCAATAGCATTTAACCACAGAGAAATGAAAAAATACCAGACAGACAGGGTCAGGCTCTTTTGATACTCACACCACTACCACCATCCATCCATACCGTGTATACTCAAGTATTTATTTAATTTTCTAACTTTCGATTTCCATGGGAATTAAACAAACAAACAAGGCAAAAAAACAACAGAGAAGAACAAAACCTGCACTCTCTTGGCTCTCTTTATATTTCAAATTAACAGTATTGTTAACAAAGATATCACAATGGAACACTCATACAAACACCATAAGTACTTATTCTTTAAGAAAGAAAAAAAAGAAACGAATGCTACAGTCTCTCTCTCTCTACTTTTTATTTCATATTGGCAATCGAAAAATACATTGAGTAACAAATTAATTTCATTTATTTACACATTCATACATACAATACATACGTACCGTTACTTGAAATAAGCTCGTACAATACTACATCACATTTCACCCACACACACACGTAGCAATAGAACACAAACAGCTGTTGCCTGTGCCTGTTAAAGACCGGCATGAAATGTTATTATTTTTTGTTGTTGTTGTTGTTGTTGTTGTTGTTGTTGCTATTTAACTGATGCTACAAACGAAATGTTTTTAATAATGATGATGGCGATGATGATAATAATGATATCGTTATTGAAGTTGATGTTGATGACGTTGACAACTTCAACATTTGTCTATTAAACTACAGTTACATTTTTAAAATAAAAAATTTAACACATACACTCACACTCTTGTTATAACTAGAGCACGTAATACTTAGGAATTTAATTTGTTTTTTTTTAATTAAACACGCTCGTATTTAATTTGCGGTCTCAATATGTTAAAAATTTTATATTTTTTATTAAAAAAATTTTTTTTATTTATTTTTTTTAATAATAATTACATAATTATTTTTATTGTTAAAAAATCTTTTTTTTAAATAATTTTTTTATATTTTTTATTAAAAAAAATTTTTATTTTATTTTTCAATCCTTTGATTTATTATTTTTTCTTTTTTTCTTAATAATAATTAATTACTTTTATTGTTAAAAAATCTTTTTTTTAAATAATTTTTTTTAAATTTTTTATTAAAAATTTTTTTTTTATTTTATTTTTCAATCCTTTAATTTATTTATTTATTTTTTTTTTCAATAATAATTAATTATTTTTATTGTTAAAAAAATCTTTTCTTTTTAAATTTTTCCTATTTAAACTTCTTTTCACACACGCTTTAAATTTTCGTTTATTTTTCTATTATCCGTTTAACGGTGTTATCGGTTTGCTAGTTTTAGCATGACTCTGTTTGATTTCTTATTAAACATTAATACTTATACCCTGCTGCTAACAAAACGAAAGTATCGCATCGTCACACACTGTTAACAGCAATGACGAAGTCCATAAACGACACAATACATACATATGTGTATTTTATTTAACAGTTTTTTCTTCGTCCTTAACAGTCAAGCAATTGCTTTCGTCATCGTTACATTACTTAACATCATGAACAGTTACAATACATACATACCTATACAGGCACGTGGTTTACATTAACAATATAACAGTGAACTTTTACAGGCTGTTTTTAACATTATTTTTAACCCTAAAAAGGCAAAATTTAAGTTGTGAATAGAAAATCTTATTAGGAATCGGAAGCAATGTAGAGAGAATCGGTATTTAAAGCTTAAATTGTCATTCTTTAAATGAAAAGAGTTCGATTAGTAATTTACTTGAATTTTATTGATCCAAATATGTGAAATTTTTATTCGATAACATTTTATAATTTTTAATGGATAACCACCGTTATTCCATTAGTATAGAACTTCTGGATTTTTGGAGCATTTTTCAGCCATCTGCAGAATTCAAATTTCCACCATTAAGAGAGTTCTGCAGTGACTTAAAAAAATGATAATCTTAGGATACAAGAGCTGGACTATGTGGCTGATGCATCAGAGCTTCCCATTCAAGCTCTCTCAGTTTCTAATGTGTCATAAAAATGTCTGTGAACTGGATTTTGTCATAAAATAGAAGTCGCCGTAATCTAGTAGGTAGTGTGTTCGCTTATTAGACGTAAAGCCCGAGTTCAAAGCCCTGGCCAGACATGAAAACCAAATATGAAAAAAAAAATTTCTTCGGCGACTTCCTCTCAACAGATTTCTGGCAAAAACTCTGAAAGTAAATAAAAGTGCCATGAATAGTTTCTCAAACATCTATCGTTTGGAATCGACGTTAAACTATAGGTCCCGCCACTCACATATAAAATTAACGCACACAAAATGAGTGGTGTGAGAAGCTAGGTCGTAATCCGCGGCATTCAATAGCTCTTCTTCAATGTACCCAAGTGGACAACGTCATTAGAACCTTTCATTACAGTAATAATAAAAAATTTCCTCCAAAAAATGCATGAAAAATGTTCCTCTCATTGTTACTTACTTCCCTTGTAGATTATTACAATCCCTTAGTCAGGATTACAACCTAGGTTCTCATACCACCTAAGTTGTCGATACAAAACGACAGATTTTTCTTGAGTAATTTTTCATGCTAATTTTACTCTCAGAATTTTTGCCAGAACACTACTGAGAGGAAGTTGTCGAAAAATTATTTTTTTTTCAAATTTCGTAGTATTCGAGATTTCTGAGCTACGGTTCAGAACTAATGGGGCTCATCTAATAGACTATTACTACTACTAGACGATTGCGACTTCGCAAAGGGAGGCAATATTCTTCAAATGTTTAATTTCGGTATGAAAACTTGCTTTATAATTACTTACTTATTGATTTTACAATTATAATATTGTTAAGTTTTTACCTTTTTAAAAACGTTCGCTGATTGCAAACAAAAATAAAAACAAATATGTATGTGTTTCGTTTCAATTAAACTCTTTTATTGTTCACACTACTTTTGTGTGCCACCGTATACAACTTCACGATACAACAACAACTTGCTCGTTCCTTATTATTCTCTGCTCACACCCTTTGCGTAAGCAACAACAATTGTACGTTAGATCTGTATAGCGGAGATCTTCACAACAACGATCAAACCACGACTGTTTACTTCGCACGCAACACGTCTTCACACAAGACTGACTAAGTTCTTACTGCTGTTGTCCGCTTTCTTTGTCTTGCCTTTTTATATGCTTGCGTATCAGTCTGATGAAGGTTCTTGAAATGGAATGTTCGTGTCTTCGCCTTCTCGAGAACTCTATCGCTACTTCATTGTTGTTTGTATATTTTGATTACGTTGTTTGTTGTTCCTTTCTTTCATACTTGTCTGTCTCCTTTTCTTATACTGATGTTGTTGGTATATGCAAGCAAGTTCGTTGTATTTGTTAGTATAGCTTTCGTTTATCATTTTAATGTTAAACGATGTTACAGCGTTTTCGTAACAATATTTTCTATTTCCATATACACAATTCTTTAAAAAAAAACTACACAAAATTTTTTAATTTTATGCTCATATCAATTTGATTGCAAATATAGGGTGGTTTTTATAGAGGTATAGAACTTTAATTTGGCATTACTTTTCAAGATGGCGACCGATGTAACAGCTGTCAAGTGATTTATTCTCAGTTTGGTTTGGCAATTCATCATGAATAGACTCACGCCTGAACAACGCTTGCAAATAGTGCAATTTTATTTCGATTTATTGAAAGACACGTTTGGTGACCGCCTAATTTCACGTTTTGGACATGTGAATTGGCCTCCAAGATCTTGTGATTTAACACCGCTAGACTACTTTCTGTGGGGCTATGTAAAGTCATTGGTCTATGCGGTAAAGCCACAAACGCTTGACCATTTGGAAGACAACATTCGCCGTGTTATTGCCGATATACGGCCACAAATGTTGGAAAAAGTCATCGAAAATTGGACGTCCAGATTGGACTACATCGGCGCCAGCCGTGGCGGTCATATGCCAGAAATCATATTTAAAATGTAATGCCACAAGATTATCTTTCGGATAAATAAAATTCATGTCAATCGAATAATCCATTGTTGTTTTATTGCAACTTAAAGTTCTATACCTCTATAAAAAACACCCTATATACATAATTGCCGATCTATTCCCTACTGCTGTCTCTGTGTGAGTGCCACTTTTGATTTTCATAATTTTAAAAACTCATTTACACCGTTATAATACTCTGAGAGCAATGCAATTTTGTTTTTCTCCTCCTCTTCCTCTACAAAAAAAAGAAAACAAAAGTATTGTGTATTACTCAACATAAAGCAACAGCAGCATTAGCATTAGCAACATGAGCAACAGTATTATTAGCATAACAAACTCTTGTTGCTGTGCTCTGTGCATAAATGTAAAAAAAGAAAAACAAAACAAAAGGCAAAGGACTGTGTAGCAACATGTTTCATTTTTGTTTTTTAATGTTGATGTTGCTTTTGCTGTTGTTTTTAATTCTATTGTTGGTTTTTATTCCATTTAATGTATAACAACACGCAGCATTAATGCCATAACTGATGTGTTAGTATTTGTGTTTTACTCTGTGCTCTGTGCTCTGTGTGTTCTATGAGTTGTGTGTGTGAGTTTACTGTTATGTTTTATTTTTGGTTTATATGTTGCTGCTAGCTACCATTTTATGATAATAATGAAGTTTTCTTGTAATCATTTTTTTCGGTCTGCTACTTTTTTTCTCTCTCTCTCTCTCTGTACCTCTCACTCTCTTTCCCTTTGTGGTTGTTTATCTAAAAACAATATTATTTATGACAATGTGTGAATATGTGTGCTAGTGTGTGTGCAGGCGGTTTCAAATGAAACTGCATGTTTATGTCTACGTTTGTATTGTTTGGTTGCCTTCGCAACATGGTGTTGCTGTTATTGTGCGAATGTTAAAAACGAGGTTTTTCTTTACATCTCTTAACACTTTCAGTGTTTTTTTTTCTCTTCTTTTCATTTCTTGTATTGTTTTTCAAAAAAAATGAAAAACAAAAACAAAAATATCAGCCATGTTATGCATGTCGTTAAATGAAATATTTTTTTTGGGGTGGCTGTTGCTGATGCTACTACTACTACAACAACTGCTTTTTCTGCATATTGTAGAGGAAATATTGCAATATTTTGTTTACTATACAACACTGCAAGTCCTAGTGTGTAGGTATGTGTGTGTGTGTGTGTTTATAAGTCTTGTATGTTTATGTTCATCTTGTTTAAAAGTGCCACTTCATAATATTATGAATAAAATTCTGTTGTTTTTTTTCTTACTTTTCAAAGAGGGGAAAAAATATAGGATTTGAAGGAATTTGTTGGCGAAGCAAAATATGTTTTCTATTGTTATTTTTCTTTTTATTTCCTTTAATGTTGTTGTTCTACATCTGAATTTATCAACAGTGGTGGTGGCATCAAAAGCTCAACTAAAGAAGGTCAGTTTTAAAAAGGGAAAAATTGTGTTGCCTTTCTCTCTCTCTCTCTCTCTCTGCCTTTCTCGGTTTATTAAAATAGTTTTTCAAGGAATTGGCGAATAAAAGTTGTAACTTGTAAGACTTTGTACCAGTTTCCGAATGCAAGGCATATGGGACTGTATTTAAAGGAAAAGAGGGTTAAAAAGTCTAAATAAGTTTTTTTTTTCTTTGCTGTTGACTGTGCTACTTTAAGCGAACAAAACAATTTAAATTCCAAGGAAATTTTGTAAAGTTTACAAAGATTTACAAAACTATGTTGAAGATATTTAAATTGCTGCCTTGGAATTCTTGATAACATTGCTTTACTGCCAAAATTTATTTGAAATGATGAGCATAATACAGCGAGAGTCTAGGATAGTTTTTTTTAAATACTTTTGATGTTAAATGATGAGAATCTGATATTCAAAAATATTCTCAACTTTTATGTTTTCATTGGCTCTCTCTCTCTGATGAAATTCAAGGAAAAAGTTTTCGATAGAAGGCTTTAATATGTATTATTTCCGGTAATATTAATTGCTTCAGACAACACCACTATTGCTTGTGTGGTAGGCTGCTTTACAAAATTTTCTATGCTTAAAATAATACTATTTTGCTATCGTAATTTAAAAATTAGTAAACATTCCTAACATTGCTGTCAAATTTTGCTTTTCTTTCGTGTAGAATAATAGAAAAGGTAAGAATTTTCATATTTTTGATGTTAAAGATATGTCCCTCTTTGGCCAATCAATCATTTAAAAAAAAATTCGCAGAAATCAAGGAAAATAAATTGAGAATAACCGGCCTATAAGCTACGTAAACTTCATCAGTTCACTAGGTATACATCACCAGTTATAGTTATTAAGCATTTAAAGAAAATTGTAAGCAAAAGTTTAAGTTACGTCAAATTGAGATCGTATGACCTATGACGTCATACCACTATGATTCCTAGCTTTCATTACTCAACCATACAGGTAATATTACAAAAGTGTGGATTTTATCCATATCACCTTTAGATAGACAAGTACATGTACACATACATATGTACATAATTGGTCCAATACATTCAGCTAAAATTACGATCTAACTTCTCACATCACTTATGCTGTGTGTTAATTCTATACATGTCTAGTAGGTAGTGTGTTGGCTTATAAGACGTAAAGCCCGGGTTCGTATCCCAGGTCAGATATCAAAACGAAATATGAAAAATATTTCTTCGGCGACTTCCTCTCAGCAGATTTCTGGCAAAAACTCTGAGAGTAAATAAAATTGTCATGAAAAGTTTCGCAAAAATCTGTCGTTCGGAATCGACTTTAAACTGTTGGTCCCACGCATGTATAAAATTAACACACACAACATGAGTGGTGTTGAGAAGCTAGACCGTAATCCTGACTGAAGGGTTGTAATGGCCAATTATGTATGTATGTTTGGCAGGATCAACAATTTAAAGTCGACTCCGAACGATACATTTTTGAGAAACTTTTCAAGGCAATTTTATTTACATTCGAGGGTTTTTGCCAAAAATCTGCTGAAAGAACGTCGACGAAGAAATATTTGTTTGTATTTCGTTTTGTAGCAGATGTGTGACCCGGGGGTTGAACCGAGGTCTCAGGTCTAATAAGCCAACACATTTTTAAATTACGGCGCCTTCATTTTTTACCAATAAATTCTGCTTACACGATAATCAACCGTCACCGATTCACATTTGTTAGGCGGTCCTTCTCATTCCTCCTCAGTACAGCTCTTGCAGAAATCCAACCTAGTGTTGCATTAAAACTGCTATGGGGTTCTTAAAAAGGGATCTGGTTAGGTTTAACATTCATAACAGGTCAAATTCGCCTGGCCTCTGGAGAAGTAGGTTTATTATGTCATCTTTCCACTGCAAATTAATTTCTTCGATATCATTTCTTTATCCCTCTCTAGAGGAATACTAATCTCATGATAAATTCTCTCGAATTTTCTGTTGTCTTTGCCTCGCAGTCAAGAATCCATTTAAACCTAACGCGTGTCCCTGGACGCATAAAGCCGTTCGATATTTGGACGTCACATAAATTAGCATTGAAAACTTTAATCAATTGAATATCCAATTGAGATTCACTGTTAAAACGAAATGAAATCGAAACATTTCTGAAGCAAATATTCGCCATAGTCTAGTCGGTAGTGTGTTGGCTTATTAGACGTGAGGCCACGGTTGAAACCTCAGGTCAGACATCTCTGACAAAACGAAATTTGAAGAACAATTTCTTTGACAACTTCCTCTCGGCATCTGTCTGGCAAAAGCTCGACTCCTGTCACTCATATATAAAATTAACCACATAACATAAGTGGTAGGAGAAGCTTGGTCGCAATCCTGAATGTATGTCTTTAAGATTACGAACCAAGCAAAGATAAGTTTCAGAGAAGGAAGTAAAGCCAGAATTCATAACAAAAAATAAAATAATGCGTTAAACAGATTAAAACAAACAGTTCAATTAAAACGGCCAGCACAGATCAGCAGAAAAAGTGTTACATTCCACCTGACCCAGCAGAAATTGGAAGACCTTGGCTTCAAAGTTTTGAGGCATCCATTAGATAGCCTGGATCTGTCAACCTTCACAATATAATTTATTTCAAGTGCTGCATAACTCTCTTTAGAGTTTCATTTAATTACCAATTTTTAGAAAAAATACGCAAGAAAAAGGTGCCTAATTTTAGGTGTCGCATTAGTGAAATGACCTAGCTTTATAACCTAGAATTTCAAGCAGCAGGTTCATTTAAAAATTTTAAATTAAAACTTACGGAATAGTTTTACTCTGCATTACTTTTATAAATTAAAACTTATTTAATATGCAATAAGTTATAAAAATAAGGCTATATAGCAGTGCGAGTAAATTTTATTACGCCTTAAGATATGTTATAGTTTTTTTTGTAATTAAATGTTCTTGATTTTTATTGAAGATTTTATAGAAACTATTTTCAAAAGAAACATAAAAATCCCTTCTCTTGATTACAACATACTGCTACTCCCAAGCATTTTGAAAATCTTTGACGACTTGGATTTAATACCTTTAAATCCCTCAATAATTTCCATATAAAACTTTAATCGAGCTTGAGAAAAAGCACTTTAAGCCAAATTGCTTTTCAGTTTATGACGACCAATGTATGTAACAAAAGAAAAGAAAAGAAAAAACATTTTTAAAGTCTCATTTCCTATGCGACTGACTGCTTTTCGGTTTGTTTTTTTTTTGTTTTTTGCTTGGCCACAAACAATAATAATCTTTGTCTTGTCATTTCGTAAAATTCTTTTACAACAACAACTGCAACATTTTATTTTTATGCCACAAAAATAAACTGGTCTGGACCTGGCCCAAAGAGAAAAAAACAAAAAAAAAAATCGGAAAACATAAATAAAGATACAACAGCAAAAGCAAGCAGTATGATAGCAAAAACAACAACAGCTTCAAAAAAAAAAATTTAAGAAGAAGAAGAGAAAGAAGAGAAAAACTAAAAGGATAAAAGAGTATAAAACTTAACATAATCGACATGTGAAGGCATTTACACATTACAAACGGTATGTGGTATTATCATGGTAATATACCTTACAGTATACAATAATAACAGCAACAACAACTACAAAAAAAATTTTATAAGGTAATAGCAATGGTATTAAATACACATTTACAATCATTCTATAGACGACACACAGACACACAAACACACACACACGCACTTACTTGCTTTACACATATGGGGAAAACATTGCTTTTCTTATCTTAATATGGCTGCATAAGCTTACAATTGTCCTCTCAACAAAAAAAATATTTTACACACATAGCCATATGCATACACACAACTATGTATGTACACACATAGCAAAAGAAGAAGGGAATGAATATGTTGAAGTTTTATCCTGTTTCGTACTATTTTTTTTTAAATTTTTTTGTTGTTGTTGTTTTTTTTACAGCATTTACATGGTCCATATACAAAAGAAAAAGAAGAAGAAAAACAACATCAAGAGAAACAAGTAAAATACACTGTCAGCAGCATAAAAATTCTAAAAATATAAACTTGTTACCAAATGAGAGCAAAAACAAGCAAAAAGAAACCAAAAAAAAGAGGAAGCAAAAAAAGGATTCAATTTTTATAGTTTTTCACACACACACACACATCTACTCATATTCAGAGAGCAAGAAAAATAAGGGAAATTTTCCTTTTAAATATAAAATTAAATTGCCATTCACAACACACAACAAATATGTTTAACTTGTCTCTTCTCTTGTCTTTTTCTTTCTTCTTCTGCTAAAAAGAAACTGAAAATTTCATTTGATTTCATTTCTTACTTTAAATCAGGAAGTTTAACAAATTTCCTATTTTTTTCCTCCTCTTTTTCTTCTCTCAATGATTTTTTCATCAAAATCATAAAATCATCGTCATCGTCATCGTCGTCCTCATCTCCATTATTTGTTGACTACAGACATCAACGTCGTTATTGAAGCCTTTAAGTATGCTACAAAAAAGTGTGTAAAAACAAATATTGACGAACGTTTTTGCACTTTATGGCACAACATAAAAAAATTTTTAGGCCCAAAACCGCCTGCTTTATTTTACAAATGGTGGGCGGGGGTTATAAGATTGCATGGGTAGCTGTGTTAGACGTGTTACAGTGTTGTATTCAATCAACCTGTTACGTTGTTATCAGTCTCAAATGCTAGAAAATAAAAAACAGAGGAGAAAAGTAGCGAAAATTAAATTTTAAAATGAATTGGAATTGAATGTTGAATAGTGGCTTACTATATACACTATTTTAGCATAAGGACCCACAGATTTTTCGAATCATTTCTCTCATGAATAGGTACAGTGTCTTCTCGTCCGAATCCAAATTTGCATATATTTTTGACAGTACCATTCTCCTTTTCATAACATCGTTGCTCGGACTTCATTACACATTAAAACAAATTGGGTACAATCATCAAGCGTCGGCACCAATGTCCCTCAGGGGAAGAACATCTTCGGCTTTTTACGCACGTAGGTTACGAACATCAACAATGTTCGTTAAAAAGAGCGTAAAAATGCAATGCAATGTCTGAACAATTCTTCTGAAGAAGAAGGTTCATGTCGCTTTTTTTCAGACTTCAATTTTACACCCAAAGAAATATTGCAGTAGGATTCAATAATATCAATGAGAAATGATTTCGATTTTTGAAAAAATACTTGCCAAGGTAAATACGTTGTCTTTAGGGATTTAACGCAGTAGAATTTTTTTTATATTTTTCGCTCACATATACATATTGTTGGGTTAATAAGTAGACTTGAAATATTACTAACAATTTTCCTCTGGGCTAACACAGGCTTCTCCCAAATACAGTCACATTTTTATCATGTTCTCTTTATGCCGACGTCTGAACATGATCGCTAGTTTCATTTATTAATTGTTCTTTTATTGAACCTTTTGTTTATAGCGTTATACTGCCAAAATGCATCTCCCTATAAGGGTATAGAAAGTTGTCTGCAAGAAGAGAGTGCCACTTAGGTCTGGTGCGGCTAAAGAAAGAATTCTATGAGTAACGCCGTCTGTCCCCTGGTTAATTCATGATGAATTGTCATACGCAGCGTAACAGATGAATACCATTGAAGCGCAAGTGTAATTATCAATATGCCCTAAGAAATCTTTAGAGTTCCGAGTATATGACTGCCATATATAAAGCTGCTATAATGCTATTAAGGATTACACTGCCTTAGCTCTTGAAAAAAAACTTATGCCTGCAAGTATCCCTTAAACCATTGCTTCTTGAGACTAGTCTAGACTAGACTTCTATCTTCTAATGACTAATCATCGCGTGACCTATTGACTGGAGACATAAAGCTCATCAAATAACAAATAGACTTTAGATTTGAGGGTACGATATATAAGACTCTATAATATTTCGAGCACCAATCTCTATAAATACAAAAATCGTTAGAGATTCATTTAAAAAGTCTTTTATAACACTGCTATTGCATTGAACACAATTGTAATTCTGTTTTATAATTGGAAAACATATTTTGTTCCTACAATTTCATCATATGCAACTCAGAGCACAAAATGCGTTTTCGTTTTTGCCAAAACCGGATGTGATGACACAAAATTTCCATTTTGAAAAGAAGATTTAAATGTCAAAACAAATCTTACAACGAGCCCACCTATCATCTTCGTCCCCTTCCCCAGAGTATTAAAATTTTATTAGATGAAATTGCGAATGGGAGGGAAGGAAGATATTAAAAAATAATTAATCGTGTTGATCAAAAATGAAAGAAGAATTCAAATGGAAATTAATTTTTTCCTTTCTAACTTTGCTTACGTAATTATTATTATTTTTTTTTTTTTTTGAAAAGCAGCAGCAGCACGTAACAGGTGCTGGTCATTTTTTAAATTTTAATCATCATTTAAAACAATTTCTTTTTTTCTTTGGTTTTTTTATTTCCTTTTCTGTGTTTTACAGGCCATAAAAAAGAGATTTGAAACATTTTTTTTGTGTGTTTTTATACAAATAAAAGAACATTTAATGGATATTTCTGGGGAGTCTTCCTTTGACGGGCATTACAAAATGATTTACAAGTCGTTGGCTTCAGGTTTTTTTTATAAATACGGCCACCACTAACTAACATCCGTTCTCTCTTTCTTTCTCTCCTTCCCTCTCTCTCTCTGTCTCGCTTACCCATTCATAAAGTATCCTTTTATTGATTTTACAATTAGCAAAAATAAAGATATTGAGAGAGTGCCAGTGGTAACGGTAAATATTTAACTGTAACTGTAAGGAACTTGAAGGTTTGTTACAATAACAGCAACAACTGAAATTTGTTTAGTTTGGCGGTAACAACTGGATTTTGTGTTTGAAAATATTGGCAACACATGCCTTTATGCTGTTGCTTGATTTAGAATTTAATTTTCTTCACTTGCCTTCTCTCTTTGTAATTTGAAGTAACAAATGGCCAAATATCCTTAGTCCCCTACACACCCATTGCTTTGGTTTTTTTTTTTACTGGCCATGTTATCATTGATGTTTTCTTTGCAATTTATGTGGTAATTGTACGTACTTTTATTCGTTTCAATTTATCTTTTGGCTTAAACTATGTACTCAAAAAAAAAAAAACCTAAAAAAAATTAAAATAATTTCGTTATAAATGGCCAGCACGTTTTAAGCTTAAATTACAACATCTTGCCATTTCGTTTTCTTTATTCATTAACAAATTTGTTAGCCTTTGGGTAGAAATTATGGAAAAATTATTTTCATATGGGAGTCGTTAGTTTTTTATGTTGTTTTACTTGTACACATAAATTGTTGAGCAGCCACCTTAATTATTTCAATCTTGAAATTTTTTTCGTGGCATATTTTAAGGCTTTCAGTAGTTGGCAATTGAATAGATTTAAGTGGAGAATGCCGAAAGTGCTTTAGTTAAACAAAATGTATGAGTTTGGCAATGATATTTGATATGAATAGGCATGTAATTGTTGCTATTTAGAATCCAACCAAATAAAGTATGTCTTTAGGCTTCAATTTTTATTAGTTTGGGTGGTATACTTTAAGGCGTTAAAAAGTTAACAATTCAGCGATTTGAAATTTAAAAGGTCTTGTGGGTGTTTTAGATTTACCAAAAGCCCATATAATCAATAATATTGTATTGGAATGTAATACAATAGCCAATCTATGTGTGTTTTAAGTTCGTATCGTTAACCATTTCGGTGGCTTATTTTAGAGCTCTCAATATTGGACAATTTAACGATTTTAAGTTGAAAATTTTGTGAATGTTTTAGTTTCTTTCACCAAATGCCGAAAAAGCCAAAAATATTTGAAATGAAATGGCGCGTAATTGGTGCCACACTATTGCCAACCGAAGTGTGTCTTTAGGCTTCCATCATTAATCATTTTGGGTGGCATATGTTATGGCTTTCGGTAGTTGACAATTCAGCGATTTGAAGCTGAAAATCGGTTGGATGTCTTCCGATGTAAACTAAATACCAGAAACGAATGCGATCAGCCAATCATAAGCTCAACTTCAATTGTACGGAGTATAGAAACTTAAACATTTAGAAACCAAAACAATCTTCAGGTTTAAGGATTCTAATACACATACGTAATTTGTCATTACAATCCTTCAGTCAAGATTACGACCTAGCTTCTCACACCACTCATATTGTGTGCGTTAATTTTATATTAGTACTGCTACCATACGATCTATTTCAATTCCCTCAAACTTTATAGTGTATCCCTATAATATCTCCTCCAAGCCTTTTGGTCCTTAAACATTGCAGTTAAGATTACGACCTGGTTTCTCACACTACTTATGTTGTGTGTGTTAATGTTATACACGAGTGGTGGAACCGACCTGTGGCGTCACAAAGGGCAGCTACGCGTGCTTATGTGAGCTTTGGTAATCAAAGCTACCACTTCAACCTATCTGGACCTACAGTTTATAGTCGACTTCGAACGACAGATTATTTGAGAATTTTTTTCATGGCAATTTTATTTACTTTCGAAGTTTTTGCCAAAAATCTGCTGAGAAATAAGCCAACACAATACCTACTAGACTTCAGCGACTACTAATTAGCAGCATTAAAATTGTGGAATGCCTTTAATACCATCGACATGAAGATGAGATTTAGGCTTCCTTGATCTATACCAGATAATGCTAACACAATGTCATCATTACACCCATGTGAAATTCTCTTATGATTGCCATAAAAAAATCATATTAAAACTTGATATGTTATCATCACTATTAGCATTTCACCTTAACATCATATTTTTCCTAACATTACTTTGACTTTCTGACTCTAGTTAATGTATAACATCATCCCCAATTGAAGCGTCAACAATTTCTTAATAAAACTTGCCACCAGCAAGCAGCCTCAATCAAATACAATAATCATGCTGTTCTAAATTTAACATGTTTCATAATAAAAACATTTATTTCTCTTCGTTTTATGGATCCGGTATTTTTATGACATCCCTTTGCCATAACCATGGTCATTATGCAAGCTCTTTGGCCTCTTTTTTTTCTATACTTTCTATGGATATTTTTATGGCAATGGACCTTTTCCTTAAACTCTAGTTTCATTTAAAGAGACGATTTTTGTTGTCAAATAAAAAAAACAAAAAACAGAAATATATTTCCGTCTTTATATATTTTTATTATTATTTTTATATTATTTCGTCTTAAAGTAATTGTTTTGCAACGTTAAAGGCAATAATAATACATACAACAACCACTAGAGAAAATTGTTCCTTCATCTCTAACTTGTTCTCCTCTTAAAGGCATAAGAGTTGCCTGTAAATAGGCAACAATTTTTCTTGAAAACATTTTCTCATTAAATCTCATTGTAAGATGGATGTGTTGTTAGTGTGTAAGTAAAGTAACTGGAATACGTGTTGTTGCTTGTAATGTAATTTTTTTTAAATTGTTTACATATTTTGTAGTTGTATGCATGTACGTACCTGGCTGTATAAATAATTGCGTGTACTAAAGTAGGAGCATATTTTTATTAAACGTCTCTAGATTGTCGTAGGTTTTGCTTGTTTAAAGCAATAAAACGGTTTTATTTGTTTTTGTACTATATACACACACACACACACATCCTTACGCGATGAAGCTATTTATAGCTGTCTCTGTGTATTTTGTTTTTTAAATTATTTTTAATAAATTACATAAATTGCTCATAATTTACCATCGTAATGGTTATGGCCCAACGTTTAATTCTCCAATTGGAACATCAATTAAATTTAAGATCATTTTAATAAACTTCTTTACATGTAATTGAAGAGAAAAAATTTAAATTTTTAATGAAGTTGTATTAAATTTATAAATTTTAAATTTGAATTTAACGGTTTTAGTTTAACGGTTTTCTTTTAAATCGTGTAAGAAATAAGTCTGTTAAGATCATATGTTAACATACATTCAATGTTACTTAAAACTGCTGTTAAGATCATAAATGAAATAATAATGAAGTCAGACTTGGCAGCACTTTTTAAAACCTCTTTAGCTAAATGAGTTCGCTTAGTGCTTATTTTTGTGCTGGTTGACTCTTGAAAGTGGTTTTCAAACCAAATACCTGTTTTGCATCTAAAAAATTAATTTGTTTGATCAATTTAATTTAATTTTTTTAGAAACAAACTAATTAAATTTATTAATGTAAATATCAAATATTCTTTTTTATTACTTTTTACAAACACTCTTTACTTTTAAAATGCAACCCTGTGCATGTAAAATATAGTCAAGTAAAAACATTGCAATAGCAACACCGTCGTTGTACGCAAACTCTACATTTTCTTTTGACAGTTTGTTATTGAGCTCGGTTTAAGGAGGTTGTTTTTGTGTGGTGTGTTTCACCTTTTTTTATCTTTTAACGCGTTAGTCATACAAATTAAACGAGTGTGCATTTATTTTACAATAAAGAAAAAGCCATTTTTATTTAATATATTTTATGAATTAGAATCTAAATAAATTATAATAGAAATAAGACAAAATTATTAAAGTTGTACGTACGAAACTATAAAATACAACAACAATAAAAAAAGTTGACACGAAAACAGTGAATAAAAACAAAACAAAAGAAAAGTAAAGTGTTGACGCCCAAAAGAATCTAAAAAAGAACTCGTGTATTAGTTTTCATAAACAATTTTGTGCAATAATTTCTATGTATATTTTTTAAGTTAAAATTTTAAATAAAAACTTTATTTGCAAAGCCAAAAGAAGAACAAACAAGCAAACGTTTTGCAAAGATCTCAGCCGTAAAAAGAATCAAACAATAAAAGAAAAAACCGGAATAATAATGGAGGTTAGTAGCAGACATACATAATCAATTGCAAACATTGTTGTTGCCGTTCTCTGTAGATAGTTTTATTAACGAATCTGTTAAAAATATTAATAATTGGAGGGAAGGCCAATTTGCTTAACTACTCTCAAGTATTGATTTCCAATTGAAGTTTTTTTTTTCATATTTTTCTTATAGAAACAGGCGACACAATGTCCCAATTAATAATAAATTGAAAGAAACCAAAAGGAATTGATAAAAAAATACATAGAATTTGTTGGAGGATTACGTCAGTTTTCGTTTTATGTCTGTTTTTTTGGTCTCTCTTTTATGTTTTTCTTTCTCTCTTGTTATTACTATCTCTTTCTAACTTATGTTGTGTTGTTATATGTTTGATTGGAAATAGAAGAAGAAACATACATATCAGGGTTGTTGTGTTGTTATGTTTTGAGGGTATTTTTTCTTTTTCTTCTTTCGATGTTTTTATTATACCGGTTGATAAAATTTACTACCGATTGTGAAATGAAAATAAATTTTAATGAATAATCGCGTAATTATTTTTAATCAAACAAATGTTTACAATAATTGTTATGTTAGTTACAATTGCGAAACAAAAACAAATCAACGAAATACATTCTTTATTTGCTTAATGTCGGTTATATTCGATAGATTTTGTTTGCTTTACAGGCTGTAAAAGAGTTAATTCGTTTAGAAGCCCGTCATAAAAGTATAAAATAATTTCTTTGCTATAATTAACAAGTTTTTAAAAAACAAACGAATTGTATTGCTAAGTCATCGGCATAAGAAAAATAAACTTTTTTATTTAAACTTCCATTATGCATACATTCAAACTGGCTGCGTTTAATTGCATTTTACTCTGCTAATAGTATACGTGCGTCTATGAAAGCAATTCTAATAAGATTTGATTATTAACACGATCAGAATATGCTGACAGTACTTAAAGAAAAGAAAAGAATCCGGACTGGTTAGAATTAATCTTATTCGGTGTCAAACATTTTTTATGATACAGCTTACATACATACTATTTACATACATACACATACCAATAATAATTCAATACAACACTTTAGCCAGGATTACGACCTAGCTTTCGTCACCACTTATGTTGTGTGTGCTAATTTTATATAGGGTGTTTTTTATAGAGGTATAGAACTTTAAGTTGCAATAAAACAACGATGGATTATTCGATTGACATGCATTTTTTTTATCCGAAAGATAATTTTGTGGTATTACATTTTAAATATGATTTCTGGCATATGACCGCCACGGCTGGCGCGGTTGTAGTCCAATCTGGACGTCCAATTTTCGATAACTTTTTCCAACATTTGTGGCCGTATATCGGCAATAACACGGCGAATGTTGTCTTCCAAATGGTCAACCGTTTGTGGCTTTACCGCATAGATCAATGACTTTACATAGCCCCACAGAAAGTAGTCTAGCGGTGTTAAATCACAAGATCTTGGAAGCCAATTCACAGGTCCAAAACGTGAAATTAGGCGGTCACCAAACGTGTCTTTCAATAAATCGAAATAAAATTGCACTATCTGCAAGCGTTGTTCAGGCGTAAGTCTATTCATGATGAATTGCCAAACCAAACTGAGAATAAATCACTTGACAGCTGTTAAATCGGTCGCCATCTTGAAAAGTAATGCCAACTTAAAGTTCTATACCTCTATAAAAAACACCCTGTACATGAGCGGTATGACCTACAGCTTAAAGTCGACTAAGAACGACAGATTTTTGAAAAAGTTTTCATGGCAATTTTATTTTTAATCTGAGGGTTTTTTGTCAGAAATCTGCTGAGATGATATCGCCGAAGAAATATTTTTTTATATTTCTTTTTGATGGAGATGTCTGACCTGGGGTTTAAACTCAAGTGTAATAAGTCGACACACTATCAGACTACGGCGACATAGTTATGAATACATTATTATAACACCTTAACTAGTATACGACCTGCTTTCTCACGTCTCGTACCCTGAATGCGACAATTGTGCTCGTGAGTGCCGGAACCTACAGTTTAACTTCGAATCCGCACTACAGGTTTGATAAATTTTCACGCTAGTCCCATGTTTTAGCAGAACGGTCCTAGTAACAAGAGTGAGTGGAGTAATCTAGAGGCTACAAGTGATTTCTTTTGCATACCACAGAATGGTCCCTAGATTGGACAAAAACGGATCTTAGAGCAGGACCAGAATGAAATACACATGGAAACTCGCAAATATCCTCCAAGAAGTTTGTGACATGGAAAGATAAGCTCAATTTAACTTGTATAGGCAAAACAAAACACAGGACATAGCAATAGTAGTTATCTAGATAGGCCGCCAGTCGAGCAATCGGCTTTTATGAGGTTAAATTGAAGATGGGCTGCCTAAATAAGTTAACTCAGCTAATAATGTTATCCTCTGCTGGGTTCCAGGTCATGACTTGTGAGCAGAGAAGCTTTCACGTTGTTAATGGGACCATAAACCTTATGTAGAGTCGAAGCGAATGTTTCCTCATCGAATGGGAAATATAACAGAGACAAGTGCTCCTCTCAAAACTCAGTGGGTTTAACGGATATCTCAATGATGCATCAGACTATTGGGAAATAACCTGAAATTGATTAGACCAAGAAACCAATTACATATCTTAAATCTTCTATTGTTTACATGCTTACTTTGAAACGAATTTATGTCAAGAACGCTGAATCTGTCTAGTCACGAATCGTATCTGGCCAAACATCGATTAGAATACGCTTAAGGCTCATACAAAATTTACGTTGCTATTGCAACTTCTGCTCACGATTTGCTTAATTAATTTTATTATTAATTATAAATGTTCATTACCTATGCTGTAAACAATATAACAATTCAACGTATCATTTTACAAATGTTTTTAGTTTCTTTGATTATGTTTTAAACTGTTAAAATTTTTTTTTATTTTCGTATTTTAATTGTTGGAATGAAATTACGATTTTATTGGAGTGATTATTTATATTTATTGCTGGTTATTATGTCACTAATACTTTTGAGGTTTTTTAATTAATTTCTTCCTTGCCTATGCCCTTCCTTCCTGCTTATGTATCTTGGCCTATAAAAACACTTTCTTTACTTATACATTTTTTTTGTTTGTTTATTGGTTTGGATTTCATTTTTGTGGTTGTTTCCATATGTACACATTGTCTTGTTGCTATTGTTATAATTTTTGACTGAGTTGTTGTTGTTGCTGCGGTTTTAAACACAGATTTTCGATTGTGAAACAACAATACATAGCTTCATAATAAATTATTATAAAATGATTTAAAAACTGAAATAAAAAACAGATACAAGCGAAGATTTCTTGTGTTAAACAATATTGCAACATTTTTTTTTAATCAAACATACGTATATAAAGCTCTTAATAACCGTTAATCAATAAGACTTAATAATGGTAAATTATTGATTTTGACATGCCCCCCTTTCCTCCCGTTCATTGTATTATTGAAATTGTAATTTAATAATACAAACGCAAAAAGAATGATTCACTCACTCTACCATTGGTTTCCTTTCCTTTTTTTTCTCTTCTACTTGGTCAAACACTTATTTAACATTAATACAATAATTTCTTGTTTATTTATTTCTGTTATCATATCGTGTGTGTAAACATAGTTTTTAATACCCAAATAATGATTTCATTTTTATTTACTGCCATTGGATCTAATCACACGAGAACAATTTTTAGTCGCACAATTTGTGTTCTTTTCAAATCACACGAGATGAATATTAGTTTGGCATGAAATGTATACGTATACACAGCTTTTGTATGTATTAGTGTTTTTGTATTCATTTGATATTTGGCTGATTTTTAAAAATGTGCATGTATTAGTTTTGTGCTGGTAATGTGGGGTTGTAGCTGGTTGAAACTTTACGCCACCGAAAAACGACGCTCTTCATCTCTCCTGCCTATAAACTATCATTTTACGCCAGCACAATTGTTCTCGTGTGATTAGAGCCATTCAATTATTTTTTTGTCTCTGTATTGTGCTATTATTGTTGCCGGGTTTTTATCTGTTTTTGGGTTTTCTATTTGCAATATTGCCACAATTTACGATAATTTTTCCTTAAATAAATACAGAAAATCCTTATTCATGGTAAAAGACTGGTTTTTTTATCATGTAAACATTAGCAAATATTTGTTAGTCATTGTTTGCTAAACTGTTTTTTGATCTAAAAAGAAAGGGGGAAAAAATAATTCAATACAAATATTATTCGCAACTTTTTTTTTTAATTTCTTATCTGTGGTAAAAATAAATAAAAAATTATGATTTTCCTGAAGGTTAAAAACAACATTTAAAGAATAGTTCGTTTAAAAGCTAAACGCATTTAATTGCAAAGTGATAAAGCATCTGTCATATATCTATCTGGCTCTTTTGGGAGATGATTTCTCTAAATATTTAATGTCTTCGTCATGGATCGATATTCAGACTTTCAAGAATTATAAATTCGTTCCTTTGTAGCTGATCTCTATGTTTCGTTTTTGCACTCTTTCTTTCACCATTTCTTTTACTTCACCTTGTTCACCCTTTTAAAAAGGATACAATTTAGTGATGGACGATATACAGTGCTGTTCAAAAAAATAGATTCACCTGCTCTCCGAAAGGTTTACTAGACATTTCTTATGCAAATCAGTATACATATGTAAAAAAGTAACTGCACTTTTTTTACTGGCCTCTTATGAATATAATTCCGATACATTTCAAAAATTTGAAGCGTAACTCTTCTTTAAATAATTGCAAGATGTTGATCATGGTGAATCTATTTTATTGAACAGCAGTGTATATCGATATTTTAAAAACATTCGATGTTACTCATCGGTGCACACATAGAAAACTTTTCGATAATTTTCTTTCATCGTACATACATACATAATTGGCCATTACAACCCTTCAGTTAGGATTACGGCCTAGCTTCTCAAACCACTCATGTTGTGTGCGTTAATTTTATACGTGAGTGGCCGGACCTATAGTTTAACGTCGACTCCGAACGAAAGATTTTTTTTGAGAAACTTTTTCATGGCAGGTTTATTTACTTTTATAGTTTTTGCCAAAAATCTGCTGAGAGGAAGTCGCCGAAGAAATATTTTTTTTCCATATTTCGTTTTGATGTCTGACCTGGAATACGAACCCGATCTTTACGCCTAATAAGCCAACACACTACCTACTAGACTATGGCGACTTTACTTTCATTGGTGTTTTAAAAACACTCGATGTAACTTATCGGTGCAAGTATAGGGTGTTTTTTATTGAGGTATAGAACTTTAAGTTGCAATAAAACAACGATGGATTATTCGATTGACATGAATTTTATTTATCCGAAAGATAATCTTGTGGCATTACATTTTAAATATGATTTCTGGCATATGACCGCCACGGCTGGCGCGGATGTAGTCCAATCTGGACGTCCAATTTTCGATGACTTGTTCCAACATTTGTGGCCGTATATCGGCAATAACACGGCGAATGTTGTCTTCCAAATGGTCAAGCGTTTGTGGCTTTACCGCATAGACCAATGACTTTACATAGCCCCACAGAAAGTAATCTAGCGGTGTTAAATCACCCAATTCACAGGTCCAAAACGTGAAATTAGGCGGTCACCAAACGTGTCTTCCAATAAATCGAAATAAAATTGCACTATTTGCAAGCGTTGTTCAGGCGTGAGTCTATTCATGATGAATTGCCAAACCAAACTGAGAATAAATCACTTGACGGCTGTTAAATCGGTCGCCATCTAGAAAAGTAATGCCAAATTAAAGTTCTATACCTCTATAAAAAGCACCCTTTATAAACAATTTTCGATAATTTTTTTTATTGATCAACATCGATAGGATATCGATGCCTTTGGTTAGCATAATACAAGACAATGAATTCTATGAATAATTCTCAACAAGAAAACGTAATAAGTGTGAAAGTAACAATTTGGTTTCGAGGTCTTTAAGAGAAAGACCACACACAAATGATTCATAGACATATAGTGAGATACAAGCCAGGATATTCGGTCACAGAGTGAAATATTCTCAGGCCATAGGGAAATTCACGAGGTTTCTTCATGTGAAAGTTTATGCCATCGAAGGATGTGCTCTATTCAATTTGGACAGAAAGTACAGACAGGACATAAGGAAAATATCTGACAGTCGGTACTCCATTTGAGTTAACTCAACTAAGTCAGCTATCCAAATAAAGCATGGTCACCCTCTGCTGGATCCCAAGTCATGTGAAAATTTGTAGCAATTAGCAGGCAGATCAGCATGTGAGGAGGGTTCCTTTCATGCCTCTAATGAGGCCATAATCTTTCTGTGAAGTAAAAATATGGATTTGGAGTGTTAAAAGATGAAAAGATGTGAACACTTTTCTTAATACGAACGGGTTTGAAACAAACTAAACTTATGTTGGGTAATTACAATGAAAGAAATTTGATTCCAAAAAGTCTGAGTATGGTAATCGACCGATCATCGTTCGGAGTCGACGTTAAACTGTAGGTCCTGCCACTCACGTATAAAATTAAGGCACACAGCATGAGTGGTGTGAGAAGCTAGGCTGTGATCCTGACTGAAGGGTTTTAATGGCCAATTATGTATGCATAGTAATCGACCATCCAGTCCAGTCATTATGGACTGAAAGAATAGTTATTTTAGAATAGGGATCGATGTAATGAGGAGAACGAATCACAAAGAAAATATATTTAATGCATCTCACATAGAAGCATTAAGTTATTCTCACTATGCTGTAGAGTATTGTAAAATTTTTCATTACAACAGAATTGAAAGAGATATTATGGGGATACCTCATATACATAGATGTTGAGAACATTACAATAAATTGCCTAGTCGCGGTATTATACTACAGTGAGCGGTAAAAGAAACTGTACACTAAGGATACAATTCAACAATCTCAACTAACAATCATCAAACTCAACTTTGACCGCTTGAGGAAAGTGCCCGAAAAAATTTGACAATATTTCAATTTTTTTTTGTTTAGATTTTAAAAACTGGCAATGAAACAATTTTAAAATCAAAATAATGGTAATTTATTAATGTATATTGTTTTTACTGTGCAGTTTTTGTTGACGTTCACAGTATATCTGTAAAAGAATATCTACAGTGAGCGCCAAAAGTGAGTAAACACCACTGAAATAATTCATTTTCTTAGGATAGCGAGAAAAGTAAATGAGAATAGTCGAATAAATTTCCAAAAATAAAAACGTTTCTTTATTACATACTTATAAAATGTTAAAACAAAAACAACAATTCATGATAAACGAACTTTTTTATACTTAAGAACATAATAGAAAATTAAAAATTATAGTGAGTGTTGACTCACTTATGGCGCTCACTGTAGATATCTGGATTATCTTAATTCGAGAACTCTGCGGGATAGTAGCTGAAATCTTTTAACCAGAATTAGAACACTGTGCTGCCGAACTGTGCCTAATCCAATTAGTATTCCAACTGTATCGAAATTAACTTCTTATAAAATAAAAACGGAAAAGGAAACAAAAACGATTATAAAATAAATATGTACCAGTAAACTGTAATCAATTTCAGTTTTTTCACTTTTGAACTTTAATGCAAATAAATTAACCTCATGTAACCTATAATACCAGAAATCCATGCTTGGCATTACATGTTACGTTTAAACATTTATTTTCTCTTTCATAGTGGTTGTTTTTCTTTTTTAACTGTCACTAAAACTTTTACTGTTTTTCTATTTTAAAGGCATAGAAAGCATAGAAGAAAAAAAAAATAGAGAAAAATAAAATAAAACAAACGACTTAGAAACTCAACAAGTTTGTGTAATACAGTCCATTGTCTTAGCAATTATAAACGTTCGTTTCTAGCTGGACGAACTGCTAGTTCAGGTCCATTTTTAATTACTCTAAAAACTCTAGGTGATGTTTTATTTACTTTTTCTAAAACTACGCTTATGCTCTTGTTGCATATTTTTTTGTTGTTGTAGCATTTCTGTTCATAGTTGGCTTTTCTCATCTTTGTTGCCATTAAATGGATGAAAAATTTCCATTGACTTAAATACATACCGGGGAGAACCATATAATTTGTGCTGCAAATTACACACTCTTTCAATATAAGATAAGAGGGTGTGTGTGGTGTAAGCAGTGCAATACGAAAGAGCAGAAATAGAAATAATAGCCTGTAGTTAAAATTAATTGTGTGTTAAGTGCCAATGATGAAGGGATTTCTAATTTCATGGAAATTCTTGGGCGTATTAGTGCCACATATTTTTCCATTCATCTCCTTCTCCTTTTTCTATTTTTATTTTTCTCTCTGCTATTTTAATACTTTACTATTTAGTATTCTTAGCATTATTTCTATGCAACCCACTCACTGGCTCTAATCACACGAAAACAATTTTTAGTCGCACAATTTTTGTTCTTTTCAAATCACACGGAATGAATATTAGTTTGGCATGAAATGTAAACATATACGTTTGTATTAGAGTTTTTAAAAATGTGCATACAGTGAGCGCCATAAGTGAGTCAACACCAACTATAATTTTAAATTTTCTATTATGTTCTTAAGTACTAAAAAAAAGTTCGTTTATCATGAATTGTTGTTTTTGTTTTAACATTTTATAAGTAATAAATAAACGTTTTTATTTTTCGAAATTTATTCGACTATTCTCATTTACTTTTCTCGCTATCCTAGGAAAATGAATTATTTCAGTGGTGTTTACTCACTTTTTGCGCTCACTGTATATTAGTTTTGTGCTGGTAATGTGGGGTTGTAGCTGCTTGAAACTTTACGCCACCGAAAAACCATTCTCTTCACCTCTCTTGCCTATAAACTATCATTTTACTTCACCACAATTGCTGTCGTGTTATTAGAGCCACTCACATTTACATGGATTACAAATTGATGTGTTAAAATCTTTTATACTCTGCTTTTCTTCGCATTAAATCTTCTGCAGAGGTTCAAAAGCAACCAAGAAAGGATATTAAATTAAATGGTGGTACATTAATTGAATAAAGTTGGTTGGTTGGTTGATAAATTTATTTTAATACTGGCAAGAGAGAAGCCTTTAGAAGAATTTAATGAACGCGAGAAATTAACTTCGCATGTCGGATGAGGCCAGAGATGTGTGTTTACGCATTAAAATTTTAAAATTTTTGTTGCACTGTGTTATTGAAAACATCATTAAATAGTGACATTCAGTTTAAATCGTAACAAAAAAATCGTAAACAATATTTTATTACATTTCACCTTAGGCCTTAATAATATCTTTCAATTGAAACAAAATGTATTAACAATTTAACAGCGTATCCATATTTTATGGAATAGTGTTTACAAGTTTTTTACGACCTCAATTAATTTTAACACTTTACAGATTAGTAATCATATCATATCAATATCGTTTTGAAGTGGTTATTTTCTGTTTCAATGAAATTTTTAGCATTTCAAACTGTTTATCGCATGAATATTATTTAAAATCTATATTTTATTTATATGTTGTACGATAACTAATTTGTTTTTATCTTTCCAATCTTGTTTTTCGATTTTAAAAATTCAAAAAAAATTTCTCACAAAGTGCTTGTCTGTTAGTGAATTCGAACTTAATATGCTCGCTTTTGCAGTTAGACACTTTAACCTTTTAGCGACGACCACTAATTTTAAAACTTTCGCTCTGTTTGGCCTGAAAATGAGAATCTCATATGGCGTCCAGATATGCACCTTTATTGCGTATTATTGAGCTCAATATTTCATATAAAGTTTTAATTAATTATTGCGCAATAAATACGCAAATTGTTATAATATTGAGTAAAACTTAAAATGCAGCACTGTCATAAGTATGTTCAGGGCGCATATTACAATTATCCGAACACTTTCTGCTGATATTTGACAATTCAAATGTTAACAACGACAAAAAAAAAAATTAAATAAAAACAAAACAAACTAACAACAATGTTGTTGAAACAACCTGCTGTTTTGTTTACCAGCTGTCAAATGAATATTGAATAAGCAGCTGAACTGTGTATATTATTATGTATGAACACTTAAAATTTTGTACTCAATAAACCGAATATTGACTCAATAAAAGTGCATATCTGAACATAGTAATAATGTCTAAGGCTTTCGCTTCCAACTGCACCTGCCAATACTTTTAAATACCACTTCAAGAAAAATATTTTACAGCACAAAAGCCGTCGTAGTCTAGTTGGCTTGTTAGACGTAAGGCCCGAGTTAAAACCCCAGGTCAGACATCAAAAAGAAAATATGAAAATATATTTCTTCGGCGACTTTCTCAGCAGATTTCTGGTTAAAGCTCTGAGAGTAAATGAAACTGCCATGAAAAGTTTCTCAAAAATCTGTCGTTCGGAAACAAGTTTAAAGTAGGTCCCGCCGCTCATGTAACAACATACATATGTGGTGTGAGAAGCTAGGTCTTAATACTGATTGAAGGGTTGTAATGACCAATTATGTATGTATGTATGTATTTTACAGCACCTAAACATTTTTAATTGCTAGGCAATTGGCCAATGAAATTCGGTTGCTGTTCATAATAGCCTCTGACCTAATTGTTCGCTTTGATTTGATTCTGGTTTGGTTTATACTTTTGTAAGGCTGGGTTGTTTCTTTAGAAGGATATTTCTCTCAAGATCTTTGCTAACTATTGCCTACACATACTGGCCGACCAGTAAGAAAACCCGTAAAATGTGAACTGTTATTTTATCTCTTCCAACGATGTTTACATTTATAGAGATTTCGAGAAGGCGAAGTCATGAAAATTCACCTTTAAGAACATACATCAGACTGTTTACTCTGCCATAAAAAAGGCAAGGCAAAGCAGGCGACTGAAGTTAGCGAAGTTCAGTCAGTCTTGTGTGAAAACGCGTTGTTTTTGAAGAGGGTAATCGTGGTTTAAAGATCTCCGTTACAAAGATCTATCGAACAACTGTTTTTGTTTACGCAAAGCAATTGTTGTTGTTTACATAAAGTTGTGAACAGTGATACACAGAATTGTGCGAATAATAAAGAATTTTAATTAAAACTAAACACAAATTTATTTTTATTTTTTTTGCAATCTATGAGCTCATATTTTAAACGTTTTTAAAAGGTAAAAACGTAACAATATTTAACAATCCTTGTTATTTTCAAATGTTTTATTGTTCCCACCTTTTCTCTTTCTTAACATTTGTTGTCTTTTGCAAGCAACTTCACTATTAAACGCTCTGTCGAAATCGGATTTTTCAATTGCAAAGTGTTGCCGCTGTTTTATTTCGGTATGCTCAATACAAATTGTATGGTCATGAGAACTTTTGACAGATAAACACACTTGCCGCTCTTGCTTGGCACACCCTACTACAAGTTAAAATTGTATGTTTGAAAGGATCTTAATCAGAAGATTAGAGCTGTTTGTGATTTTTGTGTTAAGGTACTCTGCTGAGAGGAAGTCGCCGGAGAAATATTGTTTTGTATTTTTTTTCGTTGGAGATGTCTGAACAGAGGCCTCAGGTCTAATTAGCCAATACACTACCTATTAGACTACGGCGACATCATATACTCATCTATATACTATTTATTTTATTCTTTATTTATTTTTTAATTTTTATCACAAGATATAACACTTGTTGTGTGTGTGTATAATAACAACGCGAGCGGTACCAAATTCTTCAATTATTTTGGGTGCGTTCAAAGGTAACTGTCAGTCATGTTTTGTGGCAAAAAGTAAAGCGATAAAATTAATCAAATATTTGCTATTCGGATCTAGCAAAGTTTTAACGGTGCATATAATTATTATTTTTATTTATTTATTCGTATATAATTTAATAAACGATGAATTTTTCTTTGTGTTGTTTAGTTGTCATTAGCAGTCCATTAATACTTTGATTAATTAGTGATATTTATTGCAAAAGAAAAGAAAAAAATATTAAATCAAGAAAGAATACAGTTATGAAATTTTCTATAAAATTAAATAAATTTCGATTTTATATACAAACATTCATACATACATACGTAGGTATATATATGATTTTCCTCTATTCATTCCTTTAAATTTGTCTTTGTCAATGGTATATTGGTTGCTTGGTTGTTTGGCTATTTTGTTGCTGATAAATTACAAAATTTCATCGTATGATATTAATTAAATGTTCTCAGCAGGTTTATATTGTTGCTAATTTTTTTGTTTTTGTTTTCGAAATGAAAAATTTTCAATTTAAAATTCAATTCAAAGCAATTCTTTGCTGTTTGGTGGTTGGCACATTCATCTATAATCTAATGGTCCGGTCCATTGTCGTATCGTGTCTGTGTCGTGTTGTGTTGCGTTGTATCTTCTTCTTTTCATCGTCCGACATACAAGTTAGTTGAATGCTGATCATTAACAAAACAGTTTCATAATGTTAATTAAGCAAATGATTTTGAACTTGACAGTGGTCCAATGAATTCATTATTATTTTCTCTTGATTTTCATCTTTGACTTTCATTTATCGTGATTTTCTTTTTCATTTTATTTGTAAAGGAATTGTTTTTGTTTATTTATATTCGAGTATAAAATGAATTGAAATTTCATTTCCCATTACAATACAAAAAAAAAACAGAAAATTCTTAATTATTTTGTTTAAAAGCGAAAAACCAAAACAACAGAAAAGAAAACAAATCTTTATTACCATAAAAATTCTTTTCAAGTTTTTATTCTTTTCTTACTTTACTTTACGACAACAAAACCTGTCATAATGACTTAATGAAACACATTTTCAATTTTCTTTTCTTCGAAAATATTTGTTTTGCTAAAAACAACAAAATCCTCTTAACTTGTTTCATTTTGAATGAATGAAAGTGGTTGTCAAAGAAATTTTTTAACGAGTCTTTCAAAAAAAATTATTAATGAAAATATTTTTCGACAAATTTTTTGTACGTATGATGTATGTATGTATGTATGTATGTTTGTGTAAAATATTAAATGCATAATATTTATGGCCTTTGTTTTAATGGAAAATGTATTTTGTAGTAAATTTAGCAAGAGGCTAAGTAGTTAGGTGGCGTTAGTATAATAGGGTGGAGGGTAATATTTCTAGCCTCCTTACTCGGATCTAAGTAATGGTCCTAGTGTAGCCATCGTATCAAACGAAAACTATTTTAAGTTATGTAGGAAACTTCATAGGTGTGGAACGCAAATCTTATTCAACATAGAAATTCTTAGGGGGACGTAGAGGGCTGTGTAATACAATATTTGAACGCAGTTACTAGGCCGGTTATTTATGACGAACTTAATCATGCTCTAAGTATTTAAGTCCAATGAACCCATAAAGCCCTCTTCTCATTACGAAATATTATATACCGAAATGCCTGTTATACAATGGGGGAAGCGACCAATAGTAGCATTCTTCTCTACGTTATTGCAACTCCTGCAAAAATCATTTTGCGGAAGAATTAAACTCGTGTTCTTAATTTATAATGACAAGAAAGTCCTTACAGCCCTGTGATATCTATTCATGACAGACTAACTAACCAATTTATTAAGGAAATTCGCACCCACATACCTTTCCTTATTTTTAATGATTATTACCTCTTCCTCTACCTCTTTGCAAAGTCATTATGAGAAAGATGCAATCTTCTCCCATGATGCTCTTTTAGTCCTAGTAACTATCCACTGTGAGAATACTTTTCTTAATAGAAGATCTCTCTCCTCTCTTCAGAATGTGACAATGCTCAAAAATGTCATCCAATCTACGCCACGTTGTTAGTTCATATTTATATGAGGTTATTGGGATACCAATGATCAATGTCTGCATACAAGTAAAAGTCTAAGTAGCATACATTGTCATTTCGTTCAGACATGCCTGGCACCTTCCAATCAGAATTAGTCTTGTTTAGGAACCATTTACTTGACAATACTTTTGAAAGCTTACAATCCTATAAATACCTGATACTTCAATTTAAAAGACACTCTGATTATTCCGATGTAAAAACATCATCGACTGTAGGCTTTGATTGAAATCTATGCCTATAGATGTCTATTGAATCGTCTCACTTAAGAGCGGTGAAGCATTGTTATTAAACTGTGTTTCACTCAGTCTCAAATTTAAGATTTTACGTACATTGTTGACATCCAAACCTTATCTTGAATATTCCACTCCTCTAGGTGACATGACTGATCATCTTCGTTTTTACTTTTAATTTGCTCCAGCATGACTATGAATTTCTTCAGAAATTCTTGTTGCTAATGCCGTTGGTCCTGTGTGACTCTGAGGCACTTGTTGATGAATTTCTGTAGCATTCGTAAAGTATTATTCGATACGAAGTAGGTTTTATTAATGTGTGTGAAGATAAAATTAAATTTAACTAGTAAAGACAAAAACCAAAAATTTTAACAGAGCTAATGTTAGAGTTAACAGAGCAATGTTAAGTGGTTAACAGAAAATACGAAATATAGTCGAGTAAAAAATCACCCAAATATACGATATCAGAGACTTGCTTGCTGATATCTGACTATATACAAATTGTAGCCTAAGGTGTCCCTAATAAAACCCAATAAGTAGTATATCCCAAATAATTTTGGAACTGGAGATATTGGGCTTCAAATACACCCTATGTTAACAGTGTCTCGGTAGGATGACGGATGATTGATATTGCGGAAAAATGGGACATGCTGCACATATCCCATTATATTAAAAATTTTAGCATATCCCATTTTTCCACAATATCCATCATCCATCCCACTTAACATTGCTTTGTTAACTCTAACATTAGCTTTGTTAAAATTTTTGGTTTTTGTCTTTGTTAGCTAAATTTGAATTTATCTTCACACACATGTTTTATTATTGTATGTAGAGTCGTCTTTATATGTTAAATATTTTAATATGGATTAGTCTGAATCTTTGTGAGCTTCTCAATATGCCGATCTAGCTTTGCTGAGTCTACTTTTTGCGGCTGTTTACTATAGACATCAGATATTATCCATCAGATATTATCCATATTTTCCCAGAATATTTTTTTTTTTTTTGTCTTTTTTGTAGAAGGAACTTTAATAAATAACGGCTCACCACGGCCATTTTAATTTAATAAACTTCTTCATGAGTCTATTTTGTAACATTTTTGTAGCAACCATTTTTTCCCATGTTTATTTCGGCTAAAATTTACGCTCTGTTACCTTATTTAAATGTGTTTTAAGAATACTTAACAAATTATTTTTAAATTTAAAACAACGAAAAAAAAGAAAAAGGAAAAATTTATTGTTTAACTTTTATAGGTGAGCCATTTATTACACATTTTTTCCCCCCTCTGTATACAGAAATAATTCCCTTTTGTTAACACAATCTTATAATCTGACCAAAAAACAAACAAGGAAAATCTCATGTTATCTGCTTAAATTAATCTTTATTTCATAATTATTTCAGGTATTTTCTCACAAATTGTTAATAAATCTTTACAAAGATTTCTTTGTTAGTTTTCTCATTGTGAAAATGTTTACTTTTTTACCTTTTAATGTCTAAAATAAACTTCATTCCCTTACAGCTGGGCGCTGTTTCTCCAAGTTTCTCTACATTTTTTTTTGGTGTCACTGTACCATTATATTTACATTAGAAAATTTATTTTCTGTTCTCTTCCTTTTTCTTTCTGCTGTCATTTATCCTTCTTATTGGCATTATCTTGATTTCTAACATTTATTTAATTTTTTTTCTTCTGGTTTTTTAATTTCTTCTTATATTTGTACTGCCTCTTTAAATATAATAACTAATGTTTTTCTTTTTCTTCATTTCTTTTCAGGTAAGTTTAACAAATCTAAGGACATCCGTTTAAGGAAAATCATTTTGGGATGACTGTAGCGGCAGCTTTTAATGAGCTTTTCTTTTAAAAGCAATTGACCAAATTTGATGGCTGGTGAAATGATGGTATTCAATTTATATAAATTAGTGTCATTAGTAAAGTGATAGCCTTGAATTATTAAAGGACATCTCATCCCTTCTTATATTTAAACAATGACGCACTTTAATCGATCTCAGTTATAAGCTGAAGTTGTTTATAAAGGAATTTCATTAAATCAAACTCATTATGAATTTAATATGTATATATGTATGTATGTAAGACTTATTACTAAAATCCTGACTTGGGCCTAGCTTCTCACACCAATTATGTTGTGTGTAAGTATTAATTTTATCTATAAGTACAGATTAAAGTCTGCTTTGAACGAAAATTTTTTGATAAACTTTTCATAGCAATTTTATTTACACTCAGAGTTTTTGCCAGAACATGCTGAGAGGAAGTGGCCGAAAAAATTCGAGAACTCTGACCTGGGGTTTGAACCTAACTTCTAATAAGTCAACACAATACCTATTAGGCTACAGTACTGGCAGTCGAAGTATTAGTAGTAACAGTACTAGCAGTTGTAATACTAGTAGCAGCAGTGCTATTAGCAATAGTACTATTAGTAATAGCGCTATACTATTAGTAATAGTACTATTAGTAATAGTGCTATACTATTAGTAATATCACTATTAGTAATAGTAATATTAGTAATAGTACTTGTAGTACTATTAGTGGTAGTACTAGTAGTACTATTAATAGTAGTACCAGTAGTAGCACAATACTATTGGTACTATTACTAGCGGTGTTAGTAGTAATATTAATAGTACTAACAGTAGCGGTACCAGAAGTACTACTTGTACGTTTACTAGCAGTATTAGTAGTAGTATTAATAGTACTAATAGTAGTGGTACTAGCAGTATTTGCAGTTTTAGTAATAGCACTGCTAGTACTATTCGTAGCAGCATTAGTAGTAGTACTAATAGTACCAGTAGTAATGGTAATATTAGCAGACGTACTTGTATTTAGTTTTAGTAATAGTAACAATAATGCTAATAGTAGAAGTATAAATGTAGTTATACTATTATTGCTAGTACTAGTAGTATCAGTATTAGTTATGCTGTTGGTTTTTGCAGCCATACAATTGTCTTAACTAATAGTAGTACTAATATCATTTGAAGCAGTTATAGCAATGCAAATAACTTTTACCTGATTAATTATTCACACCTGAAATATTTTATAATGTTTCTAATGTTTATTTATTTCGATTTGGTCAATTTCTGGTATTAAATGGCTTTTTTTCGACTTTCTTGCGCTATTCATTACAATTTTATAATTATTTCTCGGCATTAACGTTACTTACCCAATTGCATTTATTGCAAACTATAAAATATTTTAATTTCACATGAAATTGTTTTCCTTTCTTTCATACTTACGAGTATTTATTGTGGCTAATTTTCACATTAAAGTGAACAAAACAACAAAAAAAGTTTAATTAAGTCATAACATGAAAATGAAATTTAAATCCAGTAAAAAATTTCTTATATCTTTTTTCTTGTTGTTGTTGTTGTTTTTCTTTCTTTGGCTTTGTTTTGCAGAGTTGTTTCTGCTGCTACTATTTATAATAAGTTTATAAAGTAAGTAAGTTGTAGTTGCAATATTTAACACCCATTACAAATTGTTTGTAATGCGTTTATGATAGGAGGCGAGGCGGCGAAGGGGCTTTTGTACTTTCAAACCAAGACTTCTGGTAATTTAATTTAACGAAACAAAACAAGGGAATATGAAAAATGCAAGTACTGAGCTTCAATAGCACTAGGCTTTCCCCAGTAAACATATTATTATGAGTATAGAATTATATTCTTTTGTCTTAAGATAGAATGGAAATGAAAATATTTCACTGTGGGAACATCTATGTAAATATTTTATGAGATTTCTGAAGTAGTTCTTATGTGTAATGTTTGCTGGGTTGCTTGGATAATTTTAATTTCTTTGTGTATGCATTTTATAGTCTCTTCATGGTTGTTGGGTTGTATGAATCAGTTATAGTTTAAACAGAAGTTTATTTTCTTATGCTATTTTCTGTTTTCTGCTTTTTATGCTGTGTTAGTAGGTTTTTCTCTTTCGTTTTCTTTCCTTTCTTTATATTTTCATCTTGAGGTTGGCAAAATGAATTTTATGCTAAATTCTAGGGGTGTGCCAACGATTACTGGGCAAAATAAATGATGGAAAAAAATTGTAATAAAATGGAGAATACTTAGGCAAAATCCAACTATAACAGCAATAAAACTCTTTACTTTATTTAAAATTTATGCAACCAACATAAAGCAATAGCTACACGAGTACATAGCACCAGCTAACTATGTTTGTATCTACCACCACCACCACCAGCAGCAATATTAGCAGTTTAAACGGAATTTTAATAGGGAGCCAAGCAGTAAGTGAGTGAGTTAGTGAGTTGAGCAGCAAGTCATAGTTTTAATAGAATATAAAATTGTTGTTGTTAAGAAACAAAAACGAAACTTAAACTATGAGACTACGTGTGTACTAAACAATTTAAACTTCAACTTTAAAACTTCTAAAAGGTTTTTGAAAAGAAAAATTTATGTACCATGAATGAATGAAAATAAATGCTTGTCTTGTTTTTGTTGTACAGCCATTGGTTATGTTGTCTTGCTCTGGTATACTTATGTTTTCCCCACTTACATTTGAGTTCAGTTTAAAGTTGTTGTACTAATGCTTGTGTGGCATAAAATTGTTACGAATATAAGTAGTATTTTACAGTTGAAAATTGTTGTCGGTATAGTTTTTATAAATATTTATCTAGTCATTTTCATGTTTCTTGTTGTTTTTTTTCTTACTTACTATGCCACCAGGTTATTAGTTTAGCAAAGAGTTGAAAATGTATACCTTTCAGGATTATTATTTGTTTTATTTTTTTTGCATAAAATAATCATTTATTTTTTTGTTTTCGAATAAGCTATTCTCTAAACAAAAAGTTAGTTTATAAATCAAAGTGAAAGAAATTATTTTGTACGTACATACCATGTACATACATTTAGAAACGTTTAACAACAGATAATTGCCAGTAAATTGTTTGAATATATTATTTTTAATTTACAAACTTCTTTAGAATTTATTTTAACACTTGGTTGGTTGAATGTATGATCAAAAAAAAAAAAAACTCTTTATGCAGTATGTTTGCCTAGAATATGTTTCTTTTATTTCGTATTTAATTATAGAATAGTAGTAGTAGTAAGACACATACAAAATAAATTTAATAAAGATATTTTTTATTTAATTTATTTATTTAAATATATTTATTACAAAAAACTTTGTAAAAATGTACATACTAATTAAGCTGGGCGGACAGGCATTCAATTAGACATGAAAGGCTAAGATAGTTTTGTTAGACTTTGCAATATTGTCACTGTCAAGTCACCATAGTCTAGTAGGTAGTGTCTTGGCTTATTAGACAGGAGGTCACGCTTCAAACTCCAGGTCTGACATCTCCATCTAAACGAAATATGAATCCCCTCAGCAGATATTTCTCAAAAACTCTGAGAGTAAATGAAAAATTGCCATGAAAGTAAGTGTGTCGTTCGGAGTCGACTTAAAACTGTAGTTACCGCAACTCATGTATAAAATTAACACACACAACATAAGTGGTGTGAGAAACTAGGTCATAATCCTGACGGAAGGGTTGTAATGACCAATTATGTATGTATGTGTATGTGGCACAAATACGAGAGATTAAAGTTAAATTTGCAGTTTACATTCGCACATACATACACATATCCTTCTTAAAATTTGGGGCTGTAGGCCGGATGTTAAGGATATTATATTCTACAGTAAAATGTATTGCCGTGCTAATAAAATCTTCTTAAGGGCCATTATTACAACTTGCCGTTAACTAACGGGAGGATTTTAACGGGCAGTTAAATTGTTTTTCATTATTATGAGAACCCAATAAGATAGAAGTGATCGTTAAGCTAAAAGCAGGATCATCCTACTGCTAACTTTTAAAGTTAAGTTTATGTTTGCAGTTACCATATTATATATTATTTTCAATATGGCAACTTCAAATATAAACAAAATGAGCAAATACAACATAAAATAGAAGAGGCCCTTCGTTACCATTGCGTTTAAGAAAAACTTGTTTAATTGAGCAGTTTTATCGACATTGCTCCGGCACTGCCATATTTTTGAAAAATTTTATTTGTGTGTTGTAATAATGAAAATAAGTTAAAGGTAACTTTACAGTTCCCTTTAACTAAACGTATCTTTAACTAAACCCAAGTTTAACGGCAAGTTGTAATAATGGCCCTAAGTTTATTAAATTCGGACCCGTAAAGGTTTAATGATTTGCTTTTTTTAATACTGACGTTTGTGGTTCACTTCAGAATACTAATAAACAGAGTTCAGCTACCCAGATAAATATCGTAATGCCGTATAATAAAATTGGTGGTATGATTGTGGTTGATAGGCTAGACTGTCGTTTGTTGCGGTTGTGGGTTCGATTCCCACTAAGTTGTTTGATTAGTAACAAAATGTATTGCGTGGAGGTCAACACTTTGTTTTTGTAAAAAAAATTGCCTCATCTCTCCATATGTTCGTTTCTGTTATCGCCTGTGTGAGTAAGAGGCTTATTTGAAAGATTTATTTGATTATTTTAAAATCCGAAGACTACATATATTCCTTCTTCTTAGTAATCAGAAGTATTTCTCTTTTTTCCGTGCCAAGCACAATCAAGAAGGGGTGACCTCTAAAAGCCGTTCTTCAATTTCAATATGCGGAACCAAATTCTACACAGAGAAAACTGAACCTAATAAATACATAGTAAATTAGAACAAAGTTTATAAGATTTCTCTATGGTTTTTTTTCAAGAAGAGATTCTTATTATTTTTATAAGGAAAACCTTTTTGAAATAATCAAGAAGAAAACTTAGGGATTTTACTAGATAGTCTTCTTGATTTTTTTAAAAATGTATTCTCCTTAATTTTATTAGGCATTCTTTTTGTTTTTTTCAAAAAGAATTTCTTATTAATTTTATAAGACTATCCCTTTATTTTTTAAATAATACTTCTTGTTTTTGCTTGATATTATTGTAGATTTTTTTATTGATATATTTACTTAGAAACTAATTTAATATTTGTAATAATAAAAATTAAAATTAGCTTCAATTTCAGTAAGTAAAAATGTATTAAAAATATGATAAAATATATATGCGTAGAAAGAAATTTAATATAATAGAAAGTAAATATTATTTACAGTATTTTTTTACTCGAATAACTTTAAGTCCATTGTTAAGCAAATAAAAATGGATGGGCGGTCCGTCTAAATCGATCAAGTCAATGACGTCAAATGTTTCGGTTTCATTGCCACTCAAATAAGATTGATATCTTTGTGAAAAATTCTGGTTTACAAATTTCTTACCAACTATTTTTATATTGTCTTCTTTGTATAAAAAATCAACAATTTCATAAATAAATGTAAAATCAAAAAAAATATTTTTTTGTTGGATTTTTCTTCCCATCTTTCCGTTTCAAAAAGTATATTTCCTAGAATAACAAAAACTGTTAATAAAAAGATATGTGCATTAAATAAAATTTGGTTTAGATTTTATACCGGTTTTTCTTTAGGGAATACTTCGCAGATAGCATAAAACCATTGCTCCATTTCTACGTATGTATGTTAATTTGGATCTTGTGCCAACATACTTTTCAATGGTATCTTCTGGTTTTTTGAGTCAATATAATTATTTTTTTCAAAATGTTATTCGTTTTTTATAACACTTTTTTGTTGAAATTACAACAATTAAATTTTTTCATTTAAACTTTGTTTACTTGGTTTACTTTGTTACTTTGTTTTTTTTTAAGAAAGAATATTTTTATTACTTTTTTTCACTTCTTTACTTGCTATTTGTTCAATTTCAACTAAAAATTTAATAAGATAATTTACACATGATCAAATAGAAACCTAATGAAATCAATAAGGAATACTCCTTAAAAAAATTATTAAGTAGCCTCATGAAATCTATAAGAAAAACCTTTTTGAAAAAATTGATTAGGTAGCCCAATGAAATTAATAAGAAATTCTTGTTTTATACAATTTAGAAGAAAACACAATAGAATCAATAAGTTTTTCTCTATGGATTGTATTTTTTGTGGCAAAAATGACAGAATTTGAGTAAAAAAATAGTTAATAACAAGTTTTCTTCTTAAATGTATGTGTTTTACTTCTTGAAAAAATTAAAAAGATTTATCACATAAAAATAATAAGATTTCTCTACGAAAAAATTTTCGTTTCTTTCTGCTGTAATACCCCTCATTCCAAAAACGTTTCGTAGAGAAAATCTTCTTGATTTTATTAGGCAGTTTTCGCTCTGTGTATGATCATTATGAAGTTTATATCGTTTAATTGAGTTTTTGCTTCACTTAAATCTTTAGATTCCATTCCTATACGCTATACATACATTTAATTCGAGTATTTCAGTTGAAACCAAATGCCATAGGACATGTAGGCGTGATACGTCCAACTTAAGGAATTTGTAAGCAGCTCTTCAACTTAGGTTGTGACTATTTCCTGTGTTTCAAATGTTTTTTCTTTGCTAAGCTTGAATTTTTTTTATTATTTCATTTGGATATGCTGTTGTAGCTACAAAAAAAAAAGATTTTTTAATTTCCTGAATAATACCAGCAGTGTCACATGTGTTTAACGTTGCTTGTATAAAACAGCGTTAAAATACACTTAAATTACTCATTCATTTATGGCACTTGGAACCACTTTAGTACGCTTTAATAGCAAACAAAAAAAAAACGAATGCATTTGATGACAGGTTGTCGAAATGAAAATACCAAAAAGACTTGATTGGCATAACTAGTACAGAAAAAAAAAATAAATTAAAAGAAAAAAAGCAAAAGTAAAATAAAGAGAAACAGGAATTCGGAAGAAAACAAAAAAATAAGTGATTGTTTTTACGATGATATTAAATAATGAGTTATTTGTAGTGAAAATGAAAACAAACAAACCATGAAAGCGCTATAAAAATGAACAATTTTTAAAAACATATTGTTTAACAAATACCTTAAAGAAAGAGAGGCAAATTTGCGGAAAATATATACGAAACGGGCTTGAAAAATCAATTTAAAAATTTTCAATTTTGATTATGTCGAAACATTAGGAACGAAAATTGTCTGCAATTGCTTGTTGTCTGTATATTGCAGCCATAGCTGCCAGATAAATGAGGCAACAAATCGTCAAAAATTTTTGCGAAAAAATCGTCAGAATCTTCAAAGACGTTTATTGAAATCGTAAAAAAATCTTCAGAAAAAAAATAAATAAATTAAAAGTTTTTAAGGTTTAAGTGCTGTTTATTGACACATAAGCGCAACAATAATATTGCAATATCTTAATCTTTGGACTGTGGAAATATTAAGGAGTCAGAAGCTCTTGACATTTTGAGCATTAAAAATTCAGTGTAATGTTGGCTGGAACCGACATATTTTTCAGTTCCTTCTTCAGATCTTATCTTATTTACACCATAACCGACCAAGAAAGTAATACAATTCTCAAGTATGGGTCGGAACCTCAACGTGTATTTTGAGATTTCTCGATCGTGTACAGGAGAGGCTCGTAGTAGCTCGTTAATGACGGTAGTGTATCCAATTCCATTGATCATTGGAGCATAGTTGCAATGTGGTTTATATTTCCCTATTCTATCGCTATTACAAAAGGATTTTGCTCGAACAAAATAAGGGGACTTGTTCCCGAAAATCATATATTTCTACGTAACGCTCATCTTTCTCGGCCAGCACATCCGTATGTGGTCGATTGGCCAGTGGATCGTACACTGGATTACAGAAAAAATACGTTTTTTAGTCGAACTATTCGTATGTGGAATTCAATTCCTGCAAGAGGTCTTTCCTGTTACTTATGGTATAAAAATATACAAGCCTAGTGTCCATAAACACTGTTCTCTCGTTCCATCTTCCCATAACATATTTTCATAGTTCCAAACACAATGCCATCCATCCACTGAGTGTTACATACATACATACATAATTGGCTATTACAACCCTTCAGTCAGAAGTACGGCCTAGCTTCTCACACACCACTCATAGTGTGTGCCTTAAGTTTGTACTTGAGTGGTGGGACCTAGAGTTTAACGTGGACTTCGAACGATAGATTTTTGAGAAACTTTTTCATGCCAGGTTTATTTTACTCTCAGAATTTTTGCCAGAAATCGGCTGAGAGGAAGTCGCCGAAGAAATATTTTTTTTTCATATTTCGTTTTGATAGAGCTCGAACCTGGGCTTTACGTCTAATAAGCCGACATACTATCTACTAGTACTAGAAACGAAAATTTTCTACACACCATGCTTGTTGCTTTTTGTATATTGTTGCCCACTGTATAGGTAAATATAGAAAATTTGTTTACCAAGCTGTTATGCTTACATATGTACATATTTGTTTGAATGTTAAGTTCAAGGAAATTCATAAAAAAAAATAAATTTTTTAATTTTGAAATATTCATTTATATTCATTCATATTTCTATTGACAGTTTTATTTTTGGTAAAAAAAAAGAATACCATTCATTTTTAAATTTATTAAATAAACAGCAATAAACACTTCAAAATGTTTATTGAAAATAATTGCTTATTTCGACGTCGCATGTTAGACAAAGAAAAAAAAAATTTTTTTTTTGTTTTTTTAGAAAGAAATTTTTATTTGTCTCATTATAAAACAAAAATCATAAATCTTTACATTTGAAATGAAAGAAATATTTTTATATCGTTTGTTTTTTTTTTTTTAATTTCGAAACAACAAAACACGAAAATATTTTCAATGTCACGAATACTTTCTTTAAAAATTTTGATTTTGTTTTTTGTTTTTGGCTCTTTCTAAAATGAAAATTTTTTTTCGTGTATCAAAATGAACATATTTTCACCAAAAAAAAAAAAGAAAAAAAATACTTGTAGTAAATCATAGTAATTTGTAAGTAACATTAATAATAATTTAATATAAATCACACAATTATGAGCCACAAGCAGAATATACTGTCATATAGAAATTAAAAATTATTATGTGCTAAGAGATGCATATGTACACATGTACTCGTGTCTTGTAATTTCAAAAGAGGTGTGACCTTTCCTTCATAATAAATAAGAAATTCATAACAAACAAAAATATATTTTTAGAACAATTTCCCCACATTAAAATGTCTTTGACCATGGCAAAAACAAAAAAAAAAAAATGAATTTAGAAAGGAATGTTTTAAATGTCCATTTTTATATTCTTATAATATTTGCTAATTCTATAGGAGAGCGCACGAACAAATTTGCACATACTGGTTTCTTTATAAACACTAAACTTATTTGTAAACAACGAGATAACTCGTAGATTGCATTCCCTTCTAGGGTGCCAACTACGAGTTATCTCGTACTCACTAAACCTGCCATTTTTTGTGTAGCTACGAATAAAGCCGTATTAAAAAATGGCTTCTGGGAAAAGAACAACAAATCAATGCTGGCTTGCGTGGCCAGTTTTCTGAAAATTTCCGTGGCAGTCAACGTGTTAAGTTAGTTTAGAAGCCAGAGGTCAAAATAACCCATTGTAAATTCGGTCTTGTAGAGGAGAGATACAGAATCGTGAGGGACATAGGGAAATTGGAATAGTTCAAGAGCTCGGAAGTTAATGTATAGAAAACTTTTGAGGCTTTAATAGGTTCTTATAAATTTTTGTTTTAATTTGTCACGAACTCCTCCCATCAATGGAGGGCCTATTGTGCTATCTGTTGCTATTTTACTGGTAGGTCTCCAGTTCATAATAAAGAGTATACTGAGCGAAAGAAAAATAGGGAAGAAATTTAAACTTTTGTTAGGTAATCACAACAGAAGTTGCCGTATCCTAGTAGGTTAGTACAGTTGTCCTACTACCACAGTTGGAAAGAGCACTCTCTGGACTACCATGGAGGGCCTATTGTGCTATCTGTTGCTATTTTACTGGTAGGTCTCCAGTTCATAATAAAGAGTATACTGAGCGAAAGAAAAATAGGGAAGAAATTTAAACTTTTGTTAGGTAATCACAACAGAAGTCGCCGTATCCTAGTAGGTTAGTACATCTATCCCACTACCACAGTTGAAAAGAGCACTCTCTGGACTACCATTTGCATACAGTCTGTATGGTGTACTATTTCTTATATGTTCAAAAATGGCCACTGATCTTCTAGAGAATTTTCATATATTTTTTGGCTTTTTAGACGTGAAACCACGGTTCAAACTCCAGGTCAGATATCTCCAATAAAACGAAAAATGAAACAAATATTTTTGCAGTGACTTCCTCTCATCAGATTTCTGGCAAAAAACCTTCAGAATAAAAATAAAATTGTCTGGAGAAGCGTCTCAAAAGTCTAGTTCGGAGTCGACTTTCAACTGTAGGTCCCACCACTCATGCATAAAAATAAAACACACAACATAAGTGGTGTAAGAAGCTAGGTCGTATATCTGGCTGAAGGGTTGTAATGACCGTTGTGTATGGAGATTATGGTTAGAATAACGAGAAACAGCATTTATAAATCGAGTAGCTGACAGCTCTCCCGTTAATTGTACTTTGGCCAGAACCAGTAGACTCTATGATTTTGGAAAATGCTTCTCCAGGAAACTGAGTAACAAGATTAAATGGAGTAACCTAATGGCTGCAAATTATTTTAAAAGTGAGAACCTTCTGTTAAAAAACGGAAGGGTGGAGAACAGATATTGGAGCAGGAGAGGGAGTTTTTGGTTCCAGTGCGAATTATGTCAAGCCCATTGCGGAACTCTCGGGCATTTTTCAAGTGAAGTTGTGCTCAATACAGCGTGAAGAAAAAGAAACGGAACGTAGTTATTCTATCACGCTGTATATGATTGTCATGGGGAAGCTAAATCAACTAGACAGGGGAAATGGGAATATGCTCTGTTGGTTCTCAGAATATGTGTAAATACACGGCAATGAACATACAGATGATTTTGTGGGAAGGAAAGCTGGTGAGGCCAGAATCTTTCCGTGCAATAAAGGAGATTTTTGTAATAGTGTACCCAACGAAAAGCAACATAGGAAGACAATTTGCAATTTTATTGGGTAATTACAATATGAAGACTTTTAAGTCATACGTATATCGAACTATCCCGAAAATAACCTGAGCTTAGTAACCGGCCTTATGACAGGGCACTGTAGACTCAAAGTACATTTCTTTAGAATGCAGACTGTCTCGCATTCAGTGTGTAGATTCTGTGATGATCAGGATAAATCATTAGAACAGATTCTTGCAACCTGTGAGGCAGAAGAAAACACTTGGGTGCATATAAGGTGCTGGCTAGAGAACCAAGCAGTGTTTTTGAAAGTTTGTTAGAAAAATAGGATTGGAAGAGATATTATAGGGTTCTCCTATATAGATTGATGGGCAGTACAGTACAACGATACAACGATAATAATAATAATGCCTTCTTAAGAGATTTTTGAGCAATAGAAATATTTTCTAGAATATTAAGTTTAAATAAATAAATGAATAATCTATAGTGTATTGTATTAAGAAAATTCCAAGAAAAATATTTCCATATGTATGTATGTATGTATGTACGTAGGACCATTTCTTTTTTTCTTTTTATTTTTTATTTTTTCTTTGTATTAAATTGGTACATTTGACAAAAACTAAATGCTTTATCATGCCGAACTAAAGAGATATTTAATAATATTTCCTTTTTATTTTGTTTTTCTTTTTTTTTTTGAGCCCATAGAAATGGCAACTACGTGACATCGTTCCATCAACACAAATTTAACATTAAACGCCTACACCATCATTTATTTAAATTACACTTGGAAAAAATTATTAGATATTCAAAGAATTTTTTTTTTGATTTTTAGAGAAGTATGCGTATATGCAAAGTACATATATGACTCGGCGCTTGAAATGTTACCAATTTGAAGTTCATCAAGACAAATTTCAAGTTCCTTTATGGTCTTTCGCTCATGATTCCATCGAGGGGACAGCCACTTCTACTTCTATGGTCTTTCGAGATGTCAAAAAGTTTCTCCGCAGTCTACTTTTTATTACTTTCCTGTGCTCCGTATTCATTAGTCAAGCTTTATCAAGTAAATAAGTAATGGGTCTACTGAAACTATACTCAGATTGATAGCTTTGCCATATGTCGATACCTAAAACGTCACACTATGTGGAAAAGTATATTAGCGATGAACTTTGCTGAAAGAGTCTAATCAATATCGAAGACCATTTGAAATGCTACAAAATATAAAATATAGAAGATTGATTTAATATCTGGACAATAGGAAATTTTGTTTATTGATCAAGACGAATATGTTAAAACAATTGAATTTTGGAGGCAAATTTCGTCTTCTCCAGTGAAATATGTTTTATGATTAAACGATACGTAACGTTTTTAACGGCCAAATGCTAAATAGTTTTATAAATGATATCCTATTTTACATGATATCCGGCGTCTGTGACGATTTGGCCAACCGACATTAATTTTTATCGGATTGGTCACGTAGCTAAAGCAAAAAATCTATTGTGAAAGGATTTTGAACTTTTTTCTGATAGAAATAAAATTTTCTTTATCTTGCAGTATGTGGTACTGGTACCAGTTGGCATTACCTCTGTGCAACATACATACATACATAACATACATAATTGGCCATTACAACCCTTCAGTCAGGATTATGGTCAAGCTTCTAACACCACTCATGTTGTGTGCGTTAATTTTATACGCGAGTGGCGGGACCTACAGTTTAACGTCGACTTCGAACGACAGATTTTTGAGAAACTATTCATGGCAATTTTATTTACTCAGAGTTTTTGCCAGAAATCTGCTGAGAGGAAGTCGTAAATAAAATTGCCATGAAAAGTTTCTCAAAAATCTGTCCTTCAGAGTCGACGTTAAATTGTAGGTCCCGCCACTCAAGTATAAAATTAACGCACACAACATGAGTGGTGTGAGAAGTTAGGCCGTAATCCTGACTGAAGGGTTGTCGTGGCCAATTATGTATGTACAGTGAGCGCCAAAAGTTGGCAAACACCACTAAAATAATTCATTTTCTTAGGATAGCGAGAAAAGTAAATGAGAATAGTCGAATAAATTTCCAAAAATAAAAACCTTTATTTATTACTTATAAAATGTTAAAACAAAAACAACAATTCATGATAAAGGAACTTTTTTTATACTTAAGAACATAATAGACAATTTAAAATTATAGTGGATGTTGACACAGTTATGGCGCCCACTGTATGTAATTCGATTTTAATACTTAGGCTAATACGTTTGAAACTAATTCGGTGTGGATCAGTTTTATTAATTTGAATTTGAAATTAATTGTATTAAGTAAACCAAATTTTTTTCAGTGTATTTTTCTTTTTTAGATAAATCGTTATTGCTTCTGAACATACATATGTATGTAGTATGTATGTAGTATGTATGTAGTATGTCTGTAGAAAATAGTGAAAAATTGACTACATTCGCATCGTGTTATGCGTAATTCATTATATGCATGCATAATGCCTACATTTGCGCAAATATTTCTTATTTAAGTCCCTTTCCATTGCATAATTTTTCTTCCACGATATATACATAGTTTTTTGATCTTTTTTCTTACTTTATTTTTAATACAAATGATTATTTCCATGCTTGATTAAAAAAATGTGATTCATTTAAGAATTAATTTTTTACAGTTCGCTGCTCAATGAAATATTTTATGGGAAATAAATTTGTTTTATTGGTTTTCCGATAGCCTTCATTAAGCATACAAGATACAAAAGAAAAATTATGGCTTCACATGCAAATATTTGCTGATATACTCGTACAGCAACAATGATATTCTTCAATAGGGTATCGAATGAATTCTCTCATGAAATACACACAATGTTCTCTGGATTCAACTCATCAACAACTACGTAACGTAACGTAATGTAATCGTAAAGAAACTTTTTAAGGAAAAATTTCGAAAATATTTTGGAAATTTATTTCTGTAGCCTCCTAATAAAAAAAACACAGCAGCAGAACGGACCAAAATATAGAGAAGAAATGCCAAGCACGTAAAGCAATTTAAACCAATAATTTAAATTGTCTCAACGCGACAAGGCAGCAAGCCAGCAAATAATTGTTGAAATAAAGTGGAAATGAAAACCGAGCATAAACATCATCAGTTAAAAACAAAAAAAAAAAAAACATTTGGAAAAGGTTTGACATGCTGTACTCAAACGGTTTCTTTTTTGTCTTTTACTTTTCATTTCGCCACAGGTATAGAGAAGTTTGTTTGGCCAAATGAAATTGGCATTGAAAGGCAAAAATTCATTTGCATAATTGGCAATTTTCTCGATGAAATTTAATTCCCTATAAAATGAAGAAAGTCTTTTAGACATTTCTTTTCCAATTGCTCAATTCAATTCAATTTTATTAATTGAAAAACAAATCAAGAAAATTGTAATTGAAACGTTTTTTTCATTTTTATTTTCATTTGTTTGCCATTTTTCAACCGGTAGCTGCTGGGCTGGTATTTGTTTGGATTAAAACAACAACATTTTTTTTTTGCTTATGGATTGAAATTGATTTTTAACTGTTGGAATTTCATTCTATTTTTCTGCTCATCTCTTCTATACTGTTTCTAACACAGTTATTTTTATTATCATTTTATCTTTCAATATACATACATCTGTACGTACAGAAAAAATGATTTTCCACTTACATTTTAAACCATTCATGTGTAACTTTTTGAAATTCAATCAACTATTCAATGAAATGGAATTATCTGTAGAATACTTTGTTTAAGTTGCAGTTATTTGTTGCGTTCATGGGCATTAAAACATTCTCTGAGTGTGAAGAATTTTTTTTTTTTAAATATTTTTCCAATTCATTGTTTTATTGGGACAAGTAGTAGACAGTTTAAGATGATTTCCTTACAGTTCTTAAAAATTATTTAAGTATTAAAACGAACTTGAGTTTAAATAAGTGCAAATCAACTATGATAAGTTCTCTTCAATTTATAACAACAAATAATTTCATTTCATTGATTTTGGATGATTTTGAGAATTTTTTTTCGTTCTGTATGTAAACGAAGTCGCCGTAGTCTAGTAGGTAGTGTGATCGCTTATTTAGACGTAAAGCCCGGGTTCGTATCCCAGGTCAGACATCAAAACGAAATATGGAAAAAAAAATATTTGAAGTTGCCATATTGAAAATAATGTATATAATATGGCAAGTTCAAACATAAACTTAACTTTAAAAGTTAAAGGTAGGATAATCCTCCCTTTAGCTTAACGCTCACTTCTATCTTATTGAGTACTCATAATAATGAAAAACAATTTATCTGCTCGTTAAAATCCTCCTTTAGTTAACGGCAAGTTGAAATAATGGCCCTTAGTCCACGCTTAGCCAACGCTTGTTCGCTGAATGAGTTCTGGAGTTTTGACACATACAGTGAGCGACATAAGTGCGTCAACACCCACTATAATTTTAAATTTTCTATTATGTTCTTAAGTATATAAAAAAAAGTTCCTTTATCATGAATTGTTGTTTTTGTTTTAACATTTTATAAGTAATAAATAAACGTTTTTATTTTTGGAAATTTATTCGACTATTCTCATTTACTTTTCTCAATATTCTAAGAAAATGAATTATTTCAGTGGTGTTTACTCACTTTTGGCGCTCACTGTACATACATACATGCAGTGAGCGTCAAAAGAAACTGTACATTAACAAAAAAATAAAATTCATAAATTACCGTTATTTTTATTTTAAAATTATTTCATTGCCAATTCTTAAAATTCAAACAAACCAAAAAATTCAAAATATTGTCAAATTTTTTCGGGCACTCTCCTTAATGCTATGTTCAGACATGCACTTTTATTGCCTAAATCACAATAAACGCCATTGTTGAGCTCAATATTTCATATAAAGTTCCAATTAATTATTTCGCAATAAATACGCAAATTATTATAATATTGAGTAAAACTTAAAATACAGCATTGTCATAAGTGAGCATATTACAATTATCCGAACACTTTCTGTTCATATTTGACAACTCAAATGTAACAACGACGAAAAAAAAGAAACAAAACATAAACCAATGTTGTTGAAACAACCAGCTGTTTTCTTTACCAGCTGTCAAATGAATATTGCTTATATTGTGTCTGAACACTTAAAATATTGTACTCAAATAATCGAATATTGATTCAATAAAAGTGCATGTCTGAACATAGTATAGCTGGTAAAAGTTGAGTTTAGCGATTGTTGGAATTTTATTCTTAGTGTGCAGTTTCTTTTGACGTTCACTGAACATACATACATAATTGGTCATTACAACCCTTAAATCATAATTACTACCTACTTTCTCACACCATTTAAGTTGTGAGTGTACATTTTTATACACGAGTGGCGGGAGACCTACAGTTTAAAGGCAATTTCGAACGACAGATATTTTGATGCTTTGTTTTACATATGAATTTTATTTACTTTTTGCTACAAATCTGTTCAGAGGTAGTTTCCGAAGAAATATGTGTGTTTTCATATTTCGTTGGCAGTTGGAGACGTCTGACCTGGGGTGTATCGTGGCCTTACGTCTAATAAGCCAAAACACTGCCTACTAGACTACAGTGACTTCAAAAATAAAATCGTTTAAATTCGATTTTTAAAAGCGTGTCTTCAATTCAATCAATGAAATCAATTCACAATTTCCCACAAGCGCTTATAATCTTGGGATCATGTGAACCAGTGCTGATCAATTGCAATTAGATTTTAAAAGAAAAAGCATTGCCTCTCTTAATTTTTATTTGTATTCATCGATTTTTTTTTTTTCTTTTCGTTTAATATTTTGATCCAATTATGTCTTGTAAATATTTTTCATTTATTTAACATTATTTTCTTCACGTACGTAACGTAATGATGAGGTCATCTAGTGGTCATAGATAACATCATACCATTCGTTAGTTATTATTGTAGTTTTCATATGTAGAAATCCATACACACTTCATACGTACATACATACATATTTAAAGATCAAATTGATCACATATGAAAAATTTTACTGTGAGTCTCTTTAAATATATGTATGTGTAGATTGTGGACGAATGGAATGATGTGGAAGACCTCTAATTGTGTCTGCTGCTGTCTGTTATTTTTAATATTAATTTCCATATAGAAATAGAAATACTACGTCAGTTAGTCAGTTAGATCGGTAAATTTGTACGTGTATGCTTGTGTTTTTTTTTTTTTTTGCATAAATTTATATGAAATAAATATAAAAATAAAACACAAAATATTAGTAATTTAACCATGAACTCAATTGATATTCATGTACAGTAACAACAAACAGACAGCATCATGATCACAATTACAATCGATGTGGATATTTTTTTTCTCTCTCCTTTCAATTGTTTATTATTTTATTTGTGAATTTTTATACAAAAAATATTTGTAAAAATTTATAGCTTTTTCTACCAAATGCTGCATTCAAAACTGACATTTGATTCAATATCTCGTTTGTTTTTATATTTTTTTTATTTAGGAGTGTTTGTTTGTTTTAGAAACCAATAAGTGAAGGAGAGAAAAAAAACTGATGAAACGTGATCATTTTATATAATCAAGGACAAGCTTGGCTTGTTAGACGTAAAAGTGAATTTTTAGTATCGACTACTTGTTGCTGGTGGAGAGCGAGTGAATGGTTTCATTTCAAAAATAATGTGTTTGCAGTTTGTTGAAGTTTAATTAAACAATATATGGGCACAAGCTGAAATGTATGTGTGTGAAGATAAATTCGAATTTGAAAATCAAAGACGCAATCCAAAAATTTTAGCAGCGCCACATTTGGCGTTAACAGAGCAAAATTTTCTCTTAAGAGAACAAAATTTTCACTTAACAGAGCACTGTTGTCTCTTAAACAGTATCCCTCTGAACAAGCTTACTTGATTAGGACCTAATTTTGGAGCAAAAAATAGGTCTATGAGTACCATGCCATATTTAAAGGAAGGTTCTAAGTCATCTTAATATTAACAGTCACATGTAAAGTAATATGGTATTGAAAAAATTGTCTCTGAAAATATCAATTTTCTGTTTCAAAATTCTCTAGAAGATCAGTGGCCATTTGGGAACATATAAGAAATAGTACACCCTTCCGACTATATGCAAATGGTAGTCCATAGGGTTCTCTTTCGAACCGTGGTAGTGGGACAGCTGGAATAATTTTGAGATTCGAGAAATTTTCCCCCTCCATCCTCCACCAACCATCCTATATATGTGAACGCTATTATTCACAAATAATAATGATCATAGTGAGAATTAAATTTTATGTCAATAGTCTGCAATAATTGCAAAGTAGATGAAATTCTATGTCAATAGTCTGCAATAATTGCAAAGTAGAAGACTAATATACTTATTGCCACTGTTAACATAGTTAACAGTGCTCTGTTAACATAGTTAACAGTGCTCTGTTAACAGCAAAGTTTACCCTGTTAGAGGCAGGAAGTGGCGGTGCTACAAGTGTGGGTTTGTGTCTTTGGTTTTTAAATTCGAATTTATCTCACATTACAACCCTTCAGCCAGTATTACGGCCTACCTTCTCAAGACCACTCATGTTATATGTGTTAATTTTATACATGAGTGGCGGGACCCCCTACAGTTTAAAGTCGACTCCGAACGATAGATTTTTGAGAAACTTTTTCATGGCAATTTTATTTACTCTCAGACTTTTTGCCAGAAATCCGCTGAAAGGTAGTCGCCGAAGAAATATTTTTTCATATTTCGTTTTGATATCTGACCAAGGATTTGAACCGTGGCTTCGCGTCTAATAAGCCAACTCACTGCCTACTAGACTACGGCGACTTGTATGTCAATAGTCTGCAATAATTGCAAAGTAGAAGACTAATATAATTATTATCACTGTTAAGTAGTTAACGGTGCTCTGTTAACAGCAAAATTTACCCTGTTAGAGACAAGAAGTGCCGCTACTAAAATTGTGGGTTTGCGTCTTTGATTTTTAAATTCGAGTTTATCTTCACATACATCTAAAATTTTAATTTTTTTATTATTATACTGTGAGATATTGTCGAAATATTTTATTTGTTTGAATAATTTCTTGTTGCATTTTGAATATAATATCGTTGAAATGTTCGTTTCTCTTAGCAGAGCACATTTAGAAGGTCTGATTTTCTTTGACTCTGGTTGAATTTGACCGACTATGGCATGGATTATGTTGGGTTTGATAGTGACTCTTAATTCGCCGATCAATAAGAACACTGACACTTACAGTGAGCGTCATAAGAAACTGTATACTAAGGATAAAATTTTAACAATCATCAAACTCAACTTTTACCACTTAAGGAGAGTGCCCGGAAAAATTTCACAATATTTCGAAATTTTTTGTAAATTCTGTTTTGTTTCAAAATTAAAAAGTGGCAATGGAACAATTTGAAAATAAACATGGTCTTTACATGGTCTTCAGTAGCTATGTGTTTTTTTCTTTTAAATAACGGTAATTTCTTCTTGTATACTTTTTTAATGAACAGTTTCTTTTGACGCTCACTGTATGTTCTGTATGTCACTGATATTTCTTCTCCCAGAATAATCATATTTTAAGTCTTTCTCCTTGTACTCAGTACAGTTTTAGTTTTAGTAGAACTTAGGAAATCATTGCCACGCCCACTATTCTATTTATTATTAGTTGTTCTGTGTATTTAGAATACTTGATTGTCTTTTATTTACCGGAAAATATATTAAAGAACTATAAGTTTGAATATGATTTTAAATCCTCAGAACAATTTCTTTTTTTTATTAAATTTATCAAGTTTTTTTTTTTTTTGTTTTAGTTGTGCTTACGTCTGAAAACGTGATTACGTGCGTTTAAAAATTAAACATCCCTTTCATGCATTCATTCATTCATTCATTCATTCATTCATTTGTTCTTATTCTACGTTTGTATGATGTACATACGTCAAACCCTTTTGTTTTTTCTCTATAAAAGTTTCTTTCGTAAAATAAAATTTTATGGTTTGTTACCCATGTGTAACCTCTTGAGCCGCAATATACATACACCCAGTGTGCTGGGGAGAAAAAGGGCTTAAGGGAAAACATGTTTAATTGACTGCTACAAACAAGTATTGTGAGAATAACAAAGCGAAAAAGAAAAAGTTAAGAGGGCCACACAATAAAATCAACGAAAACGAAATGTTAAACTTATAAACGTGATTTTTAAATTCATAGTCTTTAACTAAAAGGTAAGATTGCAAGCAAGACTGAACTTAAATTACCGCCGCTTGTAATTATTTACGTTTAACGTTTGGTCCTTTGAAAACGTAATAAAGGTATCAGCGGAAAACAAAACAAAAACCATTTAAAATTAACTCGACGTGTTTTAGTAAAGATTTCTGCTTTTTTTGCAAAACAAAAGTTTTTACTTTTCGATTCAAGTGACCGACCAGATCGTAATAGCGATGGTGTTGCGTTTCTCATCTTTATACGGCGAAAAAACAACAACAACAAAATTTCACCAACCATTAAACATAAAATTTATGTTGAATTTTGTTTTTTCCCCTCTTCTCCTCTTCTTATTATATCGCATTTACGCGTATTTCATTCATATCTTGGCTGTGGGGATTTCTGACGCGACTGGCCTGTTAATACCTCTTTAACACTAAACTGGTTTTGACTTCTAGCCAATGTTATGATGGGGGGCAATAATAGCGTTTTTGTGCGTAGTAAAATGCATAATTTTTTTCTTCTTTTACAGAAATAATTTATAATTTAGTTCTGGTTATATAAAACACACTGACTGACTGACTGGTTACGTTTATTTTATTTCAGTTTCTTTGTAACAATTACTTTCTTTTTTTAAATACAATAAATTAAAATTTATAAAACGAAATTTATTAAAAAAACTAAAACAAAAGTTATACAAGGAAGTTAAAGAAAAACATTTTTATAGCCGCAGAAAGTTATTTAAAATTCTTGGCAATCATAAATATATTAACCCTTTAACCGGGGATGCATAGAAATTCCACTCGTCATCTCCATTACAGAAGTACTTCGTATATGACGAATTATTTCGTCATACGCTGATTAACAGACTGCTTAATGGGCCATTAACAACCCAATTAACGGATTTCGGCCTGCCGCAACACATCCTTCCATGCGCCTCTGCTTCTTGTGCGCCTACGCCAGTTGGTCACACTAATCGATGACAGGACTTCCTCGATTTGGTCCTTCCAACGCAAGGAAGGTCGTCCTCTTCGCCGATTTCCGCATCTCCCCACATCCCCCCTTCTCGCCGGCATTCGAACGACATGGCCGAGCCAACGCAGCCGTTTAATGTTAATACGCTGCACAACGTCTATGTCGGTGAGGATCTCATACAGCTCACTGTTGGATAGGATGCGGAAGTACGCATCCGTAGGAGTTTTCTCTCGAATACCCTCAAGGCTGCTGCATCAGTGCTTAATAGAGTCCATGCCTCTGCGCCATAAAGAAGCACGGTGAGGATGAGAGTCTTGTAGAGTATCAGTTTTGTTGTGGGAGAGAGGTCTCTGCTACTGAGATAACACATTAATCTACCTCAAATCTATACAATATTTTCTTAATATCATAGTTTTACGCTTTTTATGGTTTAAATGCTAGTAAACCTTGTCAAGATTACATACATACATACATAATTGGCCATTACAACCCTTCAGTCAGGACATCAAAACGAAATATGAAAACAAAAATATTTCTTCGGCCACTCCCTCTCAGCAGATTTCTGGCAAAAACTCTGAGAGTAAATAAACCTGCCATGAAAAAGTTTCTCAAAATTTGTTGTTCGGAGTCGACGTTAAACTGTAGGTCCCGTCACTCATTTATAAAATTAAGGCACACAACATGAGTGGTGTGAGAAGCTAGGCCGTAATCTTGACTGAAGGGTTGTAATCGCCAATTATGTAATATATATATGTATGTAACTTTATTTTACCATTAGGTTGTAATAAGGAACAGAAGTTAAAGGTCACTTTAAAGTTCACTTAAACTAAAGTTACCTTTAACTAAACCCAACTTTAACAGCAAGTTGTAATATTGGCCCTAAAAGTTTTTAAAATGTTCTGAAATATGTGAATAAAATGAGGTTCGCTGTACATTTTTCACTGTGTAGATAGAATACTGCTTTAAAAATTGTTCATTTACTTTGCACGTACACTGTATAATATTAATGGCATTTTCATTAAATTTATACAAAAAATATCGTAGTGAATTTAAAGTGTTTTTTGCTGCTTTATTATTAAAGTGACAAAAAACAGAACATTCAAATAAAAACGGCAATAATATTTATAAACCGTTAGATTAAAACCAACGCAACTATAACGGCAACTATCATTATCACAAAAATCATAAATAAAACATACAATATTTACCAGAGATTTTATTAACTAATGCTACGCTGCTATACACACTCTTTTTGTGTGCTACTGATGCTCTGATTCTAATTATGGTTTGGTTTTTTTTTCTGTTTTTTTTTTTGCTATCATTTGTTCCCAAAGTAATTAAAGCAAATGAAAAAACGTGATTTTATTTGATATCAAAACCAAAACAGTTACTACCACCATCATCATCATAAGCCAGCCAGTCAGCCACATGAAGAATACCAGTGACAGGAAAGAAAAATAGAATCTATTTTTATTTCTATCAAAACAATAATAATAATAATAGCAACAACAATAATAATAATAATATTCTTTCTTATCTTTTTAAATACAATATTATAACAGGTATAGGAATTACTATTTGTATTAGTTGTTGTTGTGGTCTTTGTTACATATTTCTGCACCATGACTAGTTGCTTAACTTTTTCCACCTAAAATGGCATGATGACGCTGTAAGTTTTTAAGAAAAAAAAAAAAAAATAAAATAAAAAAAAAATAGGAAAAAACTAACCCACTTTATTATAAAAACTGTGGTTTGACATAATTTTCATTCGGGTAAATTTTTTTCGATTTTTCTATGTCACACTACTTCGCTTACTTATCACAGATAAAGTACTATAATACGGCACCATAATACTCTTAAAAAAACTCAACTAACTTGTAGGAAAAGAGACAAAATATTTAAAAAAAAATCCTAATTGCCAAAAACAAGTTATTTAAGTTTAAAAAAAAATTCACTTTTTCTGGTAGTCCAAATAGCAAAGAAAGAAAAAAAAATAAATGTGGGCCAATTTTTTTGTTAAGAAATCATTGATTCGATTTCTGGTCTGTTATGCCATGTGGAGCTTATAAATCTGTAATAACATCGTATTGCAAAATAAAACTTTTCCTTTGGGCTTCGAGATGGTTGTGAGTCCTGTTTAGGAAATAAACCTAAAGAATTTCTTTCATATGTTTAACTTGAAGAATCTGATGTGTGTGAAGATAAATACGAATTTAAAAATCTAAGACGCAATCCTTAAATTTTAGCAGCGCCACATTTGGTGTTAACAGAGCAATAAAAATTTGCCCTTAACAGAGCACTGTTAGCTGTTTAACACAGAATCCATCTGAATAAGCCCATTTGTTTAGGAGCCAATTTTAGGATATACGCTTGGTCTATGAGTACCATACCATATTCAAAGGAAGGTTCCAAGACCTCTTAATATGAATAGAAATATAATCACATATACAGTGTGCGCCATAAGTGAGTCAACACCCACTATAATTTTAAAGTTTATATTATGTTCTTAAGTATAAAAAAAGTTCCTTTATAATGAATTGTTGTTTTTGCTGTAACATTTTATAAGTAATAAATAAAGGTTTTTATTTTTGGAAATTTATTCGACCATTCTCATTTACTTTTCTCGCTATCCTAAGAAAATGAATTATTTCAGTGGTGTTTACTCACTTTTGGCGCTCACTGTAAAGTGATATTGTATTAAGAAAATTTGCATTACAACTATGAATTTTTGCTAGAAAATTATATACAAGATCAGTGGCAATTTTGAAACATATGATACATAGTACATCTACACGACTATATGCTAATGGTAGTCCAGAGGGTTCTCTTTCCAACTATGGTAGTGGAATAGCAGAACTGATTTATTGATTAGAAAAAATTAAACTTCCCTTCCCAATAAAAATTATTATAAAGAGAATTAAATTTTATGTCAATAGTTTGCAATAATTGCAAAGTTGTAGACTAATCTACTTATTGACACTGTTAAACAGCTAACAGTGCTCTGTTAATAGCAAATTTTGCCCTGTTAAAGGCAAAAAGTCGCGCTATTAAAGTGTGGGTTTGAGTCAGAGATCAGCAATGAATCGTTTTTTTTTTGCTACTCATAAGTACTCATGAAATTTTGAGGATGGGTGAGTCAACAGTATCGTACTCACCACAACATTGATTTATAAGTACAGGTTGCATTAAGTACGAGTAAAACCTTGGCATCAAACTCATAACATTCGAAATATGTTGGATTCATACGCCGTCTACTCATTCAGATCCATAAATTTAGAAAATTACTTATAATACTCATAAATGATTCGAGTGATTCGAATCATTCATCAAAATTTACAGTCTTAGTTGTTGTTGCATTTACAAAAAAAAAAGAAGAAAGAAGAAAACAAAGACAAAAGCAGCAATCAAAGCAATCACACAACCTTCTAGTGAGTATTGTAGTGTTCGTACGCGAATCATACTTATTTTGTAATTCTTGTAAATGTTGAGTAAAGGAGAGTCGAAATCAACAACATCATGCGTATTTTACGTTGAGTATGATTACGATGAGTACTTCAAACTTTGAAATCAACAACATCATGCGTATTGTTAAGTATGAGTCAAGCTTTGAATGTGAGTAGTATGAGTATGATATTAAAATAAGTATGAATGCGTATAAGTATCAAAAATTATGATTCGAGTAAACTCATCTTTTTGAATACTCATTGCTGATCTCTGGTTTGAGTCTTTGGTTTTTAAATTCGGATTTATCTTCACATACATAAGAACGTGTAAATATTTTATAATATTCTTTTATTCATAATATAAATGCTGCCTTATCTTAATGAAAGCCCTGTCGATGCAATGGTGTCATATTAAGCTCCATTTTAAAATTAAATATATTTCAACACTCTCATAAATTGCTCTCCAATTTTTAACCAATTTGTTAAGGGTTTTATTTTTGCATCCTCATGTTCTTTTTTCTTCTTCCACGCAATTTTTAAAGAGCCTTCAATCTGTACATGAAGTTTTTAAACATTTTTAATGTGACTGTGTAAATGGAAAATGGTTTTATTAACTTATAAATTTGACATGCGTTAAATGGCCGCTTAACCCATTAACTTTATGGTACATGAATGAAATTTTACTCAATAATTTTTTTTAATTTTTTTTTTTTTTTTAATTTTTGCAATTTTTCTCTCTTTGACATGTGACATTTTAACATGACACACACAATTTTCCATGTTTTTTTTTCTGTTTCTTTTTTAGTGGAAAATGGTATGGAAGTAGCGCTTAGCAAAAGAAAATAAATATTTTCATTTTTCTGTTAATATTTCTACGTTTTTTTGATTGACAGCTTTAGTGATGATGATAGCGATTACAATGACAGTTTTCCTATTGAGTAGGCTTAATGAGTATGTTGTTGTTGTTGCATTGGTTGCATTTCTAGAGAATTTAAATTTCAATTGCTATTCAGTTTTTATTACAGTTTTATAGCCAATTGATTTGATTTTATTCGATTGTTTTTATTTTATTTTGATCTGTAGAAGACAAAGAAAACAAAATAAATGCCTGTGAGTGATATACCTTGTAAAGGTGAAAGTCAATTGGCTGGTGATGACATTTAAAATACTGCATATGAGAGAAAATTAAAAAAAAAAAAAAGTTGATGAAATTTAATCATAAATTTGAACGAAGCATTTTAATTTAAATCCAAATAGCTTCTGAATATAAAACCAAACCATGTTGTATGTTTGCATACAGTCAAAGAAAAAAGTCTACATACACCACTGTATGTTGTATTCTTTAAAAGCCAGGAAGCTTTAAAATACATTATATTGAAGGAGAGAACTTGTCGTAGTCTAGTAGTGTGTTGGCTTATTAGACGTATGGCCTCGATTCAAAATTTCTGTAAAAATGTTTTAAAAATTAGCGAAAGAACGATTCGCAGAAGAGCGGTAGAGGCCGGATTATTCAGTCGACGATCAGCAAAAACCCTTTCATATCGTCAAAAAATAAAAAGGCGAGACTTGAATTCGTCAAGGCCAATCTCAACTGGAGTGTCCAAGAATGGAGGACTGTGATGGTTTCTGACGAATCTGAGTTTAATTTAAAGGATTCAGATGGCATAAGGCGTGTACGCAGACAATATGAAACGTTTGACGATATGAAAGGTTTTTTGCTGGTCGTCGACTGAATAATCCGGCCTCTACCGCCTGCGAATCGTTTTTTCGCTAATTTTTAAATCTAAGCGGTTTCGTATGAGACTAGAAGTTGCTGTAGGATTATTTTGGATTTTCCTTTTAATTAAGGAGTCTTCATGTCGAGAAATTTCACGTGGCCTTCCTCCAGAATGACTAGCAGATGTGGGACCAGTCTGCAAAAACTTTTTAATTAGCCTAGAAATAATTGATCTGTTGATCGAATATTTTGCATTTAATTGATCTTAACCCAATCGAAAACTTGTGGGAGATCGTTAACTTAAAAATTAACCGAGAAAATTGGAAAACCAGAGAAGATTTATTTGAAGTCGCAAAAATAGCCTGGGTAGCAATGTCACCTGAAATAACTAGTAGTTTAAATTAGGAGTGCTTTAGTTTTGCCCGCTTATATTTGCAGCTTAAAATGTTTTTTGAATTTTAACTTTTTTTTAATTAAATTCTGAATTCCTTAGGTTTGTGTTTTTCAATAATAATATAAATAAATAAAAAAAACTAAAAATAAAAATTTAATAACTTTATATTCGTAAAAAAATTATCATTTCAAAAAAGAATGTACTGAGGGAGGGCATAGGTTTTGGCCGGTACTGTATATTGAAGAGGAAGAAATTCCTTGGATTTTCAGAATTTTTTTTGTTAAGCACTTTAAGCTTTTCATAAAGATACGGTTTTTATCCAAATTAAAATTTTATTCAGTTTCTACTGCTTCTGTACAATAACGGAAAATCTAGATACGCTTACTTTTCCAAAATCTTTCTCTATTCTGAGGTTTTTTGGAGCACAATTTCTCCAATCGTATAGCAATGCCATGAATAATTAGAAGCTTTTCTAATGACCATATTTAAACAATATAAAAGAAAACGTTTTTTTTTATTCAACTCCCACCATTCAATTCCATTAATTTCTTTATTTAAAATGTTAAATTCAAAGTTTTCTTTTGTAGCTTCAGAGTTTTCTGAATAAAAGTAATTAATTATAGTTGATTCACGATTGTTTTGGACGTGTGATCCCTTTAAAAAAAAAAAAAACTAAACTCGAACTCGAAGAACAACGGAAACAATATTAAATCACTTGAACAAAAGAGCAACAAGCTCTGCTCTGCTCTGCTTCGGCTCTGCTCTACTCTGTGCTATTGGAAAAGAAACATGACATTAAAAACCGGTAGAGAATAAAATAACCTTTGCAAGCCACAAATTGTTGTTGTTGTTGTTTTTTAGAAATCTTTCAAGTGTTTCAAGCCCAAAAAACCTATGTATATAATATTTAAAAGCATTGTTGATAGTAAAGAACATGAAGGGAGGGGAGGGGGAAGTGAATTTAAAATAACAAATAACAGTTGGCATAAACATGCATATACACACACACACACACATACATTTATACGATTTTAAACCATGATTTTTACCTTTTTATTTCGATGTTAAAGGTTCGAACATCGTTATGCAGTTTGTTTTATTTTACTTTTGGCCGGCCCCGGCCGTACCCTTTTATTTTATCTGCTGTTTAGTACTTTATTGCTTTTGTTTTGACTCTTCACGTTCTCATATTGTATACAATATTTTGATTTTTTTTTCTGTGTTGTTGCTGTTGCTGTTGTCTTTACTTTTCATCTGCTTACCTACTAAATATTGTATGTCGTTGTTGTTGTTGTTGTTTTTGTTTTCTGTTTAAAATCCAGTGATTTCCTCTGTTTGACAAAGTCAAGTAGAAGGAAAAAAGACGTTGAACCACACTTCACACACCAACAACAGGCCTGAAGTGTATAATCATCACAGCTGTTGTTGTGTTTTGGATGGCGCTACAAAGAAAAGTGCGGCCTAGAGGGTTTAATACAGATTTTGAGAATAATTTTGAAAATTTTTTTAACTGCTTTCCTTACCTCATCATATAGACTTGTTATACCCTTTAATACACCCAAACCTTTTTTTACACGGTAGATACGTTCCAGTGGATACCGTGTAAAAAAAAACGCGTAAAAAAAGACAAATATTATATATGTCTGTAAGTGTATGAACAAACTGAAAAGATATACATAGGATTGATGCAGCAGCCTACATATGCCTATAAAATTTAATAACTTTATAAAAACGCACAGATTTAGTTCAATAGTATACACAGAGTTTTTATTTTATTTCATTTTATGATTATAAAAAAATAAAGAAAAAACTTAAAAATTCTCTTCCATTTATAAAAATAAAATTAGTTATCAAACTCTTAAGACAATTAGGAACGGAATTATTTTCAATAAAATGTTTTTTTTTATTTTATTCGGAGTCAGTTTCTGATAGCAAGCGCATTCTCTTTTGCTGGGGTGGCTCAATATCAGTCTCGTCATTAGAAATACTTATTACTTCTACATCTTCAGAAGCTGCTTCTGGCGTTGGTTTATTTCTTTTAACAGCAAATTCTGTTATAGTGCGTTGTGAGTGTGTGAGTTAAACGGGATTAAACGATTTTATCCGTATAAAAAGGAGCGAACAAAAAAAAAAAAAAAGTAAATTTGTTAAAAAAAAACCGTGTTATTTCAAATTCGCGTAAAAAAAATCCGTGTAAAAACAGGTTTGGGTGTACAGGTTTTGTTTAAAAAGTTTTCAGTTTCATTTTCGATACATTCTCGGAGGGGCTGTGGAGTATGGGTCCATCCAATATACATTTAGTCTAAGTATTGGCCATTGTACCGTCCTTCCGACAGCACACGGAGTTCGTGACAAAAGAACTTTTGATTTTTTGGTACCAAAAGCCAACTCAAGTCAATTTGAAGTGTACTGTACTTAAGCGATTAATATTTCAGGGAGTGTAGTCTGCATCAAACGAAATAACTGATGTGTTGGCTTTTTAGACGTAATGCTCGGCTTCAAACCCCACGTCAGACATCAAAACGAAATATGAAAAAAAAAATATTTCTATGGCGACTTCCTCTCAGCAGATTTCTGGCAAAAACTCGGAAACATGAAAAAGTTTTTCACAAATTTGTCGTTCGGAGCCGACGTTAAACTGTAGGTCCCGCTACTTACGTATAAAATTAAGGCACACAACATGAGTGGTGTGAGAAGCTATGCCGTAATCCTGAGTGAAGGGTTGTAATGATCAATTATGTATGTATGTATGTATGAATCGGAAAAGGTCTGGATTTAATCCAGATAATCAGTAAATAGTACTAGTTTTTAATTTGCAAAATATTGAAAAGGATTGCATGATGAAATGTTATGTATTCATGTCGGTATACAAATTTCATCCGTTTTTCGATCTATGCTCGTTTATTAGACTTGAGGCGAAATATGAAAAAATATTTTTTCGGCGGCTCCCTGTCAGCAGATTTCTAGCAAAAACTCTGAGAGTAAATAAAAATTCGGAATCGACTTTAAACTGTAGGTTCCGTTACTCATTTACTATTTACTGATTATCTGGACTCATTTGAGAAGCTAGGTCGTAATCCTGACTGGAGGGTTGTAAAATCAATTATTATGAATAATTCATGAAATATTATGGATTCATGTCGGTATCAGAAATCAGCAATGAATCGTTTTTTCGCTACTCATAAAAATTACAAAATTTTGAGTATGAGTGAGTTAACAGTATTGAAATTCAACTACTCTGATTCATTCGTACTCACTACAACATTGATTTTTAAGTACAGGTTGCAATGAATCTGACTACAATTGAACTCATACCATTCGAAATATGTTTGATTCATACGGCCCTACTCATTCAGATTGATAAATTTAGAAAAATGCTAATAATACTCATAAATGATTCGAGTAATTCGAATCATTGATCAAAATTTACAGTCTTAGTTGTTGTTGCGTTTACAAAAAAAGACAAAGAAAGCAAGCAAAGCAAACACTCAACCTTCTAGTGAGTATTGTAGTGTTCGTACGCGAATCATACTTATTTTGTGATTCTTGTAAATGTTGAGTAAAGGAGAGTCGAACTCAACAACATCATGCGTATTGTTAAGTATGAGTAAGATGAGTGCTTCAAACTTTGAATATGAGTAGTATGAGTATGATATAACTTGCCAGATTCTGATACTTTAAATTATGAGATATTATATCTTGTTGTATCAGAAATTCAAATTTAATAAATAAATACAAATATTAAATAAGTATGAATAAGTATCAGAAATTTTGAGTATGATTCGAATTTACTACTCATCTTTTTGAATACTCATTGCTGTTCTCTGGTCGGTATACAAATTTTATCCGTTTTTCGATCTATGTATACTCGCTTCAAACTTATTAATTGTGTACGCGCGCATGGTCCAAATACACAGTATTATTCTCGCTTTATGTATATTAGGTTAAATGACATATATACATACATATGTATATAGCTTCAGTTCAGGCATAAACATTTTTTTTGAACGCCTCTTGGCTGCATGTCATGTGTGAGTTAATTTCTTGCTCTTAAATGAATCGAACTTATAATTTATTTTGTTCGGCATTTAAAATTCGTCTATGCCAGACATTTTATGCTCATGCTACTTACATATTTATGCTCTGCTATTCAGTTTTTATTCTTTGTTGACCAACTGACACGGGTAATGAAATGAAAAATATAAAACTTTAAAGCATTATTTTGATTTTTATTTTCGTTTTTATTTATTTTATTATGGTTTTTTATTATTTCTTCTCTTCTACAATAAATACAAATACTTCTATTTTGATTTTATTATGTCTTGCATAGGTATGTACGTATGTACATATTTTTGCATTTGAGGTTTTGCCCAGACGAACGAAGGGGTCTTGACAAAAAAAAATTACCTTTTTTGTGGAAGTTAAGGCTTCCACTTGGTTTGAGTCTGATTTAAACAATCAGTTGCATTTGTAAAGCTTAAACAGAAACTTGTAACTGCCATCACTTCACTTACTTCTAATAAGTTTGAAGTCTGCCTTGTTTTTATTTTTTTTGGGTGCTACAACCACAAAATTTTTATTTTTCTTGAATAAATTCAACGAAAAGTTATGGTAAGAGCTTACAGCTAAGCAAGCTACATATTTGGAAAAGTTCGTGTTTAAATATTAAGAAATTTAGTGTTTAAATAATTTTTTTTTTAAAAATTTTTGCATAATTGGATTTTGTTTAAATAATTGTATTGATTTTTTTATTCCTTTGGTTTATTTCAAAATACATATTGCTGCACAATAATTTCGTTATTGCAAATGTATAAAGGCGGAACCAACAATCTTTTATTTTTCCATTTGCTTTCATTATTATCCATTATGATGGTTGGTTCTCTCTCTCTCTTGACCTTTCCGTTAAAAATCTTTGTTTGTGGTTTTTTAGTTGCATTTTCCCAGTGGGCTTAGCCAGTAGTAATAATAACAATTTTTGTTTTGAAAATATCAAATAAAATCGCATATTTAAATGGCAACCAATAAGAAATCATACGCAATACACTCCTCCAAGGATATGCCAGAATTTCAAAAAATTAAATTACGTCCCGTAACTCAAGTTAAGAGAAGAGCTCCTCAACTGCCACCTATTATGAGAGAGATAATGATACATAATTTAAAAAAAGTATAGGAGTAGTTTTACAATTACATACTATTACACTTACTACTGCGTTGTTTGTATATTCTTCTCCTAATAATAGTTTCTTTATTTTTTTACTCTTCTTTCCAGACATCATCAACCACAAAAACTACCACTTTAACTACACCAGCCAAATTATATGGCAAGGATTTAAGTGAATACGATGAAGTTGATGTTGAAGCCTTATTGGCCCAACTGTCACCAGAAGAAATTAATATTTTGGCTAAAGAAGTTGATCCTGATGTAAGTTACTAGCTCTTCATTATTTTGTATTTTTTATCTTAACTTTTATTATAAAATATTGTTCCAGGATTCATTCTTACCACCCGATCAACGTTGCAGTTATGAGTGCACAAAGGAATCAACTGGTCCCTTGAATCGCAAGAAACTCATTGAACATATTAATAAACAGGCCATAGAGACACCCGATCAGCCTGAATTTGAGCCCTATGTTAAGGGTACCGTACGCGGTAAGAAATGGGTGCCACCACCACGTGATGCTCGTGAACTGGAGGTGGAAGAGAAAATTGCCATTGATATGGGTGAAGAGTACGAGCAGGCATTAACTGATGCCACACAAGAAGAAATTATTGATTTGGCTGCCATTTTGGGTTTCCACTCCATGATGAATCAGGATCAATATCATGCCTCTTTGTTGAACAAAGGCCAGCCAGTGGGCTTAGGTTGGGATGGTATTACAAAGTCCACACAGCAGAAAGTCTATCCCAACGATCCACCCAACAATACAGACGTTGATGAGTCTATTAAACGTGTTAAAGAAGATGATTCAAAATTAATTGAACTGAATTTGAATAATATTAAGGTAGGGTTAGGTCAAAATAGTCTGTATGGTTTACTTAATTGTTAATGAAAATCTTTTTTTTTTCTTTTTCATTTAATAGAATATTTCGGATGAGAAATTTGAGCAATTATTTGAAGCACTGCCTCAAAATGAACATTTGGAAGTTTTATCATTGACAAATGTGGGTCTAACCGATAAGACAGCTTTATTATTGGCCGAAGCCATTGAGAAGAGCAAAACCTTGAGAGTATTAAATGTCGAAACAAATTTCATTAGCCCACCCGTTATAGTTAAATTAGTTAAAGCCCTGCTTAAATGCCGCACCATTGAAGAATTCAGAGCTTCAAATCAGGTATAGTTAAACGAATCCACTTTATATTGACATTTTTTTAGCGTTATTTGTAAATTTCTTATTCATTTTTTTTAAGCGATCACAAGTTTTGGGCAATAAAATCGAAATGGAAATTACCGATTTGGTGGAGAAGAATACATCACTGCTTAGACTGGGTCTACATCTTGAATTCAATGATGCCCGTCATAGAGTTGCTGCACATTTGCAACGTAATATTGACAGAAGTAAGTTCTATTCTTTTAATTCTTTCTTTTTATTATTTTGAATATATCTTTCCCCCCAAAAGTTTAATAAACGTTAAAAGGTTCACTATTAATCAACGTTGGTTTAAGATTTCCTCTACCCTATAAATAGATTGTGTTTAGGTTTTAATATTCAATAATTAAGTTTCAATTTCAAAAAGGTTTAGTTTTTAAGGTCTACCCTATAGTTCATAGTTTGTTAGTTTATATTACGAAATTCATAATATTTATCACAAAATTTAGGTGAAGGTGAAACAGTTACAGAACGCTCGTCAGCATCATCATTATCACCACCACCGCTACCACTACCATTATTGTTAGCTCAAGCTCAACAATCAACAACATTAATAAACGATGAAACTCAAAATGACAATTTATCACCATCGAAATTGAATTCATTACATCATGAGCAAATCCATAATACGAATGTAAATAATGACAATACATCGATATCGTTGATTACATCATGTAATATCGATAATAACGATTTTATTAATGATTCAACTACTGATACCAATTTAAATGATAATGTATCGTCTAAACCACCTTCACTAGCATTATCATTACCATTAACGTCGCCATCATTATGTACTGCTGCTGCATATAAAGCAAAGCAAAAATATTTGTTGAATACAACTGTTGATGCTGAGTTATCACCATCATCTTATAACAATAATGACATCAATAATGCTAAAGCTGGCAACAATATTATTAATTGTACTCATAGCACTGAGACAAATGCAAATCTCAACCATAATTTGTCATCTACGACGACATCATCATCATCATCATGTTACAATGCTCTCAACGTGGCGGATGCTTTAACTCTAACAAAGAGCTCAAAGGATACAGATGAAAAAGAAATTTAAAATGTTATTCATTTTCCATAAATTATGGTACATAATCTAGTGTTATTTTTTTTCTTCCTCCTTTTTTTTTGTTGAAGAATTTTCAAATGAATTTCTATTCCTTTTTTTCTTTTCTCAGAAAATATTTCGTTGATTAAATTCTTAAATTTTTAAATATTTCCATTTCATTGATGGTGATCAATATTTTTTTTTAATTAATGATTATATATGATAACAGTTAATTGTGTTAAAACTTATTAAATTAAATTAAAAGTATTTTCTTAAGATTTTACCTTAAAGATCACCATCGTTTTATAAGCATTTCCTGCAAAAAAAAATGTTTTTTGGTAAAAAAAATATTTACATACTTTGTGTTTAAAATTCATAGAATCATATATATGTACCTCTTCATTTGATTCTATACACAAATGACTCTAGGTAATTGAAAATTTGAAGGAAAACAGCCAAAAAGTATTTGAGTCTTCAAGTAAATTTTATTTCATTTTAAGTTTTCAGAAACTGTGTAATAAAATGTATTCTAAAACCCTTGTTTTTGTAAGACGAACGATTTCATACGATCGGCTATTTCTATATATTATAACAACTCCAAAAAATTTGGGCAAATAACTGATTGTTGTATGCATTGCGATGGTTTAAAATCTCTTGTGTTACAAAAAACATGTACAAAATTATTAGAAAATTTCTAATTCTTTCATAATTGAGTGGTTTTCAGTGTTCGAAAAAATACTGTACACTAACCATTGTGAACGTAACTGATAAAATACTTTTAACTTTTATTTAAGTGTTTATGAACTCGTACGCAAACACATTACGTACACAACATATGAACGCAAACTCTAACATAACGTACTGAGCAGAGTTCACAAACACTATTTTCTACTGTTTGTATACAAAGTACACTAAAAACATCAGTACACAACGAAAAAAAATTTCGTTTTAATGTACTTTTGTGAGTACACTAACATTTTTAGTGTACGCGAGAGTTTATGTTATCATTCAGTAAGAAAGAGAATGAGAAAAATGGCCAGTTTTTCTTTACATTCTTAAGCGAAATATGTCTATTATTCATAAAGAATAATAAATGGCATCAAAAACCACAACGCGATCTCTAAAAATACTGAATGAGAGAACATAAACTCTCGCGTACACTCAAAATTCTAGTGTACTCAAAAAAAGATCACTAAAACACAATTTTTTCGTTGTGTACTGATCTTTTTAGCGTACTTTGTGCACAAACACTAAAAACTAGTGTTTGTGAACTCTGTTCAGTACTTTATGTTAGAGTTTGCGTACATGTTCACAAACATTGAAATAGAAACGAATAGTTTTGCTCTCGTTGTAGTGAATGTGTTTGTTTTCTTTACCCACGACATTCATTACAGTATATAAACGTTACGTACTTTAGAGTATTTTTCGAACATTGGTGGTTTTTATATAAATTTTCGATTGCCTAAAATCTCCTGTATTGCCTAACTGAAACAAAATTATTGGAAATTTTGCTTAAAATTAAAATTTTCATTTTTTTTTCTCAATAACTGAGAATTAAGTATATTCGTGACATACACAAATTCTTTCTTTAAATCCTAGAATCATAACATCCAACCATATTTTAAAATATTATTTTTCGTTTCATATTTCAAACACATATATTTTAAATTTCTTTTTAATGCTTTCTGTCTTATAAGCTTCGAATATCCTTTGAAAAAAGCTCTTAAAACTTTAGCAGGTAAAATGAATGCTATTTACTGGATTATATTTAAACGTTTACGTGAGCGTCTCAAATAATGATTAAAAACTTCGTTTCTTAAACGTGGTGAAAGTAAAGTCTGCGTCCAATATTGTTTAAAAAGAAAATAAAAGAAAAACTTAAATGTATTGTTGCGTTCTTGTTAAAAGTTAAAAATTTTGTTCTATTGTTCTATTACATTAAAGTTAATAACTGTTAAATATTTACATACATACATAATTACTTTACAAATAAAGGGACTTTTCCTGCTTAAAAAATAATTAATTACTATTAGTAATCTACGCGTTAAAATTCAACATAAAAACGGCTTCAAATCGTTTACAATATATATGTATACTTCATAATTCATGATTTCAAACAACATAATGATCATTGTGTTGCTATTATTGCTTAACTTATCAGTGTTTTGTCCTAAGCCATTAATCATCCTCTATTATTGTGTTGTAAATTGTAAAATTAATGAAAAATCCTTCTTTAGTTTTTTTTTTGGTTTATTTGTAGTTGAGATAGTTATTCCTCTTTAATTTTTTCTAATAATACGTTCTCATCATTAAAATAATTGTTTGGTCGTTTGGAATATAAATATTTTTTTTTGTTTCCAAAAACAGTTTTCAAAACAATTTGTTTTCATTTAAATACCTCTTGTTTCGTTCTACTTCCTTTAATTAAAATTAATTAATTAATTAACTTCTTTATTTATTGTATTTATAATAAATCATTATTAATTTCTTTTTATTTATTATTTTATTTTAAAATATATTTCTTGTATTATAAAATCAAAAAAAAAAAAAATCAACATAAAAAAAAAAAATAATTATTGTAACACGTGTAAATTAACCAAAATAATTTTACAATATTTATCAACAACTGACATATACTGCAAACGAAAATATGAAAATAGTTATACGTGTACAAAAATTAAAACCGAATTTGCCAAAACTTATACTACCAGCCAATATTGGCGTGGAGTATGAAGCTCCAGCCATGGTAACACCATCGCCAACACCTTCACCTATACCACGAATCGATTATGATGTTGAAGTCGATCCCGATAATATGGTAATCAGAGGTAGTGCTATAACACCATCGCCCTCACCATCACCTCAGCCACCACGGGATGACTTTGAGGTTGAAGTCGATCCTGACAATATGGTTATACGAGGTGGCGGCAATAATCAATACGATTATGATTTGTTTGATAACGAAGAAGATCACTCGAATCGTATTATATCTTCTTCATCGTCATCAACATCTATGAGGTCGATTTGCCAGGCTGCCAATGTAAATGATATGCCAGCTTATAATGAAGATTTGACCAGCTATAAATCCCATACGTGAGTTAGTTTTATCAACTATCAGCCCATGAAACAAAACAGTCAGTCAGTCAGTCATGCTATGCTGAAACGTTTGTTTAAATAAAACCAAACCTCCTCCTGTACAATAAGAATTACACAGTCAAACAACCAAACACACATAGAAGTAACAGATACAATTACTTCCTGTACAAATTACACACTTAAACAACAGTCATCAACACTTATTTAACAACGAAGAAACAGCGTTTTTACTTAACGGCAAAGCATTTTGTACAAAAACAAAAATAAAAAACTCAAATTTGCTTTATTTCGTTACGTTTCGTTTTCACCCAGGATTTTCGTTATGCTCTGTCGTTTACACTCTACTTCCTTACATACGACATGGCGACAGTTGTGTACAGTCAATGTTAATTTATTTCTTTTTTTCTGTTGTTCCTCGTTGTTCCCACCACGTTTTTTGTCTCGTTCACCAGCCAATATCTTTCTTGTATAAATCATTTACAATTGTACATAATTCTTTTAAAACTTTTAGTTTTTTTTGTTTTTATTGTATTTATTTACTTATAAGAATTTATTTTAATTTTAATGTTTAATGTTTAACATCATTTGTATTTCCACATTGTCATCATAGTCATTGTCATTTTATTTTTGGGCCTTTTGTTGTCAACCACCACCCACCATTTCGATGTCATATGAACAACTGACCGACCTTCTTTTCAGATTTCATTCATTGAATTCATTTGTACTTTTCTTTATTTTTTATTTATTCTTATTCTTCTTGTAAATAACTTTGACACGCTTTTCACATTCACACTCACTCACTCACTCACTGCTGTTAGGGATGTTGTGTGAGTTCTTTAATTTTTTTTTTTTCTTTTTAAGAATAAACTTTTCTGTTTAAAATTCTTACAAATCATTTCCAAAATGAATTATAAGCAAAATCTTTAAAGATATTTAGGAAATGTATCCTAAAGCGTAATTTATACATATGTTTTTAATTTTGTATGTATCTTAATACCGCATATAAATCACAAATTTAGAGACGTTAAATTATAGGGTCTTAAAAAATTCTATTCCTTAACCTAAATTCTAAACAATTTGCTGCGATAAATAGTATATACATGTATTCTTATTATTCGAAAATAAATAAATCGTCATCCCTAAAGATAAAATCTTTATTTTTTTATTCTTAATTTTTTTATTCCCTTAAAAGTTAAAACTTTAACTGGAGTTTCTAGTTAACTATGCTGTCATAGCACTGAATGGAAGTGTAAAACTTTTTTTTTTGAAAGATTTTAAATGGAAACGATTTTTTTGCAAGAGAAGAATACTAAACGAATTGTTCGTCAAAGTTTGCGAGACACATTCAACGCTTAGCGGTTATCGTACACATTGTTAAGTGACTTAGGGCGATTACTACAACTTGCCGTTAACTAAAGGGAGGATTTTAACGCGCAGATAAATTGTTTTTCGTTATTATGAGTACCCAATAAGATAGAAGTGATCGTTAAGCTAAAGAGGTGATCATCCTACCTTTAACATTTAAAGTTAAGTTTATGTTAGAACTAGCCTTATTATATATTATTTTCATTATGGCAACTTCAAATTTAAACAAAATGAGCAACAACAAAAAACGATGCCCGCTGTTGCCTATGCTTTAAAAAAAAATCTTTTATAATTGAACAGTTTTATCGACATTGCTTCGCCACTGCCATATTTTAAAAAAAAAACGGCCCTTAACCCAGTAACACCTTAGTAACCTTTTAGGAACAGGATACTGCATCCTGTGGGTGCACACTTTCGGAGGTTAGAAAAAGCTTTCAACGGCTTCGGCAGAAGCTTTAATGATGAGGAAGAAGGGAAGACCACTGAACATATTCTTTATCACTGTCCGGCACTTGGGAACATGCAACGAATTTATATTCAGAGCACGTTATTCGATATTTTACATTGTGGATCATATTCTGAATGATGACCTTACACCAGTTTCAAAAAATTGTGTCTTACACGTTGTCATTTTCAACAGAAATTCGGGATAATATTAAAAAAGTCGAGTGGGAGATTTTTTCAGGCTGAAATTGTTCACAAGATTCATGATTACGTCTTTAGGAAGTGTATAAGGCTGAATAAAAATGTATTAACAAATCGATCAATGATTGTTTAAAGTTTAAATAGATTCTTATAATCATGGAGATTATTTTTTTTTATATTCCAAGAAAAATCCAATTGTATAGAAGTTGCAGTATTGTTCGAAACCTAAGTAACTTTTTCCCACTAAGTAATAATAGACTCATATCTTATCTTTAAATAAATTTATAGAAAATATTTACTTTATTTACTATTACATAATGTGGCTATAACCTAAAAATAACAACAAAAATTAAATTCCATTTCTTTGGAAGTTATAATAAAATAAAAACAAAATTAACTTAAAAATTCGCTGTTCAAAACCTAAGCAACTTTTAATATTTGGTATGATATCCTCTGTATCTTACGACCTCAGCGAATCTTTTGGGCATAGATTCAATAAGATTTGATAGAATAGATGTTGGTATAGCTTCCCACTCTGATTTTAGACAGTTCATCAACTCCTGTTTATTTTTAAAGCGTCGAGTTCCAACTCTCCGTTTTAAAATGCGGATTCAAGTCTGGCGATAGAGGTGGCCAATCCAAGACTTGAACCCCATTCGCTGATAACCAATGCTTGACCAACTTCGATGAGTGTTTTGGGTTATTGTCATGTTGAAACACCCATCGAAGTGGAATTTCCCACTCAGCATAGTTAAGCATGTCAGTGGCTAAAATGTCTCTGTAAACAAAACGGTCCATTTTTGTTTGAATTTCTATAAAAGGACCAACACCACTGACCGAAAAACAAGTCCAAACCATCACACTAAAATTTTTGTTGTTGTTTTAGTTAATACTTTGCAACAAATACAACAATGTAAAAATTGCTTAGGTTTCGAACAGCGACTTTTAGGATTAATTTTGTTTTTGTTTTATAATTACTTCCAAAGAGATAAAATTTATTTTTTGTTGTTATTATTAGTATGTAGACTACATGTATAATAATAAATAAAAGGGAGAACATATACGACCATGAGTACTTACTGGGGAAAAGTTGTTTCGAAAAAATAAATAAAGATTTTGCTTATAATTTAAAACTCTTTTAATACTTATCATTCATAAATTTGAATCCTTTTTAGTTTTTTTTTCTAAATTTTTTTGTTTAGCTTTTTTTAAGCACATTGACTTTGAAGACACTTTCTTTCTTTCTATACCCAGCAATAAATTGTTAAATTCTCTGAATTATTTTAAGTTTATTTTTGTTTCATCTGGTTTTTTGTGGCTCTCTCAAAACATTTAATTGTTGTTTTGTTGTACCCACGTATCACTTACTTTATTTTTCTCTTTTTCTATTCCGGCTCATATAATACAGTGTCCTTTTTTTTTGTTTATTTATATCACAATTGTTATTATTTGTTACATTCTTAGTTTTTCTGTATGTTTTTATTAAATGTTTTATGTTTCTCTTTTTTTTTTTTGTTCTCTTTCATTTGTTTTTCTGTTTACAGTAAGAAAAGATCTTGAGTTACGTCTGCAGTTCAGATTTTTCAATAATCTTCACAGAAACCCCACAAGAGTTCAGTAAACCATAAAAAATAAAATTAAAAAAAAATAAATAATCAGCAACAAAAGAAAAAACTATATAATCAAACAAAAAATTTAAACAAACTATTAAAAAAAAAACTAAAACTAAAAAACACACATACATACACTCGATCTGTCGCATATTTAAATAAAAGAAGAAAAAATAATCAAAATGAAGAAATAAAATTTTTATAAAATTGAAGTTAAAAACAAAAAGTCAGACTTTCTACGTATGGAATAAAAAAGTCTACCACAATGTGTATAAAAACTTTAAAGAAGGAGACAATAATGCTTTTTGTTGTAAAACTTCAAAATGAAATTTCTTTTTTTTTTATATTTATAAGTTTAAAAACAAAAACAAAAAAAAAACAATCAGGTTTTATATTTAAACAAACAAAGAAAAAAAAAATAACGAAAAAAAATCAACGCTTTATTTCTAACTACTATACTTTTATATAAATTAAATATAAAGAAAAGCACTTACACTAATCATTTATTAAAAGAAATAAAACGAAAATAAAAAGTTAAAAAAAAACAAAATATCATCATTATCTTGTAACCTCCCCCCGCGTATAAATTTTACGAATCTCACTTGACTCATAATGAAAATTTCTATAAATAAGAAAGAAAATTAAAAAAAAAAAAACATAAGAAAACATTAGAAATGTTAAGGATTTAATACTCACTCAACCAGCAGTAAATGCAAAACTGATTTCAAAATATAACTAAGTTTTGTTTTATAGAACAACCAATGAAAGAAACAAGGTATCTATACATGCATATATAGAAGAGAATTTAAAAGTTATATAAAGTTTGATATTTTTGCCTTGTTTGCTGACTGATCTCTTTCTTTCACTCTCTCCTATCTATGCCCATAACAATTATATTAAAAAGTTTTTCCAAATAAATTAAAATTTAATATGATACCATTTATGAACTCAAAATTTTTTCAACTAAAATTTATGAAAAGCCTTGTCTAATACTTTTCAAATTAATTTAAATATATAAGACTTAACAAATTGATTTATCATTTATTCGAAATTTAAAATAATCATGACATTTTATTTGTTTTTTTTTTTTTGCATGAATTTTTCTGATATTTTTTTATTTTTATTCCAATTGTTTTCGATATTTGCATGCATTGTTGTTTTGCTTGTTTTTTGTTTATTTTTTATATTTTAACATCTACACAAATACACACAATACACAATTAGAAAATTATTTGGGCAATTCACACGATTTTGTATCGTGTATGTTGTATTGAATACACTTGGTCTATTTACACAAGCAGTTGTATCGTTGTATTGAGTGTATTGTTGAACGAATATACAACAGTGTATGCTTGTAGTTAATAATTTTCATGTAAAAATCCAATACACTTATACGCTCAATTTTATGTTGTATTGTGTATTTCGTATTCCAAACGTCAAAAAGCGATAAGAAGAAAAAGACCAGTATTCATATTTTGATTTTCAAGCAAAAAAAAACTAAAAAATATTAAGGAAAAAAGTAAATTGAATAATTATCTATGCGCATAATTATAATTTTGAAATGTTAATTGTTGACTTAAGTTGCATAGACAATATTTTGTATTTTCATTTTCTTTTTGTTTACTGTCACTTACATAAACTGATAGCACGAAACCAATATAACTTCTAAAAACATATGAAAACAATGTGTATAAGTGTATCGGATTTTTATATGAAAAAAAGTATTTATAAACTGTTGTATATACACGCCATACAACGATACAACGGGCTTGTGTGAAATGCCCAATTATTTTGAAATTTAATTAAATAAAAATCTGTGTTCAATACAAAATTAACACTAAATGAGGACCTTATCAAGGCTAACAGACCAAATGAATCCAAAATACTAACTGTTTTGTTTTGGGTTTTTTAGAAATTAAAAAAAAATTAAATTTTAGCTGTCGAAAATAATTTTGAAAATTTTTTTCGAAATTCGAAATTTTTTAGAAATTTAAAAAAAATTAAAAATTAAAAAAATCGATAGTATTTTTCAAAATTATTTTCGAAATTCAAAAACACAGATTTTTAACACTTTAAATATGAGATTAATTTTTTTTAGAATATTACATGATACATACATTCATACACATATTTAATAAACTTTTTTTTTTTTTTTTATTTTTATTATACCCATTGATTTTAGAAATTAAAACTGCGATTTACATATTAAGTAATTAAAAAAAAAAAAACACTCATATAAACTACAATTTTACCATAAAAATAATATATAAAGTGTAATGAACATATTACGAATCCCTTTGCTAAAACAACAAACCAACGAACACCCTCCACCCAATGATGAAAAGCAAAAGTACGTGGATTTTTGTACTTATTTTTCAAACTGGATAAACAAAAATTGAATACCTTACAACATAAACCATAAAAAGTTTGTAAAATTCTACTGTAAATTGTTTTGTAAATGTTGTTGCAACAGATAATAATCAAAGCTTTCGAATGAAATGCAATAAAAGATCGTGCAAGTTTTCAACAAAACTAACCTTAAGTTGACAATATATTGCCAATTTTAAGTATTGTCATTTTATATACAATCTGAAGTTCTATTCTATAAACAGAAATGGAATGTTATATACTTAACTTAGTTTTAAATGAATTGAATTTGCTGTACTAAAACCCCGATATTGTTTTCGATGCTGTTGCCTTTCTTATTATTTATTATTTTGTTTGAAAAATAAATACCTTTTTAAGGTAATTGGCTGCACTTGAAATACTCTTTTCTTCAAGGAAAAATATTTACTTGTAACCATTTTTGTTTTTGTTTTTTATATTTTTATTTGAATGTTGTGTTGTTGCCCTTGATCCTTTGCTAACCAAAAAAAATAAATCTTTAATCCTTTATTTGTTAACATTTAAACTAATTTATGTTTTTTGTTTTTTCTATTTCCCTTTTTGTTTTCATGTCTATTTGCAGTTCGTCTCCAACGCCTGAATCAACGTAAATAAACGTGTGATTGTGTCTTTAAATATGTATGTCTGAAAACAAACAAACAAAAATAAATGTAACCAACCCAGCTACCAACACAATGTTAAAAATCAAATCCAGCTGTTTTAAATTAAATTACCACCTTAACTTACTTAACACCACGATATTTGGAATCCTTTAAAAAATATATATATATGCTCTTACAACAACTACACAAAAACAACAACAACAACAATATAAATTTAATCAATTGTGGCCAATGATACATAAATGGAATCAAATAATTTTTGTGAACAATATTGAATACCAAGAAAAGTCCCTCTATAACGATTTTTGTAAAATCTGTACGTATACAATGTTTTTATATACATACATATTTGTTTAGAATTAATTTAAAATAGTTATTTTATTTATTCATATTTTATTTATATGTATTTTAAATAACTTTAAAAAGATTTTCGTTTTTTTTTTTTTGTTTCTTATAATGTGATGTAAAAATCGTATTTAGTTAAGTGGTATATAAAACTGATTTGGTTCAATTTCATAGTTACATGTCCAATGATATACATAATATTATTTATATATTGTGTGTGTAAATTTATTGTTGTTTGTAAAGTTTTATAGATTTTTTTATCATAGTATATCGTCGTCGAAAATCCAAAAGTACGTAACTTCACTCACTTGTTCTAATTTTACAGCAGAAGCAAAAAAAACGTTATAAAATAAGAAATACTTCATACATATATAGAAACAATGGATGGAATATGATACTTCATTTTGAATTATTGACATACAAACGATAACAAAAACTCGATTTTGATTTTTTTTGATGATACGTACATACTTTTGGATTTTCGACAACGATATGTAATTAGCAATCGTTAGCATTAATCTTAAAAAGTCATAAATAACCGTAAGTAAATAAGCTAGAACAAAATAGTTAACCTTAAAATCACTTCATATTTTTAAAGGCTTAAAGGTTCTCTTAAGGCGAAAACATTTTTTTAGGAATTTTTTCTTTTCTATTCTAAAAGATACAAATACTTAGAGAATATACAAAAAATTTCCAGGAAAAGTTCATTCACCATAAAAAGAAGCTTTTTTTTACTGAAAAAAAAGATTAAAAAGGGATTTGTATTCCTTTTTTCCAAACTGCAAAAGTAAAACATGAAAAAAGTCTTATGATTAATACTTTTTTATGAAATTAAAGCCACCAGCTATTATTATATATTTATTATTATTATGTATTATATTTCGATACATTTTGGGTATTTCTTTGGAAATTCATTGAAGGATAGAACCAAAATGTTTGCTCAAAAAATTTACTGAGAAAGTGATTGTAGTTTTTGTTTTTTTAAGCTATACAGTCAAAGATTCTTATCAAATTGAAAAAGGTATTGCAATTAATTCATATGTGCTTATCGCCCCATTTTTAAAATGGTAAGATATTGATCAGCTGTGTGGTATACCATATACATAGATTCCAATAAATACAAAAAATCCATTAAAAAAAAATGGGCACATACGGGTTAAGAATGTTTAAAGACAGAAAGGAATATAAAAAATATAACCTAGAAATTATTTGAAAACTACAAAAATATTTGTGGTGTATGTAGACTTTTTTCTATGACTGTATGTAACCGCTCTCTATACTACTGAAGGCCCTCTACATTATTAGTGAAATAAATGTTAATACCCCTTGACTTTCTTAGCATAGCAGTCAGAATAAAAACTTTTCCCTAGAAGCAAGTAAAAATGAGACCGATATTACTGAAGGTCTAGGATAAATTTCAAAAAAGTCTGTTAAAATGTCTTTTTAATAAAACGTAGACGCTTACTACTAGAGACAGAGAGCATATCGAATATCGAATCTTATAAAAGATGTAGGAAAACTTCATCAGTTAGTCAATAAGATTAGACAGATAAATAGTTGCTTTAAAAATTGTAATACTGAAATTTGTTTTATAGATTTATTGTCGTAGTATACTTATATTATTAAATTGTTTTTAATTTATCTTTCGTTTTTATGCCTCTAACTATCTGAAATATTTAAGCGGCTTATTATCTTATGAAAAATATTTATTTTAACAGATATACTACTAACACATTGTCGCTTATGTCTTTCTGATGGTTAGATTACTTTGTTTATTTACTGTAATTTTTTTTTTTATATGTAGCAGCTCATAATTTTAATATTTTAATACTTATTCTAATTCTATTGTGCCATATAGGTGGACGTCAGCGACGTATGGGACACTTTGGTAGAAATTTCACAGTTGGTCTTTGGCAATAAGTGCTGCATCATCATGTGTTGAATATAAAAATTTAAATTTCAAGTATAATTATAAAATTCTTCTTGCAAATTTTATTGAAATTTACATATTAAATGTATTTTTGTTTAATGTATTGTTCTATATTTCTTATTTTATTTTTAAAAACAAAAATGTTGCAATTTTTTTTAATTGAAATCAAATTTAAATGTTAAATTAAAAGGAAGAAATTTATATATTTCTTTGGAATTTATATTAAATAATTAATATTGGAGAAAAAAATCTTAAAAAAACCATATTTCTATACAATTCGTTGGTATTTAAAAAATTAAAAAATAAAATGAAAACAAAAAAAAAACAAATCATTATGTATGGCAATGAGAATATATTTTCTTTTATTTATTTTTAAAAAATATTTTATTTTTATTGTTAAATTATGATCAAGAAGCACTACCTACCTATCTACTACCAACAACTCAACACAAATGTGTGTGTATTCAGTTGTAAAGAGCCTTTAATTAATTTAAAACAAATTTAGATTTTTATAAAAATGTTAAACAAAAAAAAAATATTTATTTATTCACTTTAACATTAAAATTTATTAACATTGCTGAAAATAGTTTAAACAAAAAGACATTTTCTATTTACGAAAAACAAAAATAAAAACAAAAAAATAATTCAAATACTTAATGCAAATTAAAATTAAATTTTCATTAAATTGTTGTAAAATTTCGAAATAAATTGTCATTATTGCAATTGTATGCTTTTGTGTAAGGCGTTTTAAATCCCAAGCTGACTAAAAATTAAATAAAAAAAAATAAAAAAATATTACCGTAATTAAATATTAAATGCTCTCACACGTACACATTTAAAAATAATAATTTTTATAAGTAAAATTACGCATATTTGAAAATAACACTCACATTTGCTATTTAAAATTAAATTAAATTATATTGTTTTTATTTTTTTCAAATTTATATTCTTTACTTTGTGTTTTGTTTTGTAAAATGTCTTTTATTTTATATTTTATTTTTAAATTTAAGTTGATTTGATTTTTTTTATTTTAAAACTTTTACCAGATGATTTATTTTATTTAGTTTTTCTTTTTGTTGTAGTTTTAAAAACAAATATATTTGTAGTATATTTTTATGTTTTTATATATATTTTTTCCATTACAATTTATTTTTTATTTTTTTTTATTATTATAAAATATTATGATGGCAAGATTATAATATATTTTTATTATTTAATTAAAATAAATTGTATAATTTAAAAAAAACCACACAAAAAAATAAATATATAAAAAGAATTACACTTTATATATTAAAAATATAATAAAATTGCTTATAAATTATGTAAAATGTAAACAAATAAAAATAAAAAAAAATTAAAAAAAAATACAAAAAAATGTATGAAAAAATGGCGTTTTAATTGCAATAAGAAAATAAAAGATTAAATCGTTTGTATACCTTGTTCCCAATAAATCAAGTATTAGGCGAACATAACACAATAGAAAGCAAATGTTGAACAATGATTTTATATTAATGACCATAACTCTGACTCCAACACAGCTATCGAGTTCAAAGTTTCGCCAAGTGATAGATAAAAACTCTGGCCCTAGCCTGTATAAAAATTTTACCGCCCCCTACCACGCCTACTAGCAAAAACTTAACAAGTTTCGTGTTGTTGCTTGGTATTATCAAAAGGAGGGGGCGCAGCAAGTAAAATATAATAGAAATATAAAGAGGGCGTCTTCCTCTTCCTGCGTGTCAAATTTCAACGAATTATACCCATTAACTTCGGAGATATCGCCCCTTTTATGAACCAATTTTCCTTAACGATTTTTTGATTATTTTTCGTGTCTGTAAAATAAATCAAGTATTAGGCGAACATAACACGATTGAACAACAGTTTTATATTATTGCCTATAACTCTGGAACCATTGAAGCTATCCAAATCAAAGTTTCACTGAATAATAGAGAATAACTCTGGCTAAAACGTGCACATAAATTTTACCGCCCCCTGCCACGCCTTCTAAGGAAAACCGAATGATTTTCTGTTTGTAGTCTTATATATTCAATAACAGGGAGCGTAGCAATTAAAATGTAATGGAAGTATAAAGAGGGCGCCTTCCCCTTCCTGCATGTCAAATTTGAACAAAATATATCCATAAACTTCAGAGATATCGTGTTATTAGTGAAACCATTTTTACCAACGTTTGGTTTCATATTTTTTGAACAACAATTTTATATTATTGGCTATAACTCTGATATCAATAAAGCTATTGAATTAAAAATTTCGCCAACTTATAGAGAAGAATTCTGGCTATAATCTGCCTACGAATTTTACCGCTCCCTGCCATGTCTACAAAGAAGAAATTAATGATTTTCTCTTTGTCGCTTTATACAATCAATAATAGGGGGCGTGTCCAATAAAATTTACAAGAAATAAAAAGAGGGTCTCTTCCCCTTTCTGCATGTCAAATTTGAACGAAATATACCCACAAACTTCAGAGATATCATAACATTAGTAAAATAATTTTTTTCCGCACAATTTTCTCAATATTTTTCATGACCGTAAAATAAATCAAGTATTAGGCGACCATAACACAACAGAAGGCAAATGTTGAACAACAATTTTATGTTATTGGCTATAACTCTGGAACCATTGAAGCTAACGAAATCAAAGTTTTGCTAAATAATAGATAAGAACTCTGGCTTTAATTTGAACAAAAAATTTAACGCCTCTTGCCACGCCCACTAAGTAAAAGAAGAGAGTTTTAGTTTTGTCGTTTTATATTATCAACAGGAAGGGGCGTGGCAATAAAAATTTTAAAGAAAAATTAAGAGGGCCTTCTCCCCTTTATGCATGCCAAATTTGACTAAAATATATTTATAAACTTCAGAGATATCGTGTCATTTGTGAAACAATTTTTTTCAAAGATTTTTTGAATCTTTTTCGTGTCCGTAAAAGAAATCAAGTATTAGGCGAACATAACACGATAGAAAGCGAATGATGAACAATGATTTTATATTAATGGCTATAACTTTGATTCCAACAAAGCTATCAAGTTCAAAGTTTCGCCAAGTTATAGAGAAAAACGCTGGCTTTAATTTAAATAAAAATGTTGACGCCCCTTGCCACGCCCACTTAGGAAAACTAAAGACTTTTCCTTTTATTGTTTTGTATTACCAACAAGAGGGGGCGTGGAAATTAAAATTTAATGGGAACATGAAGAGGGCGTCTTCCCCTTCCTGCATGCCAAATTTCAACTTCAAATATACCTATGAAGTTCGGAGATATCGCCCCTTTTGTGAAACAATTTTCTTCAATGATGTTTTGAATATTTTTCAATTCAACAAAATAAATCAAGTATTAGGCGAACATAACACGATAGAAAGCAAATGTTGAACAATGATTCTATATTAATGACTATAACTCTAATTCAAACAAAGCTATCGAGTTCAAAGTTTCGCCAAGTAACAGAGAAAAACTCTGGCCCTAACCTGCATAAAATATTTACCGCCCACTGCCACGCCTATTAGCAAAAATTTAACAAGTTTCATGTGTTTGCTTTATATTGTCAACAGGAAGGGGCGTGGCAAGTAAAATATAATAGAAATATAAAGGGGACGTCGTCCCCTTCCTGCATGCCAAATTTGACTAAAATATATATATAAACTTCAGAGATATCGTGTCATTTGTGAAACAATTTTTTCCAACGATTTTTTGAATATTTTTCAATTCAACAAAATAAATCAAGTATTAGGCGCACATAACACGATAGAAAGCAAATATTGAACAACAGTTTTATATTATTCGTTATAACTCTGGAACCATTGAAGATATCGAATTCAAAGTTTCGCCAACTAATAGAGCAGAACTCTGGCTTTAATTTGCTTATGAATTTTACCGCCCCCTGCCACGCCTTCTAAGAAAAAATTAATGCTTTTCTCTTTGACGCTTTATATAATCAATAATAATGAGAGTGGCAAGTAAAATTTAATAGAAATATAAAAAGGGCGTCTTCCCCTTCATGCATGCCAAATTTGACCAAAATATATCCATAAACTACAGAAATATCGTGTTATTTGTGAAGCGATTTTTTCCAACGATTTTTTGAATATGTCTGCAAAATAAATCAAGTATTAGGCGAACATAACGAAATAGAAAGCGAATGAACAATAATTATTTGTATAGTATAGTTGTATATATGTATATAGTATATTAATGACTATAACTCTGAAACCAATAAGGCAATCAAATTCAAAGTTTGGCCAAATGAAATGTTTTAATCTTCTAACTTTTGTTCCTTTATTTTTGAATGAATACTTGATATGACAGAATGGAATCGAAACTAACTTTGTTTTACTTCCGTACATAAGAGTAGACTTTATGCATACGTCTAATATTGTAAGCCTGATTCATATTCAGTACTGATATCAACCATCCGATTGCTGCTCTCACTTTGTTGCGCCAGCTGTTTGCCACTGTTTCTATGTTGCCTTTCGTTGTAGCATGAGGAACTCTATGCAAACGTTGTTTGTTCTCTTGAATTGGGTTGGTGTGATCCATTGTGTTGCTCAGTGTGAGGTAAGCCCCCTTACCGTAATCCCGTTAATGGTGAGTCTGAACCACCACGAGCTCCGTGTGAAACCGGCCAGTTCCCTTAGTGGCACGTTAGCCACCATATCCAGAACTTCAAACGTTCTGTCACCATAAATCGTTGCAGCATTTGAAGTGCAGGGCACTCACATAAAAAGTATACATATGTGAATAGTTTTCTTAATCTACCAACCAACTACAGGTTGGCCTCTTCTTCTGCTCTACAGCAGACGTTCCAAGAACTTTCTGTCGTGTTTTTGCTGCTTTCCTTGCTTTGTTAGCCAGCATTTGATATTGTGTCTTCGTAGTATTTTTGTTGTTCATCTGCAATTATAACATTTAATTTTGGTTAATAATTGAATTGAATCAATAACAAATTTTTTCATAAATATGTAAAAGTGAAACAGGAAATTAGAAAAATTGCATTTCTGCAATTTTACCTCATGTGAATATCACAACAAAAAAAAAAATTTTTTTTTTGATTAAAGAAAAAATTGAATGAATTTTTCTATTTGAGTTTGCCTGAAAGATATTTTCCTCCAATTATTATAAATTTGTTAATGACCAACAACTGTGTGTGTTAATTTTTTTTTAACATCTGCGACACTAATTTCTCAGCTATTTCACAATGTTGTGATATTTTTTCTAAAAATATTTCTTTCAAATACAATTTTCTTTATGTTTTTTTTTTAATAAATCTTGTAAATATTGATTGAAAAAGAATAAAAGTGTGTGGTACAAAAATGTTGGCAAAAACAGAAAAAATGGAAAATTTTTGATAGACCACCCCAAATACATCGTATAGTATAGTATGTACAGTAGCGGACAAAACTAAATACGGATTTCTTGTATTATACACATAATTGATGCACCCCTTTAGTCAGGATTACGACCTAGCTTCTCACACCACTTATGTTGTGTGTGTTGTCTTTATACATGAATGGCGGGACTTATAGTTTAACGATCGATTTTTTCGGAGAAACTTTTCATGGCAATTTTTATTTGTTCTCAGAGTTTTTGCCAAAAATATGCTGAGAGGAAGTCGCCGAAGAAATATTGAACCATTGGGTTTGAACCGTGGCCTTATGTCTAATAAGTCAACACACTATCTACTAGACTACGGCGACTACAATTTCTTGTGTTACAGTAGTTTTGATTTAGCTGCCTTTTATTTACGTGCGCATTGCCTTTACCTGCACAAAAATTTTGTTTCGTGCTTTGAGAGATTAATCTATAATTAAAGTAAAAAATTTAAATTAGTTGCATTTTTTACTTATCTGCACAAAAATTCTTGCAAAAGTTAGTTGTGCAGGTAAGTCAAAACTACTGTATAACCTGTCATAAAACTTCGACTTTCTTGACTATAGTACATAGAGAAGGTCTTACTTATTTACTTACAGCTTTTAGTAGGGATTATAACCTAGCATCTCACACCATTCAAGTTGTGTGTGTTAATATTATGCTTGAGTGCTGTTTTATGTCGACTTCGAACGACAATTTTATTTTCCTATCAGAGTTTTTGCAAAAAAAAAAAAAAAAAAAAAAAAAAACGAAGAAAAAAATTGGGAATAATAAAAAGAATCTGATAGGCAGATATTATTGCTGTGTCCTCTTCTTTCTACCTTCAATCCAAATGTATGCGATATTTCGATAGCATGGACTTCCGCATGGAAGACACCAGCGAGTTTTCCCAAGGGCTATGTATACACATTACATTCTGGCACAAATAACTCCCGCTTCTGTATCCATCCATATACTATAAAATGTCTCCTTCTTTCCAAGATTGTTCCATTCATTTTTGTCATTAATACTCGGTCCGAAACATTTTCGAAAATCATAGCCTAGTTCGATACATTATGAAGCTATTAATCTCAATAAGTCAGGAAATTTCCTAATGTAACTGGACTACCACACATACATACATACATACAGAATTCAATTCCGTCACATGTTCACATGCATATAAGCATATACATACATACACTTAGAAGTCGCCGTGGTCTAGTAGGTAGTGTGTGGGCTTACTAGACGAAAGGCCCGAGTTCGAATCCCAGGTCAGACATCAAAACGAATATATGAAAATATTTCTGCGGCGACTACCTCTCAGGAGATTTCTGGCAAAACCTCTGCGAGTAAAAATTGCCATGAAAAGCTTCACAAAAATCTGTCGTTCGGAGTCGAATTTAAAACTGTAGGTCCCGCTACTCATGTATAAAATTAACGCACATAACACGATGTGCGGTGTGAGAAGCTAGGACGTTGTACAATGGGTCAATTTGACCTCCGGGTACTGTACTTGTCAAAGTTGACAAGTACACGTCCTCTAACCTACCCTACATACACTTAGGTCAGGTGTACGACCTAGCTTCTCACACCACTCATGTTGTGTGCGTTAATTTTATACGTGAGTGGTGGGACCTACAGTTTAACGTCAACTTCGAACGACAGATTTTTGAAAAACTTTTTCATGGCAGGTTTATTTACACTCAGAGTTTTTGCCAGAAATCTGCTGAGAGGAAGTCATCGAAGAAATATTTTTTTCATATTTCGTTTTGATGTCTGACCTGGGGACGAACCTGGGCTTTAAGTCAATAAGCCAGCACAATACCTACTAGTCTACGGCGGCTGGATATGAAATTGGAATGCTCTGGGGAGATTTTCCTACGCGTGATCTACTAGAATAAATATATCTTTACTTTTGTCCCACACTGTACTAACATACATCTAATAATGAAATCATTTTGCATTTCAACCATCCACCAAGATCTTGTCGAATAACAATCTACAACAACTACAATAGAAACATCAATAGGGTGACAAAATAAAAAGAGAAAAAAAAAATAATAAAAAAGAAATAAATTAATTAAATAAATAAATTTAAAATTTTTGGAGTCAACAAGATGTTATATTCGCAACAATTATTATAAAAAAAAATGTCAAAAAATAAATAAATTAGAAAAAAAACTGTTTTTATTAACAGGGTTCATATTGAACTTAAATATCTTCTTGTTCTTTTTTTTATGATAAAAACATATTTCATACGTACGTAATATAAATATATGGGGGAGTAGAGTCCATAAAAACATAATAAAAATGCTTAAATAAGCATAAAAGCATAAAAAATTTTAATGGAATAATAGCTTATGGTAGCACAGTAATTATAATGATAATTTATTTAAAGGGTGTTTTTTATGGAGGTATAGAACTTTAAGTTGGCATTACTTCTCAAGATGGCGACCGATTTAACAGCTGTCAAGTGATTTATTCTCAGTTTGGTTTGGCAATTCATCATGAATAGACTCACGCCTGAACAACGCTTGCAAATAGTGAAATTTTATTTCCATTTATTGAAAGACACGTTTGGTGACCGCCTAATTTCACGTTTTGGACCTGTGAATTGGCCTCCAAGATCTTGTGATTTAACACCGCTAGACTACTTTCTGTGGGGCTATGTAAAGTCATTGGTCTATGCGGTAAAGCCACAAACGCTTGACCATTTGGAAGACAACATTCGCCGTGTTATTGCCGATATACGGCCACAAATGTTGGAAAAATTCATCGAAAATTGGACGTCCAGATTGGACTACATCCGCGCCAGCCGTGGCGGTCATATGCCAGAAATCATATTTAAAATGTAATGCCACAAGATTATCTTTCGGATAAATAAAATTCATGTCAATCGAACAATCCATCGTTGTTTTATTGCAACTTAAAGTTCTATACCTCTATAAAAAACACCCTATATTTAAGAATTCATAAATCAGTTGAAAACACGTTTAAATATTGTTGTTGCTACTGCAAGCAAATTCACTTTAAAGCTTTTCTTTGGAAAAACATTTTTTTTTTAATGAAATGAAAAATACATATGAGATAAACATATAGTACGACTGACTGACTGACTGGTTATGAATTAAATAAACATGAATGTGATGAACAAGAATATGAAAGTAACAAAATGATTAAAGAGGCGTCAATTGTTTGTTGATGTCAATATTTTATTTTATTTTATTTTTCATTTTCTTTTTTCTTTCCTTTAATTGAAAAAAGTTTAATTCAAAGCGCCAACCTTTAATCTAAACAGAGACGTAGTCTTCAATGGGGGACATATTGAATCGAGAACGAACGAGTGCAAATGGATAAAAACTAGTTCTGTTCTGTGAGAACAATAGATCATTATGTATTACGTGTCATACACACCAGAGATCAGCAATGAGTATTCAAAAAGATGAGTAGATTCGAATCATATTCATAATTTCTGATACTAATACGCATTCATACTTATTTTAATGTCATACTCATACTACTCATATTCAAAGTTTGAAGTACTCATCGTACTCCTACTTAACAATACGCATGATGTTGTTGATTTCGACTCTTCTTTACTCAACATTTACAAGAATCAAAAAAAAAAGGATGATTCGCGTGCAGACACTACAATACTCACAAGAAGTTTGTGTGTTTGCTTTGCTGGCAGTCTTTGTCTTTTTCTTTCTCCTCTTTTTTTTTTGTAAATGCAACAACAACTAAGACTGTAAATTTTGATGAATGATTCGAATGATTTATGAGTATTATAAGTATTTTTCTAAATTTATGAAACTGAATGAGTAGCCATATGAATCAAACATATTTTGAATATTACGAGTTTGATGTCAACGTTGTACTCATGCTCATTGCAACCTTTACTTATAAATCTATGAGTACAAATGAATCAGCTGAATTTCAATACTGTTGACTCACTCATACCCAAAATTTCATGAGTACTTATGAGTAGCAAAAAAACTATTCATTGCTGATCTCTGATGCACAGATACATATTTGGTCATTACAACCCTTCAGTCAGGATTACAATCTAGCTTCTCACACAACCTATATTTTGTGCGTTAATTTTATACATACATGAGTGGCGGAACCTACAGTTTAAAGTTGACTCTGAACGATATATTTTTAAGACATTTTTCATGGCAATTTTATTTACTCTCGAGGTTTTTGGAAAGAAATAATTTTTTCATATTTTCGTTTTGATGTCAGACCTGGGGTTTGAAACAATGCTTAAAGTGTCACAATACTAACTAGACTATGGCGACTAGACTACATCATTGAATGATGAATGAATCATACATAATGGTCATTACTCGTACAACCCTGCAATCAGGATTGCGATCTAGCTTCTCACACCACTTATGTTGTGTGCGTTAATTTTGTGCATGAGTTTAAAGTCGACTCCGAACGACATATTTTTGAGAAATTTTTCATGGCAATTTTATTTACTCTCAGAGTTTTTGCTAGAAATCTGCTGAGAGGAAGTCGGCTCAAGAATATTTTTTTTTCATATTTCGTTTTGATGTCTAACCTGGGGTTTGAACCGTGGCCTTACGTCTAATAAGCCGACACACTACTTACTAGACTACGGCGACTTTTATGAATGAATCCCATATCACACCCTTTTTAACCAGACGGATCTGTGCATTCATATGTTATAGATTGTTTGCATATACAATTGTGATTATTATGATATCTTAAGTAAATACGCAAAAAATAAAATAAAAAAAAAACGAGGTGGGTAATAAGCAAAAGCGGTAGCAGGCAGGCAGGCAGGCAGTTGATCTTATTTAAAAAGTCAACTGATCCATACAAAATTAAGTTATCACTTCTGAATAAAAAAAAAAGAAAAAACAGCAACAACAACTACAACAAAAAAAACTTATTCAAACAACTGTTAACAAAAACCTTTAACATCTTACTCACTTTAAATAGACTGTCACTAAAGTTTTAAAAGTTAAGACGTTAAGTGCGACATTAAAAGAAATTCTTAAAAAAAAACTAAAAACTTAATAAAAACCAAATGTACTGAATTTAGATAAAATAATTGAATATTTTACCGTTAATAGAGTAATAATAGGCAGCATAATATAACATAACAGATCATAGCGGAATAATGTCAACGTTAGAGAATGAAACAAATTTTCATAAAACCAATGAATTGCATACAAACATCGATACTCGATACTTTAATGGCTCGACCGAATTTATATTGATTACCGATCATCAAACATTGAAATCGCGTAGTCGTGAACTATTAGAAGAACATGCAGATGATAATGAAAGTTATTGTCGGTCGTGCATAAAGAATATTTTCCGCAAGAAAACACTTTACAAACGTCTGCCCATCTTAACATGGCTGCCGAAATACAGTGGCACTGATGCTATTGGTGATCTGATAGCTGGCATAACGGTTGGTCTTACGGTGATACCACAAGGTTTAGCTTATTCGGGTGTTGCTGGTCTACCCACACAGGTTGGTTGATTGTTTTCGTTAAATATTATCGCGGGAGTCTTTGTATTCGTTTGGAAATCTAAATATAGAAGCATAAATATGTATATAGAGGCAGGGCCATTGTAGCTCTCTGATGGTTAAATATTGTGTGTGAAAGTACATTTAAAAAGAGCTATTTTTGGTGAGGAAATGATGTATTGTGTGTGACATTGTCAGAAATGTGTTGATTTACGCAAAATGAATTTGAAATTTAAATTTGAAAAAAAAAAAAAAAAACATTTATACAACAACAACAATAATAACAATTACAATAAATGATAAGATCTTGTGATTTACTGCTTGGGGATAAGATAAGGAACATTGCGCAAATAGGCAAATTAGTGCATTGTATCTGCATATTTTTTTTTGTTGTTCTTTCATGAAGAAAACAAGTCAGGAAGGAAATGTTTTGATGTAATAAGAAAAACAAAAAACAGATCGCTTTGACCTTCAAACCTTATGCAACCAGACATGATGATAAGTGTTATCGAAATCGTATAAATCAAATAAAAAAAAACTCCCATCTCTGAAATTCTATAAAATAAGAAAAATTCTTATAGTCGCCGTAGTCTAGTAGATAGTGTGTTCGCTTATTAGACGAAAGTCCCGAGTTCGAATCCCAGGTCAGACATCAAAATGAAATATAAAAAAAATATTTCTTCGGCTACTTCCTCTCAGCAGATTTCTGGAAAAAACTCTGAGAGTAAAATAAACCTGCCATGAAAAAGTTTCTCAAAATCTGTCGTTCGGAGTCGACGTTAAACGGCCGCCACTCATGTATAAAATTAAGACACACAACATTAGTGGTGCTGAGAATCTAGGCCGTAATCCTGACTGAAGGGTTGTAATGGCCAATTATGTTATATATGTAAGAAAAATTCTTATAATTTCACCCATGAACCGATTAAACGGCATTTGAGTAATTGAAAAGAATAATTGAAAAGAAAAAGGATCTTTTATTAAGCACTGTCTATTTTTAAATAATACAAAGTGTGTGTGAGATATAATCTAAATGTTATTCGTTTAAAAAGACCAATTCATACCATTATGTGTAGAATATAACAACTATCTTCAAAGCCAATGTAAATCCATGCCAACGGTCAAGTTCTGCTTGATTTATGTGCAAGATTCATGGAACGGGTTGGGCTCCACCCAGATAAGCCGTGGCAACCATTTGTTGCATGATGTTATACAATACATACTCATGTACCAGAGATCAGCAATGAGTATTCAAAAAGATGAGTAGATTCCAATCATACTCATAATTCCTGAATCTTATACGCATTCATACTTATTTTAATGTCATACTCATACTACTCATATTCAAAGTTTGAAGTACTCATCGTACTCATACTTAACAATATGCATGATGTTGTTGATTTCGACTCACCTTTACTCAACATTTACAAGAATCACAAAATAAGTATTATTCGCATACGAACACTACAATACTCACTTGAATGTTGTGTGTTTGCTTTGCTGGTTATCTTTGTTTTTTTCTTTCTTCTTTTTTTTTTTGTAAATGCAACAACAACTAAGACTGTAAATTTTGATGGATGATTCGAATCACTCGAGTCATTTATGAGTATTATAAGTATTTTTCTAAATTTATGAATCTGAACGAATAGGCGCGTATGAATCAAACATATTTCAAATCTTATGAGTTTGATGTCAGCATTGTACTCATAGTCATTGCAACCTGTACTTATAAATCAATGTTGTAGTGAGTACGAATGAATCAGAGTAGTTAAATTTCAATACTGTTGACTCATTCAGACTGAAAATTTCATGAGCACTTATGAGTAGCGAAAAAATTATTCATTACTGATCTCTGATATGTATATAATTGGTCATTACAACCCTTAGTCAGGATAACGATCCTGTTTCTTACGCCATTTATGTTGTGTGTGTTAATTTTGTACATGAGTGGCGCCACTTACAGTTCAAACTTGACTCCAAAAACAACAAGTTTTGTAGAGACAGGGCATTTTTTTTAATATTATCAGAGTTTTTGCCAGGAAATCTGCTGAAAGGAAGTCTGCGGAGAAATATTTTTTTATATGTTCTTCGTTTTGTTAGAGACGTGTGCCCCGGCCGCAATGAATTTATAAAGAGAAAATTGATTTGAATAGGTCAAGGATTTGTTACTCCGCCCTTGTATAACATTTTCTAAATATTATATCATGGCATGGTTCTAATTGTACCGGCTTTATTAAATGCTACTGAAATTGTGGATATATGACGCGTCTTTAACAGATGATTTATACCTTTGGCTATAAACTTTGGTGAAGTCGCCGTAGTATAGTAGGTAGTGAGCAGGCTTATTAGACGTAAAGTCCGGGTTCGAGCCCCAGACCAGACATCAAAACGAAAATTGAAAAAAAAAAATATATTTCTTCGGCGACTTCCTCTCAGCAGATCTCTGGCAAAAACTCTGAGAGTAAATAAAATTGCTATGAAAAGTTTCTCCAAAAAAAAATCTGTCGTTCGGAGTCGACTTTAAACTTTAGGTCCCGCCATTCATGTATAAAATTAACACACACAACATAAGTGGTGATGAGAAGCTAGGCCGTAATCCTGACTGAAGGGTTGGAATGGCCAATTATGTATGTATGTTATACCTTTGGGAACTTATAGGGCTTTGAAGAGAGTAAACATCTGTGATTTATTCTTACTTAATCAGTAAACAACACAGTCTCTTTTTTTTGCTTCGATTATGACGAATTTTGTATTAACAGAAAAGCGACAAATTTGGATATTCTTCTCCAAAATACAGCTGGTAAGATTGGGGTTAGGTCACTCGGTGGTCCATATAGCCCATTGTGTTAACCAGTGTGAGGAAAGCTCGCTTGTCATGATTCGTTAGTAGTGGCACGTACGCCACCATGCCTAGATTTTTAAACACTATGTCGCCCAAAAACAAACCGATAACTGAAGAAAGGTGTTCTGCCAAGTCCGTTTCCACCACACGTCAGCGCAACTGCCAATAGCGCAGTGTCCTGTCATAATTTCTGCTAGAAGGCGAACTGTTTGTTGTCTTGTGAAATTCACCTAGAACCCTGATTCTCGCTCTGTCCACTACTGAACAAATTCGACAGTTTTGAAATTCGTCAACCAGTCATGTTGGACCACTCACGGTTTATTGAATTCCATGTTGCTGTTTCCAGTGATTTCTAACCGAAACTTTTTTTGAATACATTCCATCGACTAAAACGTATGAGGAATTGTGCCCAGGCATCTCTCAGCAGATGCTCATGTCACGAGACCTACAGTTTAACGTCGACTCTGAACGACAGACTTTTGAAAAAATGTTCATGGCAGTTTTATTTACCCTCAGAGTTTTTGCCAGAAATCTGCTGACAGATAGTCTGAGCTGGGGTCTGAACCGAGGCTTTACGTCTATTAAAGCCAACACACTACCTACTAGACTACGGCAACTACTTGCAATGATACTGAAGAGATAAAATTGATTCCTAACTTCCAGTCAAAGCCTGAGGAGGCCTATGTAAAGGAGAACCAACCAATCAAATCGATGCTAAAGATGAATACACTTTTGTGAGAACAGACTATAATCGGGCTAGCCGATTACATTGTACAGGGTGTTTTTTATAGAGGTATAGAACTTTAAGTTGGCATTACTTTTCAAGATGGCGACCGATTTAACAGTTGTCAAGTGATTTATTCTCAGTTTGGTTTGGCAATTCATCATGAATAGACTCACGCCTGAACAACGCTTGGAAATAGTGCAATTTTATTTCGATTTATTGAAAGACACGTTTGGTGACCGCCTAATTTCACGTTTTGGACCTGTGAATTGGCCTCCAAGATCTTGTGATTTAACACCGCTAGACTACTTTCTGTGGGGCTATGTAAAGTAATTGGTCTATGCGGTAAAGCCACAAACGCTGGACCATTTGGAAGACAACATTCGGCGTGTTATTGCCGATATACGGCTACAAATGTTGGAAAAAGTCATCGAAAATTGGACGTCCAGATTGGACTACATCCGCGCCAGCCGTGGCGGTCATATGCCAGAAATCATATTTAAAATGTAATGCCACAAGATTATCTTTCGGATAAATAAAATTCATGTCAATCGAATAATCCATCGTTGTTTTATTGCAACTTAAAGTTCTATACCCCTATAAAAAACATCCTATATTTGAATCAGCATTTTAAATTGGCCGATTTATATACATACATTACAAACCTTCAGTTAGGAATCCGACCTAGCTTCTCTTATGTTGTGTGTGTTAATTTTATACATGAAAGGCGGGACCTAAAGATTTTTTTGAGATCATGGATCAATTAAAAACTGTTTTGCAAAATAGTGGTTGGAATCTGTGGTTGGATTCCATTCGTTTTATAGTTCAGACCATAACTATTATTTGTTTTGATAGACGAGGAACTTTCACTGATGTATTGCTCTATAACTGACACCCCCATCTTATTTTTCTTAAATTTCATTTTAATTTTATTTTCTCTCTCTCTCTCTCTCTTTCTCTCTTTGTCTTTTCTAGTTTGGTTTATATGGCGCATTTATGGGCTGCTTTGTCTATGTCCTACTCGGTACTTGCAAAGATAGTACAGTGGGTTCTACTGCCATTGCGTCCTTACTAACATACCAAGTGGCACGTGGCGTTTGGCAGAGAGCGGTTCTCTTGACATTTCTAACCGGCATCATGGAAATATTTATGGCTGTATTTCGTTTAGGATTTTTAGTGGATTTTGTCTCCGGTCCTGTTAGTGCTGGTTTTACAAGTGCCGTAGCTTTGATTGTCTCAACATCACAAGTTAAGAATATTTTGGGTGTAAAAAGTGAAGGAGCCTCATTTCTGCAACGATGGATTAGTATGATCAATGACATTGAGAATATACGTATAAACGATGCCATTTTGGGTTGCTGCTGTGTGGTGATTTTAATTATTTTAAGGCAAATTGGACGTATAAAGCTGGGGCCAAAAGAGGCTGATGAACAGAAATGGCATCATAAAGTGTTTAACAAATGTTTTTGGTTTACGGGTGTAATGCGTAATGCAACACTGGTTATAGCATGTGCCTTGGGCAGCATGTATTTGGAGTCGCAGGGTAAACATTACTTCCGTTTAACTGGTAATGTGCCAGAGGGATTGCCGACACCAGCTATACCACCATTTTCGATAGAGCCTCAGCCAGGCAATGCTACTTTAGGTATACCGCCTGTGCAAGGAGAAAGTTTCCTGGATATGATTAACAACTTGGGCTATGGTTTGATAATAGTGCCCATGATTGCTTTACTCGAAAATATTGCCGTGTGTAAGGCCTTTGGTAAGTTTTTATTGAAATAAATCCGTAATTTATCTTCAAATTAATATTTTTTTCTCGGTATTTTTTGGTATTAAAGCCAAAGGTAAACCCATAGATGCTACACAAGAACTATTCGCCATTGGAGTGGCCAATGTGGCGAATTCATTTTTCCAAGGCTATCGCGGCAATGGTGGTCTTGCGCGTTCAGCTGTTAATAATGCCAGTGGCGTTAGGACGCCCATGGCCAATTTATACATCGGTTTAGTTGTCATGTTTGCTTTAATGTACTTGACCAAGTATTTCTATTTTATACCCCTAACGGTGTTGGGTGCCATCATTATATCGGCGGTTATATTCCAATTGCAATACCATGTCGTTAAGCCCATGTGGAGAAGTAAAAGTAAGTTTTTCTTCGTATACTTTAAGGAAAGCAAAAGTTCTTAATAAAATTGTATATTTTTAGGATCTGATTTAATACCCGGTTTAGTGGCCTTTATAACCTGTTTAGTTATGCCTTTGGAAATTGGCATTTTGGTAGCCATTGGTGTTAATCTGCTATTTATACTTTATCACTCAGCCAGGCCGAAAGTAACTTTGGAAACCATAGAGGTAAGTTCCGATTTGTATTTTATGGAAATAAATTTCCTTCACCTTAATGTTTTTTCCTCGTTGCAGACTTCCGACGGCCTTAAATTCCTTAAACTGACACCCGATCGTTGTTTAATTTTTCCCTCGGTTGAGTTTGTACGCAATTTGATCTTGAAGTCAGGCACTAAAACCTCTCTGCCCGTTGTCATCGATTGCACGTATATTTATGGTGCCGACTATACGGCGGCCAAAGTCATCTGTTCCATGATCCAGGACTTTAAGCAACGCAATCAAAAGATTATTTTCTTTAATTTAAAACCCAGTGTGGTTCATATCTTTGATGGTTTAAACTGTAAATTGGTTTTGTGCTATAATATCGATTGTCTGCTGCAAGAATTGAGAAAAGCCGCAGGTGTTGCAACACCACCACCTAGTACAAATATTTCCATGCATATGGGTAGTGATAATGGTATTATGGCCAGTAGTATTACGTTAACGAAATATCAAACAAATAATGCTTAGGGGGGGTTAATTCGAATTGAGAAGAAATTGAAAAAAAAATTACATTTAAGTACATACATACATACATACATACATATATAGAGTAATATAATGTAAATAAAATAATTTAATTTATTGGGTTATAAATTTTTCAGATGAGTGTTGCATATCAATGTTTCCAAGTAAAGTTTCCTTGAAAAAAGTTGTCAAGAGAGCAGCATTCTAGGTAGTTAGTGCGACTAAAGAATGAATTTTGTCTGCGATTCACTGGCGAACGTATGTAATTTATTAGACTGAATAGTACTACACACGAGAGCCTGTAGGTTTGAGGACGTCATACAGCCATAGTGGGAATACGTGGCGAACCACGTGTTCCTTTTAGACAGGGGAAAGAAATCAAATAAAAAAGGAAGATAGTTTAAAATTTAAAAGGACATTCTGGAAGAGGTTTTTTTAACATCCTCTATGAAGAGCTGCACAGTCATAGAGAAGATACTCTGTTGTCTTCAATTCCGTCTCATATCCACATACATACATGAATACATACATACATATCAGAAATCAACAATGAATCGTTTTTTCACTACTCATAAGTACTCATGAAATTTCGAGTATGAGTAAGTCAACAGTATTGAAATTCAACTACTCTGATTCATTCGTACTCACTACTACAACATTGATTTATAAGTACAGGTTGCAATGAATCTGAGTACAACGTTGACATCAAACTCATAACATTCGAAATATGTTTGATTCATACGCCGTCTACTCATTCAGATTCATAAATTTAGAAAAATACTTATAATACTCATAAATGATTCGAGTGATTCGAACCATTAATCAAAATTTACAGTCTTAGTTGTTATTGCATTTACAAAAAGAGAAGAAAGAAAAAGACAAAGACAGCAATCAAAGCAAACACACAGCCTTCTAGTGAGTATTCTCATGTTCATACGCAAATCATACTTATTTTGTGATTCTTGTAAACGTTGAGTAAAGGAGAGTCGAAATCAACAACATCGTGCGTATTGTTAAGTATGAGTACGATGAGTACTTCAAACTTTGAATATGAGTAGTATGAGAAATTATGAGTATGATTCTAATCTACTCATCTTTTTAAATACTCATTGCTGATCTCTGATACATATGTATATACATACATACATAACTAAACATTACAACACTCAGGTCATGAAAACATATGGCGACTTTCTCTCACCAAATTTCTGGCAAAAACTCCGAGAATAAATACAATTGCCATGAAAAGTTTCTCAAAAATATGTTGTTAGGACTCGACTTTAAACTGTAGATCCCGCCACTCATTTAAACAAATTAACAAACACAACAATAATGGTGTGAGAAGCTAGGTCGCAATCCTGACTGAAGGGTTGTAATGATCAACTGTGTGTGTATATATGTATGTAGCACAGCTTTATACTTCAATGGGTTCGTGTTATCAAATTAAGGCAGCCATCGGCTAACAGTCCTGTTATTCTTTTGCTATTAGATATTCATCATCCGACCTCGTTTCCCGATATCTTAACATACAGTGTGAATCGGCCACCATATACATACCTACATACATAATTGGCCATTACAACCCTTCAGTCAGGATTACGGCCTAGCTTCTTACATCACTCATGTTCTGTGCCTTAATTTTATACGTGAGTAGCGGGACCTACAGTTTAACGTCGACCCCGAACGGCAGATTTTTGAGAAACTATTCATAGAAATTTTATTTACTCTCAGAGTTTTTTTCAGAAATCTGCTGAGAGGAAGTCGCCGAAGAAATATTTTTTCATATTTCATTTTGTTGTCTGACCTGGGGTTTGAACCCGGGCTTTACGTCTAATAAGCGAACACACTACCTACTAGGCTACGACGACTTCGGTCATCACATACCTATAAACAAAAGCATTACTTTTTAGTCAAATATAAGGACTGTACCCTAGATAACGTCTACTTGTTGGTAAGTTTTTTATTACGTTATACACAGACGTTAATCGTTTGACCGCACTTAACTTGATGTTCTTAATTTGATTCCTTTAATTCGACGCCTCCATTCTATAAGTGTACTTAGAACGTTTTTAATGTTTTAATGCATTTTTAAATTCTACGTTCTCTAACTTAAAAATTTGGTTAAGATGCGCCGATCCGTTCCGAAGTTATAGGGAAAAATCTACTTAGAATACACATATAGTCGTATGACGCGTGAAAACTTTGAGAGCTCATAACTCAAAACACACTTTTTCGACTTAGAATGTTATAGAACGGAGGCGTCGAATTTATGATAATTGTTTTTGATTTTATATTTTATTTACGTTATTGACCTTAGTAAACATAAAAAAATGATTTAATTTATAAATTATATACTATGGATAAAGTCCATAGCGGCCCTAAGTAGTAAAAGGAACATATATATATATATATACTAGCTGTTCCCTGCGCGCGTTGTTGCGCCACCAACTAAAATAAATTTGAAGGAAAGACATTACACAAATATCCAATTAATATTGAATCATTTTATTGGTTTTGTTTCCAGTTGTCCACATGATTCAGACGAAAAGGCCTGAGTAGTACGCATTCAGTCAGTTTCTAATCTCATTTCCCGTTGTTCCAGTGATTCATGCCAACAGGTCTCAGCGGCATGTATTCGAAGATTTTCAAGCCTCAATGCTCGTCTGATTCTAAGGGTCTTAATGCTCCCTTCTTCCGTGTTTGAGGTGTAGGACGACCAATGTCTTGTCACTTGAATAATTTTCAATGGCGCCATCTGCCGGAAATTAATCGGAAATCGACTCATGCGCAACAACTTTGCTAAAGATCATAACATGATCAAATACACAGTTTACGATTTAATTCATTTTTAGTAATTTTCAGTGGCGCCACCTGTCGGATATTGGTCATATCAACTTAGAAACCTTCCCGTGATCATGAGCAACAACTTTCCTGAAGATCATAATGTGATCAAATGCATAGTTTACGATTCTATTAATTACATACAAACAAACATTCATTTTTATATATATAGAAGATATATGGATAAAGTCGCCAGATTTTGAGAAACTGGCCTGGGGTCACGTCTAACAAGCCAACACACTACTTGCTAGACTACGGCGACCACCGGCGTAAATGATTTTAAACAGAAAATCTAAGTCTTCTTGGTGGTTATTAAAACATAGATCCCATCAACTAGGCAAATTCTTTGGTTAACAAAAAATTTAAATTTAAATGGAGACAAAACGAAACCAAAAAAAATCGACTGCGGTCAAACGAACGCCTATAACTGTATAAACAAGTTGGTTAGTTGTTTTGCACAAAATACCAAATATTATATAAGCATCGGTTTGCGTTTACGTACGATATTGTTTTTTGTTTTCGTTTTTAATTTCGCACTTATATGGGAAAAATTTCAAAATTTTATAAATTTCTCACAATATCTCATATCACTTTCAAATCTTTAATCAATTGTTAATTCTTTTATTGAACCATCAAAAAAATTATTTATTTTTGATAATTATTTATTAATTAAACACCATTAAGGGTGTTAATTAGTCTTTGCAGACTTTCATAAATATAGTTTTCAAAGATACATATACCAAAGTGGTAGAATATAAACAACAACAACAACAACAGAAAAATGAATTAAAAAATAAAACATAATTAAATCCACTACATCACCCACATGCAACGACTTACGACCTGCCTCACTTGCAAAATCAAACTGAACGCCATAACCGAAGAGACATGTGCGAATAGTTCGAAAATATTGTATGAAGTACATATTAAGCATAGAAATCAAAATAAAAATAACATTTAATAATAATTAAAATAAAATGAGAAAAAGAAATGATAGAAGATTAGAAACCAAAACAAAAAAAAAAAACAATTTGCATTTGAAAATACTTTTTTAAATGCGAACCGGTTTAAATCGAAACAAACCAAGATTTGAGTAAAATTTCAACTATGATTTGATTTCTCTTTTTTCCATTTTAAATATCATATGACTCTGTTAGCCACCTACCTAAGTAGTGGTCAAATTAAAAACTTTACAATTATGTTTTGCAGTCAGTCGAATTTGAAAAACGCCGGTGTATAGACAAGGTTTGGGATTTTAATCGTGAAACGGAAATAATAAACGCGTTAAATAATTGAGTGTAAAACAAAAACAAAACAGAAAATGTCACTAAATGATGTAAGAACAACAACAACAACACATTCAATGGATTGTATAATGATAACCGACCATCAAACGGTAACTCGCAGTCGTTTGGCCCTTCAAGCCAATGAATCATCTTTGGCTGACTTAACAGCTGATCAAGAAGACAACAAAACAAAATGCTGTCTTGCTAGGAATAATTTTTTTAATAAAAAACTATGGAGACGTCGCTTACCCATACTACAGTGGCTGCCGAATTACAATAAAGAAGATTTTATAGGTGATTTAATAGCGGGTATAACCGGTTCATTGGCTGCCATACCTTTGGCATTAGCCTTTGCCTTCATAGCTGGTTTACCAACAAAGGTACCTATTTTTACATTATTGGCTATTAGCTGAATCTGAGTTTACAACAAATCAAAACAATCAAATGGAACAATCATCTTTAGTTTGCTCTTTACAGCTCCTTTATGGGTAACATTATCTACACCATCTTCGGTTCATGCAAAGACAACATATTGGGTTCCACAGCCATTGCCTCGCTATTAACATATCAAGTGGCCCATGGCAATTGGCAAAAGTCTTTATTATTTACATTGCTCTCCGGTTTAGTGGAATTGCTTATGGGTGTTAGCCGTTTGGGTTTTATTATTGATTTTGTTTCCGGTCCTGTTAGTTCCGGTTTTACCAGTGCTGTGGCCTTGATTATATTCACCTCACAGATAAAAAATATTTTGGTAGTTAAAAGTACAGGTCAATCGTTTCTGGAGAATTGGATTTCCATGGTTAAGGACATACACAATTACAGTACTTGGGATACCATATTGGGCTTTAGCAGTATTGTTGTATTGCTCATACTAAGGTACGTGGGTAACTTGCGAATTAATCCCAAGGAAAATCAGGAAATGAATACCGGCACAGTTATTGTCAATAAGATTTTATGGTTTTTGGGTATTTCACGTAACGCTTCATTGGCTGTTGTTACAGCCGTTATAGTAGCATATTTCGAAACCAAGGGTATGAGTTATTTCCAGTTGACAGGATTTATACCCTCTGGTTTTCCGCCCGTGGAAATACCAACATTTTCAATAGCAAGTAATACAACCGGCGATGGTGTAGAGTTACAAGCTGCTGAAGGATTTTTTGATTTACTGCAGGAATTTGGTTCGGGTCTCATTGTTATACCACTGATATCACTTTTGGAGACGATAGCTGTATGCAAAAATTTCGGTAAGTTCGAAAGTGTAATTTTATAAAATAAAATGTATTTCTTTTAAACGACAGTTTTAAGATCATAAATCCAGTGAATGACTGGAAAAAGTTAACTTATTTAGTAAGCGGAACTAAAATGAAAATTTTAATGCTAAAATTGTAAAGTCTTACGCCTAAAAATATGTATACAATTTTAAATTTCCCATCACTAAACATGCTATACAGTGTGTGACAAAAGTAGTTAGTGGAAGTCAGAAATTTAAGTTTTTTTTGGTTGAAAGATTATAATATTTTTAGTTTTTAAAATCATATGTTCAGGAATAAAAATTAATATACTCAAGTAGAAATTAACAATATTGGATACGAAACATTTTAAGATTCATCAAGAATATGAATATTTTCCAGAAAAAAAAGTACAGAACTCTGATAGATGAACCCAGAAACAATGGAAGAGTTCTGGTAATAACGACATCCAACATTTTATTGTAACAGTTTGGCTGAGTTGAAATCGAAAAGTTTAGGGATAAAAAAATTTAATTGTATGTCGTCCTTATGTTGTAGCAAATTCGCTGCATCAATTGCTCTTGTCCAGAGGTATCATGTCGGCCATTGATTCGCAAAATCCCAAATGATCCTAGCCCAATAAGTGTTTTGCATCCCATGGTATACGTTTCTGAGCTGACACCAAATTATTGTGGTTTGCCTTGACAGTTGGGTTTTACAGTTAATTATAATAGGAGGATGAACGATCAGGACTCTATTAGAGATGTAGTCTTTTATGATACTTGATGTTGAGCCTTGTCGATAGTCAATTAACATCTACAATAGGGGTATACTGAGATGTATGTATATCGAACTTGTAATTCCTAATCTCTGCGATTCTGACAAGGAGGGTGATTAGTCAAAATAATTTTATTGCTTGTGTATAAAGAAGAATATTTTGTAGCTTCTTAGGTTGAACCCTAGTATTAAACAGGTAATGTTCGTATATCGGATCATGATCCGCAGACCATTGTGCACTGTGTACTGCTTAAAGTAAAATCCAGACTGGACCAGCATAATTTGTGATGGATTTGACTAATGCCTTGTAGATGGAGAAAATTACTGCTCAATTTTATACCACCGTGTTACCGCGAAAGCTTCTTTTCAGGACATAGGAGGCCGTTATAAAAACGTAGAATGCGTACACTAACTGAGTGCGGTTAGAAAAGTGGTTTATTTGTATGTATTTCATTTTACATATTTTACAATGCTACTACAAATACGGCCAGCCTTTGAAATTAAGCATGAATGGCTTAACACAATTCGGTCTATGTGCTACACAGATCGACTGCTCCAATTGCTTAGCTTCATAGTAAAAGGTGAAGCAGTAAACTTATAGAAGATATCGTGAACACTATATTTCGCCTACAAAATACCGGCATCGGAAATAGCAAACAAGCAAACGATACATCAAAAGCATCAAACGAATTGAAAATTTGAATTAATCAGAAATAAATATTCAAACTGTCCGATATTATATTACTTTTACCTCAAGGAGAATAAGAAATATAAAATCTATTAACTTTAAGGCGTCCGTATGGAAATTTGTATCCAAAATTTATACGCAAAGTGAACACTTAAATATTTATCGAAAACAATTAATGTTAATTAAAGCTTAATCAACATGTGAATAAAAAAAAATTAATAAATATTATAATACGTACATACGTATAAATTTCTTGCAGCCAATGGAAAACCAGTCGACACAAATCAAGAACTAATTGCTTTGGGTTTAGCAAATATTTCCAATTCATTTTTTCAAGGCTATCGCATTAATGGTGGTCTAGCCAGAGGCTCAGTAAATACAGCCAGTGGTGGTAGAACACAATTTGTAAATGTGTATATAAGTGCCATTGTGATATTGGCAATGCTATTTTTGGCAGAATATTTCTATTATATACCAAAAGCAACACTGGCTGCCATAATAATAGCAGCAGTACTCTTTCAATTACAATATCAAGTCATAATACCCATGTGGCATAGTAAAAGTAAGTTGTAGTACTACAGTAAATATTATACAATAATTATAAAAAATAAAAAATTTCATTACCTTATAGAATCCGATTTATATGTGGGTTTCCTGGCATTCGTAGCCTGTCTAATTTTGCCATTGAGCGTGGGCATTGCCATTGCCATTGGCATCAATGTTCTTTATATCTTATATCATTCAGCTAGACCTGAAATAGCGGTGGACGTAGCAAAGGTATATTATTAGTTATTTGTGCATATACTTACATACATACTTAAAACCATTTTTACTTTCAGACACCAAGTGGTAAGCAGTTTGTAAAACTTACACCCGATCGCTGTATAATTTTCCCTTCAATGGAATTTGTACGCAATAAAATTCTCAAATCTGGTCTAAAATATTCTCTGCCTGTAGTGTTTGACTGTACGTATATTTATGCCAGTGATTTCACCACAGCCAAAGTTATCGAATCGATTATAAATGATTTTAATTCACGCAACCAGAAATTAATATTTTTCAATTTGAGACCAAAAGTTGCAAAAGTATTCACCACATTACATTCGAAATTTATTTTGTGTTACTCTTTAGACTGCATAGAAAAATTATTGGATGATGATACATGTACAGAGACATCAACTGCTGCTGCTGCTACTGCTGCTGCTACTGGTGCTGTTAATCAGAATGGTCATGTTGAGATCACAGAACTTTAATTATTTTTTTTATATGTCGTAAAGTATGCTATGAATTTAAGTTAAATAAAGAAGCTTTTGATATCTCATTATTTTAAATACACTGTGAAAAATATATTTTTATAATATTTATTATCTTTTAAATTATTTATTGTATACATATAAACAAATTGCAGAAATAAAAATTAATACAGAAGTGATAGAAATGTCAAAATGTTTTTTTTACAACGACAGTCATTCACAGATAATGGACTGATAATATACAAATATTTGCAACCATTAGATCCATAGAGAGAGTGAAGATCATATCTAAGAATACGGACTACTAAGATACGCTCTAGCTGGAAATTTGTTCTATATGTGTTCCAGCACTAGGTTATATAAAAGGCAACGAAATAACTAACGTATGTGTGAAAACTAGTAAAATTCGAACGAATTCAGACGTGTGAAAGGAATACCAACTTCTCTCAGAGGACAAAGACATGATGCCATACGAACTTCACTTATGCACATGAAAAATACACCTACCTGTAGAAGGATCAGACAAATTTATACATACATATATAATTGGCCATTACAACCCTTCAGTCAGGATTACTGCATAGCTCCTCATACCACTCATATTGTGTTTGTTAATTTTATACATGAATAGCTAGTTTAAAGTCGACTCCGAACGACAGATTTTGAGAAACTTTTCCATGGCAGGTTTAGTTACTCTCAGAGTTTTTGCCAGAAATCTGCTGAGAGGAAGTCACCGAAGAAATATTTTTCTTTTTTTCATATTTCGTTTTGATGTCTGGCCTGGGGCTCGACCCGGGCTTTATATCTAATAAGCGAACATACTACCTACTAGACTACGGCGACAGTCTTATGGACGGACTGTCTTATGGGTACACGGAGTACTTGACTTGCGTTAAGTGTACTTAGTCTAACGCAAAAATCTTTTGGCAACCTAAAGTATTAAAGCAATCCTACAACGTATTTTGAAAAACTGTAAAACTAATGCAAAGAATTCTCTCCTTGTTCAAAACTTGGGAAGCACGATATTCAAAATTCAGTTCAATTGTGTCAAACTTACAGGTATTTGTAAGGAAAGTTATATCGATTCGGTAAAATCCAGGTTCAGGAATCTAGAATTCCGATCAGAAACTTCAATATCAAAGATGCACCAGCCTTTAAAAAAGGTGGAGCAAGACCAAATTGTCATTAGATAGTAGGGACATTGGAAGTCGCCGTAGTCTAGTAGGTAGTGTGTTGACTTATTACATGAGATATCGTGGTTCAATCCCCGGCTTAGACATCTCAAACAAAACGAAATAATATTTCTTTTGGTGACTTTCTCTCAGCATTCTTCATAAAAAGTTTCTCAAATCTGTCGTTCCTAGTTTACATTAAACTGTAGGTTCCGCCACTCATTTGTAAAATTAACACACATAATATGAGTAGTATGAGAAGCTGGGTTGCAAGCCTGACTAAAGGGTTGTAATGACCAATTAAGGAAATAAGTAGTGGAGACATAAAATATCAAGCTCAAAACGGCATGGAATTATTTCAAAAGGCCTGTGTACTTTGAGAATTACATGAATTTACACGAGTAAAATTTAGGTCAACTAAAGCGAATCATTTCGAACGATAAAAAATCGGATCAATACAACGTTTCCAACGCTTAGATTGATGACAAATTTGCTTTCTATTGCTCCAGAGCAGAAAAACAAGCTGGCAAAAAGGATTATTTAAGATGTTTGACCCCGCTTAACGCAGTTTCAGTATTACCCAGTAGTATGGGGATTCCCCGAAATCACACACTGCATTGATACTTGTTATATATGTGTGCAAATGAAATGGCCACGCACCAACCAAAATCGGTGCACTATATAGCGACGCTGTATACTATGTATCTTTTTCAATGCTCTTTTGTTAGTCTGTCCAGAATAAAGATTCCAACTGTATTTCCGAAGTTTTAATCACAGTACGAAAGCATGGGCCTGTTCGTAAATGCATCATTGCGCTGCATAATATGATTATTTTGCGCTCACACTGCTAATCACATGTTGCTGATGCTTCTTTTTGCTGATTTATTTGTTTGCATTTACGAACGAACAAACACTGCAGAAATGGAAAAATTATTAATAAATTTGAGTTTTGAACTGGACGATAAAAAATATGACAAAATGTTGTTAAATGCACAAAAATTTGTACTTTGTGCAAAAAAGAAGACATTTAAGGAAGAAAAAAAGAAACTTATTGTTAAAACTCTCATTCTCTCTCTCACTCATTCAATGCATCAGCCATTTTTATGATTAGTGTTTTGGGTTTATTTGCGCATAATATGATTTAATGTTGCATTTACGAACATTTAACAGCTGCAGTGCTGCCAAGATTTGTATTTATGAACATGATGCGAACAGGCCCCATCTTTCCTACGTCACAGTTGATTAATTACTGCCTCGTTTAACGCTGTTTCGTTTAGCGCTGGAGCTTATTGGAACGTATCCCCCGCGTTAAGCGGGGTCGCACTGTATTAGAAGGACTTTCTTCGTATAAAAGCTCATAAAATTTAATAAAAAATGAATTTTTACCTCTGCAATTAATCGAGCAAGAGCAAAAATAAATTAAATGAAGGAAAAGGTATTGTACATCGAATTCTTGATCGATAAATGTTGATGCATCCATCGTAAAGACATAACATTTGGTACATCTTTCTATATTTGTTTCTTTGTTTTTAAAAGTATTTTGATGATAAAAATATTAAGGTTTCCAGTGACAAATGGACAAAGGTCTAGAGTTGGCTAATTTCGATAATAAGTGAAGAAAAATTATAGAAAAAAATTTACTAAGAAATTACGGATTGTTTTTATAAAATAAGTAGAAAGGATGAAATTCTCCTTGTTTTATAAAAAATGTTCCTTTTGTAATTTTGTTTAGAGATTCCAGATTAAAAAAATAGAATTTAGAAAATAGTTTTTGAAAAATCTAGACTTCAACAATTGACTACGAAATTTAAATCAAAAACTAATAGATCTACTATACTACATTAACTACACATTATTACAAAGATGATCTAAATTTCTACTGTTAAATACAAAACAGAGATATAAAGGTTTTCTATTTTATATTTTTTTTATTTTATATTTAACTTAAAACTATAAACATTAAATTTGTACAAATAAACAATGAATACGAATGTATATAAAACTATACAAAAAGTTTAATACTTCATTACAAATTAGGCAATTAAACAATTACAACTAAAACTAAATTTAAGTACATTGTTGTAGGACAATGTATTTTTTTTTTAAGTGTACGGAAATTACAAACTACGAAATCTAATTACAAATCAATAGATTTTAAATTTCATACAAAACTACATACATACACAAATATATTACAATAATTAATACTTTTTCTTTCTTGTTTTTTTTTTCTATGTGGCACTATAAGATTTCTACAGAATTTCACTAAAATAATAAGAATAAAAATAAATTCATTTTACCGTTTTACGGGCCGGGCCTATAACTTTGAGGATTCATTCTCTTTGCCGGATAATCTCATTTCCAATACATGCATATCGTAGATGACAACGAGATTACTGTTAATACCCTCAAATACTTCAGCGACACGGGGTTGTAAATTGAAAAAGTAAAGTTTCTGTTGGCGTGATTCGAAATCATCGATCATGGTGGATACTACTTTGGCAGCGGTAAAGTCTGCACCATAGATATGCGTACAATCGATAACAACGGGCAAAGTAGATTTACGTCCCTGTTTGGTAATGACATTACGTACAAACTCCACCGATGGGAAAATAAGACAACGATCGGGTGTAAGCATTAAGTATTTATGGCCATTGGTAGTCTATTGAATAAAAAAAGAAAAAAATTAATTTAAAAACAAATTTAAATTACAAATTCCCAAGTTACTTACACATAAAGTTTCTACACGCAATTTGGGACGAGCAGCATGATACAAAATGAATACAATATTTATGCCAATGCCAACCAAAATACCCAATTGTAGGGGTAATACTAAACAGGCAATAAAGGTGGCCAGACCAGGTATTAAATCAGATTCTTTAAGAACAAAACAGCAGCAGCATTAGTATTATTTTCATTATAAATTTTATTTAACAATTAATTAAACTTACTTTTGCTTCTCCACATGGGTTTAACGACACGATATTGTATCATGAAAATAACAGCAGCCATAATAATGGCAGCCAAGGCTGCTTTAGGTATATAATAAAAGGCTGGTGTGGCATACAGTAAAGCAATGATAACAATGAGGCCCGTATATATATTGGATAGTTGAGTGCGTACACCACTTGAATTTAAAACAGCACCACGGGCAATGCCACCATTACCGCGAAAACCTTGGGCAAATGAATTGGCCACATTACATACACCCACAGCAATCAGTTCCTGTGTAGCATCACATGGTTTGCCATTTGCTATAAGAAAGAAAAGAGAATAGAAAACATTATTTCCTGATCGAAATTACAAGCAAATCTAGAACTTACCAAAAGCCTGAACAACAGCCATATTTTCCAGCAGGGAAATCAAAGGCACCACTATTAGACCCGAACCCAAACTGCTAACCATTTGAGCAAAACTTTCATGTATTTCAACAATTTCACCCGTACTGCTATTCGTTACTGTGGTCATGCTAAATGGTGGCAATTTAAATTCTGGCATTCCCGAGGGTACATAACCCACCATACGGAATATATCAATGCCCGAACTAATCAAATAATAGCCAATGCCTGAGGTTACTATAACCAAAACTGCATTACGCGAGGTGCCAATAACCCAAAACAAGCCAGACCAGAATTTCTGACAGCATGTTTTATGACCCTCTTTGGGACCAAAACTTACGCCGGCCATAAAACGCATCGTGAGCAAGACTATTATGCAAGCCACACCCAAACCAGCATCATTCCAGCTTATATTGTGTATGTCGTTTATAATCGAAATCCACATATCCACAAAGGTGTCGCCTTTAGTGTTGACACCAAAAAGATCCTTAAATTGCGAAGTGAATATAATCAGTGAGCCAGCACTAGTAAAACCCGCACTAACGGGGCCCGAAACAAAATCTATTAAAAAGCCCAGTCGAAAGACACCCATGCCAATTTCTATGAGGCCTGTTAGGAATGTAAGTAACACTGCTTTTTGCCATACACCTTGAGCCATTTGAAAGGTGAGTAAGGCTGATATGGCCGTGGGACCGACAGGAACATCTTTGCTGTAAATGAAGAAAGTCAAGCATTAATAAAAAGAAATTTTATTTCGCTTTAAAAGTAAAATACCTTGAGCCCAGGAATATGTAAATGAAACAACCCAAAAAGCAACCATATAAACCGTACTGTAATAAAGAAAAGATAATGAAAGTGGATAAGTTAGAGCTAGAGTGTAATTTTATGTAAAAAAAAAATTTATTATAATAACAATGTATACTCATAAGCCTCAAATTATAATTTCTTACACTAAAGAAGCAGAGAAAAAGCTTCAAAATCTCTAAGACCGTGTATAATTCGAATTGGAAATGTCTCTGGATTTTGGCCATCATTAATAAAAGTGTCTAGTACGTAGTGTGTTGATTTATTAGATGAGAGTCCGTAGTTCAAGACCCAGCTCAGACTGGGTATGCAGTGCGAGAAGCTAGGCTGTAATCCTGACTAATGGATTGTAATGACTAATTAAATAGGCAAGTAAGTCAGAGTAAAACATATATTGTTGCGATATTTATTCTGCTCACACTAAATAAGCAGAAGGTGCTCAACATTTTTGTCGGGAAAATTACAATATGAGTAAATTTGAGTCATTGAGGAATATTCTGTGGTTAGAAAGCGGTCTTATGGCAGGACGTTGTAGACTCAAAGTACAAAGAATACTTTTTCAGAATAAGACTCGTTTGGGACCCAACATTTGTTTACAGTGATGACAAGAAGGCCATGTAATCGCCATAGTCTAGTAGGTAGTGTGTTCGCTTATTAGACGTAAAGCCCGGGTTTAAGCCCCAGGCCAGACATCAAAAAGAAATATGAAAAAAAATTATTTCTTCGGCGACTACCTCTCAGCAGCTTTCTGACAAAAACTCTGAGAGTAAATAAACCTGCCATGAAAAAGTGTCTCAAAAAAAATTTGTCGTTCGGAGTCGACGTTAAATTGTAGGTCCCGCCACTCAAGTCCAATTATGTACATATGTATGTACGTATGTATGTATGTATGATGACAAGAGGGAATCATCAGAAAACATTCTTAGAATCTGTGAAGCATTAGTACTTCCGAAAAGGAAACACCTGACCAGAGAACCGTCTTTGGTAACTCTGAGCAGCATCCTGAGGAGATATTACAAGGATATCCTGTATAGATTGTGGGATGTCCAGTAAATCGTACGGTGGTATTACTATTGCTCCTCTACACGCCGATAATTAATAACGCAGGCCGACAAAATGTTAAAAATTAATAACCCAGGAATATAGCCATATTTTTCTTAAATTTTTGATGCGCAAAACCCGTGGGAGTCAATAAAATTGCTATTAAAAAGCCTTAAAAATATGTCGTTCGGAGTCGACTTTAAACTGTAGGTCCCGCCTATCATGTATAAAAAAATTAACACACACACCATTAGTGGTGAGAAGCTAGGTCGTAGACCTGACCGAAGGCTTGCAATTTTCAATTATGTACATATGTATGTATGTTTTTGATGCGTAGAATTCGAACTCGATCTTAAAATTGCTTCTTCAGCCTAGGTTTTCGAGATATTTTAACCTAAATGTGCAAAAAACACAGCTTTAGAAAAGTGAAGTTTGGGTTCAAAGTTAAAAGTCTTGTTGTCTAGTGTAATTGTTAAAAATTTCTTATTGCAACTGCTTTAAGCTAAAAAACTGAGAAATAACATACATACATTGGCCGTTACAACTCTTCAGTCAGGATTACGGCCTAGCTTCTCACACCACTCCCAGATTTTTTTTTTTGCCAGAAATCTACTGAGACGAAGTCGCCGAAGAAATATTTTTTTTTTTTTCATATTTCATTTTGATGTCTGACCTGGAGTTTGAACCCTTGCTTTACGTCTAATAAGCGAACACACTACCTACTAGACTACGGCGACTACTTTTTTCGAGATATCCTAACCTAAAAAACACAGTTTTGGATTCGTATTCCGTACACCAAAAAAGCTTTAGAAAAGTGAAGTCTGGTTTCAGAGCTAAAAATCTTCGTCGGCCTGTGTAATTATTAAAAATTTATTATTACAACTGCTTTAATCCAAAAAAGTGAGTAGCAATAGAAATCTATTTTTTTTCAATACCCCTCTTGACAGTATATGACTTCATCGAGACATTTCTGCCTTGTATCTGTTTCTTTAATCTATTTTTATTGTTTGATCTAAGCAGGTGATTGGTCTGTTGTAGCAGGTCTTAGGATAATGGTGATGCCATCTATCGGAGCCTATAAATAACGCCCTCGGAATATTTGTTGTAGTGGTGGGGAATTTTGAGGGTTATTGATTCCTACCTCTTTTTCCCACGGAAATCTATTAGAGGCATGTATTTCGAGGAATTAAATCACACACCACCAGCCATTTTTGCGATTTATAATATCAAATTGTTTTTACAGTGGAACGCTACAGTTAAACCACTACAGTCGAATGTCTAACAGGAACGACAGATCTAAAAAATGTTACATTTCAATTAGGATAACATATCGAAATTAATCTGCAAAAACTGTAAGTCGTCCATGTCCTTTCCGATAACCTAAAGGATGTCGAGTGTCCTTTATAAGAATTTCCTAGAATCAATGACTAGCTTCTCAAATTTTCATGTTAAGTGTATTAATTTTATCCATGGTTATAACATACATTTTCTTAATTGTAAGGTTATCTAACAGTCGGTTTCAAACTTCAACTAGTTTCTTGGAATTTTTCTCCTTATTTTAAAGTTAACTAAAATTCTATATAAAATATCAAGTTAAACTCACCTGTAAATCCAAACCAGCTATGCCAGCATAAGCTAAACCCTGAGGTATAACAGTTAGGCCAACCGTTATGCCAGCCATTAGATCGCCAATAAAATCATTACGATCATATTTCGGTAGCCAAGTTAAAATGGGCAAACGTTTATATAAAGTTTTTTTGCGAAAAATATTTGCCGATGTCTGCCTCAACCAATCCATGGTGGTGGTGCAACAGGCAAATTTTCCCGTACTATCGTCATCGTTTTGTACTATACAATCACTTGAGGTATTATAAATTGCATTCGGCGGTATATCCAAGGACACCTCGGAACCCGAACTATTATTACGTTGTGCGGGCTGATCGGTGCGCATTTTGATTTTGTTAACCGTCAGTTAGTTATTATTTTTCTTTTCTTTGTACACTGTAAAAAAATATATTTTATTTTCGATTTAATTTTTAGTTATAATTTTTTAATAATTTTATTTTGTTGTAAATAGTAAAACATTTAATTTTAATTCTTAATTTAATTGATTTTTTTTTTTTTTTGTATGAATTATTTTTTAAAATATTTTTTCTATTTCGTTTTATTGTAAATATCCGCGTTTTCTTTATTAGTGAACTTGTCTTTTAGAAGTCATTAACACGAATGCCACTTGAAGTTTTCAACTCACGAACTGTACTCGTCGTTTGCCAATTTCGATTTGAAATTGATCTGTGAGCGAAGACAATTGCGCGTATTTAAAATTTAAATAAATTTAATTGCCGGCAACAGTTTTCTCTTACAAACAATAACAACAACAACAACAACAACAACAACAATAAAAAACGAAAATGTTTTTATTTCACAGCGTTTTCTGTTTTTATTTGAATTTTCTACTGTTTGCTGCCTGCATCTGTGTAACGTGCAGAGAGTTCAACGTTTTGCAAAAAGAACGTTTTAAAATGGAATGCGAACTACAAACGACAGTTGGCCGTTTTTATACGTTAACTGACAAATTTAAACACTTTTAAGGTTTGAAAGAAAGCAAAGAATAAATAAATAATAAATAAGATGGAGAGACTATAGCCATTATAACCTCTTAGTTAGGATTACAACCTAGCTTCTCATATCATACATGTTGTGTTTGTTAATTTTAACCATGTCGACTTCGAACGACAGATTTTTCAGAAAATTTTCACGACAATTTTATTTTACTCTTCGAGTTTTTGCCAGCAATCTGCTGAGAGGAAGTCGCCGGAGGAAATATTTTTTTGTATTTCATTTTGTTCGAGATATCTGAGTTAGGAGTTGAACCAAGGGCTCTCATCTAATAAGCCAATACACTACCAACTAAACTAAGACAACTTCTAATAAATTAAGAAATATTATAAAGGGTGTTTTTTATAGAGGTATAGAACTTTAAGGTGGCATTACTTTTCAAGATGGCGACCGATTTAACAGCTGTCAAGTGATTTATTCTCAGTTTGGTTTGGCAATTCATCATGAATAGACTCACGCCTGAACAACGCTTGCAAATAGTGCAATTTTATTTCGATTTATTGAAAGACACGATTGGTGACCGCCTAATTTCACGTTTTGGACATGTGAATTGGCCTCCAAGATCTTGTGATTTAACACCGCTAGACTACTTTCTGTGGGGCTATGTAAAGTCATTGGTCTATGCAGTAAAGCCACAAACGCTTGACCATTTGGAAGACAACGTTCGCCGTGTTATTGCCGATATACGGCCACAAATGTTGGAAAAAGGCATCGAAAATTGGACGTCCAGATTGGACTACATCCGCGCCAGCCGTTGCGGTCATATGCCAGAAATCATATTTAAAATGTAATGCCACAAGATTATCTTTCGGATAAATAAAATTCATGTCAATCGAATAATCCATCGTTGTTTTATTGCAACTTAAAGTTCTATACCTCTATAAAAAACACCCTATATATTCAGACTGTTGTTAGGGTACATACAGCAAAATGTGTTAACAACTTCTTACAACCGTGGCTTGAGAATGTTGTCAGACAAGCAAGCTATCAAGAATATTGTCAGACTTTCGTTACCCAATATTTTTATGTTATATTAACAACACTTTTGTTTTAACGTTTTCTTTTTAAGCATTTCTTTTTCCTCGTTCATCTAAAGTGTTAAATATTACGTGTCTTATAACGTCTGACAAAAAAAATCTGACAATGATTGCTGTGTACACTGCGCTGACAATCGCGTTAATAGAGATTTTTGACTGACAACATTGTCAGACAAAGTTATTATTATTGTAGCCGCCGTAGTCTAGCCGTGGATTATTAGGACGTAAGGCCACCCCAGGTCAGATCTCTACAACAAAACAAAATATGAAAAAATATTTCTTCGGCAACTTCCACTCAGCACATTTCTGGCAAAAACTCTGAGAGTGAAAAACGTTGCCATGAAAAGTTAAAAAAAAAACTATCGTTCGGTGTCGACTTTAAACTGTAGGTTTCGCCACTCATGTATACAATTAATACGCACACACAACATAAGTGGTGTGAGAAGCTAAGTCGTAATCCTAACAGAATGCTTGTAATAACCAATTAAGTATGTATGTGAATCGCCTGATAATGAAAGCTTTTCTTAAAGATTTGTTACAATCTTTTGAACTGACAATCTAAGTAGTAATGCTAATTGTTCATTGGCATTATATTACCACATCTAACAACATTATAAGATCTAACGAACTTCTGTACAGAGCTTACTGGTAATAAAAGTACATACCATTGATACTCATGGATAAAATCGATGCATACAACTTGGGTAGTGTGATAAGTCAGGTCGTAATCTCGACTAAAGGGTTGGAAAAACCAATAATGTGGTATATACGCAGTAAACATTTTTATGTAAATTACTAAAAGTAGTACTATTAGAATAATTTTTTTCAAGTTCCCATTTTGCGTAAAAGCGTACTGCTTAAACGCAATAGTGGCCATTCAGAATTTAGACAGTTGATGTCTTTTCTCAGAGCCAGATCACACATTATTCCATGCGAGAGTTGTACGGAAATTATGATTTCAACGCATTTCGTTTTTTTTTATCTGAATAGACAAGTAAAAAATAGTACTATATTAGCCAAAAAGTACCAATATTTTTGATTATTTATTTTAAATAATTTAACGTACTATTAGTATCTTAATTGCAAATATCGTTTGTAGAAGATTATGAAAATACTCTGCATTGGTTCAGTAAAGACTATTTAAAAAGAGTACCAAAATATTTTGCCCACTGTTGTTAACAACATTTCTAATTAAAAATAATCAATGATTCAGAATTTTTATAATTTTAGTGGCTTGTACCGGGCCTAACCTTAATTGAACAAAGTGTGTTTTTCTAAGTAGCAAAATACAATAAAAGCTTTGTTATATATAAAAAAGTATTTTAAGGTCAAGTTTATACGAAAAAGTACCAAAAAAAAATTTTTTTTTTATTTTTATTTGACTTGATTACATATTTCTTTTAAACCAAAAGAGAGAAATTAACTTTAGAACAAAAGATGCTAAATATCTTCTTCGATCTTTCTATTCCACTCTGCTATAAGAACAAATTTAAAAAAGTACCAAAATCGTATACATAGAAGTATTTAAAATTTTCTTTCTACAAGGCTGCCAAAAGTAACTATTATGCGGTCGAAAATAATGAAAGTATTGCTTTGCTTTATATGACATGCAAATATCAAATTTTTGAGAAAAAGTACCAAAAAGGGAAAAATATACCAGGCCTAAAATATAGAATTAAAAAAGTTTTTAATACACATTTTTATTTTTTTTACATAACAGCTGGAAAAAACTTTTGTAAAAGACACAAAACATTTAAAAAAGTACCCAAAAATTTTCTGATTCACTTTTGTTAGAAAAAGTACCAAAAAAGTAAACATATTTTTTTTATACTTAAAAGTTCAAATTTAAAGAAGTACATTTCAAATATTTATTTATAAACAAATGTGGAAAATACAGCATTATGAAGACAAAGTACATATATTTAAAAAAGTACCAAACTTATATTCACTCAGTTTTAAAACATTTTAAAAAGTGGAAAAAAATCCGTTTTCTCTGGAAAATTTCAATGATCCCATCTTATTGAATCTGTATGTAAACAGTAAAGTAAACAAACTATCCAAAGCTAAAGTTTCTCTCACCAAGCGATCCAGTTGTGCGTGAATGAATCTTATGGTTGAAGATCGTCGCTTTTATTGTGAATCACACCCGATCTCAAGCTTGCCGCTTCTAATGTAACGATCATTAATTAAGTTTTTGGTCCGGTGATTTTTTTTTTAATTTTTACAATGCATTAATTCATGTAGATTGCGTTACAATTTAAAGAGTTTTAAGAGAGTTTAAATTTTGTTTTGATTTTTTTTTAACAAACAGGGATTTAATTTTGATGTTTTTTCTTGTCTTTGTAAAAAGGGGGATTTTCTTATATTTCGAAACAACGTTTCATATTTGGAATATTCAATATGGAGTGTTTAATCACGTTTTTGGAGGTCGTGTGAAACTGCTTTAATCTTGCTTTTTATAAAAAAAAACCTTTTCAAAGTGGGGTTTTCTTGTCTTCACAGTAGGACAGCTGAAAATGTGACTTTAAATTTTGAAATTTGAATAGAGAAGTTAATTTTGTGGTACTTTAGCTTTGTGATGAAATTTGAAAAAGTATTTTTCAAAAACGTGATGTATAACTGCATATGTATGTAAGTATATCTAAATATTAAGAAACACAATAACTAATATTGAAAATATTTTGAAATTTTAATAAAAATAAAGAATTTCTGATATTCTATTTACGATTTCAAATTTAAGGAGTGTGTATTTTCAAAGAATTAATGTGACTAATAACATATGCGATAGGTACGTACATTAAAATATTTTCGAAATTAAAATTTTAAAACAAAGTATTGAAAACTGATTTATTTTAAAGTTTTCATATAGATGGCGCTGCTATTAAGGGGGTCGATGGGCAAGATATTGCTACCGCTCTTTAGAGAGTAACGAATTCGCACGACCGGCATGAACTTACCGTAGTATAAAGTGTTTTGGCTTATTAGACGGGAGGTCATGATTCAAACCCCAGGTCAGACATCTCCAACAAAACGAAAAATTAGCAAATATTCCTTCGGCGACTTCCTCTCAGCAGATTTCTAGTAAAAATAAATTTTTGAGAGTAAATAAAATTACCATGAAAAGTTTCTCAAAAATCAGAGGTTCGAATTTGATTTTAAGCTATAGGTCCCTCCATTCATATATAAAATTAACACACATAACAGTGTGAGACCTAGGTCGTAATCCGGACTGAAGAGTTGTCATCATCAATTATGTATGTATGTAAGTACTGAAGTCGCCGTAGTCTAGTAGGTAGTGCGTTCGCTTATTAGACGTAAAGCCCGGATTCGAGCCCCAGCCCAGACATCAAAACAAAATATGAATAAAATATTTCTTCGGCGACTACCTCTCAGCAGATTTCTGGCAAAAACTCATGGTAATAAAATTACTATGAAAAGTTTCTCAAAAATCATTTGTTCGGAGTTGACTTTAAACTGTAGGTCTCGCCACTCTCGTATAAAATTAACACATACAACGTAAGTACTGTACAGAATAATATTGTTGTGTCACACGATACATATCAAGTAGTCTCTAGGAATCGCTTAATAACTTAACATCTGCAAAATATAAATATGTTCGACCAGGCAGCGTCATCTCTTGAGAAAGAGTAAAACCAAAGAATATGGATATAAAGAATGCGCATTATGTAGAAGTTAAATTTCTTATGGCGGGTTGTAACATCATGACCCGCTCTCACCAAAATCTTTTTAAAAAATTATTTCTTGATGAGGGGGGTGGAAGACAGAACGAAAATAAACACAAACAAAGAGCGTAACAATGTGTTGCTCTCATCATGAGAGCGTAAAAATGCATTCAGTTGCTTGTCAGCTTCTAAAGAAGAATGTTCATGTCGCTTTTTTCAGACAATTTTACACCCAAAGAAATATTACAGTATGATTCACTAATATCAATGAGAAATGATTTCGATTTTTGGAAGAATACTTGCCAATTTAAATACGGTGTTTTTAGGTTTTTAGCGCACTACAATTTTTCTATATTTTTCGCTCACATATACATATTATTGGGTTAATAAGTAGACTTGAAAATATTACTAACAATTTTCCTCTGGGTTAACACATGCTTCTCATAATTTTTGTCATGTTCTCTTTGTACCAACGTCTGAGAATAAGTGATGTGAGAACAGTGTTGCCTTTTTTTGGTTATTTCCAACCAAAATTGGATATTTTTTTAATCAATATGTAAGTGTGTAGATTTTTTTGGTTTTGGTTATTTTTTTTTTCTTATAAAAAAGCTATTTTTTGTTTCTTTTTTTTTTATTAATTATAATTTAAATTTGAAAAAAATTAAATAAAAGTCTACGAATTTAATTTTGGTTATATTTTTTCGTTTATGGTGATTTTTTTCACAAATGTTGGTTACAAAATTTTTCTTCGTGGCAACACTGTTTCAGAAGAATAAATAAAAAAAGTAGTCAAACAACAAAAACCCACGATGAGAACAACGCATTGATACGCTCTTGGTTTCTGTATCCTTCCCTTCTATCTTTCCCCCCGCGTCATGAAATATTTTTGAAAAATATTCCAAAATATGCCCAAATGCACATTCTTTATACTTTATTTTCTTTGGTAAAACTCAATAAGCAAAGTGGTTGCTTTGACAGATAACGCTGGGTAGACAATCATCTGCTTAGCTGGGAAACAAAGCCAAAGAAATAATAATAGGATTGGAGTAATGCTTGCAGTCAACTCAATGCTTCTTAAAGAAAGAAAAAAGATTCAATTGATACTTTTAAAGATAGAGAAACAATAGCCCTCAATCACTGGAAAGACCAGTCAAGCATACAATAAGGTAAGTATGAATACTGAAACTCTCTGGCGTACATGGACCAACGAATGCTCTGGCAGGGGATCGGTTTGATAGATATTTCCAATATAATACAGGAGTATTATTAAACATCATTAACTTTTTGTAGTGTCCAAAGGACTACTAAAGAACAATGTGTGATAGTACTTCCAAATATAATCCAGGGGTGACTTTGCAATTTTGTATAGCTGCAGCATGTTTATCAGAGAACAATGAAATCGTAACTTTTGGAGTTATTACGGGTCACAATGATATCCGATTTCTTTGTGATCACACCGGTTGATAAGGATACTGACGGTCTTCGTGTGGACTTTGAAAACCTTATCAGTATGTTCTGTAGTAGTTCAGTCCCATACATAATTGGTCACTACAGCGCTTTAGTTAGAATTACGACCTAGTTTCTCACACCAATTATGTTGTGTGTGTGTGTTAATTTTACACATGAGTGGCAGGACCTACAATTTAAAGTCGTCTTTGAGCGACAGATTTTTGGGAAACTTTTCATGACAATTTTATTTTATTCTCAGAGTTTTTTCCAGAAATCTGCTGAGAGAAAGTCGCTTCAGAAATATTTTTTCATATTTCGTTTAGTTGGAGAAGGCTGACCTGGGGTTTGAAACAAGGCTTTACGTCTGATAATTCAACACACTACTTACTAGACTACGGCGACTTCATAATAATAAATCAACACACTACTTACTAAACTACGGCGACTAGTTTAGTTACTGAGCCTGTATCACGAAGTAAGAGAGGTAATTAACGATTTATAAATAACTAAAGTTACCTACGACGGTGCTAAAATATCGTATATTGTACAGGGAATCAGATGTTTTGGCATGGATCAGTAAAAATTTTGCATTTATTTTTTCTGGTTGTACTTTTTAACTCCTGCTGTCTGTTTAAAAGCTTAGTATATGCATATATTTTATGTTGATTTAGAAACATGGACAATTTAAAACGAAATGACAGTCTTACCTAAGCTATAAAAATTCTGTAATTAATTTCTATTAAAATAAAACTTCAAAGCCGATTATTTTTACAAATTGTTACATTTTTTCTCGATCTTTGATGCTGATAAAGAGATAAAATTAAACATTTAAAAGAAATTTTCCACTTCTAAACGGCATTATTTTAAATTATTTATGAGTACTTAAAGTTCTAATAACAGCTTACGACTTAACAGCTTATGACAACTTTCTAGAAATTCTATTTAAGATTCTACAACTTTCTGAATAGAATTATAAAAAAAAAAATTGTGAAAGTTTTTACTTTCAATTCAATTTATATTTTAAAAATTGTTATAAAAATATTCTTTTATTATTAAGTATCACATAAAATATAATATTTATAATACTTTACTATTGCATTATATAAAAAATGATATTACAATATGCAATAACTTTAATACATTTTGATTACTTCAATGCATATTAAATAATTTAAAGAACTTTAATAAAATGATCTTTGTACTGTTTACCCAACTATACTATATTACATCATATAACGAAAACTAAAAAAAATATCAAATAAAACTGAGAGACAGCAATAAATCTTAAATTGAATATTATTCAGCAAGTTTTTCATTTTTATTAAACGCTTTAAAAAAACTTGTCATATTTACTTGTCATATTTCTAGAGTTGAGTATAGCGAATTTGCAGTGCATTAATTTTATATGAAATGGGGTGTCTACGCATTTTATCGAAGGAAAATTTATAATTTTTTACAGATTTTTTTATTGGTTTAAATTAATAAAATTTGTTTTCGATTAATAAATTATAAGGAAGAAATGAATATTTCAAGCTTCTTAACGGTTCAATAAATACATTCATACATACATATGTACATAATTGGTCATTAGAACTCTTCAATCAGGATTACGACCTAGCTTCTCATTTAAATTCAAAAGTAGGTTCAATATTAAAAATTATATAGAAATTGATGATCTGTCATCATTATGTATATTCTTATTATTATATATATATATATGTATAGGGTGTTTTTTATAGAGGTATAGAACTTTAAGTTGCAATAAAACAACGATGGATTATTCGATTGACATGAATTTTATTCATCCGAAAGATAATCTTGTGGCATTACATTTTAAATATGATTTCTGGCATATGACCGCCACGGCTGGCGCGGATGTAGTCCAACCTGGACGTCCAATTGTCGATGACTTATTCCAACATTTGTGGCCGTATATCGGCAATAACACGGCACAGGTCCAAAACGTGAAATTAGGCGGTCACCAAACGTGTCTTTCAATAAATCGAAATAAAATTGCACTATTTGCAAGCGTTGTTCAGGCAGACTCACGCCTGGCCGTATATCGGCAATAACACTGCGAATGTTGTCTTCCAAATGGTCAAGCGTTTGAGGCTTTACCGCATAGACCAATGACTTTACATAGCCCCACAGAAAGTAGTCTAGCGGTGTTAAATCACAAGATCTTGGAGGCCAATTCACAGGTCCAAAACGTGAAATTAGGCGGTCACCAAACGTGTCTTTCAATAAATCGAAATAAAATTGCACTATTTGCAAGCGTTGTACAGGCATGAGTCTATTCATGATGAATTGCCAAACCAAACTGAGAATAAATCACTTGACAGCTGTTAAATCGGTCGCCATCTTGAAAATTAATGCCAACTTAAAGTTCTATACCTCTATAAAAAACACCCTTTATATACACCATATTCCCAATAGAAAATATATTTTTTCAAATGCTTATCAATCAATAAAAAATCCTCCGGTCATATAATAAAAATTAAAAAAGTTTAGAAATTAAAAAAAGGAGAAATTTATTCCCTCAAATTATATCAGTATGATGGACAATCGAAAAAGAAAATTAATTTTTATTACATTAGGGGATCACAATACATTTTGAAATACTTATAAGGCCCCTCCAACATTAATATTGAAAACTAATGTTGATAGCCTAACAGGTTGCTCTACATCAAGTATAATATCATGTATCACATGACAGAAGACTAATGTCAAATGGATTTGGATTTTGAATAGACACCGGCTTTTGAAAAAAGTGAAGGTACTTTAAATTAAGTCTCCTCCAATCTAGAGTCAAACAAAAAAAAATTAATACACTGTTTGGCAGCCACCTGGCATCATCTACATGTATCAGATGCCGCAAAGCCAATGTCATAATGGGAAATTGCCTAGTTTTTAAAATTGTTCCTTGATATATACTACATATAGTACATACATATGGTACTTGCATACACACATACATAATTGGTCATTACAATCCTTCAGTCAGGATTACGACTTAGCTTCTCACACCACTTATGTTGTGTGTGTTAATTTTATACATGCATTGCGAAAGCTATAGTTTAAACTTTAAAGTTTTGCTTAGAAGTGACAGGTTTTGAATTACATTTTCAACGCTGAGCTTTCTTTCAAGGAATCACCGCGATTAAGCATCAAACCACCGCAGTAGGTTAGGTTAGGTTAGGTTAGAGGACGTGTACTTGTCAACTGTGACAAGCACAGTACCCGGAAGTCGAATTGACCCATTGTACAAGGTCCTAGCTTCTCATACCACTCGTGTTGTGTGCGTTAATTATATACATGAGTAGCGGGACCTACAGTTTAAAGTCGACTCCGAACGACAGATTTTTGAGAAGCTTTTCATGGCAATTTCTACTCTCAGAGTTTTTGCCAGAAATCTGCTGAGAGGAAGTCGCCGAAGAAATATTTTCATATTTTCGTTTTGATGTCTGACCTGGGATTTGAACTCGGGCCTTTCGTCTAATAAGCCAACACACTACCTACTATACCACGGCGACTTCTAGATTAGTTAAAACTCTAGCATATATAAGGGAGTTTATTCATCGTTTAAATTGTCTTGTCTTATTACTCCACATTGTTTACTTTTATTTATCCGTTTAGCTTATTAAAATAAATAAATATTCAAGAATTCAATTGATTGCATTAAATACTGTCACATGATCTCAAGCATTCAACTATTAATTCATATTTTAACCCCATCAACAGCCAATAAAAAAAGAAAAAACAAAAACAAATTCACAAACCACAAGACAAGACAACAAATTCACATATACTCAAGATGTGTAAATTTAAATAAAACAAAATGGCAAAATTAAACAAGGTGGCTTAAAAATAATGTCCGAATAACAATTATAAGACGTATTAAAGTTTTTCCACTTTGACTTGTGGCAATAGAAGTCTGCATTGGGGTTTTGTTGATGTTTGGAGATTACATTGCAAATCATAGGATGCAGCCTTGTACACGGCGGTCGAATGAGAAAACCGGTATATTTAGGGGAAATAGTTTATAAATCTTGTGGGCCATCTATCGGTTTAAATTTGAACCTTTAATTATTTCGAATCTGACAATACAAAAATGCAAGTTATTGGCCAAAAAAATGCAAATCATCGTCTACAAAAGTGCAAGAAATCGGCCAAAAATGTGCAAGTTACATACATACATACATAATTATCCATTAGAACCCTACAGTCAGGATTACGGCCCAGCTTCTCACACCACTCATGTTGTGTGCCTTAATTTTATACTTGAATGGCGGGACCTACAGTTTAACGTCGACTCCGCACGACAGATTTTGAGAAACCTTTTCATGGCAATTTTGTTTACACTCAGTTTTTGCCATAAATCTGCTGAGAGGATGTCGCCGAAGAAATATATTTTTTTTCATATTTCGTTTTGATGTCTGGCCTGGGGCTCGAACCCGGGCTTTACGTCTAATAAGCTAACACGCTACCTACTAGACTACGCCGACTACAATACTGGCAATATTTATATCATTCTATTCTGTCTCAAAATTCAGTATACTTTATATACCATTGCGTTTGACTGTTTGGTGCGGCTTATGGAGCGGAGGCATCACTGGCCCATATTTCTTTGAAAATGAGGACGGCGCAACCATTACGGTCAATGAAGACACCTATCGCACCATGATAACAATTTTATTTGTACGTGTTCTTCATGGTATTAATGTGAACGATGTTTCAACAGGATGATGTAACTTGCCACACGTCTCATGCCACAAACGATAGATTGCGTCGAACATTTGATGGCCGCTTTGATATCGTTAGACGATTTTCTGTCTGGTGGCGTTAAGGAAAAGTTTTATGCCGACAAACCATACACAATTGTGCATTTGAAGGCCAACGTTCGTGTTACCATTGCCGAGATACGATTCTGTACACTCGAGAAAGTGCACGAAAATTGGTCTGATCGAATGAGGTACTGTGAGGCCAGCTGCTGCGGCCATATTAATTGCAAAATACAGTTGCAAACAAAAAATCAAGAAACATTCACTTTATGTGCTTACACTTGGGCCACCTGGTATTTACAAAATGACAAATAAGATTACAATTACACTTATGGGAGTTGGCTTAAATCGTGTCGCATTTTGTTTTAGTTTTCTACAACAAGCAAATAAATGAATTCATTGTAAATATTTTCATTAATAATTAATTAATAATTGTTTTGTTATTGTTTTCTACATACATACATACATACTATACATACATACATATTGAGCAATTGTTTTTGTATGACATAATACGAGTATATAACGTAAATGAATCATTTATTGTTTATCAATACAGATTGAATTGATTATCGAAATTCATTCATTCATTCACTTACATGGAATTCGATCAACTTGTCAAGCAAACGTCAGTCATTTCATTTAAAAAGGGTTCGTTAGGCATTTATTTCCCACAAGTTAACCTAAACAATTAGAGAAATTACCAAGTTTACTTATATGCTTTTCACTGTTGGTAGTAGTAGTAGTAATTATTCTTATTGTTGTTGACGTTGCTGTCGATGTCGCTGTTGTTTTAAAAGCTTGATTTACCGGATGTTTTAGAACTACACACGTTTTTATTTGTTTAAATTATCACTGGGTTACATTAGATTAATGCATGATGCATCGATCTGTAAAGGAATTAAATCTTTCCATGTGAAACGGTGGAAGGGTGCAATTGGATCGTAGACGGTGTTGCAAAATTGAAATTTTGTAATGATACTGAACTATCTAACTGAAAAAGTACCTTTTTGTATTGAATGGTACTTTTGTAAAAAAAATACATACATACATACATAATAAGTCACTACAACCCTTAATTCATACCACTTGTGTATGTTAATTTTATACATTATTGGCGAGATCTACACTTTAAAGTCGACTCTGAACGACAGATTTTGGAGAAACTTTTTCATGGCAATTTTATTTCCTCCCAGGGTTTTTGCCAGAAGGAGGTCTCCGAAGGGAACATTTTTATTTCATTTTGTAGGAGATGTCTGACATGGAGTTTGAACCATGGGCTCACGTTTAGTAAGCCACATACCGGGCAAAAACAGCTGATTTGGAATGTAACATAACGTAAAAGCCCCGTTTAGTCAAACGTCGATGGAACGTAATGTAACATACGTTCGTTTTTAGCATATGAAGAGCAAAGAAAATGCTTACCGCAATAACATTACTGTTGGGCAAGCGTTCACATTGCTTTTCATATTCTAAAAACTAACATACGTTTCGTGAACGTTTGGCTAACCGGGGCTAAAGCCTAATTCTACCTTTAGCATTACGTTGAACATGTTGCTAATGCATTAAGTACTGAATTTTTCAACACTGATCCTAGACGTTGATCCTCCCTCTAGCTTAACGTTCACTTCTATCTTATTGGGTGCTCATAATAATGGAAAAACAATTTATCTGTGCGTTAAAATCCTCCCTTTAGTTAACGGCAAGTTGTATTAATGGCCCTTAGACTATTTTCTGTAGGGCGCCGTTAAAGAAAAGTGTTATGCCGACAAACCAGAGATAATTGAGCATTTGAAGGCTAACATTCGTAATGCTATTGCCGAGATACGAACCCATACACTCGAATAAATGCACGAAAATTGGTCCAATCGAATAAGGCACTGTAAGGCCAGCAAATTATACAGATTCATATTTTTTGTAATTTCTTATCAAAAGAATGAATTCTTTAGAATCTCTGCTCTGAACCCCAGCTTAAAGTGTTAAACTGTGTAAACTTATAAAGCACGTGCTGCATTTAAATAGCAGACAATAAAATTATTTACATTTGTTGCAAATAAGTGGAATTCAATTACTATATGTGAGATGTGGGCGAGTGTATGTTTATTTTTATTTAAACAGAAAACTTAATTGCAAACATACAAATTTAAGCACATGTGAGCAGTTGCCTTGTGGTGTTTTTTCAGCGCTATAAATTTCATTTAAAATAATTCAATAATCACACTTTATTTTATAGAAATTTTTAATTGCCGCTTAAGCTTCTGAAAGTTTTTAGTGCTAAAAGATATGTATGTATTGATAGAGGGAGTACAAGCTGTATGAAATGGTTAAAATTCTGAAAAATTCTCTACACAATGTATCAAATAAGTTTTATGAATTTTTTATGTCGAGATGACTTGGTTTTATGTAGTAAATATTTATTTTATTTAACTTTGACCTTTTATTTGTTGTAGTGTAACAAACCAGACCGTTTTGATGTCTGATGTAATAATAGCACACTACCCACTTAGACAACCAGAGCATCCATATGGTAAATAATTTATCAATGAGAAAAGAAACCAAAGAAATGCTAGCGAAAATCGTGGCTTCATTTTTGATGATGCGACTACGTTGTACATCAAATATGTATTTCAGAATTCAATAATTTGATGCTTAATGTAGGGTATAGCCAAAAGCGAATACATTCTGTAATTAAATTTTTCTTTATTGAGATAATTGGTATCTATGTTTTGTATGCATGTATGCATATATGTAATATCGATTGTATATATTTTTGTTTGTTATTTTGAAATAAGCTAATGTTTCTAAAAATTTTCAACGAAAGGAGCTTTCAAGGAAGCCAATGTCCATGCTCATCTAAACAGTGAGATCATCAGCATAATAGTAGCACAGCTACTTCATTCTCTTATGACATAACGCTGTGCATATACTGAAGAAGTGTGCATGAGTGAAGAAGAGTTTCCCTATTTTTCTATTCTATGGAACTATTGCTTAAGTCCTGGCGTATAATTAACAGTCTCAAGATGAACTTCAAATGCAAGAATCCATACATGCATACCAGAGATCAGCAATGAGTATTCAAAAAAATGAGTAGATTCAAATCATACTCATAATTTCTGATACTTATACGCATTCATACTTATTTTAATATCATACTCATACTATTCATATTCAAAGTTTAAAGTACTCATCGTACTCATACTTAACAATACGCATGATATTGTTGATTTCGACTCTTCTTTACTCAACATTTAAAGAATCACAAAATAAGTATGATTCGCATACGAACACTACAATACTCACTAGAAGGTAATGGGTTTGCTTTGCTTGCTTTCTTTGTCTTTTTCTTTTTTCTGTTTTTTGTAAATGCAACAACAACTAAGACTGTAAATTTTGATCGAATCACTCGAATCATTTATGAGTCTCATAAGTATTTTTCTAAATTTATGAATCTGGACGAATAGGCGTATGAATCAAACATATTACGAATGTTATGAGTTTGATCTCAACGTTGTACTCATACTCATTGCAACCTATACTTATAAATCAATGTTGTAGTGAGTACGAATGAATCAGAGTTGTTGAATTTCAATACTGTGGGCTAACTCACATTCAAAATTTCATTAGTACTTATGAGTAGCAAAAAAACGATTCATTGCTGATCTCTGATGTATACATAAATCGGCGTTAAAACCGTTCTGTCAGGATTACGACCTAGCTTCTTCCACCACAGAGATTTTTTGAGAATTTATTTTATTTACTCTAAGAGTTGTTTCCAGAAATCTGCTGAGAGGAAGTCACCGAAGAAATTTTTTTCATAGTTCGTTTTGTTGGAGATGTCTGACTAGCCGAGTTCGAATCGTAGTACCTACTAGACTAAAGCGACCCACAAATATACAAATCCTACATCAAATCGGGTCTTAACTTTAGCAGTGAGTCATGTAACGTCAGAAAGGTGCTTCGAATGATAAAGAAAATATTTGTGATTAGTAAGCATTTGTAATGGAGGTTGCGTAGTGGCTAAAGTGTTTAACTAAAAAACCGAGCAAGATTGGTTCTGAATATAATGATATTCGAATTTAAAAAATGAAAATGCTTCAATCCATTTTTAAATAATTTTTTCATGAAATCCTTTGGCCCTGAACCTTGCCGAATGGATAAACATCTCACAGGAATGTCAGGTAGGGTCATCTTTTGAGAAACAGTGCAATTTAATGAGCACGGTTCTTAACCACTATACATATACACACAAAACACTACCTATATTTGGAATAGCAAAACACGCCGGGTTTTTAGCAAATTTCTTTAAAAAAAAAGGTGTGTTTCACTATTAACTTTCACCATAGATCTGAGACGCAACAAAAAAAAATTCACTATTGGGAAGTAACTAAAATCCTATCAAAATTAAACAAACGAATTTCCAATAAATGAAATACGATTCGAATACGAGTTACGTAGTAAAAACAATTTAAAATTAAATTAACAATCCACCAACGTTAATGGCAATGATTTTCTACTTTGAAAAACACTAAAAAAAAAAAATAAATACAGTAGCCTTGCGAATATCTTTTTAATTAATTATCATTGCTAATTTTCATTTTAGATGGTTTATAAAAATATAACAACACGAAATTAAATTTTGAATTCATTAAAACAATTAAAAATAAATAAAATTCTCAAAAAAAAAAAAAAAAAAAAAAAAAAAAAAAAAAAAAAAAAAATTTTTAAGAAAAGAATGAGAGACTGACTTCTGAATATTTATAAGCATCACGAAAGCCAATGAGATTATTATTTTTATTATAGTTATTATTCTTTTTAATTAAAATAATTACTAAATATTTTAGTTTTTTTATGAAATTTCATACAAATTAAATCAATCCCATCATCAACAGATTTAAATGCAAACAATGAACGTCATCCATCATCCAAATAGATTCAATGCAAATAAATTGAATTTTAAAATTTGAACGAATTTTATTAATTGAATCGAACGAATTTTAGTTTCAAAAGCATTACAAGCTGTTCCACAAAAAAAATATGCATATTTACAGTGTTGACTAGGTAAATAGCACTAAAGAGGTTACAGCAGAAATTTTTAAAAAAATATAAGCGCTACAGAGTACTCTATTTTTGTTACCCGTACTGACATATGGTATGGTTCGGTTTCGCTCTTCTCCCAATGTTAAGAAACATTAGTCTTCGTGTAAAAGAGTGGAATACATAGGATCTTAAAAAGTTGACAATAGCATACCAAGAAAAAGGCGTGGCAATGGGCCTAAACTGGTGTTTTAAGCTTAGAAATGCATACTGGATATACGACTTGGTAATGAAACAAACTCTCTTCTATATATACTACGAGGCCGCGGTTTTGTGGCAGGATTTAAAAAAAAATGTCATCAAATCCTATTTGAAGGTAATATGGGTAGATAACAGGCACTGTAAGGTATATTTTATTGTCTTTAACTGGCTACCACCAGGCGTCTTGACGAAACAAGTTGCTGCGAACGCTTCAGTGAGTTTGACCACCATAAGATCTGACTCTAGATTTACCTATTGCTTACACGATATATGACTCGCTTTCGATTCCAGTTTTACAACGAAGATACTGAATAAATGATAGATCCTTTTATGATAGTGGTCCACACTTCCCTGAGAACGTCATTCAAATATTCACTAACCTAACGAGATCAGGCGTATGATGTTTTCAAAGCAACTACCACATGTAGTACTATTAAGACTGTAACAATGGCTTTAATGATTACATTTGTGGGAATCCGATTTCAGAATATATACGCTTATTTACTGACAGTAAACATACATACATACATAATTGGCCATTACAACCCTTCAGTCAGGATTACGGCCTAGCTTCTCACACCACTCATGTTGTATGTCTTAATTTTATACTTGAGTGGCGAGACCTACAGTTTAACGTCGACTCCGGATGACAGATTTTTGAGAAACTTTTTCATGGCAGGTTTATTTACTCTCATGAGTTTTTGTCAGAAATCTGCTGAAAGGAAGTCGCCGAAGAAATATTTTTTTTCATATTTTGTTTTGATGTCTGCTCTGGGGCTCGAACTCGGGCTTTACGTCTAATAAGCGAACACACTACCTACTAGACTACGGCGACGGCAGTAAAATAGCTACTAAATTCCATGAGAGTGTGTACATCACATGTGAGATTGTCCAAGAATGCTTGTAGTTTCTATAGGAGAAGTGTAAACGATGAGGAAGAGAAGAACATCTTCATTGTCCAGCACTTGACAACCTATCCAGAATTTATAGAGAGAACAATGTCTAGCCGAAGGCGATTTCACCCCTTCATAAAACTATCGAAATGGCTGAGATGTGGTAAGCAGGTGTTATAATTGTGAGGTTGTTATATTGCTGGCACAAGGGGACCTTCTAGAACCCAAGTAAAATTTGTTTTATATGACAGAGGAACAGGCATGGTATGACTCCAAATTTTGTTTAAGAAAAGTATACTATTTCTTACATAGCATAGCTGAATAAAAAAACTGCAACAAAGGCAACCTTCTTAAATACATATTGAATCCATATTCCATCCATATTGTGGACTGTAATTCTCTACAAGAGTGAAGTGGCCTACAGTTTAACGTTGAATTCTAAAGACTGATTTGAGAATCTGTCCATGACAATTAATTCAGTTTTAGAGCTTTTTGTCAAAAAAAAACTACTGAGGGTTGCCGAATGAAAAATTTATATATATTTTTTTTTAGAATGATCCACGCTCTCGAACACCCTAGATTACGGCGTCCACTAATAAATCTAGGATACATATTTGATTTTGCATTTTGATAAATAGTTGGAAGAATTGGAATAGAAAATGCAAATGCCCCCCACTCAATGTAAACAAAAAAGCTTAAAAAAATTAATTTCATAAAAACAATTGCATAATATTGAAGCGAAACCTAACGGGTTCTGGTAAATATTTTAAAACATTTTTTTAAAATGTTTAATTTATTATAACATTTGCTTAACTTGGTGTCAACACCATAATAATCAAGTTAATTGAATTATTTAATTAAACAATCTATATATATATTTATTAATGTTATAAAATATGCAAAAACAAAAAAATATAATTGTATACACATATTCATAATCATAATAAACTATAAACAAAAACAAAAACCAAAAACCGAAAAAAAAAGAAATTTGTTTTAAAGAGGTTTGCCACTCATGTGACTTTCGAACAAAGTCAAGTCGTCATATTAAATATTATTTAAATTGGCTTCATATAAAAAGTTGTTGTGTTAATCCTTAAATAAAAAATAAAAAAATACTTCAATTTGAAACCAGTTTTTTCTACATTTTTTGGTTTTTATTTTTAGCTTAAAAATTCTTCTGTTATTTTCATAAAAAAACGAACAAAAAATTAAAAAATTTTTTTTTTTTACAAATTTAATGAATATTTATGAAAGCAGGCAGGCAGGCAGTTCACGTGATCTGAGATTTTATTTTTTTTCGTATTTTTGCATTTAAAACATGACATTGTTAAATACTTTATGTCAATGACTGGCTTCACAGTCAGTCAGTCTGCCTGGCGTAACAGTGAGTCAGTGTGTAATCGACTTAACATAATAATTTTAAAGGATTTTTTTTTCAAATTTTATTTTTAATAAACAATTTATATGAACAAAATGTTCAGTGGCTCATTAAAATGCGTTTGCGTAACGCCGCAAGCGTGCATGCTCATGTTATCAATACAACAGCATTGTATTATTTTATTATTATTTTATTTATGTAGGTAGGCCCAGGGTAATTTTATTTCCGAATGCGGTATCAGATCTTTGAAAAGCAATTCCCTCTTGTTTAACATGATTAATTAATTGCCTTCATATCATGATTTGTTTCGGTAACCAGGTTGTAATTGTTTTTTTTTTTTGTTTTATTTTAATCAGTTGGTAAACAATAATAAAAGTTAAAAATAAAATGAAATTGTTGAGTGTTATTGCATTTTAAATTTGGTAAATTACATGGCATTACTCATACCACATGTGGGTCAATTGTTTCCATTATTTAACGTACTTAAGGTAATTTTTTTTTGTAATTAAAATGTAAAGTTAAAGGTAAATAAACTCTCAACTAAAATTAGCCTACATTTCGGGGATTTTTTTTTTGCTGTAATTGACATTGTGTAATAAGTGTATAGTTTTGGCGACATCTGTAAAGTACATTCTCAATATGCTATCACACGCGAGACTATTTTTTAAGCCGCACAATTTTTGTTCTTTCAGTCACACACGAGACTATTTCATCTGGCATAAAATTGTATACATGTACTCTGCTTTGTGTGTATTAGTTTTTTAACGCATAACGAAAGACTAAATATGCTCTATACAAAAAAATTTTCTGAACCTGCTGTTTTATAAATGTATGTGTATTGGTTTGTGCGGCGTAAAAGCTGATTGAAAAATTATGCCAGCAAAAAATCACTCTTCTCACCTCTCTTGCCTACAAGCTGCCATTTTGTGCCAGCATAATTGTTCTCGTGTGTGATTAACAAGCAGTTTAAGCAGTTGAGTGTTCTACTGTAGCAGGTTGTAGGTAAATAAGGTTGGCATGTGAAACAACGCCCCCAATGAGTGTGCAGGCTTGTTGTATTGCTTAACCTTTTCATGATGATTGGTTGTTGATGGTATGAAATCTAGAGGGTCAAAAACCCTTCGGACTGGGTTATAGGGACTTTCTAAATTTCAGAGACGAATAACAGATAAGGATAGTTTTTGCAAATAAAAGGTGGGCCATTTAAAAGTTTAAATTTGGAAATGCTGTAAAACAAAATCGGTTTGAAATTTTGCCAAATTATTTTTTTTTTTTGTAGTGAAGTATAATTGTTCCGGTTGGAAATGGAATATTATTTCATTCATATGGCCTCACAGTACCTCTTTCGATCGGATAAATTTTCATGCAATTGTATCGCGAGTGTATCGGGTCGTATTTCGGCAATGGCACCACGAATGTTGGCCTTCAAATACTCAATTGTCTATGGTTTGTCGGCATAACACTTTTTTTAACAGCACCCCACAGAAAACAGTCTAACGGTTTCAAATCGCCGCTTTTTGGCGGCCAATTGAGATCACCATTTTGACTAAAATAACGGCCATCAAACGTTTGACGCAATAAATCGATTGTAACGTGAGATGTGTGGCAAGTTGCACCATCCTGTTGAAACCAAATATCGTTCAGTTTAATACCATGAAGAGCGAGTACAAATAAATCGGTTATCATAATGCGATAGGTGTCTCCAGTGACCGTAAGGGTTGAGCCGCCCTTATTTTCCAAGAAATATGGTTCAATGATGCCTCCGCACCAAACAGCCACCCTCAATGGCTGCATTGGCTTCTGTAAGACCACGTGTGGGTTTTCTGAGTAACAAATACGTCAATATTGCTTATTAACGTACCCACCAAGATGAAAATACGCTTCATCCGAAAAGATTGCTTTTTGTAGCAACTTACGTCAATTCGACGTAAATTGATACATGAAATATTCAGTAATTGAATACGAAGACGAGTTGATGTTGATTGGTTCTCACGCACACTCTTAGCCACAGCTTCAATATTTTCTGGTGTGCATACTGTGCGAGCACGATCAGATCTTGGCGCATCAAAAATTGAACCAGTTTTACGAACTTTAGCAATAAACTTTCGATACCAGGCATTGTAGTCGCCGTAGTCTAGTAGGTAGTGTGTTCGCTTATTAGACGTAAAGCCCGGGTTCGAGCCCCAGGCCAGACATCAAAACGAAATAAGAAAAAAAAAAAATTCGTCGGCGACTTCCTCTCAGCAGATTTCTGGCAAAAATTCTGAGAGTAAATAAACCTGCCATGAAAAAGTTTCTCAAAAATCTGTCGTTCGGAGTCGACGTTAAACTGTAGGTAACGCCACTCAAGCATAAAATTGTGGCACACAACATGAGTGGTGTGAGCAGCTAGGCCGTAATAGTACAGACTTCCACGCAAGGATTTTAAGTACATATGTTGTCGGACTATAAATCGTAATGTAGGGTATTTTATATTTTGGCTTTGGCCATCGCTAACTTATTTAATTGATCTTTCTTAATAAGAAACTGATTACGGCAGATAATCTTTACAGATGATACTCAACTGTATTCAAATTTCGAACAGATGTATAATAAAAATAAATACAAACAACAAAAATAACAACAGGTTGACTTAATGATAAGCATTTAAGAAAATATTTATTGATCTTGTTGATGTGAACTGAGTTATTATTTCATTATACTGGCGTCTGTTGTTTGTTAAATCTAATTTGTCATCATTTGTACTAAGAAAATATAAGTCATATATGTATGTAAAAATGTAAATGTAAATTAAATTGTTTTTTTTTAGAGAAAAACAAAAGCGATACAAAAATATTCAATTCAATTGAAATAAATTTTATAAAAATAAAGAATTTCAAACAAAGGACTGAACTAACTCACTAGCCAAAGAGAAAAAAAAAAAAAAAAAGAAGAAAGAAAGACAAGAAAGGAAATTTTTAAGACGTAAAGACTTCTGAAAGTCTTTAAAAAAAATTTGGACGAAATAAAAGCCATTAAAACAAGACCACGATAATATGAAGACAAAGAATCAAAAAAAAAAAAAAAAAAAAAATTGTTGAATGGAAAATACTTGAAATTTTTATATCTTTTGATGGAGAGATCTTTTAAAAAAGTTTTTTATTTTCTTTATTTTTTTTTTTAATAAATTTTACATGAAACACGTTTTCTCAACGTAATATTTAGACAAACGAATTTTTTTGTTTGTTTTATAATTACTAAGAAATGTTATGGTGAAAATTATAGTTCGAACGAAAAAAAAACAAACTTCCATGATATAATGATGACATCTGTACAATTAATTATATCACGTGCCGCATTATTAATTATTGTAATTATTTTAAATATTAAATTAAAACGTAAAACACAAAAACTAAAAAATAATATAATGTCAACATCAATGTTTGCACGGTTTCATAGTGAATAGTAAAGCTAGTTTGGTTATGGTAATGGGCCACATGGTATAAAGTAAATAGTTATTAAGAAAATATTTATTTACAGTAAATAAAGCAATTATGAATTATAGAAATACAAATAAAAAACACCTAAGCTAATTACTTTGAAGTAATTTAGAACCTAGGTTCACAACGTGTACTATGATGATATGCATGATTTCACTTAAAAAGCAAATTGATATTGATTCCTTCAAGGTTGTTACATATATGCATACATACAGAATTTCTTACTAGAATCCTTCAGATAAGATTACGACCTAGCTTCTCACACCACTTATTCATTAGTGGCGGCAGCTACAGTTTAAAGTCAACTCCGAACGATCGATTTTTAAGAAACTTTTCATGGCAATTTTTTATTTAACCTCAGAGTTTTTGCCAGAAATCTGCTGGGAGAAAGTCGCAAATAAAATACATACATACATACATAATTGGCCACTACAGTCCTTCAGATAAGACTACAACCTAGCTTTTCACACCTTTTATGTAGTGTGTCTCAAATTTATCCATTAGTGGCGGCAGCTACAGTTTAAAGTCGACTCCTAGTGACAGATTTTTGAGAAACTTTTTCATGGCAATTTTTTTATTTACCCTCAGAGTTCTTGCTAGAAATCTGCTGGGAGGAAGTCACCTAAGAAATATTTTCTCATACATCGTTTTGTTGAAGATGTCTGACCTAGGGTTTGAACCGTAGCCTCACGTCTAATAAGCCAACACTCTACATACTAGACTACAGCGACTTCAGATATGTCCGAAATTTATATTTATTTTACCTCTGCCCATAACATTCCATTCGAGATTTGTTTCATCACAAGAATCCATTAATAAATACCTATAATTGGGAATACAACCCTTCAATCAGAATTACGATCTGGCTTCTCACACCACTTATGTTGTGTGTGTTAATTTTATACATGAGTGGGGGAGCTACAGTTTAAAGTCGACTCCGAACGACAGATTTTTTGAGAAGCTTTTCATGGCAATTTTTACTCTCAGAGTTTTTGCCAGAAATCTGCTGAGAGGAAGTCGCCGAAGAAATATTTTCATATTTTTCGTTTTGATGTCTGACCTGGGATTCGAACTCGCGCCTTTCGTCTAATAAGCCAACACACTACCTACTAGACCACGGCGACTTCGAATGTAAAAAAAATACATACATATATAATTGGTAATACAACCCTTCAATCAGAATTACGATCTGGCTTCTCACACCACTTATGTTGTGTGTGTTAATTTTATATATGAGTGGGGGACCTACAGTTTAAAGTCGACTCCGAACGACAGATTTTTGTGAAACTTTTTCATGGCAATTATATGGCAAAATTACTCTCAGAGTTTTTGACGGAATGAGGTCACCGAAGGAATATTTTACATTACGTGTCGGCAAGCGTTCTCATGGCTTTTCGTATTCTAAAACTAACGTACGTTCCGTGGACATCTGACTAATCGTGGAAGTCTGACAAATACGTTGCTTATGCATTAATAGCTTGAAAGCGCAAGACATAAAATATGTAATAAGAAAAAAGTACTGAAAGCGTCGCGGGGGTACTACCGTATTTTTAAAATGGAAAAGTACTGAAAAAGGTACGAAAGTACTGAATTTTTTAACACTGCTGCATAGCCTTAAAGTCACGCGGTGCTATACAAAATAATTGAACTGAGGTTTGAGGTAAATATCCATTTATACAGATCCTTGGATGTTGTCTAGAACCAAGTTCCTCTGTCATCTATTGAATTGATGTATTGGATGTATAATGGTGTGGAACTTTACACCTTCTTTACACATCTATTGAGCTGATGTATTGGATGTATGTATAATGGTGTGAAACTTTACACATTCAATTGTACTTTTTCTCAAAAGGTAGTGCGACCTAATCTTTCTGTGATCTTTTAATACACATTGCTGTGTTCGAGGTCAGGGCATATGATTATTTGAATGATTATTTAAAGGAGGATAAAAGCATTTTCATTCTTTAAAATTATCAAATAAAGATCAAACACTTTAGCCACTACGCAGCCTCCATTACAAATGCTTAGTAATCAAAATTATTTTCTTTATCATACAAAGTACCTTTCCGGACTACGTTGCATGATTCACAGCTAAAGATAAGAGTTGATTTGATGAAGGACTTGGATATTTCTGCTGACTGTGAAATTTTATAAGATATTTAAGTCAACTGAGATAACAGAATGTGAGAACATTGCCTGGGTTTCGATCATGAAATTTCGAAATGGTACTTGAACTCTCCCTGAAAGCGTGCTTTTTTGCATAACGTGGTACTTTTGTAAAAAAAATATTTATTTATACTTAATACATATACGGAATGGAATAGAAAAACAAACATCTTGTAAAGGTTGCTCATACACAAAACAGAAACAGCTGATTCGGAACGTAACAGAAGGTAAAAGCGTCGTTTAGTCAAATGTCGACGGAACGTAACGGATCGGACGTTCGCTTTTAGCATATGAAAAGCAATGTAAACGCTAACTGAAATTACATTACGATTGGGCATGCGTTCACATTGCTTTTCGTATTCTAAAAACGAACGTACGTCCCGTGGACGTTTGGCTAACTGGGACTGAAGACTAATTCCACATTTAGCTTTACGTTGCTAAGGCATTAATGGTTGAAAAGCGCAAGATATAAAATATGTAATTATAAAAAATTACTGGAAACGTCGCGGGCGTACTGCGGTATTTTTGAAAAGAAAATGTACTGAAAAAAGTACTAAAGTACTGAATTTATCAACACTAATATATATCGTCCACCCATTTGAGGTTATCTAATTGTGTTATTGATATTTTTCTCGTATCTCTTTGTCTGGTTAATTAAGTTTATAGGCAAAAAATCCATTCCTAATTAAATATTGTCGCGCATGGCATCGTAAATATTGCCGTGCATTTAGAAAACCAATCTAGAAGCCAAGCTTCATTAGCACCTGGCTTAATGGGAAACAATGTGGAAAAAATCCATAATTTTTTAATACAGTAGTTTTCCGATTTAACGACCATTCAATTCTACGAACATCGCATTTAACGAACAGGCAAATTTTTCCTATTGAGTACCTTAAATAGCGAACAAAAATTATTTGTTGTACTCAGTTTAACGAACAAATACAAATATTATTTGAATGAAGATAAAATGACATTTGACAAATATAACAAAAAACCTAATGTGTAGTAAAAAAATATACCGTTGTCTTAAGCGGTGTTCTTTTGTTTTCTTTTGATGTTTTTGACGCAGCAAAATAGGTTGCAATGCAACCATACAATGCATGGTGTTCATAAAAGCAGTAAAATTTGTTTTGGCAATGCCTCATGTTCATTATTGCATGGCAATGCTTTTCAGTGCGCATTATTTGTCAATTTCGTGCATGGTTTTTATTTATTATTCTTTGTAAACATTTATTGGCGGCAAAAATTTTGTGGTAGAAATGACAAATTTTTGGTAATTTAACTTTTTTATTAATAAAAGTACAAATGTGATTTAACATTTAATTTTTTGTATATAGAGAAAAAAATGGAATCATGAAAGAAAAAACCTACTCATAAAAGTGCGTTAGCAAAAAATCTCAATTTGGAAACAAATAATGCGGGATATTAAGGAAATTGATAGCACATCTTTGAAAGAACAATTATTGCTCAGTTTCCAAATTGTTTTTTGTAGCGTTATTCCAATACGTCCAGTTTTACGTGAATACCACCAGGCTTTAATCGCAATCTGCAACTTCTTAAAATTTAAAATATTAATTAGTTTTATCAAATTATACCATTTGGTAATAAATACCTGAAATGTACTTTTCTTTATTAGAAAATGAGAATAAATCTCATCGTCCTACATGCTTGCGATAATTTTACACAAATTTTAAAGTTTTAAGAATTTTTCTCTCGCTAGTTAATAATGCTATACGACGACCCTTTCTTTTGTTTAAAATACTTTTGATCAAAGTGCTGCTTGAATTTTTATTATCAGCCAAACCGAAAACGGTTGTCAAAAGAAGACTGCATTTTTTCTGAATATTCATTTTAAAAAATTAAATTATACAAAAAGTCATACAAGGGTCAACAGTTTTCGCGTTCATAAACGTATTAAAATGTCATCTCATTATTTGACAAAGCAGTGTTGCAATAAAACATTGCTTTGCCTTGTAAATGAATTTCTTTGCAGTGTTGCATTGCAAACTGCGTTTATGAAGTCAGCCATAATCTTGATTTTTCAAAACCAATGATTTTAAGAGAGCTTCAAGAAGAAGCAATAAAAATGAAAATTTCTACATCAAAAAACAAACATTGCTAAATCAATTTTTTAAATAGATTTGTTTCAAAGAATTTTTTTGTACGTTTTTGTTCTTTATGTGTACTAATGTAATATGAATTATTATTTTTTATTATTTTTATAAAATAACAATTAATTTGTGATATGAATTGTTTCCTCTTTTTGTATTATTTTTATAAAAAATAATTAATTTTTATAAAATACATTTAAAAAAATATTTTATGTACTTTTAACTTATTCTCATACCAAAAACCCACATTTAAGTTAGTACTGCATATAACGAACTTTTCGATTTTACGAACAGGCCTGACAACATATAGGTTCGTTAAATCGGAAAACTACTGTATATATGTATATAGGATAGTGCAAATCAATGTTTTTTTTAGTAAAAAGACATCAATTTGAATATACAATCAAAGTTTATAAATGTTTTAAAATAAATGTATAATTTTTTAATACTTAAGATAGTACAAATCAATTTTTTTTTTTTTTTTTTTTTTTTTTTTTTTAGAAAATTACATTAATTTAAGACATCCATTTGAATATATGAAAGTTTATAAATGTTTTAAAATAAATATATAATTTTTTAATACTTAAGATAGTGCAAATCAATGTTTTTTTTTTTTTTTAGAAAATTACATTAATTTAAGACATCCATTTGAATATATAATCAAAGTTTATAAATGTTGTAAATGTGTTTTTGTTAATGTTTTATAAACAAAGAAATATGATATTAGATTTCATTATAAATTTTACACATGTGGAAAATTTCAAATTCCCTTTAAACCACTGCTTTAAATTCTAATTAAACGATGATTAACTAAAATAAACCATAAGGTTCTCTTTTGAAACTTCTGAGCTTTTCTTGTTAATAATAAATGAAGTAAAGATTTCGTTCTTTTTTTTTTCTTAATTCTATGAATTTAATAGGGGGGAAAAAACCCCATAATACAGTAGTTTCTTTCTTTAAGAATGAAAACTTGTTCACAATTCCGTGTTAATTTGAAAAGTTCATTAATTCTTCCCTTCCAATATTTTATAATTGTTTGTGGTTAAATGTTAAATAATCTTTGTTGAGGAAGTATTTTTTAAATGAAATCACAACAAAAAAAAACAAAAAAAAATAAATGAATGTTAAACCACAAATTGTCATTGGCACTAAAGACAAACAAATAAAAATAATGATTTAAACAAGCATTCTAAGAGATTGAAATATTAAGGGCATTTATTACAACTTGCCGTTAAAGTTGGGTTTAGTTAAAGGTAACTTTAGCTAAAGTGAACTTTAAAGTAACTTTATCTAAAGTGAACTTTAAAGTAATAAAATAAAGTTAACGTTTTCAAAAATATGGCAATGCCGGAGCAATGTGGATAACACTGCTCAATTAAACAAGTTCTTTTTAAAAGCATTGGCAACGAAGGGCTTCTTTTTGTTGTTGTACTTACTCATTCTATTTATATTTGAAATTGCCATATTGAAAATCTAATATATAAAATTCTCGTGTCACGGTGTTAGTGGTTAAACTCCTCCGAAATGGATCGACCGATTATCATGAAATTTTGTGTGCATTTCGGGTAGGTCTGAGAATCGGACAACATCTTTGTTTCATATCCCTAAATGTTAAGAGGGCGTGGCAATTTGTTCAAATTTAATATTTAGGTACATATTGATCGTAGACGAATAAAATTTGGTGGGTAAGTTCGTAGAGTCGATATCGACAATCCCACCAGAAATAGGCGTGACAACCTCCCCCTTCAAGTGATACCTATAACTTTTAAACTACAGAACCGATTTTAATCATTCTTTTTTTTTTTGTTCGAAAACTTATTAGGTTTAGATGGTTAAAAAAAATTCGATGTAGCAAAAAGTAGGCGTGGCAAACCTTTAAAATTTAATATTTAGGGATATAGTAATCATAGACGAATGCAATTTGGTGGGTAAATTCGTAGAGTCGATATCGACAAACTCACCAAAAGTCGGGACAACCCTCCAATTTAAGAGATTCCTATAAGTCGGCTAATTCGATGGTTTATAACTACATATATAATATATATAACTACGTCAGCGCTATTACAATAAATATATAATGTCGCCTCTTTTGGGCAATAAGAAAATATATTTTGTTCGGGACGAAGTTCGCCGGGTCAGCTAGTAATATATAATATAGCAAGTTCTAACATAAACTTAATTTTAAAAGTTAAAGGTAGGATGATCCTCCCTTTAGCATAACGCTCAGTTCAACCTTATAGTCCATTTATAATAATGAAAAACAATTTATACCCCTTAAAATTCTCCCTTTAGTTAACGGCAAGTTGTAATAACGGCCGTAAAAGTTTGGGGTGGACTTTAAACTGCAGATTCCGCCGTTCATGTATAAAATTAATACATAATACTGACTAAGGGGTTGTAATGACCAGTTATGTACATATGTATGTATCAGAGATCAGCAATGAGTATTCAAAAAGATGAGTATATACGAATCGTACTCATAATTTCTGATGCTTATACGTATTCATACTTATTTTAATACGATAATCATACTGCTCATATTCAAAGTTTGAAGTACTCATCGTACTCATACTTAACAATACGCATGTTGTTGATGATTTCGACTCTCGTTTACTCAACATTTACAAGAACCACAAAATAAGTATGATTCGCATACGAACACTACAACACTCACTAGAAGTTTGTGTGTTTGCTTTGCTTACTGTCTTTGTCTTTTTCTTTCTTCTTTTTTTTTTGGAAATCCAACAACAACTAAGACTGTAAATTTTGATGTATGATTCGAATCACTTGAATCATTTATGAGTACATTATAAGTATTTTTCTAAATTTATGAATCTGAATGAGTAGGGGCCAATGAATCAAACATATTTCGAATGTTATGACATTGATGTCAATGTTGCACTCATACTCAGCGCAACCTGAACTAAGCGCAGAGCTGAGGGAAAAGTTAAAAGAGAAGACATCTATTTAATCCAAAAACCGCATTATAGGGCATTCTATTGTCGCGCTTGACTAATGCTTCATTTTTTAAAATGTTCTTTTTGTTTTTCGTTATGTTTTTGGTTAATTGACAAAACAAATGAATTATTATTTATTAGTTTGACAACAAAATACAACATTTCATTAAACGATGTTTTTTTATGATGAAAACAAATTGATTTCAGTTTGTCTGACTCTGGCAATTACCTTTATTTGAAAAAACTTTTCCATTTTTATTGGGTAAGTCTTGCAAAATAAATGAAAAAAAAAACCAAACGACAAGAAATTCTTTTCTAATAAGAAAGAGGCTTGGCTTCATTTCATCAGTACAAGCAATAAAAGGAAATTTTATTATCAATTGCATCAACAATATTTCATGGGTTTTTTTCTTTGCTTTTCTTTTCTTCTTTTACAAAAATGAAATTTAATTGAAAATAACTTCTGTTTTGTTTTTGTTGTTTTGTATTGTTTTTATTATGTATATTTTTCACTTCACTATTTTATTTATTTTCTGAGGTTTATTGTTTCATACATATTGACTGCGGGTTTAATTTATTTGAAAATTATTTCATCGTTTATTGTCTAATTTACTCATCATCATCATCATCATTATGAATGATAGGATAGTTCAAGCAAGGTTTCCATAAGATAAAGGGAAATAATATGAAGATAATATTGTTTTTGTTTATAATTGTTTTAATATTATTATTATTATCATTATTACTATTGTTGTTATTATCATCTCTTTAAATATACATATGTACATACATATGTTTACTTGCTTTTCTCGTATGTAAATATTGTTTAAGAAAAATTCATTTGTAAATATTATACAAAAAAAAAGCAAAAAATTAACAAAGCACCGAGATAAACATTCAGTTCATACATATATAATTGGCCATTACAACCCTTCAGTCAGGATTACGGCCTAACTTCTCACACCACTCATGTTGTGTGACTAATTTTATACGTCAGTGGCTGGACCTACAGTTTAACGTCGACTCCGAACGACAGATATTTGGAGAAACTTTTTCGTGGCAGGTTTATTTACTCTCGAGAGTTTTCGCCAGAAATATTTTTTTTCATATTTCGTTTTGATGTCTGGCCTAGGGTTTGAGCCCGGGCTTTACGTCTAATAAGCGAACACACTACCTACTAGGCTACGGCGACATGCTAAGTTTTTATATCTTAACCGTTCGGCACTGATTGATGAGTTCCCATAATTATCTGAACGGGTTCTAAGACACTCTTCCTCCAAGTTGAGGCAAGACAAGAAAGAAAATCAGAATCCTCCTTAAATTGCCTTAAAAATAAACCGTATTTCAAATTGGATGGGTTGTACCAAAGAATATGGATATAAAGAATGCGCATTATGTAGAAGTAAAATTTCTTATGGCGGGTTGTAACATCCCGACCCGCTCTCACCAAACATTACGACTCGCTCTCTTACTTACTTACTTAATTGGCCATAACAACCCGTTTAACGGATTTCGGCCTGCCGCAACACATCCTTCCAGGCGCCTCTGCTTCTTGCGCGCCTACGCCAGTTGGTCACACCAATCGATGACAGGGCTTCCTCGATTTGGTCCTTCCAACGGATACAAGGTCGTCCTCTTCGCCGACTTCCGCAGATACCCGCATCAAATACTCGTCTCGCCGGAGCATCCTCATCCATTCGAACGACATGGCCGAGCCAGCGCAGCCGCTGGATGTTAATACGCTGCACAACGTCAATGTCGTTGAGGAGCTCATACAGCTCACTGTTGAATCGGATACGGAAATCATCGCCAACACGCACTGGACCGAAGATCTTACGTAGGACTTTTCTCTCGAACACTCTCAAGGCCGCTGCATCAGTACTTAATAGGGTCCATGCCTCAGCGCCATAAAGAAGCACGGGTAGGATGAGTGTCTTGTAGAGTGTTAGTTTGGTCGCTCGAGAGAGGTCTCTGCTACTCAATTGCCTATTGAGACCATAGTAGCACCTGTTGGCAAGAGTGATCCTACGCTTGATCTCCAGACTGACATCATTTTTGGTGGTAACGGCGGAGCCAAGATAAATAAATTCCTTGACTGTTTCAAAAGTATAGTTATCGGCCGTAATCTGTGAATCAATACGCCGCACGTCTCTACTTGTCGATAACATATACTTTGTTTTGCCCTCATTTACTGCCATACCCATCTTGGTAGACTCCCGTTCAATAGCACTAAAGGCAGCAGTAACATCTCGCTTGGTACGCCCTATAATGTCAATGTCGTCAGCGTACGCAAGCAGCTGGGCACTCTTTTGAAAAATAGTGCCATTGCGATGCACTCCCGCCTTTCGCAGAACACTCTCCATGACGAAGTTGAAGAGGTCGCATGATAAGGGATCGCCTTGTCTGAAACCTCGCACGGTATCAAAAGGTTCGGAGAGGTCCATTTCTACCTTGACGGAGCTGCAGGAATTGCTCAACGTCACTCTGCTTAGCCTTATCAGCTTCGCAGGTATACCGAGCTCAGACATTGCGGCAAAAACACGATCCCTTATGGGGCTATCAAAGGCTGCCTTATAGTCGACAAAAAGATGGTGTGTGTCGACTTGTTGTTCATGGGTCTTTTCCAGGATTTGTTTTGACGAGTGGCTTCAGTCGTTCACACAATACGCCTGTAAGAACCTTATATGCGATAGGGAGAAGGCTTATACCCCTGTAGTTGGCACGACCCGCTCTCACTAAAATCATTTCTGGATGAGGAGGGTGGAAGACAGAAGGAAAATAAACACAAACAAAGAGCGTAACTACGTGTTGCTCTCATCATGAGAGCGTAAAAATGCATTCAGTTGCTTTGCTTGTCAGCTTCTAAAGAAGAATGTTCATGTCGCTTTTTTCAGACTTTTTCAGACAATTTTACACCCAAAGAAATATTATAGTATGATTCACTAATATCAATGAGAAATGATTTCGATTTTCGGAAGAATACTTGCCAAGTTAAATACGGTGTTTTTAGGTTTTTAGCGCAGTACAATTTTTCTATATTTTTCGCTCACATATACATATTATTGGGTTAATAAGTAGACTTGAAAATATTACTAACAATTTTCCTCTTGGTTACAACATGCCTCTCATAATTTTTATTATGTTCTCTTTGTGCCGAGAACAGTGTTGCCGTTTTTGGTTATTTCTAACCAAAAGAAGAGAAGGATGACGTTCTTCATAATTTTAATACAAAAAAGGCGTTCAAAGTCTATCTATTTCACTGTTTAAGTTTCTATATTTTTTACTTTTATTTTATTTTTTTTTATTAAAATAAATGAATGAATTTTTATTGAATTTATCAGCGGCATTTTATTGAAATTTATCATTTTTTTCTAATTTTTAGATAAAATAAAAGTTTCAATTAAATATCACGTTTTACTACCGCATAAATGATAAAATTTAATTTTAATAGAGAATATGTTTTTTCTTGTTTTTGTTTTATTATTTACACATTAATTTGATTTATAAGGGGTATTAATGATTGTATCAATAGAATAGAATGATAATATAATAATGCATACATATGTACCTATGTATATACATAATTGTTCATTACAACCCTTCAGTCAAGATGACAACTTAGCTTCTCACACCACTTATATATGTTTTGTATGTTAATTTTATGCTTGACAGATGAACGACAGATTTTTTTTGGAAACTTTTTCATGGCAATTTTATTCCACTCACAGAGTTTTTGCAGAAATCTGTTGAGAGGAAGTCGCCGTAAGAAATATTTTTTTCATATTTTGTTTTGTTCGGGATGTCTGTTCTGGGGTTTGAACCGTGGCTTTACGTCTAATAAGCCAACACACTACTTACTAGACTACGGTGACTTCATGCCGGCAGCCAGTATCGCATATTGTTTTGATCAAAGTAAATGTCGACGCCTCCGTCCTATAACATTCTAAGTCGAAAAAGTGCGTTTTGAGTTCTGAGCCCTCAAAGTTTTTACGCGACATACGACTATATGTGTATTCTAAGTAGATTTTTCCCTATAACTTCGGGACGGATCGGCGCATCTTAACCAAATTTTGACAGTATTTAAGTTAGAAAACGTATGAATTTATGAATGTAAGAACATTAAAAACGTTCTAAGTACACTTAGAACGTTATAGAATGGAGGCGTCGGTGTAATGTTCAAGGAAGGCGAAAGTTAGCCTTGGTATGGGTTTTTACGTGGAGAAAATTGACACGATAGAAAATTCTGATCTAAAGCATCAGAATTAAATATTTGTTACGAACATTGAGAATCTCACTGATAGCCTAGGAAGTTTTGACTCTATGAAACATTTTTCTTTGCCAAAGAATCCGATCTAAGCGAGATGGCAAGACATTTCACTTTGACCCTAGCTTCAAAAACTCGGATACACACTAATTGAGATAACCTGATTACTGTCATATTAGCAAAAAACTTATCATTTTTTGCTAGTTTTACTTATCCACATGACTGAAGTTTCATTTCATTCTTTTGAAGTTCTCTACTTTCTGAAAATTCTAACGCAACTGAAATGGTCGCATAAGCTTTCAGGTTCTTCAGCAGAGCTGATATGACGCTTTATGATAACGAAAGTTCTTCTGCATTGATAAACATTTAGAAAAGTCTCATCTATGCATGATAGTTAAGGTAATTACTAAACATTGTCTAATTGTCATCAATTCACCAATCAACACGACTTTGTATCGTGTATGTTGTATTTAGTACACTTTTTGTTTGTGAACGCTCAAAATGCTATGCTGTATTGTGTATTTCGTATTTCAAATGTCAAAAAACGATAAGAAGAAGACCAGTATTCATAATTTGATTTTCAAGCAACAAAATAAGAAATATTAAGGAAAAAGGTAAACTAATTAATGAACAGTGCGAACACTTATAATTTTGAAATGTTAATTGTTGACTTAAGTTACATAGAAAATATTTTGTATTTTTATCAAATTTATTATCCTTCTTGATTACTAGCGTTTACATAAACTGATAGCATGAAAGCAATACAACTTTTAAAGACATATGAAAAAAATGTGTATGAGTGTATCGGATTTTTATATGAAAATTATCAACAACAAGCATACACTGTTGTATATTCGTCCAACAATACAATGAATACAACAATACAAGGGTTTGTGTGAATTGCCCAAATGTAAGAAGGATAAGTCTTGCATTAGTTGCAACGTTATAGGAAGAGGCATTTCCGTCAATGCATTCCTGCGCTATACAGCACTAGATATAGGTTCCATAATTTGTGTAATAAGCTATCCAGAGATCACTAGTGACCTTATAACATCTCGGTATTCATAATGGCGCATGGCGACACATTAAATTTAACTGACAAAATTTGCATATGTGTTAGTAATATTTATTTCGCTTAGCACAGCCTTGTGCTAAGCCTTCAAACTACATTATATTTTTGTTCTGCAGAAGAAGAAAACCTATCATTTATGAAATTCAAAAGTTTAATCCATAATTTGATGTGTCGCCGGGCAACTTAAGGACTACAAATTGGTAGATAGCGATTAGGAAAGATTAATAACTTTCACTAACGGTTAGTTAAATTCACATGTACACACAGTATCTTTATTTTTTAGATCGAAATATTAAAATATTACGATTATTAAGTGCTAAGGCGGGGAAGAAATTTTCTTCAATTTAAAAAAAGATAAAAATTGATTGAAAAAGTTTTTAAAATATTCGAGTTTCTTTGCAGATGAGTTTAGTTCGTAAACTTTTAATCGAAAAAAAATAAGAATTAAAAAAAATATCTGAAGTTCACAACAAAGCTAAAAAGCTTCAATTTATATTTGAATAATTTTTTAAATAAAAAAATATTGTACGCACCAACACTATTTTAAAATATTTCTTTTTTTAATTTTTAATATCCTTTTTAATGAAAAAATGTTTTTGCTTTAATACGATTTCCGAAAACATTAACAGTTTATCACTCGCGCTCTCTTATGAGTGTACAGATTCGTTAACAGATCACAACTTCACGTGTTTATGCGAAATTTTTAACTAAAAATTATCTCGCCTAACGACTCGTCTTTATAAATCACTGCAGCAGACGCCGACACATCCGTATTGTGTAGCAATGCCCCGGCAAACTTATCTGTCATCCGAAGAAAAGGCCGAATGATATACAAATCTAAAGGTCGTATTTATCATCGTAATCGTGTTGCTTTAAAGAAGAATTTTAGTTTCACTTCATAATACTATCTAAGCGGCACGAGATAAACATTATTTTTTTATTCATCTTTTTTACTTGTTTTTGTTTTGAAATGATAAATGATAACAAATGAAAAACAAAAGAAAAAAAAATTTGCGCAAATATATTCGCACCAAAAAAAAAATAAATTTTTAAATCATAAAAGAATTTCGACTAGATAATGCGAGATACTAGAACTTTTGCATTACCATCATAGATGGATAGATGGATAGATATAAACAAACATTATTCGTACTTTGCTTAGTACATAAAGACATAAAACTTTCTAAAGAGTTATAAAGTAAATTTCTTTGGTCGTATGACCTGTTAATAAAAAATATATGTATTGTACTATGAGTTGCTTTTGCTTTCAAAACACATATCTTTTATGACTGCGTAGTGCGGTTTTAAAATGTAGCAAAAAATTGTGTATAACGTCATATCTGACAAATTTGTTTATTTACCTTTTCGCTTGCTTGGTGACAGCTACGAGGCATTTGACATTGATAAATTCAAAGAAAGTAACTCTGCTATTTGTTAGTTGATTCATAAAAGACAATAAACAGTTCAGGGAAGTTCGGGAATAACTCGGTTATTACGCCATCTGAAAATAAAAACAACATAAATAGAATAAAAAAAATTTGGCCTAGAAAGTGTTCTTTTAAACCTCACCATTTCGAAGAGAGGTTTTAAATAACAAATATAAGCAAAATAGCATAAATGAGCCGTTCATTTTGAAAGTGACTTAAGTCCATTTATCTTTAATTTGTAATACTTAAGGTTTTGCGTTTTTACAAATTTAAAAATATACGTAAGATATATGGTTGACTTGCAATGTTAAATCGCATTTAAGGGATTTAATTTTATACATCCTATTAAAAAGTCGCTATTACTAAGTGCATGATATGACCTTGCTTACCTTAAAAGGACTTAAGTCACTTTCAAAATAAACGGCTCAAATAGGGGTGAAACAAATTTCATCAAAGCATTCAATTTAATCGCACTACTGAGGGTCCTACATCGTATATCGAGGTGAATACGTTATATTCTTTCACTTCCGATGTATGCAATGGTTGGCACACACAGTATAATATTCAGTAAAAAGAGACTTCGGCGACCGGAAGACCTATACTTTGCTAACAAGACATGCCTCTAAGCCTAAAGGAATGATAAACAGCTCCGATCATTGCTTTAATTGAAGAACTTATCACCGCCCAATTTCGATAGCTTTTCGCAACACTTACATAAGGCTTAATACAAAATAAAAGTTCGAAGGAGCCCCCAGAAGTAAACACTAATGAAGAGTATTTCCAGATGCTGACCACCCGAATGCTATAGAAAGAAGTGGCAGCTTTATTAAATCAAAGTACTTTCGAACACACACAGAGGGCACCTTATAACATCACGAGCTCCAATAATTAAAGTCACGACTAACCTATCTGTGACTACCAGCATCAGCGTTTTGCATTTAGACAAACACTCCTTAGAAACAACTTGAAAGCCAGGCTGAATGTTAAATGAATTTAGTGTTCCATTCGATATTTAGTAACGATAACTCCGTTACAGAATCGAGAGAGTGTGAGGCTAGTGTTAAAGTTATAAAGGGTGTTTTTTATAGAGGTATAGAACTTTAGGTTGGCATTACTTTTCAAGATGACGACCGATTTAACAGCTGTTAAGTGATTTATTCTCAGTTTGGTTTGGCAATTCATCATGAATAGACTCACGCCTGAACAACGCTTGCAAATAGTGCAATTTTATTTCGAAAATAATGGTTCTGTGCGGAAAACGTATCGCGCACTACGTCCATTTTATCGTCGACAAAATCGTCCATCAGAGCAGTTAATTCGATTAACCATTGAACGTTTTCGGACCACATTTACTCTTATTGATAACTCGCATCCCCAGAGACGCTGTACGGGCTTTTTCAAAAACGATGGTGGCCAGAACGTTACAGTCAATCGTGATCGGTATAGAGCCATGATGACTAACATTTTCATTCCTGTATTGAATAACCATGATGTCCAGGAGATCTGGTTTCAAAAAGACGGCGCAACATGTCACACAGCTCGTGCCACAATAGATTTATTGAAAGACACGTTTGGTGACCGCCTAATTTCACGTTTTGGACCTGTGAATTGGCTTCCAAGATCTTGTGATTTAACACCGCTAGACTACTTTCTGTGGGGATATGTAAAGTCATTGGTCTATGCGGTAAATCCACAAATCCTTGACCATTTGGAAGACAACATTCGCCGTGTTATTGCCGATATACGGCCACAAATGTTGGAAAAAGTCATCGAAAATTGGACGTCCAGATTGGACTACATCCGCGCCAGCTGTGGCGGTCATATGCCAGAAATCATGTTTAAAATGTAATGCCACAAGATTATCTTTCGGATAAATTAAATTCATGTCAATCGAATAATCCATCGTTGTTTTATTGCAACTTAAAGTTCTATACCTCTATAAAAAAACACCCTATATATCGCGCCCGAGGCGAACATTGGACTTCTACCAAAGCCTTCGTAGTTTAGTAGATAGTGTGTTGACTTATTAGACGTTAGGCCACGATTCAAACCTCAGGTCAGAGATCAACAAAACAAAATATGAAAAAAATTCCTCTTAGCAGATTTCTGCCAAAAACTCTGAGAGTAAATAAATCTGTCATTTGGAGTCGACCACCACTCACGTATAATATTAAAATATACAATATACAATCTCTACAGAAGATATTTGTAGGTAAGCATAGTCTCTCCGTATACTCATCCATTGCGCAATGACCCAAAGCAATGGATACATTCTATCCTGTTTAGGTGGGCTGACAATAAAACAAGATTCCTCCTGAGCCCAGGATTTGCCAGAGTCTAATAAAAATCTTGGCTTAAAATTCAGCCTAACAGTGTGAAAAGGTATCCGATAGAAATGTGCCTGTTCTAGCAGCTACGCAATTACCAAGGATATACCAGTGACTATGAAATGATATTAGACAAAAACACTAGCAACAACAATTAAAAAATGGTCGTAAATGAATAGAATTCATTTGGAACACACTGTGGCTAAACCAAGAAGATTTCTATGAACTCTACGGTCAACCATTGGATCTTCTAGATGAAGCAGCAGTTCAAATTTTGCTAATAGGACACTCCAGGAGTTTTTTTGCAGGATGGATTTCGAAGTACGATTATATTTCCTTTTAAAATACAAAAAAAAAATCATATGAATTACTTGTACGACTGACAGCACGTGACGTTATGCACGTAATTCAAATAAATTTAAAGATAAAGAATTAAAAATAAAATAAAAATAACAACAATAAAGATAAAGTAATTTGTATTTATATGAAACATAAATAAATGAATGAATGATTTATTAAGGATACAGCCCATAATAGCTGAATAACCTCAGGCAGGATTGACAGGTGGCCCATATCTAAAGAGGAGTTACCTACCTATGATTTATATTTTAATAGCTATTATTTGTTTTTATAAAAAAAAAAGTAATTTAAATAAGCCTACTTGCGTCAAAATGTTCAAAAGATAACAACAAACGTCAAAGGTTTTGAGTCAAATTTTATAGGATAAATTAACATACCATGTCATGAAGAAGATTCGGAATATTTTAATCAGAAATATGAACCGTATAGTTTAAACTTAAATACGGTGTTCTTGAAATTCAAGTTTTTTTTTATTCAACGAAATATTTATTTCTCTAGGCATATTTTTCTTTCAGCAGGATGTGTACATTAAGAAAATCAATTTAAATTTTACTCGAGAGCCATATTGAAATATTTAACGTTCAGTATGACACTAGCGGATCTATAGAAGCCATTAAAATTATCCAACTAAGAATTGAAAAATGTGAATAGACTGTCTCTGCGCGGAATAAATAACCTCTGCACCATATTTTCTCGATCATTGAACTGCAAATATAGCAGCTGCAAAGGAAAATGCTGTATAAGATCAAAATTTAATAATTCTGCAGTATTAACAATAATTTGGCCTCTCTGAGGTTTCGAATTCTTGAATCAAATCTAGACCTAGCTACGCACCTAGATTTTTAAGATGGCAATTTTATTTACTCTTAGGGCCATTATTATTACAACTTGCCATTAAAGTTGGGTTTAGTTAAAGATAACTTTAGCTAAAGTTAACTATAAAGTCACATTTATTATTACAACTTGCCATTAAAGTTGGGTTTAGTTAAAAATAACTTTAGCTAAAGTGAACTTTAAAGTCATCTTTAACTTCTTTTCGTTATTATAACCTAGTGATAAAATAAAGTTCACTTTTTCCAAAAATATGGCAGTGCCGGAGAAATGTCGATAACACTAGTCAATTAAACAAGTTCTTTTTAAACGCAGTGGCAACGAAGGGCCTCTTTTGTTGTTGTTGTATTTGCTCATTTTTGTTTATAATTGAAGTTGCCATATTGGAAATAATATATAATACGGCAAGTTTAAAAGTTAAAGGTAGGATGATCTTCCCTTTAGCTTCACGCTCACTTCTACCTTATTGTCCGCTTATAATAATGAAAAACAATTTATCAGCCGTTAAAATCCTCCCTTTAGTTAACGGCAAATTGTAATAATGGCCCTTAGAGCTTTTGCCAGAAATCTGCTCAGGGAAAGTCTCCGCACATGTATAATTTATTTATTGATCGAGATGCGTGACCTGGGATTTGAAGCGCGGACTCACGTCTAATAAGCCAACAGACTATCTACTAGACTACTCGAAACAATAAATTATGACGAACATGAATTCTGTCTTAACTCACTTGGATCAACATTGAACTTTTATAACAAATAAAAACCAATTTGAACTCGTCATATCTGAACAAAATTTTCTAATTTTCGTTGATTTATTGAAACCCACTAGGAACTTAACACAAAAATTCTTTTCGTTCAATATGTTCCTGATGTTTCTTTTTAATTTTTAATTTTATTTGCCATTAGCAAACATACTCCATTTTTCCTTGAATGCAAAAAAAAATAAGAACAACAACACTTAAACAAAAGAAAAGAAAATATCAGTTTAAATAAGAAGATATAATTTTTTTTTTAAATATGCATGCGAATGCGATCAGAAATTTTAAAATCAAATATTTGATTTATTGTTAATTACGTGTGCGAGTAGACAGAGGGTGACAAGGTACATAGCTATGGGCACAATAAATTTAAAGAGTAACTTTCGAAGCGAATCAGACACATATAATTCAGATCATCGGTATTGAGTCGACGGATGGGGGGTAACAACCGCCACCATCTGTATCTCTGGAATTCCAGAAATGTTTACTTTGTCATCATTTTCAACTCACAGATGTAGTCAGCCAGTTATTTAAATAAGAAATAAGTCATTTATTGTACTTTGAAAAATGGTTTAAATACATATTTAACAGGTGATAAATATTATTTATTCATTTACCCTACTCTATCACAATCTGAAAGCAATAAAAGAATTAAATATTACCTCAGTTTTCTTTTCTTGGACCAAATCGAATCAAATGAATCACATAAGAAGGGGTTTGGTATTATTGTCAAACCTCAAAGCACAGACAAATGAAAAAACTGCTACTGACATTGGCAAGATGGTTTTTTCCAGACGTCGGCACCAATGTCCCTCAGGGGAAAAACATCTGCGGCTTTTTACCCACATAGGACACGAGCATCAACAATATTCGTTAAAAAGAGCGTAAAAATGCATTCAGTTGCTCGTCAGCTTCTACAGAAGAAGGTTCATGTCGCTTTTTTTCAGACTTCAATTTTGCACCCAAAGAAATATTACAGTAGGATTCATTAACATCAATGAGAAATGATTACGATTTTTGGAAGAATTCTTGCCAAGTTAAATACGGTGTCTTTAGGGATTTAGCGCAGTACAATTTTTTTATATTCTTCGCTCACACATACATATTATTGGGTTAATAAGTAGACTTGAAAATATTACTAACAATTTTCCTCTGGGTTAACAAATGCCTCTCACAAATACACTCACATTTTTATCATGTTCTCTTTGTGCCGACGTCTGGTTATTTCACGCCAGACCATTTTTATAACCGCGAGACGAAGTTTGCTCAATAATTTTGAAAATTAACTTTCACTCAGAAAGTGTTAAATGAAATTCAAGACGACATAAAATTGGTAGCGATCACGTTAGTACAAAATGATGTCGCAACCATAGTCGAAATGTCCCATAGGAAAACCTAGCACCCGAAAAAATTTTCAAAATTATGAAAAATATTCTTGTGATCTGGCTCACTTTTATCAGATTTATTGATTCTGGATATATCATGGGTTTCCTCAAGAATCGTACTACAAAATGGTTATACATATATGGCGTCCCATAAGACGGGTTAACCAGTTTTTTTAATTTTCTTGACGACTTATTTAATAATCTAACCCTGCATGCTCTTTGTCATTTATATTCATTCGACCCCAGGCTCTTTGGAGATTAAGGTTTACACATACATCCATATAATTGGTCATTACAACCGTTCAGTCAGAATTACGACTTAGCTTTTCACACCACTTATGTTGCGTGTGTGTTAGTTTTTTAAATGAGTGGCGCGACCTACAGTTTAAAGTCGACTCCGAGCGATAGCTTATTTAATTTTCAGAGTTTTTGCCAGAAAGCTGCTTAGAAGTCGTTACGGGTTTGAACCGTGGCCTCACGTCTAATATTTGACCTACTAGACTACGGCGGTGCAGACCTTGCGCTGACCAACTTCCTCCTTTTCTCTGATTTTGGTGGAACTTGGTTAGTACAGGGCCTGCGTTCACCCGTGGCATCACAATGGGCCGCTATGCGTGCTCAAGTGAGCTTTGTGATATCAGAGCTACCACTCCGACCTGACCTGACCTGACTATGGCGACTAGTGCCTACTTCATATGTGAGCGCATGACTACCATATGGATTCCAATATATTACTGTTCGGACTATATCATCATGTGATTTAAGCAGCGTTTAACAAATCTGAACATATTTTCATCATGCTCAATAACATTAAATTTGCTTGTGCCTTAGCACAACCCATTTTTAGGTTATGTTGACAAGAACATTCTCAGACACATCCGTAAGAACACGTGAATAAGGACCTGAACAGCCTAATAGTCACGTTGTGGGAATTTTAAATACCGCAAATAACTGACTTAGGGCCTTTAAGCTGAGAAATTTTATTTTAATATACAATGACAGTAACAGTAAATCATTATAATGCTGTTTAACTATCAAAGGTTGACCTGTCTGACTTGAGGTTTGAATCGTGATCTCACGTCCAATAAGCCAACACACTATCTACTAGACTACGACGACTTCGAACATGTGAATAAAGACTGGACAGCCCTTATGGACGCGTTGTGTGACTTCCAAAGATCGCAACCAATAAATTTCTAAAACAGCGAATGGCTTCGGATAAAACAATAAGGAGATTATTACAACTTGCCGTTAACTAAAGGGAGGATTTTAACGGGTAGATAAATTATTTTTCATTATTATAAGTGGACAATAAGGTAGAAGTGAGCTTTAAGCTAAAGAGAGGATCATCCTACCTTTAACTTTTAAAGTTAAGTTTATGTTAAAACTTGCCATATTATATACTAGCTGTACCCTGCGCGCTTTGCTGCACTACAAACTAAAATAAATTTGAAGGAAAGACATTAGACAAATATCCAATTAAGTTTGAATCATTTTATTGATTTTGTTTCCCGTTGTCCAGATCATTCAGACGAACGGGCCTGAGTAGTACGCATTCGATCAAGTGATTCATTGTTCAAGTGATTCATGCGAACGGATCTGTGCGGCATGTACTCGAAGATTTTTCAGTCTCAATGCTGATTCTGAGGCTAGTAATGCTCTTTTCTTTTCAACACAGGATCAAATGCACAGTTTACGATTTAATTAATTTCGAAGAATTTTCAGTGGCGCCACCTGTCGGAAATTGGTTATACCAACTTAGAAACCTTCGTCGGCTCATGCGCAACAACTTTGCTAAAGATTAAATGCATAGTTTACGATTCCATAAAGTACATTTATTTTTATATATATAGATAATTTAAACTTGAAAAAAAAATAAATAAAACAAAAGTCTACGAATTAAATTTTGGTTATATTTTTTCTTATTTGGTGAATTTTTTCACAAATGTTGGTTACAAAATTTTTTTCTTTCCCTTCTATCTTTCCCCCCGCGTCGTTCTTTACACTTTATTTTCTTTGGTTTTATACATCAAGAATCACAGATAGCATACTTGTAGGGGTAACTACTATGCGTATGAGTAATATATTTCAAATGCAATTAAATATTAAGTATGTAGTATGTAGCATACGTGGGCATGGCCCCTCGCTCATTTGGAATATCAACATAAAAAGTAGCCTATACCTCCTTCCAGACATACAGGAAGATACTGTGAAAATTTCAAGAAAATCGGTTCAGCCGTTTAATCGTCTATAAACTTCAAACATACAAACATACAATCAAACACACATTCATTTTTATATATAAGATTATTTTCAATATGGCAACTTCACTATTTTCAATATGGCAACTTAAAAAAAGCTTGCTTAATTGAGCAGCTTTATCGACATTGGTTCGGTACTGCTATATTTTTGAAAAAGTTAACTTTATTGTATCTGTAAGTTGTAATAACGAAAATAAGTTAAAGGTAACTTTAAAGTTACCTTTAGCTAAAGGTACCTTTACATAAACCCAAGTTTAACGGCAAGTTGTAATAATGACTCTAAGTAAGAAACAGAAACCCATCAATTTGATTAAATACTACTTAATAATGTTATAGGGTGAAATATGGCTATAGATATGAATAAGTATTGTTTAATATGGTTAGTAAATCCATTAATTAATTTCGATTTCTATCGTTTGAAAGTTTAATCAACTCTTTATTCAATGAACTAGAACTTGTTAGAAAGTGAAACAATTCTCACCACGATTTGCGATTAGCATAATTGGATGATAATTTTGACAAGAAAACCTGGCTTCAAACTCGTATATTGACATGCGGACAACAACAACAACTAACAATAGTTGTGATGACATTGGCATTAACATCGAAATACGTTTGTTTTATTATAATTTAAATTTTTAATTCTGATTAATTTCAATACAAAGAAATATAATTTCAAACAAAAGAAAATGATTAAATAAGAATGAGTGTGAATGCATACACAAATCACTTGAGAAGCTTACAATAATACAACTTGAAACTTGTATTATTAAGAATTAAATTTGTTTTATTGTAAATGAAAGATAATTAAGACATGAAAAGCTTATTTATTTACATCACTATTGAATTTACTTCGTACACAGATTGTGTAAAAGATCAGGGGGATTATTATGTTCGAAATACATACTAACTTACAACGTAAGATTCAAATGAATTGTCGTTTGCATCGAAATACATAATAGCCCCATTGAAATTGAGAGAGCTGAGCTGAGAATTTGTTTTTATCATACGGTTTAAGTCGACTCCGAACAAGAGATTTTTTAGAAGCTTTTCAGGGCCATTTTTTTACTCTTAAAGTTTTTGCCAGAAGACTGCTGAGAGGAAGGCGCCGAAATTTTTTGTTCATATTTGAACCACATACTTACACTACCTAGTAAGGTACGGCGACGAGCTAACAGAATACAAATCGATTTCAAAATAAACAAATCTTTTTGACCCGACAGTATTGAGTCTACTCAGATGGGTCTAGCAGTAAATGAGGACAAAACGAAGTATATGTTATCGACAAGTAGAGACATGTGGCGTATTTTGGATCTCAGATTACGTGTACAATGGGTCAATTCGACCTCCGGGTACTGTACTTATCACAGTTGGCAAGTACACGTCCTCTAACCTAACTATACTTTCGTTACAGTCAAAGAATTTATTTATCTTTGCTCCACTGTTACCACCAAAAATGATGTCAGTCTGAAGATCAAGCGCAGGATCACTCTTGCCAACAGGTGCTACTATGGTCTCAATAGGCAATTGAATAGCATAGACCTCTCTCGTACGACAAAACTAATACTCTACAAGACGCTCATCCTCCCTGTGCATCTTTATGGCGCAGATGCATGGACCCTATTAAGCACTGATGAAGAAGCCTTGAGAGTATTCGAGAGAAAAGTTCTACGTAAGATCTTCGGTCCACTATGAGTTGGCGATGATTTTCGCATCCGATCCAACAGTGATCTCTATGAGCTCATCAACGGCATAGACGCTGTGCAGCGTATTAACATCCAGGGGCTGCGCTGGCTCAGCCATGTCGTTCGAATGGAGGAGGATGCTCCGGCTAGAAGGGTATTTGTTGCGGGGATCTATGGAAATCGGCGAAGAGGACGACCTTGCCTGCATTGGAAGGACCAAATCGAGGAAGCCCTGTCATCGATTGGTGTGACCAACTGGCGTAGACGCGCAAAAAGCAGAGGCGCCTGGAAGGATGTGTTGCGGTAGGCCGAAATCCGTTAATCGGGTTGTTAATGGCCAATTAAGTAAGTATAGAAGAATTGGTTCTGAAACATTCTTTCTCATCCGATGGCAGACCTTATCCCAGCGCCTTACTATATTTCCTTCATTCCAGATGATTGTGTGCTCTGAAAGTGATTACCTGTTAGTATTACTTTCCGAAACTTGATATCAGTTCATGTATTCTTGATTTCGAAAGAGTTTTGAAGGATTATCGAAACTCTTCTCCTAATTGCTCATTCATTCATTTTATTAAGACGAAAAGACTTCAGGAAAACATCTTGTCTGTCATATCTGCCATACAGGCCTTATTTGAGGATTAATAAGGCCGTATAATTAGGGCATTCGGTAGTCGCCATGGTCTAGTAGGTAGTGTGTTCGCTTATTAGACGTAAAACCCGGGTTCTAGCCTCAGGCCAGACATCAAAACGATATATAAAAAAAAATATTTCTTTGGCGACTTCCTCTCAGCAGATTTCTGGCAAAAACTATGAGAGTAAATAAAACTCATGAAAAAATTTCTCAAAAATCGGTCGTTCGGAGTCGACGTTAAACTGTAGGTGCCGCCACTAAATTGAAGGCAACAACGTGAGTGGTGTTCTAGGCATGTTAGCTGAAATTTAGAAATTTTTTAGGCGTCAAAAAAGTATACAACGTCTTTAGTTTTTCTAAATACGACGAGAAATATTTGACTTCATCCGAATGTATTGTTGACAACACTCGTGTTTGACCGAAAACTTGTCTCCGGCTGGTGGTGTTACACTTTCACCTACCTTGGGTTAGGATAACCTAATTAGCTAGTATTAAAATTGTTTATGAATGCCCTTTACTAGAAATTTTTTAATTTTTATTGTTTTTGTTTTTCTTTCAAACACTTTCAGAAATATTACTTGATTTTAAAATGCCATAAAAAGAGCATTAAATTCACCACACGAATATACTTAACGTTGGGCGCAGATATTCGTTTTGACTTGACACTGTAATCGTGTCATTTTTATGGCATTTTTCATAATTTAAACAATTTTATTTTCATTTCTAAATAGTAATTATAAAACAGATAACATTAAATAATTAACGTTGCACGCTTTTCGTTTTAGATTTATTTGAAGAAGATTTTGTTGTTTATTTTATTTTTTTTTTTAATTTTAATATTTAATACTTTTATTTCATATAAAATGTGCACGTGAAAGCTTATTGTTTATGAAAATATGTTTAAAGATCTTTGATAGGAGGATACAGTGGTCCATAGAGGATTATAATCATTTGAAATTATATTTGCTACTCATGCAAGAGTCTTGCATTCACAAGAAAGTAATATCAACAACGAACATTATAAGGAGTAAAGTCTGGCAGCGTCACGTCTCACCCACATGTCTAATATATCAACCCATTATGTATTCGCAGACCAAGAATCAACCTCTTAGCTAAAAAACTTGAATATCATCTTCCTAGCACATGTTACAAAACTTGAAACAAGGCAAAAAATAAGAAGATAGGCGAATTTCTCTGTGACAAACCTGTTTTTTTTAAAGACACGAAAATGAAAAAAGGATGGTTGTTATTGTAATTGCTGGTAATTTTCTAGTAGATCCCATGGAAGAGGTATGTTAGAATATCTACGCCGTAGCTGTCACAAAAGCTACAATGAACCCTTTCACTGTCGTTGCGCTGAATTGGCCGATAAAGCATCCATTGTTGAGCTTTAACGATTTATTATCACTTTTAAATATTTGAGTGTGTTTGAAGACTTTATACTGAGAATAGGTCAAGAACTGCCGAAAGAGATTTCTAGATAGAATCATTCTTCCGAAATTGATCTATTTGCTGAAATGTTTTTTGCTTCTTTAGAACTTCTATTGGTTCGGACTTCATGAAAGGCCTAACACACGATGTACTTAATAACTTAATATACTATTGTACTCCCTTAAGCAGCCCTATACTTGTTCTTAGGAATCTACACTAGATTGAACTTACTTTTACACTAAAGTGGGAAGACTGGAATTGCTATCCTTAGCTGTCGTGTCCAGCCTAAGGCGGCTGAAAGCTGGGTTTAGGGAATAATTTGCTGTTCAATTAATACAAATCATGTCATGAACTGTGCAAACACAGTTGGTTTTTATTTGCCATCAACTGAAGCCGCCGTAATCTAGTTAGGTTAGCTTAGTGTGATAGCTTCATACCAAAAGCTCACTTCAGCCCATTGTGACGCCACAGGTGAACGCAGTTCCTGTACTGACCAAGTTCCCCCGAATCTAGGAGGGAGAGGTCGGTCAGCGCAAGATCTGCAAATCCAAAACACGACAACTCCGCGCTGGAAAACCAGCCAAAAAGTTTGATAAACGAGGCTATATCCTTGACATCAATGGACAATAGCTTCGTCAAGCTGACAAGGGTCGGCGAGCCAAATAACCTATATCTGCACCTCGCAACAGATGTGCATTGACAAAGGAAGTGGATAACAGTCTCGTCCTCCTCAGCGGATCTGCACCCACAGCAGAAGTCGTTAAATGAGAGCCGCATTCATTCCGCGTGTCTATCCATAACACAGTAACCTGTAAGCATGGCCACTGTGATTGAGATGATGCCGCGACCAAGTCCAAGTAACTGATTGGTACGCCTTCTATCCATCCGAGGCCAGGTGAGTCTAGCGGTAGAGCAGGACTCCTCGTTGATTCAGGATAGGTTAGCGTCTCGGAAAAATTACCGCGCGATGGCCAGTTTGATCGAGGCAAGTGGCATTCTTAATTCGGGTTTCCGGGAGTAGTGCGCCAGCTCGTCGTCTCTGCAGTTTCCCGGAATGTCACAGTGTCCGAAGACCCAGACAAGTGTGACACTGAAGCGCCCAAAAAGAAGGTTGAGCCAACGGCGACATTCCCTGACAATCCTGAAATTATTCTGCTTACCAGCTGTAATGCACAGAAGACTAGGAAGCAACTTTTAAGAAGACGAAATTGGTAAATATCACACAACAAAACTGAGTTTCGTGTTCAGAAAATATTGTTATGAAGTAATCAAAAATAACAGGTCTTTTATGCAATTGTCAAAAATTATGATGAAGCAATCCTTTTTCGAATTTATTAATCTAGTCTTGTAACAAATATCAGAAGGATCCAATCAATGCAGTGGCTCCACACAACATCATGTATAGATCTGCAAAACAAAACAAAATTACAAGACATAGTTGGAAGTGAAATCTTACCGCATTAGCTGAAATTCGGATTGTCCCTTAAGCTACACAATTAGCGTAGTACAGTATGGTTGTGGTGAAATCCCTTGAACTAGTGGAATTTCTTTAACTACAAATGTTATCTTGTGACCGTAACAAGCTCAGTTATGTTAAATTAAGCTATAATTAAATTTTTAATAGGATTAAGGCCCAGATTTTTGACATTTTTTAATTTTATTTGAAAATCACACAAAAACTCAAAACTTTTGAAAAGTGATTTAAGCCACTGTTTAAATACTTAAATGGCAATAAGAAAAAAAATACTCAAATCGAAACGAAAAGTTCCATACATAAATATAATTAAAGTAATTTCTTTTTATTTAAAGGGTGATTTTTTAGCTATTATCTTTTTGGCAACACTGGTTTAAACAGCTCACGCACGTTTCGTGTTTTGTTTCACTGTCAAACATCTTCAGTTTGGTCTATAATTTAAACATGAATCGTCTTACAAACGAACAACGCTTGCAAATCATTGAATTTTATTATAAAAATGCGTGCTCTTCCATTTTATGGTCAGTTTAATCGACCCACTGAAGCGGCTATCCGAGATACGTCAATAAGCACAATTGTCGATTTTGGAGTGAAGATCAGCCAGAAGCATTGCAAAAGCTATCAATGCATCCAGAAAAAGTCACAGTTTGGTGCGGTTTATGCGCTGATGACATCATTGGACCGTACTTCTTCAAAGATGCTGCGAGTCGTAACGTAACTGTGAATGGTGAGCGCTACCGTGATATGATATGCAACCTTTTTTGCCCAAAATGCACGAGATTGACTTGCATGACATGTGGTTTGAACAAGACGGTGCCACATGCCACACAGCACGCGTAACAATGGACTTATTGAGAGGCGAGTTCGGTGAACATTTTATTTCACGTTCGGGACCGGTCAATTGGCCGCCTAGATCGTGAGGTTTAACACCTTTAGAGTGTTTTTTGTGGGGCTATGTTAAAACTCATGTCTATACAGACAAGCCCGCTTCAATTGACGCATTGGAAGACAACATTGAAGCATTTATTCGTGAGATACCGGCCGAAATGTTGGAAAGTGTATGCCATAATTGGACTAAGCGGATGGACCATTTGAGGCGCAGTCGCGGTCAACATTTGCATGAAATAATCTTCAAACATTAAATTATATGGACCGTACTATCGATTCAAATAAAGATTTCATGCATTTTTCTGAATTTTAGGTGTTTTTTTTTATTTTCCTATAGCTCTTAAAAAATCACCCATTATTATATTATTTTTATTTATAAAATAATTTTAATTTTAAATTAAAAAAAATACTCAACATTCACGTGTTCTGTATAAAGCAATCGACTACATATAATTTGCTTATATGCTTGTAATTTTTTACAAACAAAAGAAAATAATATGATCAGTTATTAAAAAATATATATATTGCGATTTTAAATATATGTACATATGTATGTGTAGATATATTAAAAATAATTACAAATCATAAAGCAATTTTTATGATTAATATTCTAAAATTTATTTCTATTTTCATAAACAATTAAACCTCTTTCTTACTAGAAAGTTTTTATAACTCAAACACGACCAGTCAACAAGCAAAGCCAATAAATTAAAGGTAAATATTTAAACTAACTCGGGTTGGGAGTACTTAATAATATGTTTATAACTGTATTATTATTATAATGTTATAAATATAATATATATTCTATTTTATTATTTTATATGCTGCTAATAAAATTAAAATTTTCTAAAATCTAAAAAAATATTTGTTTTATAATAAAAAGTTTACTTCTTTTATTTACTTATTATTCTGTTTATAAGACTACAACAAAAAAAATTAAAATTTTTACAATTCAGTTAATTGGTCAATTATAAAAGTTAGTTCACTTACATCATTTTGTAGTCGCCGTAGTCTAGTAGGTAGTGTGTTCGCTTATTAGACGTAAAGCTCGGGTTCGAGCCCAAGGCCAGACATCAAAACGAAATATGAAAAACAAAATATTTCTTCGGCGACTTCCTCTCAGCAGTTTTCTGGCAAAAATTCTGAGACTAAATAAACCTGCCATGAAAAAGTTTCTCAAAAATCTGTCGTTCGGAATCGAAGTTAAACTGTAGATCTCGCGACTCAAGTATAAAATTAACGCACACACAACGTGAGTGGTGTGAGAAGCTAGGCCGTAATCATGACTGAAGGGTTGTAGTGGGTATGTATGTACATATGTATGTTGTCTCCGAAAAGTTGGCCATCGACTCCAAAAGCAATAAGTTACAATACAATGTGAAATGGTCATGAGACAAAATCTTACTATCACTATCAGTCACTGAAAATATTGATTCCCTTTTTTGGAGAAAGTGGTTCTCTATGTTGTTTACCTCTTAAATGAAATTGATATCATAATCCAAAAGATATTTTTATGACAACAATTATTCAATAAAATTTTGTAATGCCAGAATGACGCATGCATTTGTACATACGTTTCAATTAGTTAAAGTTCTTCGAATTCAATGTCAATTCATCAGAAAGCAAATCTATTTCAAAATTCTGAATACAGGCATGTGTACACGACGAATTTAATTTATTCGCTGCGATTAGTTAAACTTCTGGAAAATAAACGCCAACTTATAAGTAAGTGAAACGATTTTTCAATGATTTATTGTTCACACTTCAATTAATCGCTACCGTATCATCTTTCCTTTAAAAATGTACTGTGCTGCACATGAGCGTGACACTTGGCGCAGAGAATTGGTTGAATTAGATTGCCTTTCTGAAAGTACTATCCTTGTATGCAGAAATTAAGAAATTGGCAACGAAATTTGTTGGTATATATAGAGATTAAGCATAGGTCTGAAGGATTTGTTTCCAAAGCAACAAAATTTACATTATTTTTGTTGGCCTACTCTAGCCACTTATTTGCTTCGTAGACTACAGCTATAAATCGCAGGCCAAATCATATGCTTTTTAAGATGATTTAAATCCTTTTTCTTCCATATATTGAGCTCTGGCAGTTCCTCTTCTGTGATAACATAATATTCAACAGCAAGTAACTGATTAAAGTCCTGTGACTCATTATAACACAATCAAATTTTGTATTGCACAAGACATACATCCTTCCAGGCGCCTGTGCTTCTTGCGCGCCTACGCCAATTGGTCACACCAATCGACGACAGGGCTTCCTCGATTTGGTCCTTCCAACGACATCTTCGCCGACTTCCGCAGATCCCCACATCAAATACCCTTCTCGCCGGGGCATCCTCCTCCATTCGAACGACATGGCCGAGCCAGCACAGCCGCTGGATATTTATACACTGCACAATGTCTATGTCGTTGAGGAGCTCATACAGCTCACTGTTGGATCGGATGCGGAAGTGCACTGGACCGAAGATCTTACCTAGGACTTTTCTCTCGCATACTCACAAGACTGCTGAATCAATGCTTAATAGGGTCCATGCCTCTGTGCCATAAACAAACACGGGTAGAATGAGCGTCTTGTAGAGTATTTATAGTTAAGTTAACTTAAATTTATCAGCTCTCCGATCTGGTACTTTCACAACCTGTAATTGTTTCACTTTATGGACATACGATATTGCAATTTCTATTTGTTTTGTTATGTCACGAACCAAGAAGGTCTTAAGTTTTCTTATTCGACATTTTTTGCCAATGTTTTATTCCTCGTTCCAGGTTTTCTTGCGGAAACTAATTTTCTATTGATTCATTCATCGATAAATGCATGCACTTCCAAAATCCGATTAGAAATTGAAACACTTCGAGCAATATTTTCATATCTTATGTTCGAATTATCGAACAAATTTTTTTTTTTTGCGTTTTTTTAATTTTAATAACTTTTTGAGGTTAGCCAACGCACACACGTATTTTTTATATTGAGATTCTAGAAAACACTTTGCAAAGATTTTGTCACGATTTAAACAGGGTGTCAAAGTTGGTCTATTTCAAAATGTCGAAATTTTTTTGTTGACAAATCTTAATAGAGGTTAAAAAACTCGTAACTTTTTTTATGTGAACTGAAAAGATTATAAAAAAAAATTTCTCAACATTTCGTTGAACATGTCCGACATTTCCTAGTGAAACTAAATGTAATCTGAACTCTACTTAAGGCCACAAAATGTTACTTTCGTTTTCGTTAACTTTTAATATGTATGTATACAATGTACGATAAACGCCCCCTGAATGTGAGTGACACGAGAGAGCGATAAAAACTTTCTAAGAACTATTAACAGTTGTGAGTACTTTGGTTTTTACGCTTTACAAAATATTTATTGAGAATAAATAAAGATTGCGTTTACTACTCTTGGTCAATTTTTTTTTATTATATTTATTTAACTCAACTTTATTTTAATTAATTTAATATTACTTAATTTTATATAAATCGAAATGGGAAATTAAAAAGCCAAGTGATAAAATAAAACAGTATTTATGGATAAATAAAAAAAATAATATTTAAAGCTTAAAACAAAAAAGAAAAAAATATTAAAAAAAATAAAATAAGAATACTTTACACATTGTATGTATGTAAGTATGTCTTGTCATAAAAAAAACAATGTTTTTTGTAATTCAATGCTACCGTAAAAGATTGAAAACTTTAATTTAGATTTGTATTAAACTGTGAGAAAGTCACACATAAATAACAAATTTCTCTTCGAATTTAACTGTATAGACAGACAGATAGATGGTTTAATCTTCTAAAGTAACATTACGGAACAAATAAGACATGGATTCTTTATTGTGTATACGGCGTATAGCTTCGGCAATTAAAATGGAAATGTCAATTGTTTTAATTTTATGACATTGTAATTTTTGGATCTCATGTGGAATGGTATTAGTAACAACAACCTGTTAGAAAAAGCATTTTCAGAATTAGAAATCAATTGTAACAAAAGAAGTAACAATTCAATAATAATTACCTCATCTATGGGAGATTCCTCAATTAAACGAGGTGCATCCGAACTTAACAAACCATGAGTGGCCAAAACATAAATTTTACAAGCGCCATTTTCTTTTAAGACTTCAGCAGCTGCTACAAACGATTGAACATCGTCAATTAGATCGTCCTGTAAAAGCATAATAAATCTCATATGAAAAAACCATTTAACTCTCTTGTACTTAAAATACAAAATATTTACCACCATAATGGCAATGCGTCCGCCAACATCGCCCACAACATTAATGGGAGGCTTAACTTTGGGTGGATGATCGGGCACACCAACCGATACACTGATGGTACGAGTACGGCTATTTGATTAAAATTTGTATTCATTAGAGGCGTTAGATTTTTGCGTTACTTTTTGTTTTTTATGATTTTTTTTTAAATGAATTTTGTTTATGGCATATTTTTATGAATTTCTTTTGATGATTTTTTTTTAGTTTTTTATCGAAATTATTATATGTAATGTTAATGCATTTATTTTTATATATTATATATAGTATAGTATTGTAATAATATTTTTTAATTTCTTGTATTAAAAAATACCAACCTAGGCGTTGCTGGTAAGCACATTTCAACTGTATTTCCTATGTCATAGGTACTGGATTTGTTTTTTATTTTTTTTTCGTTTCGTTTTGAACACAATTGTAATAAAATAGAAAATAAATTTTGTTTTTTTCTTTTCTTTTTTGGTTTCGAATTTCGGTTTTTTTTTTTAATTTTAGTACAAAAACAATAAATTTTTTAAACTAATATACACACAACAGCTGGCAAAAATAAAATATTTTAAATTAATTCAATTAAAACAAAACACACAAGACCACTCAATGTTACACAAAATACATATACGAAATGATAAATCGATTTAATTTGTTAAAGGATACGAAAGAAATTCAGCCCTAATGTCCTTCAGCCTAATAATCCTCGCCTGCAGTGAGATCAATTTGCTAAATTAGTTCCAATCGAAATGAAAAAAAACAATGGAATACAGAGCAATATTTAAATACATCTATGATGTATAAAGCCACTGAAATAATGACAGTTTCTTTAAGGTTAGATAAGGTACGATGCCACCGATTCCTCCATATTTGAAGACAAACAATGAAATAGCATTGGGTTTTTGTAGTAGACGTAGTGGCGAGTAGCTTTGCTTCCTATTTTTTCTGAATATGTCGCTCTAATTCGTCTCTAGTAAGTCAGAAATCGGGGGTACCATGATAGAAATGTTTTCATCGGATTTGAAACCAAGCACTTCAGCCACAATGTAATCTCACTAAAGATTCCTAAAAAGCAGTATAAAGATGTTTAAGCATATTCGAATTAATTCCGAATAAAATTCTTAATCAAATCTAAACCAAAAAGAAATTTTAATGATTTCAGAAACAGGTTTCAATTGAAGGTAAGTAGTACAGTGCAGCAAAATAATCTCTCCCTAGTGGTCCATGGCCCATCAGAAGTCTTAATCATATTAAAAACATTTAACAGTTCTGATGATGAGCGTATACAGTTCGCCAGCGTGAATTAACATCAAATCGGGCAATTCCCAAAAAGTTGAGACCAGAGATCAATACTGAGTATTCAAAAATATGAATAGATTCGAATCATACTCATAATTTCTGATACTTATACGCATTCATACTTATTTTAATATCATACTGATATTACTCATATTCAATGTTTAAAGTACTCATCGTACTCATACTTAACAATACGATGTTGTTGATTTCGACTCTCCATTACGCAACATTTACAAGAATCACAAAATAAGTATGTATCGCGTACGAACACTACAATACTCACTAGAAGGTTATGTGTTTGCTTTGCTTGCTGTCTTTGTCTGTTTCTTTCTTTTTTTTTTTTTTTTTTTTTTTTGTAAATGCAACAACAACTAAGACTGTACATTTTAATGAATGATTCGAATCATTTATGAGTATTATAAGTATTTTTCTAAATTTATGAATCTGAACGAGTAGGCGTATGAGTCAAACATATTTCGAATGTTATGAGTTTGATGTCAACGCTGTACTTATAAATCAATGTTGTAGTGAGTACGAATGAATCAGAGTAGTTGAATTTCAATACTGTTGACTCCCTCATACTCATAATTCCATGAGTACTTATGAGTAGCGAAAAAGCGATTCATTTCTGACCTCTGGTTCAGACACGGACATCTTCTTCATTAATTGCCGACAATGCATCAAAACCTTTGAAACTTCTACACGTCATTATATGGAAACCCGAATTTTTTCGCACTGGCACAAATAGATAACTTCTGTAGAGACGGAAGTATACTGAATGGCGTACTTGTGAAAATAATAGGGCCAATCTTACAATGGCTTAGCCCATAATGTCTACCATATTTTTTACGTTATCGTTTTTAATCCTCGTGTAACGAGGACTATGTTCGGGTAGACTAATTTACACAGAAATCTGTACATATCGAGCCATAACCGCAAAAATATCTCAAGTTAGAAAATTAAATTTTTTTCTGTTATAAATTCATAACGGTACAGAGTGTGACCCTGAAATGTTTATAGATGATGCAAATGAATTTATTTATTACAAAAAACGATATTTGAAAAATATGTCGCTTGAGATAATTTTGCGGTTATGGCTCGATATGTCTTCAGAGGCATTCCATCCATCAACAAAGACTGAGACAGTATTTTTTGACTATCCAGTCATCTCTAGAATGTATATATACATTGATCGGCTTATCAAAGACCATAAAGAGATATCTAAAAGGTAGGGGTTCCGAGAGCCGTCACACTCGGTATATGTAATTTGATCCCGTTTATAGATTGATTATGCTGCAACACCCCAGAGTGAAATAGATTTCAGAGGTAGATTTTTAGACAGGATATCCATCGCCTTTTACATTGCATTCGAACTTGTACATCAAAACTGTTCTAAAGCCATTGAGGTGCACAATCTATCATTATCTCAGTGACTGTAGATACGAAAAAATTACGTAAATTTCCAAATAAATTTTAAAAAAATTTTGTTATTCTTCCTTATTGTATAAGTAGGGCTGAACTTAATAATAAAATTATAATGTTTCAACTTTTAAACTGTAGACTGTAAAATGTAGAGAGACAAGCTTTGCATAATAAATTTTGAGAGACAAATTTACGATACGGAAAAAACGTAATAAATTTTTTATAAATTATCACAAGTAAACAAAAAATTTCTAAAAACGTTTTAAATAAAAACAAAAATTTGTTTATAAAATATTTAAAAACAAACAAGAGTTTACACATGTGGTGCCGCTTTAGTTATTACATGAAACTGTAGTTAAAATATTCACTTATTTTGACATGAGAATTTTGTTTTTGCTACTGTAATAAATATTTAAATCCAATTGGTGGTCGTGACATCTGTCTTATAAACTAATTAGTTAGGATAGTGCTTAAGGAAGTAGTGTGTGTATGTGTGTTTGCTAGTGTATGTGTTTTAATTCTTTTTTTTTTCCTTCGAATTGTTATATGTACTTCAGTTCAGTGTTTGATAACGGTTTTATTATTTACGATTAACTAATAATTTATTACGTAATTAAACTGAAAGCCGTTATTTTTGAAATATGTTTTACTAAATGCTTGAAAATTTCCCACATGTTTATATGTATATTTTAATAGTTTCATTTTGTAATTGAGATTTACAACAAAATTTACGTTGAGAGCGTGGTAATAAAAACGAAATAAAATTGAAAATAAATTCTCATATTTTCTGCGAAATTCTATTCAACTAAGCTGGGTTTTTCATAAAATAAATGTAAAAATAGCGAACAATTGTATTGGATTTGAATTGGACACGGATTCATTAAGTGAATATTCCTACTAGCTTCGCTAAATAGAAAGCTACGATGAATTTGCTGGAAATCTACTGGCTCTGTTCAAGGAAAGGAAAAATTGATGTCCATACATTAATCTGTCTGATAAGAATATTGCTATATCGCTAAGGCGTTCAATAATGTATAGTACTATGCACTTCTATCGAAACTTATTGTATTTTTCTCGATTTATATTCAACTTTCTTAGGATCTTGTCTATACGGAAATTTAAAGCTAGCATCCTAACTGAAGAGTTTAGTATAAAAAACGAATGTGCCAGATTTCCGTACAACAAAAACTGGATTGACATCTACAACCTAATACTATGTTCAGATGTGCACTTTTATTGCGTAAATCACAATAAACGCCATTATTGAGCTCAATATTTCATATAGAGTTTCAATTAATTATGGTGCAATAAATACGCAAATTGTTATAATATTGAGTAAAACTTAAAATACAGTACTGTCGTACTGTACGTTCAGTGAGTATATTACATTTTCCGAACACTTTTTTTTTTGATATTTGACAACTCAAACGTCAATAACGACAAAAAAAAAAAAAAAAAACACCAGTTGTTTTGTTTACCAGCTGTCAAATGAATATTGCTTATAGATATTATGTCTGAACACTTAAAATATTGTACTCAAATAACCGAATATTGACTCAATAAAAGTGCATGTCTGAACATAGTATAATGTAAGGTTAAGAAGATAGAACTTTAATATTATGAATCTAAAAGACTAATGCAATATTCTCTGGAAGCTTTAACTTTTTCAAGTGTTAAAAAAAGAGCACAAATGCTTTTGTTTTTTGTAACGGTGAAAGAAATGCCTCAGTTTACCTAATAACAGAAGATTATTAAATTCTATTAATCATGCAGAACACAGATGAAATGTGTGTTATATTACTGTTATTGCAAGGTAAGTCCTTGTTTCGTTCTATAGTCATCTTGTTCTCTTAAGTTACGGCAGTCTCTTCCCTTCTTCCTTCCCTCTTTCCATCCTGTAACTTAAAATTCAATGTAAATCAAGCCGAATGCGATACAACTTTGTTTTTCTTTTTAGGGGCACCATTCCCAAGCACAGTACAGCTTATTAACTAAATCAACTTTCAATAGCATATACTAATCAATATAAGAACTCGCCCTAAGAAAATTACTTACATTTCAGAGGAAAGAACATTAAATTGAAGTTATTAATCTTTCTACTTCAGGTTGAATCATGAGGCAAATATTGGGTCCGCCATCTAACGTTTTTTTTTTCAACTAGTGCTTATTTCGTGAATGGTAACACTTAGCTCATGTCTGATTTGACAGATAATTAGTTTTATCCTTCCGCTGAACGAATATGGTTGTGTATACGCTTGAACAACGCTGGGAAATCGACTTACGATCGACTTACAGAAGATGCCGATTTTGGCAAAAAAAATCATCTTTTCAGATGAAGCTCATTTTGATCTTGGCGGGTATGTAAACAAGCAAAATTGCCGCATTTAGGGCACTGAAAACCCGCACGTATACATTGAAAAGCCGACAAACCCAAAACGAGTCACTGTTTGGTGCGGATTTTAGTCCAGAGGCATAGTTGGTAAATTTTTCTTCGAAAATGAGCAAGGAGTGGCCGTTACAGTCAATGGCGATCGTTATCGGACCATGTTGAACGAATTTTTGTTCACAAAAATTCAAGAGGAGGACGTTGGCAACATTTGGTTTCAACAGGACGGCGATACGTGCCACATAGCCGAAGCTATACTCGATGTTTTGCGCCCTGTTTTTGAAGATCGCATTATCAGCCGCAGAGCCGATGTCGTTTGGCCACCTCGGAGCTGCGATTTGACACCGTTGGACTATTATTTGTGGGGTGCCGTCAAAGATAAGTGTTACGCCGACAAGCCAGAGAGCTTTAAAGGACAATATTCGTGAAACCATTGGTGAAATACAGCTGCACACAGTCGATAATGTGCTTAAAAATTTGACCGATCGTGTAGGCTACTGCATGGCCAGCCGAGGCAGCCATTTCAATGAAATTATTTTCCATTATTAACCGGAAGGATTGAACTTTCAAATAAAAAAAGAAATTTGAGAAAATATTCAGTAGTTTTTTTAAAGCATTTACAAAAAATAAAAAGTTATTTGGCGGACCCTGTATTAGGAATTCATAATAGTGTTTTTATATAACATCTGTACTGTTAAATCTGCAATTTTCTTGGATTAAAACCGGGCTAATCTTGATTATGTCGATAGACTAAGGACAATTAGTTTGATCATGTTGCTATTTCCTATTTCAATTCTGCCGAAAGGATATTAGTAGCATACACAGGGAAGACTAATTACCGGATGTAAGTGTTTGCAGTTGTAGTCGCCGTAGTCTAGAAGGTAGTGTATTCGCTTATTAGAAGTAAAGCCCGGGTTCGAGCCCCATGTCAGACATCAAAACGAAATATGAAAACAAAAAATATTTCTTCGGCAACTTCCTCTCAGCAGATTTCTGGCAAAAACTCTGAGAGTAAAAATTGCCATGAAAAGCTTCTCAAAAATCTGTCGTTTATACTCTCGTATAAAATGAACGCACACAACATGAGTGGTGTGAGGCTAGCTGACTGAAGGGTTGTAATGGCCAATTATGTACTTATGTATGTAAGTGTATGCAGATAAATTCACAAAATATTTAAACAAGAAAAATAATGGAAATCAAGTAGAATCAATGTGAAGAAGATTTTAAGAACAAAAAGGAGTTTAAGAGTTTCTTGTGATTTGGAAATTTCTAGTTTGTTAGATGTCTCTTAGGCGTTCCTCTTCTATTAAAAAATGCTAGATTAGGTTAGGTTAGAGGACGTGTACTTGTCAATTAGGACAAGTACAGTAACCGGAGATGGAATTGACCCATTGTACAACGTCCTTAAAGAGGGAATAGGATAATAGAGGGAATAGGATAAAAAGGAGATGATGTAGGAAAGGGGAGAATGGGAAGCGGAGGAATTACACAGACCAGACACACCAAAAAGGGAGAGCACGACTACATTGATGAAGCCCTAGCACCTCTCAACCAGCCCAAGCCACTAATGAATCTGTGGAGAACCTTGATGTAGGTTCTCAAAATAGAATTCAAACTCTCAAAGAAGGCCCTGACAAGGGTCCTCAAGCTCAACCTATTAAGGGCTGGGCAGTTATAGAGGAGGTGTTCGATAGTCTCCTACTCCTTCTCATCGCATTATGCCCTGCAATAGTCCGGCTGGGATTACAGATCCCCGTCAGCGACCTAATCTCGCAGTGTAAAAAAATGCTAAAAGAAAACATTCTTAATCTTTACACAAATGTATGTATGTATGTTGTAGTCCTTAAATGTGTATGCACCTCTCAATCAAAAAATTATTCTCATTTCTAACGAAATTAACAATAAATCATATCAAAAATATTGAAATCAAATCATATGTAGTAAAATAACGACTAGTACAGCAGAAATGGGATGGTATATCTAATAATTTGTAATTGTCAGAGAAGTGTATTTTAAATTTAATTTCAATAACATATGAAGGACATACTTTGTGTCATTTCTATTATAAAAAGAACTAGAAGACATGCAAAGTATTAAAGATTGTAACATTTAAAACCAAAAATCATTCAAAACGTTGTAAGTAAAACAAAAAAATATATTTGAAGTTAAAAAATTATACCCAGTTTGAAGAGTTTCAACAGAATTTTGAAAGTTGAAATGTACTTTTTTTCTTTTTTTTTCTTTAGTGGATAACGAATAAATCAAGAAAAATATAAATGAAATATGGAAATATGTTTTTGTTATAAACACCATAAAAAGAAGAAGAAGAAATATAGTAGTAGAGGGGGAGGGAGGTTCCATAAACTTAAAATATGTATGTAAGTATTTAAATAATACAAAAACAAGAAGCAAAATGTTAACAAAACCGATATTCAATTAGATGCATGATGTAAATGTAAAATGATAGAGAAGAGTAGTTACACACATATACATACATACATAAATAGGATATGCGTATAAAAATCAGTGGCATACATTAAATGTCATATGTATGGTGCAAGTACACTTATTGTTTAAATCATAGTTAAGAAGAAAATGTTAATAAAGGATATGTTTGTTGATAAATATATAAATATATAGACATGTAGACATGTAGAGAGCAAACTTAAATAATAAATGATGACTAAAAATTAACAAAAAAGAAAAATATATACACAAGAATATATATGTATGTACATAAACAATTTGAATACGAAACGCTTACCTATTTGGTGGTGGCGAATAACGCCCATCAACTTGATCACTTTCAGCTTCTTTTTGCTCACCATGTATGACAGCAATGCCCAAACGTAAACGTTCAGCATAAGAAGTAGCTTTCTGCGTAGAGCCCGGATTACGAGCAACAATAACCGAATTACGATAATCGGGTATCTGTTATAATATAAATATTAAAACTATTTCTATTCAATTCTATTATTTATCAAATAGAAGACCTACACTTTCTTGTATGTATTGTAAAAGGAAGGGAGATGCTCTCAGATTATCAACAGGTATATCGAAGAAGCCTTGTATTTCTTTTTGATGCAAATCCATGGTAATAATATGAGTCAAACCCGAGGTACACATCATTTTGGCCAGCAATTTGGAAACAATACAACCACGTTTACGCATTTTACATTGTTTTGAATAAGGCAAATAGGGAATAACGCCTACAATAGAGCGTGCCGATGAGGTTTTACAGGCATATGCCATTATTAATAATTCCATAATATTGTTATTGGCATCCCTAGAAGGAAAAAAAAATACAGAAATGAATAAATAAGACATTAAAAGTTAAATTATGTGTATACATATGTATTGACTTACTTAGTGCCGGTTTGTATAATATAAATATCTTTGCCTCTGACAGAATCACCAATCTCAACCATTGTTTCACGATTTGTTTTGTGAAATACCGAACAGCCGCCACTCTTAATGCCCATGCGTTCGGCAACTAAATTGGCTAAATCCGGATGGGAATTGCCATGTATTATAACAATATCTGATGCAGATGTTGTATCCATATCGCTACGACAACGTTTTGGTGGCCGTACACTGCCCAATCTGTGAAAATAAATACGATACGATAAATATTTTAATTATAAATCAAGGGGGAGATGTTACAAAAACTGCGTTAAAAACATGGAGGGGTTATAGCCACATTAAATTACGGTATTAACTTGCAGCAGGAAGGTAAGCTTTTCGGGAAAAAAACAATTTTGAACTTTTGAAGCCTAGGAAGGAATGCTGTTTTAAACAAGCTGCCATACGTTAAAGAATTTAAATAATAAAACGATGTATATATATAAAAAAAATTAAAATGAAAATTTAAATAAAAAAAAAATTAATTACCTTGATTTTGGCATAGAATTTATTAACGGGTATACAACAGAGCGAGACAAAAATGTGTAAAGGAGGGAGTTTTAAAATTTTTGACAAAAAATTTCGTCTGAAAAAAATATCGAAAATAAATTTCTTTTAATTTTGGAAACCAATTATGTTACAGATTTTATGCAAAATAAAAAATTTACCGCAAATATATTTCACATTCGATTTACGCAGTTTTGTCTCATAAAAATTTAGAAAAAAAAAATACATTTTTTTAAAAAGTGAAATAAAATCGACTGGAATTCATAAATAGCGGAATGAACCTAATCGAAAATATACTTTAACAAGTTAATTCAGTTGAAGTTCAATTCATAAAGATAAACAGTGTAGCACGACCTATACGTTTAGTTGGTTTTCAAGCACGTAAGATACTGCTACAACAATTTTTCTACAGCGAAATGGAAATAGTCGTCGTAGTCTAGTAGGCAGTGTGTTCGCTTATTAGACGTAAAGCCCGGGTTCGAGCCCCAGGCCAGGCATCAAAACGAAATATGAACAAAAAAAAATATTTCTTCGGCGACTTCCTCTCACCAGATTTCTGGCAAAAACTCTGAGAGTAAATAAACCTGCCATGAAAAAGTTTCTCAAAATCTGACATTAAATTGTAGGTCCCGCCACTCACTTATAAAATTAAGGCACACAACATGAGTGGTGTGAGAAGTAGGCCGTAATCCTGAATGCATGGTAATGACCAATTATGTATGTGTGTGAAATGGAAATATAATACAGTCTCTTTCAATTATTCCCTTTGGCGCCATTCTTTTTAAGAATTTTATAAAATTTTAAGTTTCGAGGTTTGGAAGGAGGTCTGACCTTTCGCTCAAGTTTTTATTTACGGCGGCTATTTAAGCCCCAATCTGTCGTTTTCGTTTTGTAGCCTACTGAGGTTGTAGCTAATTCAACGTGATTTAAATTCACATTTCTCAAGGTAGCCTGAGGAGGACATCTTGTACGCGTGGAAAAGTGTGTGCCTTCTAGTAATTTACTTAATTAATGGAATTGGCTTGATTGGATCATCTGTATATGTAAATATGCTTCAAATAAAGCTAGGACTTAATGAGTCTTGTGAATTCTTATTCGAAATCAATTAAATATCAATGTGTGGGGATTGAATTTCTAACCTCAATGCTGTTGTTAACTTATTTAGAGGTTCTCTGGGATATTGTTTGATCAAAGAGGTTATGTTTACAATGCTAATTAAGCTGTTGCAATCCAAATTCCAATATCTAAGCACTTTAATCGAACTGACAACATGTCGGGTAGGCTTTCATTTTCTGCTCTTAATAAATCCGCTTATTTGATTTGCTCTTATTTGATTTGCGATAACTAATAATTGAGATTATTAATGAAGTTATAGCAGTTATTTTGAATGCATTTTTATTCATTGTGATGAAAGGTGGTATAAAGTTGGTGGAACAAACGGTCGAAAGAAATATTTTCCTTTGTGTTTTATTTATATCCCATTTGTAGTTGTTTCCACCCTTTCGCTGCATTAAGGATTTTTGCTTAAAAAAATTAGAAATTTTATGTGAATTTCGAACTTTATTCAGAGCTTCAGAAGCTACTGGTATGATACTACCCAGGGTAACAATAGTAATCAGCATTATCGATTGTATCCAACTTGTTATTAGCTCCCCTGGGAAATGTCATGCTCGAAGGATACTTTTTACTTGAACTTGACAAACTCTTACGTTCACTTTAATGGATTTGCTTGTAAAGAATGACAGTCAACGTCATTGTATTATAGCTGCTAGATGAGGTGAAGTCGCTGGTGAAGTTTGGTAGGTGGTGTGTTGGTTCAAACCCTTGGTCAGACATCTTCAACAAAATGAAATACGAAAAAATATTTCTTCGGCGGCTTCCTCTCAGCAGATTTTTGCCAAAAACTATGAGAGTAAATAAAATTGTCATGATAGGCTTCATTCCGAACGACAGATTGTCCGGAGTCGACTTCAAACTACCACTCAAGCATAAAATTAACAAACACACAATATATGTGGTGTGAAAAGCTTGGTCGTAATCCTGACCGAAGGGTTGTAATGATCAATTATGTATGTTATGTCCCCAGCTCCTTACAGTGCTAGCAGTCTTTGAAAGTGTCAAAGTGTTTGGTTCTATCAATTCTAAATGTAGGTAAGCACTCCCAAAAAAGTTTAAATTAATTAAATAAACACTTAATCTTCTTTCTTATTGGTAAATTGATTTTTGATAACTTTTTTTTTAATATCACAAACAAATACTGTTTCAAAAACCACTAAAGTTTCAATAGATATCGTTACAACAAGTATCGTATTGAGAAAATTTGTCTCGCACTTTATTTCTTTTAAGGGACACTTCAATACAAACTGTTTTCTAACAAAATATTGTACAGCAAACAATTAAGCATTAAGTAGGAAAAAGAAAATCCCATATATGTACAAACAAATTAAATGCTTTTGATTTGCTGGTGTTGGTATACCGTTAACTTTTGACCTACTAAACTATATTTTTGTATTTAAGCAGAAATAGTTAAAAAAAAACTAAGCCAGTAGTGTTGCTTACCAAAATTCTATATCTGTTGAGCAGTTACAATTAAAATTAACACGAAAGAAACATTAACAACGACAAACTTTTCTTTTTTATTATGTAAATTTTTTTTTTATATGTAACACATGCGAAATTTTGTGAATTATAACAATGATAGCAGGAAAACACAATAAGCACAAGGGAACTTTTTCACTGGAAAACGAATTTAAATTATTGTGTGTTGTTCACTTCTTTTTACAAAAAAAAAAAACAATACAGGCAGCTAACGATTTAAAGAATAAAACTTTCAAGTTAAAGGAAGAATTTATGAATAAAAACTAACTATCAGCAGAGAATATTGATCAAACACAGAAGGAGAAATGTCAGTAGAGTAAAATAAATAAAAATGAAAACTGAATGTGGTCTGGCCTTTTAGTAACGAAAAAGTAGGAAAGTTAAACGTCAACAAAATAAGCAGAATTATTACTCTACTCTACTGCTGCATTTCTTAGTTTCAAATTCGAATATAATACAATATTTATACTAAAAAAAAATAAGTATAAAAATAAAATCAACTAAAAATAATACTCAAGTGAAAATCAAAAGCAAAAACAGAATGAAATACAAGACTTTATGAATTCCCCCTCCAATATTGCTAAACGCAATTGAGTATTAGATTTTCAACTTGAGATTACGTTACAGAAACAAAAAACCAAAAGAAAAAAAAAAGAGTTCTAAATACGCCTATTTAAATATTCTATAATGAAAATAATTTGAAGGCTTTAGACTTGTCTAATACTTTACAAATATTAAAAATAAAAAAAAAAGAGAAGAGAAGTGAAGTGAAAAAGTGAAAAAATAAAGTGTAAATTGTACACGCAAACACCAGTAGTTCGAAGAAATAATTCTTTGTACTTGTGACATGTCCTTAAAAGTATACTTTTAAATGCACGTTTCTCAAGTGCCATAAAGTATGCAATACATTTGTTGCATTAGAAATATTACAAAAACAAAAATAAACTATAAAGTAATCGTCGTTCTCTTTATGGTGGTAATAAACTTATAAAAAAAATGCAACGTTTTATCGAATGAAATGTAAAAAAGAAATTTCTAAATAATAATGGGTGATTCAGGTAAGTTTCAATATGAAAAAATATTTGTGATTCATAATAAACAAAAGGAAGGCAAGAAGAACACAACTTTCTAAATGAAACTTTATTCATAGCATGGAAATAGATTAAAGGATTAAGTCTAGTTGAGTATAGAAATAGAAGAAGAACACCTAACTGTCAATTCCACAATATTAACTTGCCTGTCATTAATCATTCTGTCAAACGAAATTAGGCCATTGCGTTACTACTCATTGTGATTATTTTAAAATCCTATAGCATTAGGACAACCAACCCAATACACACATTAATTGGTCGGTTTGAAATATTAAACATAATAAGAAGATATTCAAAAATAAATTCATTTATCCATACATACGCGATTTTTCCCCCTTGGATTTTGAAAAATTAAGACATTTTTTTTAGGAAATTTGTACAATTTTATGAAGTATACATTTAGGAAAATAAAGGAATGAACGTAATCCTAACTAAAAAGGGCTGTATTGACCAATTAAGTAGGTAAGATAAATGAATGCCTACCACTTACTTTTAGAAGTTTTTCTCATGTAAAGATAGCTTCACTCAATGCTTATGTTGTTTGACTCAACCTAAAGTTTAATTTCGATTCCGTGAGACCGACTTGAGAAACCTTTCAGGACAATTTTATTTTACTTCTAGAGGTTTTGCCAGAAGACTGCTGAAAGTAAGTTACCGAAAGAAATATTTTTTTTTTATTTCGTTTGTTTCGAAATATACGAGCCAGCCATTGGACGAGAACCCATGGTTCAAGGTTCTCGTCCAATAAGCTCACACACCATCAACTACTCTACGGCAGCACTATAGGTCCATTCAAATTTGGTTTACTGCTTTATATAGGGTGTTTTTTATAGAGGTATAGAACTTTAAGTTGCAATAAAACAACGATGGATTATTCGATTGACATGAATTTTATTTATCCGAAAGATAATCGTGTGGCATTACATTTTAAATATGATTTCTGGCATATGACCGCCACGGTTGGCGCGGATGTAGTCCAATCTGGACGTCCAATTTTCGATGACTTTTTCCAACATTTGTGGCCGTATATCGGCAATAACACGGCGAATGTTGTCTTCCAAATAGTCAAGCGTTTATGGCTTTACCGCATAGACCAATGACTTTACATAGCCCCACAGAAAGTAGTCTAGCGGTGTTAAATTACAAGATCTTGGAGGCTAATTCACAGGGTCCAAAACGTGAAATTAGGCGGTCATCAAACGTGTCTTTCAATAAATCGAAATAAAATTGCACTATTTGCAAGCGTTGTTTAGGCGTGAGTCTATTCATGATGAATTGCCAAACCAAACTGAGAATAAATCACTTGACAGCTGTTAAATCGGTCGCCATCTTGAAAAGTAATGGCAACTTAAAGTTCTATACCTCTATAAAAACACCCTATATAAGGGTTGGAATTGTATGTGGTTTGGTTTTGTAAGAGAAACTTCCCGTAGACTACGGCAACACCAAAGGTTCATTAAATTTTGTCAGTATACCAACCGGTATTTTGCCAATGGCAACTGTAAAATGTTGCCTATAAGGGCTGGAATTGTTTGTAATTTGGCTTTGTAAGAAAGAATCCATGTATCCCCACAAGAAAATTGTTTATTGAGATCAACTCGCATAATTATTACGGCCAGTGGAAAAAGGTAGAACAGAAAACAAAATAGCAAATAAATTGTCCGTTGTAGAAAGAGCTACGGTACTGGTTGAGATACTTAGAACTGAACGCCTAGTTCAAACATGTAAGTTTCCCTGATTGTTTATGAATTCAATAAGAGGAATTTATATTGAAAACGGCAGATTAAAAAACAAGTATTTCATAAAGCCGTCTCCTGAGAAGACTATTAATCGTGGTTTATTGGATACATTTTTCAGATCGTCTGCTATACTAAGCGGACAACTGCAACCAAGTTACTAAAGTAAATAAGTTAACGGTATTTGGGTTTAGCAGCATACCATCGTAGTTCATAATCCCATCTTTTCTATGCAGATCTCTTTTTCAAAGGACACACTCCGAAACGATCGAATTAAGGGTATCGAATTGATATCTTAATGGATGTTTCTAAATTGAAATCGGTTTTGTGGTGATTCAGCCTACTGGATAAACGCAGCTAAAGTTATGGCACTACACTGCAATATAGTTTCAGCACTTTTCAAAAGAAAATTCGAATGGTTACGGATAGCCAAAGGAAGCTCTAACAATATCTGATGGTATTTACTATATATTCATCCTGATTGAAAATCTCTTAGAGAGATGGAAAGACATTTTAATGTTAACCCTGCCTGTTCAACGAAAGAACATAAGTTAGCTAAGGCACTGATGCCTACTTCATTTCGTCTAAGCCTATGGGCGCTAGGAATTCTAGAGCGTGCAGTGAAGCTAGATGTAGTATAAAGAGGGAAATAAGGCGGCTCTTTGATCAGCAGTCTTTGTGCATGATGGCAAAATAACTGTTTAATATGCCTCGAAAAAGTAGAGAATCTGCATCATGACTTTTGTAGGAGAATGAAACCACTACATACTTCCTCCATCATTGCCTAGTATTGTCAGTACATGAACCTGTATTCCTCTAAAGAGGAAGTTGACTTAGGTATTCAAAATTGTTTTAGCATGACTAAGGGTCATTATTACAACTTAAAGGTAACTTTAGCTAAAGGGAACTGTAAAGCTACCTTTAAGTTATTTTCGTTATTACAACTTACAGATAAAATAAAGTTAGGTTAAGTTAGGATAGAGGACGTATACTTGTCAACTGTGACTTGTCAACTGTGACAAGTACAGTACCCGGAGGTCGAATTGACCCATTGTACAACGTCCTAGCTTCTCACACCACTCGTGTTGTGTGCGTATGTATTTTATACATGAGTAGCGGGACCTACAGTTTAAAGTCGACTCCGAACGACAGATTTTTGAGAAGCTTTTCATGGCAATTTTTACTCTCAGAGTTTTTGCCAGAAATCTGCTGAGAGGAAGTCGCCGAAGAAATATTTTCATATTTTCGTTTTGATGTCTTACCTGGGATTTGAACCCGGTCCTTTCGTCTAATAAGCCAACACATTACCTACTAGACCACTGCGACTTAAGTTAAAAAGTTAACATTTTCAAAAATATGACAATGCCGGAGCAATGTAGGTACTCATAATAATGACAAACAAAATTAACTGCCCGTTAAAATCCTTCCTTTAGTTAACGGCAAGTTGTAATAATGGCTCTAAGACTGTAAAATAGTTCCTGTCGTTTTATTGTTACAATTTGATTATATCAAATACAGAATTGTCACCTGTCCATATACAAATTTTTATATGAAAAGACGTTAAACTTTTACCCGAAATACGCACAACAGTTTAAACATTGACACATAAACTATGACCTTAGGAAATGACATTACAATATAAAATTAACCTTACACTAGAGAGTTAAACGTTAACAAATTTAATGAAAATTTTCATACAACTTTAACGTTATACAGTTACTTATTAAGTACTTAAAATATCGTATTAAACATTTCAACATTGCTATACTACTTACATACATACATACGTACATACAAGAAAATAAAATAGTTGATGGCAACATTGAACTACTATTGAACACTTATAATAAGTTTTCATAGAAAAACAAAAGAAAAAAAATTAGCAGAAATATTAAAAGCATAGTGGCACGACATAGTAAATGCACAGCAATTAAAATGCAAATTCATTCATTTTATTTCATCCTAACAATAGGATGATGCGCGCGATAAATGGCACGCATTAAGAAAGTTATTTCCAATATAGAGTCACCTTTTACACGCTCACAACGTGAACGAAAAGCCCAAGCCCTCTGACACCAATTACAATTGAAAGTGAAAGTTGAAACAATTTTGTGGGGGGGGGGAGGTGTGATATGGATGGAGTGAGTGTAAGGAGGAGGTATACAGAAGGAAAATGTCTTAAGTTAGATAATAATGAAATTGTTATTCTATTCTTATAAAAAGGTTAAAAGGAAATTATACGGCGCGAAGAAACCTTTCAAAAAGAGTAATGAACAATGTGTCATAATGTTTATGAGCCTATAAGTATAGGCGTAGAAGAGTGGTAGTTTGCAGAGATATAAAAGAATTAAAAATTGTAAATTGTTCAATATGATGTAATATAATGAAATATTATTCATAGATTTAAAAATTTGTTATTTACTGGGCCTTGACCAAAGAGAAAAAACTTTTTAAAAAATGTATTCATGATTCAAAAAAAAAGGACCAAAAACTTGCCATTTTTTACAATTCCTTGTAGCAGCAATGCTCTAAAAGCATTATTGAGCACTTGACTCTCCAGTTTTTAGTTCAGGAGACTAAATACAAAGAAATGTGGTCTATTATTGGCAGGACATATATATTTCATCCCACCTTCAATAAATTATTAAAACTACGACAAATCTTGGGAAAATCTCATGAAAAACAAATCAACATGTATCATCCAATCGTCAACAATAAAAAGCCGCTTTCGATAAAGTAATGGCCGAATGTGGAATTTCTGCCAAAGGGCACGATACATGACATTCGTGTACGCTATGACATGAACATCATGGATCGGAAACTGATGTTAATTCAGTCTACACAGACTGCCAATAACACGAAAATCATATTATACAAGAGGCTAGTATTACTTGTAATGCCCTTACAATGCAGAAGCATAGGTGCTTGGCAAGCACGCGTAGATATTCTTGAGGGGAATGTATTCTATTAAGTATACGTGTGAGTATATGTGTAAGAATGCTGAGAATATCTGAGAACAATCACTTACTCGCTTAATATGTCATTATAAGCCTTGAGTCAGGGTTACGACCTAGCTTCTCATAACTTCCACTTTTGTGTGTTAATTTTATCCGTGAGTTTCGAGGCCTACAATTTAAAGTCGACTGCAAACGATAGATTTTTGAGAAACATTTTAGGAAGTCGACAATATAATAATTTGTTTTATATTTCGTTATCTTTGACATGTCTAAGCTGGGGTTTGAACCTTAGAATCTTAGTCTAATATACACTACCCCCTAGACACGGCACATCACTGTACTTCAATTGTTCTCCTCTAGTGTAACACATATTTCTGGAATATTTCGATTTCTGGAATACGATACATATTCACTTCAAAAATTAGATAAGTAACACCTCTTCTACTATATGCTATATGGATGCGATTTCTGGTTCAAAAATTTGATAAAAATTGTGGCCGAATGTGGTTGATAAAAATCGGACGATACACTAATCCTCAACGAAATTATAAATGAACCGGCATTTTTTATGTATGTTCTGAAGCGTGCAGAAGATATGCCTATGGAAGTTTATTAGACCCTAAGTTACTGGAATACAACACATATTCACTTCATATGTACATATGTTCAATAAATATTGTGGTTGAATGTAGTTGGAAAAAATCGAACTGAACACTAATGCACATCGAAATTATAAATGGACTTTCGTCTTAGGTGCTTTGAAGCGAGCAAAAGATACGCCCACTGAACTTTATTAGACCTCAAGTTCCGATGATGACCCTAAAACATATCGAAATGGAAAAATTTTGTTGTGAGCCTTTGCCCACTCAGCCTTAGGAACTAAATACATACATACATAATTGGCTATTACAACCCTTCAGTCAGGAATACGGCCTAGCTTCTCGTTAATTTATACTTGAGTGGTGGGACCTACAGTATAACGTCGACTCCGAATGACAGATTTTTGAGAACCTTTTTCGTGGCAGGTTTATTTACTCTCAGAGTCGCCGAAGAAATATTTTTTGTCATATTTCGTTTTGATGTCTGGCCTGGGGCTCGAAACCTGGCTTTACGTCTAATAAGCGAACACAGTACCTACTAGACTATGGCGACTACGAATGGCCGAATGTGATTGGCAAAAATGGGACGAAACACTAATCCTCAACGAAATTATAAATGGACCGGCATCTAATATGTTCTGAAGCGGGCTTAAGATAATGTAAACATGGATACAACTGCTGAAGTTTATTCGATCTTAAGTTCCGATGATGAGGCAAAAAAGTATCGAAATGGAAAAATTTTAATGTGAGCCTTTGGCCACTCAGCCGTAGGACCCAAATAATACATCAATGGGAAGTACTTCTATCAAACATACACATTAATGTCACGTTTAAAAGCCAATATACCAGATTGGGATTTACGCTTATTAAACTAATCATATTCACACGACATCGTCCATAAAATGTTTATAGGACCTTAAAAGATTGCCTATAGGCTAAGGAAAGTGAGTAAAAAATATTGAAAAAAATGTCTTTCAATATAAAATGCATTACTTTACATTCTGCCATTACATATGTACTTCAAGTGCTTCAGTTTTAGTTTATGATACAGGAAATTTGAAAAGGCTTTTAATAATAGCGTATATAAGAAGAAAAAAAATGCTTTTAAATCATGAATTATAAGGAAACAATAAAGAATTTTAGCGCTTCATATAAAAGTGTTGGCAATAGAAATATGTTAGAAATTATTTAGGATTAGAAACGATCACAAGTATTTGCTTAAGCTTTTCCAGAAGAAATTTTTTTTAAAGGAAAATGTTTGGTATTGCTAAAGATCCTTTACAGCATACTAGTATGTATGAACGAATGGAAGAAGGTATAAAAAGAAAACAAAATAAATATAATATTACAACAAAAAAATTATTTCAAATTAATTACTAACTACACCTCGTATGTTTTACAGATAGTGAAGACAGTGAAGGTGAGGGAGGTTTGGGCAATGTCTCCCGCGTTATTATACGTCCTCCCGGCGTTAGTGGTAAGGCAAAGAGAGGACACTTGTGTTTTGATGCTGCCTTTGAGACGGGTAATTTGGGTAAAGCAGATCTGGTGGGTGAATTTGAGTATGATTTATTTCTACGACCCGATACATGTAATCCACGTTATCGTTTTTGGTTTAATTTCACTGTGGACAATGTGAAACAAGATCAAAGGGTGATATTTAATGTGGTTAACATGTCCAAATCACGTAATCTATTCAATGCGGGTCTAACACCTTTGGTTAAGTCATCATCACGACCGAAATGGCAAAGATTACCGAAGAAAAATGTTTTCTACTATCGTTCGCCGATACATCAAAATCATTATGTATTAAGTTTTGCCTTTAACTTTGACAAAGAAGATGATGTCTATCAATTTGCATTGGCACCGCCATACAGTTATTCACGCCTACAAGCGTACCTGAATGTTATTGAAAGTCGCCAACAACAGCAAGCTGAAAAGAAATTCACCAGAACACTGTTAAGCAAAACTTTAGTAAGTTTATATACGACAGAATGAGTAAAAAAATTAGTTTTTTTAAAACCTCTTTTTTTCTGATTACTTACAGCAAAAACGTAATGTGGAATTGATAACGATTGATCATGTGAGTGGTAAGACGAAAACGAATCGTATTGATCGTAGTTTTATACGGGTCATTGTTATTTTATGTCGTTCACATGCCAATGCTAGTCCTGCTTCGTTTATGTGCCAAGGTTTTTTGGAATTTTTATTAAGTAATCACAATATTGCTAAGGTATTAAGGGAAAATTTTGTTTTTAAAATTGTGCCAATGGTTAATCCGGATGGTGTTTTCTTGGGTAATAATCGTTGTAATCTCATTGGCCAAGATATGAATCGAGTGTGGCATGTGGCCACGGAATTTTCACATCCCGAAATAGTGGCAATAAAAAATATGCTCAAAGAAATTGATAATTCAGATGTAAGTATACATACATACATATAGTGAGCGCCATAAGTGAGTCCACACCTTTTAACATTTTATAAGTAATAAATAAACGTTTTTATTTTTGGAAATTTATTCGACTATTCTCATTTACTTTTCTCGCTATCCTAAGAAAATGAATTATTTCAGTGGTGTTTACTCACTTTTGGTGCTCACTGTATATACATATATATTTAATTAATAATATGAATGCCTTAAAGTATGCCTTATATATACAAAAACATTTAATTAACTAACCCCTTTATACAATACGATTAATGAAATTCTCTTTCTTTACATTTTCTCTCTTCTACAGTCATATCAAATAGATTTCGTCATAGATTTACATGCTCACACAAGTTTACATGGTTGTTTTATATACGGCAATACATACGAAGATGTCTATCGTTATGAACGGCATTTAGTATTTCCCCGACTCTTTGCTGCAAATGCCCCCGACTATGCCAGCAATAATATGATGTTCAATGCCGATGAAAAGAAATCAGGTTGTGCCAGACGTTTCTGTTGTGAAAGATTAAGTGATACCGTTAATGCCTATTCATTGGAAATATCTATGGGTGGCCAGTATTTAAAAGATGGCAAAACTGTTGCCTTATACAATGAAGACGGATGTAAGCAAGAAAAATGAAAAATTTCATTTCTTTTCATAATTAACCTACACATACAACATGTTTTTGTTTTTGTTTTTTTCAGATTATAGATGTGGCCGTAACTTGGCCAGAACGTTTTTACAATACTATCGTTTTATAAACGTACTGCCTGTGGCTATGCCCACAGATATACGTCAAAAGAAACGCAGACCCCGCACTCATCAATCACGTTCCCGATCTAAGACACGTTATGAGGTCAAGCCTAGACCTAAAACTACACGCTGTTATGCTCCTATTTCCTATACAAATCTATCGATTTGTTATGATTCCGGAGCCTCATCAGATGAAGGAGGTTTTTCACCTTCACGTCCTTTAGCTCCAGGTAGCAGTCATTTTAGCGGTTACCGCAACTATAGGCGTGTAGCCAGTAGTACTTTACCTTCCATACAAACACCACATGATCAATTTTCTTTATTACGTTTAAAATCCGGGAAAATAGATTTGATGCATGAGCAATTTACTCATGAATGTGGTCGAAAGTCTGGCAGTTCGCCAGAGAAACAAATTAAATTTGAATTACCCATCAATGTACCGCCAAAGCCATATTTATCCATTATCGATTTGAATCAATTGACAAGGGGCAGTCTGAAAGTTAAATCAACAAGCTTTGATGGCTGAGCAGATGATAACAATCGAAACTTTAAATTGAGATGAGATCTTCGATATCATCGCACTGAACTTCCGATTCAGAACTCATCGCTAATATTTCCTGAAATATATGCAGACTTTATTACTCTTTTTATTCATCATAATATTAATATTTTGAAAGTTTATTCTAAAAAAATTGTTTTTTTAAAAATTAAATTAATAAAAAAAACTGCTTTTATCTATTAAAAATAAAAAAATAATGCTGTTATTATTAAGTAAAGTCTAAACTTAATCAAATCTGTGTACAGTGTAGCACTTGACAACAGATAGCAAAGCAGCCTATAAACGATTTTGATCAAACTTAACATTGTACAAATATCCGTGAGCATTATCTCTGAAAATGAAAATATAAATAGAGATACCTAGCTCTATAATACAACCTGCGGCCCTATGCTCCCTAGAGGAGTAAGAGTAACATATATAATAGAACCTGAAATTAGATATTGCCTCTGTCCACATAATCATAATATGATTTTTATGATAAAGGTACATGCAATAAGGGAACGTATGAACTAGGTCAGTGAAAGTTTGGTTGGAATGAATATTAATATTTTAAATAATGCAATATTATCCTGGAACACTAAAACCAGGGCCGTTTTAACTTGTAAGGAGGCTATTAACGACTTCTCCATTTGCATTATGTTGGTGCCTAGTCTCCAAAGAGTGGTCAGAAATGACGAGGCGAACGATGTAGCTAACAACGCGATGTAATGGTAGGAAACAAAGTTAGAGAATTCAATGCCTTTTGGAACAAATGAGTTACAAGGGTGGACTAAAATTGTTTATTAAACAATACCTACTAAGCGATATTACCAAGATACTTTATGTTCATACAGACTTGAGCAAGACCATGAGACTGTTAAAGTTAAAAAGATTAATTTAAGCAGGATGATAAGTGCCTCGTAAGGTAACAGATGCATTTGATCATCATAACGAACAAATAGAAGACAGGTAGGAAGGAAGGAATCGAAACGAATTGAATCAGTACATACGCGTTGCAGATATCCTACTAACTTACGTGGTTGGATCTCTCACATAGGTCAAAATAATGATGATAACAACAGTCGACAATATTGGGACATTTTCGGCTAAAAGTTTACACAATAATGACACCTGAATTATGATCAAAACGTTATCAGTTTCTAACGTTCGCAAATGCCAGAACAATTAATTTATTTGCAGAAATCTTGTCGATAGTGCAGATCAATAACAGAGAAAGTGGGTGATAGTATCATCATTTTCGATTTTGAACGTACACAGCTACAGTTAAAAACTGTTTCCAACAGGCATAGTTAACGCATATCAGCCAAGAATGGCAGATATTTGAAATAGATACTGTGCCTGAAGAACGGAATGATTTCTTTAAGAAATGTGGAAAGCTTGAAGGGTTTTTTTTATAATTATGATTATCATCGAGTCGCCGTAGTCTAGTAGGTAGTGTGTTCGCTTATTAGACGTAAAGCCCGGTTTCGAGCCCCAGGCCAGACATCAAAACGAAATATGAAAAAAAATATTTCTTCGGCAACTTCCTCTCAGCAGATTTCTGGCAAAAACTCTGAGAGTAAATAAACCTGCCATGAAAAAAGTTTCTCAAAAATCTGTCATCCGGAGTCGACGTTAAACTGTAGGTCCCGCCACTCATGTATAAAATTAACGCACACAGCATAAGTGGTGTGAGAAGCTAGGCCGTAATCCTGACTGAATGATTGTAATGGCCAATTATATATTAATAGTCTGTCAATCTTCTCAAAATTCTCCATCGTAGCCTGCATTGTAATAGCAGTCGTTTGGACCCTCGATGTCCCATGTCTGGAATTTGTCCCCGCAGCAACTGCAGCTCCCGCAGTGGAGGCATAGGAGACTCCCTTACGTACACTACTCGGATTTATATACTTTGGATTGGCCCCTTTGTCCTCAATCGTTCTAAGCAACGCTTGCAGCTTGGGGCACTAATTAGAGCTCGCAGCGTACCTCGCCACATTACAGTTAATACACCTAACGGGCAGTCCTACTCTTAGAACTGCGTGGATCGTCTTAGGATCCGTGATGAACTTACTCTCCGTGTTATCTCCTCTGGCCGGAATCTCACATTTACCAGGTCCATGCGAACCACCACATTTCACACACATATAAGGCTTGTTTCAGTTACTGGACACATATCCAAGTCTTTGGCAGTTGTAACACTGTGTTAAACCTCTATGTTTGAATTTCTCCATGTGCACTCTACAATGGAGAATGTATCTAACCTCATGAAATCCCTTAATGTCGGAATCCCTACTCATACTCAGGAGCCATTTGTCGCCCCAGAGTTTCCTAATCTTTAAAATATTGATGTTAATTTGGAGACCCTTAACGTAGTCATAGACCTCCTGCTCCTCAAATGTACTAGGCAGGCCCTTCAAAACCAAGGAGTACGGTACCTTTCCCTTAGGAGTATGTGTGTAGAAAGCAATTCTATCCTCCATAAGTCAGTCTCTAACTATCCCGTAGTCCTCGAGAGTGCAGACCTCAATATTGGCCACCGTTTTGTATGTATGTGCGGATTATCATTGAGACTAGTTTTTACCTCAAAGAAACCAAAATCCTTTGTATATTCAAAATTCAGGGGAAAACAGCAACATATATACAGAAAGTTGACCTAAAAGACCTGATGGACGATAAGAATATACTGTTTGCCAAGACTAAAACATTTTAAGGCAATTCAAATCTTTTTTAAAAAAAATTATATCTTTAATAAAATTTCTTTATAATTGAAAATCATTTCTGATGTCCATTGCTGATATTTTATACTTTTATATAAAATCATAAAATTAACATAAACATTCTAATGTAGACGGTGACTTTACACAATAACACGATAATAAATCAAATTAATCAACATTAGTTAAAGTACTTCAAAAATATTCGAAAAAATGTATCATAATTAGTAACAAAAAGAAAAACGTCACTTTTAAATACAAATAGTTGGCATTAACAAATGATTAACCCCTTGAAGGCCTATTAGAAAAAAACTTTTTAATAATAAGTATTTAAAACTATGAAGATGAAAAGCGTTTCAATTATAAATTTGCTTTCAAGCACTAACTACTCAGTTCGTAAATAAATATTAAATGATTAACCCTTTGAAGACCTATTAGAAAAAAAAAAACTTTTTAATAATAAGTATTCAAAACTATGAATATGAAAAGCGTTTCAATTATAAATTTGCTTTCAAGCACTAACTATTCAGTTCGTAAGTAAATATTAAATGATTAACCCTTTGAAGACCTATTAGAAAAAAACTTTTTAATAATAAGTATTTAAAACTATGAAGATGAAAAGCATTTCAATTAAAAATTTGCTTTCAAATAACAAAATTTTCTGAAAACAGTTTTCTTTGTATTCCATATAAAAACTCAAACAAATGGGTTAATTACAGAAAAGAAACGATTTCGAAATGAAACACATACAAATTAGACGGAAAAATTTTTTATGTATATAGAAACGAAAGATTAAACCTTGCATGCGTATATTTTTACTGTTTATAAATATTTCTATTGAGCTTATCACATGAATAAGAGGAGAGACGAGCACACATGCTAGCTAGCTGGCTGGCTGGCTGGCTGAATCTAATGAAAATGAAATATACTAGAAATGAAAGAACCGAAAATTGGAGTAATGCCAACAATTGATACGCATTTTATTGCTCTGGAACACACAAAATATTTTTTATAAAAAATATATTTTTTTTCACTTATTAAATAAAAAATTCGACAAATTTTTAATAAAAAAATGATATACATACATACATATAGATCTTTTTAAATGTTAGTATCTAATACCTGTTTTAATATGAATTTAATTATTTAAATAGAAATTCATTAGCAATTCTGTTATCATTTGGATTTCAATTGTAAATGTTTTACAAATTGTCATTTAATCACTCAATATACATAGAGAAATATGTCTATGTATACATATGTATGTATGTATGTAGATAAATTTTTATCTTATCATATAAGGTGAAGCTTCTATCTAGCCATAGAAAGAACTAGCAAACATGGCCATAAAAAAATGTGGAACACGAGAATTCTATACGGATATCATTTTGTTTGTTAATGACTTTTGAATATCAATTGATTGATATACTCTTGAGTAAATAAAGTGGTTCTGGAGACATGTAACACATGTTTGTTAACCCCATACACTTGTGAACATAGAAAAAATTTAATTATGCCGTATATATACATATATGTACATAGTTTTCTGAGTGTAATTATTAGTTGATATATGGAAATATTATTTTCAAAAGTCGATTTCACATGATTTTTTTAATTTCAACATTGAAATCTGAATTTTGTTAATAACCATTAAGTTATTTGGCCTTAGAATTAAACTATGTTGGCTATTAAAGTTATTCAATATTATGTTTGAGAAAAAAAAGACCTTCAACTGTATTCTTTTTTAAATGATGAAAGATCTTCTCTTCTTAAAGGAAATGTAAAATGGAAATTATTGAAATTAAGGGTTACGGTTAAAGTAATAAACTTTAGCATTATCACGAGAAACGACTAAAACTAACCCATTTCTCACATTCATACAAAAAGTAGGTCACACGAGGAGATCGAACACTATCCACAGACAATAAATAAACATGTGTGTGAAGATAAATTCGAATTTGAAAACCCAAGACGCAATCCATAAATTTTAGCAGCGCCACATTTAGCGTTAACAGTGCCAAATTTGCTGTTAACAGAGCAAAATTTGCTCTTAACAGAGCACTGTTAACTGTTTAACAGTATCCATCTGAACAAGATCACTTGTTTAGAAGCTAATTTTAGGGCATATACCAGGTCTTTGAGTACCACATCATACTCAAAGGAGTGTTCCAATGCGTCTTAATATAATCAGCAACATAGACACATAGAAAGTGATACGGTATTGTTGAAATTGGCTTTGCAAAAATATAGTTCTTGATTGAAAATTCTCTAGAAGATCAGTGGCCATTTGGGAACTTATAAGAAATAGTACACCATACAGACTATATGCAAATGGTAGTCCAGAGGGTCCTCTTTCCAACCGTGGTAGTGGGATAGCTGAAATAATTTTGTGAGTCGAGATTTTGAATTTTAAAAAAATCGATTTTTGGCCAAAAAGATGTGAAAAATCTCTAGAAGATCAGTGGCCATTTGGGAACATATAAGAAATAGTACACCATACAGACTATATGCAAATGGTAGTCCAGAGGGTCCTCTTTCCAACCGTGGTAGTGGGATAGCTGAAATAATTTTGTGAGTCGAGATTTTGAATTTTAAAAAAATCAATTTTTGGCCAAAAATATATGAAAAATCTCTAGAAGATCAGTGGCCATTTGGGAACATATAAGAAATAGTACACCATACAGACTATATGCAAATGGTAGTCCAGAGGGTCCTATTTCCAACCGTGGTAGTGGGATAGCTGAAATAATTTTGTGAGTCGAGATTTTGAATTTTAAAAAAATCGATTTTTGGTCGATAATATAAGTGAATTCTCTAGAAGATCAGTGGCCATTTGGGAACATATAAGAAATAGTACACCATACAGACTATATGCAAATGGTAGTCCAGAGGGTCCTCTTTCCAACCGTGGTAGTGGGATAGCTGAAATAATTTTGTGTGTCGAGATTTTGAATTTTAAAAAAATCGATTTTTGGTCGATAATATAAGTGAATTCTCTAGAAGATCAGTGGCCATTTGGGAACATATAAGAAATAGTACACCATACAGACTATATGGAAATGGTAGTCCAGAGGGTCCTCTTTCCAACCGTGGTAGTGGGATAGCTGAAATAATTTTGTGAGTCGAGATTTTGAATTTTAAAAAAATCGATTTTTGGCCAAAAATATGTGAAAAATCTCTAGAAGATCAGTGGCCATTTGGGAACATATAAGAAATAGTACACCATACAGACTATATGCAAATGGTAGTCCAGAGGGTCCTATTTCCAACCGTGGTAGTGGGATAGCTGAAATAATTTTGTGAGTCGAGATTTTGAATTTTAAAAAAATCGATTTTTGGTCGATAATATAAGTGAATTCTCTAGAAGATCAGTGGCCATTTGGGAACATATAAGAAATAGTACACCATACAGACTATATGGAAATGGTAGTCCAGAGGGTCCTCTTTCCAACCGTGGTAGTGGGATAGCTAAAATAATTTTGTGAGTCGAGATTTTGAATTTTAAAAAAATCGATTTTTGGTCGATAATATAAGTGAATTCTCTAGAAGATCAGTGGCCATTTGGGAACATATAAGAAATAGTACACCATACAGACTATATGGAAATGGTAGTCCAGAGGGTCCTCTTTCCAACCGTGGTAGTGGGATAGCTGAAATAATTTTGTGAGTCGAGATTTTGAATTTTAAAAAAATCGATTTTTGGCCAAAAATATATGAAAAATCTCTAGAAGATCAGTGGCCATTTGGGAACATATAAGAAATAGTACACCATACAGACTATATGCAAATGGTAGTCCAGAGGGTCCTCTTTCCAACCGTGGTAGTGGGATAGCTGAAATAATTTTGTGAGTCGAGATTTTGAATTTTAAAAAAATCAATTTTTGGCCAAAAATATATGAAAAATCTCTAGAAGATCAGTGGCCATTTGGGAACATATAAGAAATAGTACACCATACAGACTATATGCAAATGGTTGTCCAGAGCGTCCTCTTTCCAACCGTGGTAGTGGGATAGCTGAAATAATTTTGTGAGTCGAGATTTTGAATTTTAAAAAAATCGATTTTTGGCCAAAAATGTGTGAGAAATCTCTAGAAGATTAGTGGCCATTTGGGAACATATAAGAAATAGTACACCATACAGACTATATGCAAATGGTAGTCCAGAGGGTCCTCTTTCCAACCGTGGTAGTGGGATAGCTGAAATAATTTTGTGAGTCGAGATTTTGAATTTTAAAAAAATCGACATTTGGTCGAAAATATATGAGAATTCTCTAGAAGATCAGTGGCCATTTGGGAACATATAAGAAATAGTACACCATACAGATTATATGCAAATGGTAGTCCAGAGGGTCCCCTTTCCAACCGTGGTAGTGGGATAGCTGAAATAATTTTGTGAGTCGAGATTTTGAATTTTAAAAAAATCGATTTTTGGTCGAAAATATATGAGAATTTTCTAGAAGATCAGTGGCCATTTGGGAACATATAAGAAATAGTACACCATACAGACTATATGCAAATGGTAGTCCAGAGGGTCCTCTTTCCAACCGTGGTAGTGGGATAGCTGAAATAATTTTGTGAGTCGAGATTTTGAATTTTAAAAAAATCGATTTTTGGCCAAAAATGTGTGAAAAATCTCTAGAAGATCAGTGGCCATTTGGGAACATATAAGAAATAGTACACCATACAGACTATATGCAAATGGTAGTCCAGAGGGTCCTCTTTCCAACCGTGGTAGTGGGATAGCTGAAATAATTTTGTGAGTCGAGATTTTGAATTTTAAAAAAATCGATTTTTGGCCAAAAATGTGTGAAAAATCTCTAGAAGATCAGTGGCCATTTGGGAACATATAAGAAATAGTACACCATACAGACTATATGCAAATGGTAGTCCAGAGGGTCCTCTTTCCAACCGTGGTAGTGGGATAGCTGAAATAATTTTGTGAGTCGAGATTTTGAATTTTAAAAAAATCGATTTTTGGCCAAAAATGTGTGAAAAATCTCTAGAAGATCAGTGGCCATTTGGGAACATATAAGAAATAGTACACCATACAGACTATATGCAAATGGTAGTCCAGAGGGTCCTCTTTCCAACCGTGGTAGTGGGATAGCTGAAATAATTTTGTGAGTCGAGATTTTGAATTTTAAAAAAATCGATTTTTGGTCGAAAATATATGAGAATTCTCTAGAAGATCAGTGGCCATTTGGGAACATATAAGAAATAGTACACCATACGGACTATATGCAAATGGTAGTCCAGAGGGTCCTCTTTCCAACCGTGGTAGTGGGATAGCTGAAATAATTTTGTGAGTCGAGATTTTGAATTTTAAAAAAATCGATTTTTGGCCAAAAATATGTCAAAAATCTCTAGAAGATCAGTGGCCATTTGGGAACATATAAGAAATAGTACACCATACAGACTATATGCAAATGGTAGTACAGAGGGTCCTCTTTCCAACCGTGGTAGTGGGATAGCTGAAATAATTTTGTGAGTCGAGATTTTGAATTTTAAAAAAATCGATTTTTGGCCAAAAATATATGACATTATATGCAAATAGAATCATTAAAGAAGTAACTTTTTAGGGGAAGTCCCTTATTTTGTTTTTATTTTGTATGTAATGTTATTAATATTGTTTAGTACCAGACCAAAATTATTCCAGCAATCTATCTAGCTATTATTTTTTTAAAATTCAAAATCTCGACTCACAAAATTATTTCAGCTATCCCACTACCACGGTTGGAAAGAGGACCCTCTGGACTACCATTTGCATATAGTCTGTATGGTGTACTATTTCTTATATGTTCCCAAATGGCCACTGATCTTCTAGAGATTTTTCACACATTTTTGGCCAAAAATCGATTTTTTTTAAAATTCAAAATCTCGACTCACAAAATTATTTCAGCTATCCCACTACCACGGTTGGAAAGAGGACCCTCTGGACTACCATTTGCATATAGTCTGTATGGTGTACTATTTCTTATATGTTCCCAAATGGCCACTGATCTTCTAGAGAATTCGCATATATTTTTGGCCAAAAATCGATTTTTTTAAAATTCAAAATCTCGACTCACAAAATTATATCAGCTATCCCACTACCACGGTTGGAAAGAGGACCCTCTGGACTACCATTTGCATATAGTCTGTATGGTGTACTATTTCTTATATGTTCCCAAATGGCCACTGATCTTCTAGAGATTTTTCACACATTTTTGGCCAAAAATCGATTTTTTTAAAATTCAAAATCTCGACTCACAAAATTATTTCAGCTATCCCACTACCACGGTTGGAAAGAGGACCCTCTGGACTACCATTTGCATATAGTCTGTATGGTGTACTATTTCTTATATGTTCCCAAATGGCCACTGATCTTCTAGAGATTTTTCACACATTTTTGGCCAAAAATCGATTTTTTTAAAATTCAAAATCTCGACTCACAAAATTATTTCAGCTATCCCACTACCACGGTTGGAAAGAGGACCCTCTGGACTACCATTTGCATATAGTCTGTATGGTGTACTATTTCTTATATGTTCCCAAATGGCCACTGATCTTCTAGAGAATTCTCATATATTTTCGACCAAATGTCGATTTTTTTAAAATTCAAAATCTCGACTCACAAAATTATTTCAGCTATCCCACTACCACGGTTGGAAAGAGGACCCTCTGGACTACCATTTGCATATAGTCTGTATGGTGTACTATTTCTTATATGTTCCCAAATGGCCACTGATCTTCTAGAGAATTCGCATATATTTTTGGCCAAAAATCAATTTTTTAAAAATTCAAAATCTCGACTCACAAAATTATTTCAGCTATCCCACTACCACGGTTGGAAAGAGGACCCTCTGGACTACCATTTGCATATAGTCCGTATGGTGTACTATTTCTTATATGTTCCCAAATGGCCACTGATCTTCTAGAGATTTCTCACACATTTTTGGCCAAAAATCGATTTTTTTAAAATTCAAAATCTCGACTCACAAAATTATTTCAGCTATCCCACTACCACGGTTGGAAAGAGGACCCTCTGGACTACCATTTGCATATAGTCTGTATGGTGTACTATTTCTTATATGTTCCCAAATGGCCACTGATCTTCTAGAGATTTCTCACACATTTTTGGCACAAAATCGATTTTTTTAAAATTCAAAATCTCGACTCACAAAATTATTTCAGCTATCCCACTACCACGGTTGGAAAGAGGACGCTCTGGACTACCATTTGCATATAGTCTGTATGGTGTACTATTTCTTATATGTTCCCAAATGGCCACTGATCTTCTAGAGATTTCTCACACATTTTCGACCAAAAATCGATTTTTTTAAAATTCAAAATCTCGACTCACAAAATTATTTCAGCTATCCCACTACCACGGTTGGAAAGAGGACCCTCTGGACTACCATTTGCATATAGTCTGTATGGTGTACTATTTCTTATATGTTCCCAAATGGCCACTGATCTTCTAGAGATTTTTCACACATTTTTGGCCAAAAATCGATTTTTTTAAAATTCAAAATCTCGACTCACAAAATTATTTCAGCTATCCCACTACCAGGGTTGGAAAGAGGACCCTCTGGACTACCATTTGCATATAGTCTGTATGGTGTACTATTTCTTATATGTTCCCAAATGGCCACTGATCTTCTAGAGAATTCGCATATATTTTTGGCCAAAAATCAATTTTTTTAAAATTCAAAATCTCGACTCACAAAATTATTTCAGCTATCCCACTACCACGGTTGGAAAGAGGACCCTCTGGACTACCATTTGCATATAGTCTGTATGGTGTACTATTTCTTATATGTTCCCAAATGGCCACTGATCTTCTAGAGAATTCTCATATATTTTCGACCAAAAATCGATTTTTTTAAAATTCAAAATCTCGACTCACAAAATTATTTCAGCTATCCCACTACCACGGTTGGAAAGAGGACCCTCTGGACTACCATTTGCATATAGTCTGTATGGTGTACTATTTCTTATATGTTCCCAAATGGCCACTGATCTTCTAGAGAATTCTCATATATTTTTGGCCAAAAATCGATTTTTTTAAAATTCAAAATCTCGACTCACAAAATTATTTCAGCTATCCCACTACCACGGTTGGAAAGAGGACCCTCTGGACTACCATTTGCATATAGTCTGTATGGTGTACTATTTCTTATATGTTCCCAAATGGCCACTGATCTTCTAGAGAATTCTCATATATTTTCGACCAAAAATCGATTTTTTTAAAATTCAAAATCTCGACTCACAAAATTATTTCAGCTATCCCACTACCACGGTTGGAAAGAGGACCCTCTGGACTACCATTTGCATATAGTCTGTATGGTGTACTATTTCTTATATGTTCCCAAATGGCCACTGATCTTCTAGAGATTTTTCATATATTTTTGGCCAAAAATCGATTTTTTTAAAATTCAAAATCTCGACTCACAAAATTATTTCAGCTATCCCACTACCACGGTTGGAAAGAGGACCCTCTGGACTACCATTTGCATATAGTCTGTATGGTGTACTATTTCTTATATGTTCCCAAATGGCCACTGATCTTCTAGAGAATTCGCATATATTTTTGGCCAAAAATCAATTTTTTTAAAATTCAAAATCTCGACTCACAAAATTATTTCAGCTATCCCACTACCACGGTTGGAAAGAGGACCCTCTGGACTACCATTTGCATATAGTCTGTATGGTGTACTATTTCTTATATGTTCCCAAATGGCCACTGATCTTCTAGAGAATTCTCATATATTTTCGACCAAAAATTGATTTTTTAAAATTCAAAATCTCGACTCACAAAATTATTTCAGCTATCCCACTACCACGGTTGGAAAGAGGACCCTCTGGACTACCATTTGCATATAGTCTGTATGGTGTACTATTTCTTATATGTTCCCAAATGGTCACTGATCTTCTAGAGAATTTTCAATCAAGAACTATATTTTTGCAAAGCCAATTTCAACAATACCGTATCACTTTCTATGTGTCTATGTTGCTGATTATATTAAGACGCATTGGAACACTCCTTTGAGTATGAAATGGTACTCAAAGACCTAGTATATGTCCTAAAATTAGCTTCTAAACAAGTGATCTTGTTCAGATGGATACTGTTAAACAGTTAACAGTGCTCTGTTAAGAGCAAATTTTGCTCTGTTAACAGCAAATTTGGCACTGTTAACGCTAAATGTGGCGCTGCTAAAATTTATGGATTGCGTCTTGGGTTTTCAAATTCGAATTTATCTTCACACACATTAAATAAACGCATCAAAGTAAACCATTTAGCAGCGTGTTGTTGACCGCAAGCACCAAAACCTTTGAAAATAAATAAAGTGGTGTGAAGAATTAAATATTAGGTTAGAGGACGTGTACTTGTCAATTAAGACAAGTACAGTACCCGGAGGTCGAATTGACCCATTGTACCAATTAAATATTAAGTCATTTGAAAATCCAGTACCAGCAATGAGTATTCAAAAAGATGAGTAGATTCGAATCGTACTCATAATTTCTGATACTTATACGCATTCATCTTTATTTGAATATCATACTCATATTCAAAGTTTGTAGTAATGTACTCATCGTACTCATACTTAACAATACGCATGATGTTGTTGATTTCGACTGGAGAGTCCTTTACTCAACATTTACAAGAATCAGAAAATAAGTATGATTCGCATACGAACACTACAATACTCACTAGAAGGTTGTGTATTTGCTTTGCTTGCTGTCTTTGTCTTTTTCTTTTTGTAAACGCAACAACAACTAAGACTGTAAATTTTAATGAATGATTCGAATCACTCGAATCATTTATGAGTATTATAAGTATTTTTCCAAATTTATGAATAAAACATTTTTCGAATATTATGAGTTTAATGTCAACGTTGTACTCATACTCATTGCAAACTGTACTTATAAATCAATGTTGTAGTGAGCACGAATGAATCAGAGTAGTTATTCATTTTCAATACAGTTGATCTACTCATACTCGAAATTTCTTAAGTACTTATGAGTAGCGAAAAAACAATTAATTGCTGATCCAGAAAAAATATGGTTGGCCCTATATAAGTACATACATACATAATTGATCATTACAAGCCTTTTGTCTGGATTACGGCCTTGCTTCTCACACCACTCCTGTTGTGTGCCTTAATTTTATACTTGAATGGTGGGACCTACAGTTTAAAGTCGATTTCGAGCAAAAGATTTTTAGAAACTTTTCATGGCCATTTTATTTACTCTCGAAACTTATGCCAGAAATCTGCTGAGAGGAAGTCGCCGCAAAAATACTTTTTTATATTTCGTTTTTGTTGGAGATGTCAGATCTGTTGTTTGAACCATGGCCTCACGTCTAATAAACCATTGGTTGTTTGGTCCTGGTAGGGTCTAATAGTACACTCCTGTGTATCTTTAAATAGAAAAAATTTCTTGGATACTCTCTGACCTAGCATCTAGTAGGTTACAAACTTTAAGCAGAAACTCAAAATAGTTTGTTTTGAGTTTGAAAAGGCTTAGCTCTTTTCAAATAATATTCCTGGGTGGCAACCACCGTGGCTATTTTACCGAGAAGGACTGATTGATATCACAATATTAAATTAAACAGCAACACAGGAATTTACCGCTTTTCTGATGGTTACTTCCTCCACTCTGTCGTACGAATCTATTTATATTTCTTTTTCTGCCTATCCTGCCTACCTGATTAAATAAGCAAATTGCAAATTTTCTATAAAAAAAGTTTATTAATATTATATTGTATTTAAATAATATCTTTTTGAGGATAACCATTATTAATCCTATATCCAGGGAATGATAGATTATAAATGTTGCGGGAGAATCCAAACTTTGCAACATTAACCGTAATGCCAAGTTTTCCAAGCACCTCCTGAACGAGATCTGGTGTAAAATGATCACATGTGCTCATAATGGAATCATTCCTGAAAGCCAATAAGTTTTCAATTTTCACATTACACTTTAGGGCTGCGTAAGTCAAGAGAATGTAATTGCACATACTTCCAACAAGCTGGGTGAAATAGCTACCACTGGCTAAACCAGAGTTCTTCAGGTAGCGCTCGCCATTGCACATACTTATCTTTGTATGTATGAAATACTCACAGATGATGCCCCACATCCTATATACTGCCCTAGTTATAGGGACTCCATAATCTTGATATCTTGTAAAGTCCAAGTTCAATCCTAGAATGTCAAATGCCACTTCCATCAGCCATGAAGGTAAAGGCTTATCGAATTTTGAAAAATCAATTCCCAATATACGATGTTTCTGGTATGCCCTAAGCAGGGGGAGGGCGAAAACAGCCTCTCCAAAAATTACGGTCGCGGGATAATCCCATACAACTCGGACCTTTGACTCGCCGCATTCACAAATATGTGAACGTACATATGCAGAGCAGTACGGCAGACTGATGTCATCGCCGGTCTTAATCTTATGCCAGAAGTGCCGAATTCTTCGGATCGCGTTCGAATCACGTCGGATATCGCCCATAGTTCTATATCCGCATTGACTCCATGGCAAACCAGGCGGTGAGTTCCAAATGGGCAAGTCCTGTTGAAAGACGTCGTACAGATGTAAAAGTGCTTGTCTATTTGGTAGTTGAAAGGCATAAAACGCCCTACGGATTGCCTTATCCATGAATGGATCATCTGGTCTTCCTGCATGTTCACTTATTCGATTCTCCTTCATGCCTTCTTTTTCTTCTTTTCTTATTAGCGATATTGTCACTTCACTTCTAGTGCAGTTACCACACAATGAATGAAGATCAGCTAGGTAAGGTGAGGGTTTTGGTGGTTCAAATCTTTGCCCAAAACCTTTTCCTCTTGCGATATACATCTTGATGCATATGGTTTTGTTCAATCTGTAACGAAATTGTCAGACAACAAAACGGTGACTTCCGCTGTAGCATATTTCTGACAAAGACTCTGAGAGTAAATTTAATCTGGCGTTCAAAGTTTCTCAAATAATCTGTCGCTCAGAGTCGACTTTAAACTGTAGGTTCCGCTACTTAGGTAGGTAGGTATAAAATTAACACACACAACATAAGTGGTGTGAGAAACTAGGTCCATAAACCTGACTGAAAGCTTGTAATGACCAATTATTATTATTTAAATAATATTTAGAAAAAATGAAAGTAAACGTTTTCACATAAAAAGTTCATTTCCTTAATATTGAGCACAATTTGACTGATAACACTTTAGTAGATGTTTCGATTTTTTCTATCACCTTTAAATTCTAAAATACAGATTGATCAAGGTCTTTTCATATCTGGCTACATTGATAAGAAACTATACATCTGCTATAAAACAATGGAAGTACATACATACATAAATTTGATTAAGAATTAAACAATTTTTTTCTTGTACAACCTATGTACAAGTAATTGAGTGTTTCTCCTCTATGAAAAGAAGTAAACAACTTTTTCGAAATATTTGAAATTCGTATTTTCATATTACATATTCTTTAAAGTGGCACACAGAAACGGCAACACCACAAAAGAAAATCTGTATATAAATTGTTTTTTAATAATTATTTAAGCTCTGGACCTGTTTCCAAAAAAATCTTGAGATATTTCTGTACACTTTGTGGAGCATCAGAAGCTTAAAAAATTATTTAAAATTTAAAATGATATTTCGTTATAAACGTTTAAACAAAATTGTATACAAAATGTATTATAAAATCAAGGTTATTGTTTTGGATTTACAAAATGAAAATTTACATTTACTGTAGCGATCATTTTTTTTTTTTTTTTGGCAATTGACTGAATGCCTTAGTATTTGGCAGCATATGTTTGATGTATTTTATAATTTTTAAATTTATAAAAATACTACGAAAAAGAGAACTATTTAGAATTCGAACAAACAAATGCTGGACTATACATCAGATAATTTTGCAGCCTCTCTATACATACATATGTAAAAACATATACATATGTACATCCCATTGTGTACGCATTTTGTTGTAATACACGTATATGTATTATGAGGGAATGCTGTTCGGTAAAAGAATTTTCTTTTCCTTTTTTCTTTGGCATGATCTTAACTAAATTAAGATCAATAGTTTTTACTCTCCAGTGTGAGTGCTTTAATTAAGAGCTATTAATCTGACTCAAATGGAAGTTTTATTAATTGAAACCACCCACCATTAAGCAGAAAGATACATTTCATATTTTAAATACTATATGGAGTTTAAAGAATTTTTTTCTGTTTTTATAATGAGACCGCAGCTTCAAATTTTAAACAAAATTCTTTTTCGAGGATGACGGACAAGCGAGCCATGGTTTCTCAATCTCACTGTCCAAAATTGCAGGAGGGTATTCATTGACGTTTCTCTTGCATCTACTGCCTATTATGGCTCCCGTGACTATGGATTGATGGACTAACTGTTAACCACAGACAAACAGTTAGCTTGGGATGGAATAATATTCTGTATCTTTTTATTATAACGGCAAAAAACCTGCCGAATGCGCTTAACATTATTATTTGATAGTTAGGATGAGTACCTACACAAATTTTAACCAAGTAACACGTTAGATATTTCCTCATCTAACGCATCTGGTAACCATTTAAAGAGCATAAATGTAGCCTGCAATACATGTTATTGCATATCATTTAGGAATAGGGTCCAAAACAAGAGCTACATAGTTAAAGAGGAAGAGTCAATTAAGGTCTTCTTATAAATATACATATGTACATTCATATCTTCTAGAAAAGCGCGGGCACTTCCTTATTGAAGGATATACATATAGCATAAGGAGTGAAATACGGCAGTAAAACCTCCGTAGCATTCGCTGTCTTGTGGCTTGATGATAATATTCTTTGGCTTTAGATATTTACAAGAGATTAGAATGGTATGATCTCTGCGATTTTGTCGAAACTTAATGTTTTTGGTAGAGATCGTCGCAGTCTAGTAGGAAATGTTTTGATTTACTGACATTTTGAAAAAAAAAATAATTAAAAATAGTAAAAGCTTTGACAGAATGAGGTCACCGAAGGAATACTTTTTTCATTGTTCGTTTTGTTGGAGTTGTCTGACATTGGGTATGAACCGCGGACCCACATCTAGTAAGTAGACCATTTATTTCTTTATATTTAATACACGTACGGAACGGAACATAAAAATTAACGACGTTAAACGTCGACGGAACATAGTATATTCGTTCGTTGAATGAAGAGCAATGTAAATGCTTACCGAAATAAGATTACGGTTCGGCAAGCATTCTCATTACTTATCGTATTCTAAAAACGGACATACGTTCCTTAAACGTTTGGCTAACCGGGGCTAAAGATTAATTTTACCTTTAGCATTACGTTACTAATGCATTAACAGTTGAAAAGCGCAAGACATAAAATATGTTTCAATAAAAAAGTACTGAAAGCGTCACGGGGTATGGTATTTTGAAAATTTTGCGGTATTTTTGAAATTATGGAAATGTACTACAGTACTGAGTTTTTCAACACTGATAGGCTGACATATAATGTGGTCGTGTCGTATCTAGTGTAGAGGCTTATAGATCATCGATAGATTTCATGAAACGTGTATCAAAAAACAATAGTAGCGTAACTTCACATTTAAAACTAATGAAAGAAAATTGGGTTTAAAAAATATCACTGAATAAATGCTTACATTTGTGTGGATACTGTGTTACCATATTAATTTGTTTTTATTATAAGAAAGGTAAAATGTATAAAAAATTATGTACATTTGTCTTGATTAGAAACTTTATAAGGCATACGCCCTCAAAAATTAATAATTCTCAAATAAAAATAAAAAATATTGAAGCCGTTTACATAAATAAATGTATGCTTATAAGAATACCTTCCCTTAAAAAAAATCCCTCTCATACATATCATAACAACAATTTAATTATGACAAAAGAGGCGGTAAATTTATGTATATAACATTATTTAGGTATACATTTACAACACATAAATAAAGAATGAAAACAAAACTGGAAGTTAAAAATAGAAAAGAAAAATCGAAATTATTTATAATTAAAACAAAAAAAAATTATTTAAAGCCAAGAAAAACTGGTTCTATATCAAGTGACAATAACAACAAATTAAGCGCCAGTTTAAAAAATTATAACAAAATAAGAAACAAATAAAAATTAAAAGAAAAATAGAATTTTTGTTCAAATTACATACATACATGCATGAATGCATGCTTATACATACACGCATACATGCATACATACAGTAGAAAAATATTTGGAATAAACAAATAAAAAATAGAAGAATATAGGGAGATAAAGAAAGAAAGAAAATAAAAATGGTGGGCCAAATATGGAAGCATAAGGTAGGTTGGTACACGAGACAAAAAGGGAGTAGGGGATTAGATTTGATGAATTGTATGTCCAAAGAAAAATATATATGTGTACATATAAAATTTTAATTTAATTAGCACTTGTATGTAAAATTAATTAGAATAAAATGAAGCAAGGCAAACATACAAATAAAAAAAAACTTTTCATACTTGAAAAAAAGAAAAGAAAACCAAATATTTTTCAATTTTGATGATGTAAAAAAGCAAATGGCCAGCCAAGTGACGCTGGGAAGAGGCACGGTATTTGTCTGGCTTTAAAAATTATATCCAAAGGAGGGGAGGGGGCGGGGGTAGTAAGTAAAGTAATAAATAATTTAAAAAGGGCTTCAATTTGCTATAAAAATTAATTAAATTTATATTTCGTAAATTACTTATTACGTTGCAGCAACATTTTTCCAAAAATTTTGACAACTTCACACACACTTTTTTCTTCAGCACACAAGTTTGTTCGGTTTTTTCTGAATTCTATTTTTATTATTAAACTTTGTTAAGTATTTTAAGTTATTAACACTAAAATTAAAAAGATAACTTAATTTTTTTCTTTTCTTCAATAAAATTTTCTCGCAATGCACTTAAAATGGCAGCCGAAAAAAACGCACTTTAATTTGCTTCAAAAGATTTTGCCAAACTGCGGTCGCTTCAACATAAAAAACAATTTTTTCCTCTTTTTCAATTCTTTCATCCTTATTTCTTCTTCTTACTTTTTGTGCAATATTTTTATCATTTATTATTTTGTTTTTGTCTGCTTTTGTTTGTTGCTGTTTTTCTTTTTGATTTTTCTTATGCAAATATTTGCAAGCTGAGAGCAACACTGTAGTACAGCAAGAACAACAACTATAAGAATTTGATAACAAATATCCCCCAAAAGAAAAGAAATTTCATATAATACAGCGAGAGAGCGACACAATAACAATAAACAACAGCCAAATGATGAATAAACAAGGGAGAGAGAGTGTAATAAAGTAAACTGGAGTATAATTACTACTTGCATATACAGAGAAATTGCGTGTATACACTAAAACGTAAATAAACCCCAAAATTACAATGAAAAAAAAAAACAAAATTCCAAAAACAATTCTTATTTTTATAATTTGTTGCTCTTCATTAGCATCATACAATTCATTTAAAATTATTACACTTCTGTTCTCTTTTATTAATTATTGCAAACCCCACTTTTATTATCTTAAAAATAATTAATTCTTAATCCATGTGTTATCATTTACAAAAATATTTACTTGTTGTGTGTTGTTTTATTTAAATTTAAAAAATTTAATCAGCTGATCCCCTTTATTTTCTTTGTGTATTTCAAAAGAAATTTTTCTTTCTTTTCCACTTTTTTTTTTTAATTGTTTGTTCACTTTTTATTTTCTTTTCCGAAACTTATTGAATTTCAAAATATTACCAGAAAAAAAAAACTGAATTTATTTTATCAATTCACTAATTGGCACGAGACGGTTTTTTTCTACACGGTTTCTTTCACGGCGAAAGAAGAATAAATAAATGAAAAACTATCATATGCTTTTATTCTTCTTCTTCACTTTTTTGTATTCTCATACGGACAAAAACAATAAAACAGAGTAGTTGTAAATGGTGTTACCAGATGTTTCTTAAAGTACTCAAGCGAAGTGGGGAGTTAAAATGGCCAGTAGGAAATTTAAAATCAAAAAAAGAATTTGTTATTTTATTTTTTATTAATAAACTCAACTTAAATATTATATAAATATGTAAAAAATATAAAATTGTATAAAATAAATATAAAGAATGAATAAATACAGAAAGATAGAAATACAGAGAGTTTAAATAGAAATTTTATTTTCATTTTTTTATCACTTATTTTCGCATCAGCCACAAATGAGTAATGCGGTGGTCCCTACACGTTGGGAATGGTTGTAGTACAACAACGGTTCTTTTTCACTTCGTTTCTCTTTTTCAACCAAATTTACTAGACTACAAAGAAAGTAACTTTTTCAGTTTTCAGTGGTTTTTCCTTCCTGGCCATACAATGCAGTTATGTGCCATGGCAACACTGGTGAAAAAAATCGTTTTTGATCGTTCAAAAAAATAAACTTCTTTTTCCGGTTTCTGGTTTATTTAAGTAAAAATTAAAAACCCTGTTTGTTTAATGAATATGTGGGCCTGTCTGTCTAGCAGGTAGTTAGTAAGTAGCCAGCTTTATTAGACACACCGCATTCAAACCCATTTCGGTCAGTCGAACATCAAACGAAAACGGTAATAAATAAAAAATCCTTTTTGTTGGTTTGTTTTCACATTCCATGGCAACTGTCCTCTCCTCCCCCCATCTCCCTCTTTCTTTGTGGTGGAAGTAAATGTTGTTGTTGGAATTTGTTTGGGAGGAATTTTTTTAAGTGTGGTGAATTTTGTTGTTGTGTTGAGTTTAGAGCGTGGTGAATTTATCCGGTGAGTTTTTAAAAATGTGGTGAATAAAATCGAAACTCACCAAAGTGCCGTCATTCGAGATGGTACTGTATTACTGTAGATCCATGTACTGTATATCATGATTTGGGAAGTGCGTGTCTTTCTTGGTGGTTGGGAGGGAATTGTTGTCGGAATTTGTTTGGGAGGAATTTATTTGAAGTGACGAATTTTGTTGTTGTGGTGAGTTTCCAGTGTGGTGAGTTTTACAAAATGTTGTGAATTTATCCGATGTGGTGAATAAAATCGAAACTCACCAAAGTGCCGTTATTCGAACGGGTACGGTATTACCATAGATCTTTGTACTATATATCGTGATTTAGGCGATGTGTGTCTAGAATAATTAATTTTCACCTTTGTTAGCCGACATATTAACCGAGATGTCCGGTTACCATATGCGCTGTATTACCAACGATGTGGTCTATGTTTGGATTGAAACGAATAGAAAAAAAAATCAGGCAAGAAAGCATGATTGTATAATATTTATGACACTTTGCTTTCAAATTGTTTTAGTTGTGTCGCCCTCTATATGTCAATAAAATACTTCTCATTTAGGGTTGAACGTGGTTGAAAATTTTTGCATTGCCATAACAGAATGAGTGAATGGTTGTTAAATTAAAAAAATAAATATTTTGTAATAAAGTTGGTTCAAATATCCAATTTGCCTGCGGCGAAGACTTCTTTAACAAGGCAAACTATTTTTTAAGATATTAGAGTGAATCTTTTTACTTTTTATATCTGTGCAAAATTTGGATGAGAAAAAATGCCGAACAATGACAACTCCGGACCATAATCATCTACACCAAGCAGTAATTTTCCCCGGATGCTAATATCTTTTGCATTTTTGATGTCAACGTTGTACTCATACTCATTGCAACCTGTACTTATAAATCAATGTTGTAGTGAGTACGAATGAATCAAAGTAGGTGAATTTCAATACTGTTGACTCACTCATACTCAAAACTTCATGAGTACTTATGAGTAGTGAAAAACGGTTCATTGCTGATGTCTGGCCTGTACAACAGATGAATTCATAACAGTTGATTGGGTGTCCCCACGGTGTAGTTGGTAGTGTGCAGTACTTCAATTGCCGAGCCCTAGGGTTCGATTCATACCAGAGGCTCGAACGTGTATGCACTGCTCACTAAAAAAATTTGTCGCACACAATCCCTCTTTCCTTTCTCCTGCTACTATATTTTCTGTATTAGAATGCAATATACAACATGAATAAGACCAACGCTCGAGGGAAGGCTGCATGCGTTCTGCATTCTAAAACCAACACAGTCCGGAAGAAAGTATTATTCCTTGCTAGCTGATCCTTGAAATTAAAAATCAAAATAAACTTGGTTTAATTATTCAGTTTTTACAATAAAAGATTTCCAGACATTTGATTCTCGAACTTCAAACTTAAGTTAGTGTTCCAGAGTCCAGAGTCTCGGTTCTAGAACTGGCCAGATATTTGATTCTAGAACTTCAAGCATAAGTTAGTTTCCCAGAATCTCGATTCTAGAACTTGCCAGAGTCTTGATTCTAGAACTTCAAGCTTAAGTTAGTGTTCCAGAGTCTCGATTCTAGAACTTGCCAGATATTTGATTCTAGAGCTTCAAGCATAAGTTAGTGTTTCAGAATCTTGATTCTAGAACTTCAAGCATAAGTTCGTGTGCCAGAATCTCGATTCTAGAACTTGCCAGATATTTGATTCTAGAACTTCAAGCATAAGTTGGGTTAGGTTAGGTTAGAGGACGTGTACCTGTCAATTAAGACAAGCACAGTACCCGGAAGTCGAATTGACCCATTGTACCTAAGCATAAGTTAGTTTTCCAGAATTTTGATTCTAGAACTTGCCAGATATTTGATTCTAGAACTTCAAACATAAGTTAGTTTTCCAGAATCTTGATTGTAGAACTTACCAGATATTTGATTCTAGAACTTCAAGCATAAGTCTATTCTAGAACTTGCCAGACATTTGATTCTAGAACTTCAAACATAGTTAGTGTTCCAGAGTCTCGATTCTAGACTTCGCCAGATATTTAATTCCAGAACTTCAAGCATAAGTCTATTCTAGAACTTGCCAGACTTTTGATTCTAGAACTTCAAGCATAGTTAGTGTTCCAGAGTCTCGATTCCAGAACTTGCCAGATATTTGATTCTAGAACTTGTCAGACCTTTGATTCTAGAACTTACCAGATATTTGATTTTAGAACCTGTCAGATATTTGATTCTAGAACTTGTCAGATATTTGATTCTAGGACTTTGTAGCCCTGATTCAAATCACTCTCAGGCCAATAAGTTCATCAAATAGTAAAATCTGCAAAATATAGAGGTTCGTAGGCATGAATTTTCCAATGACAATTGTGACAATTTGCTTTGTCTGATTAAATTTTTGCCTTTGCCGACAATCAGTCTAGTATACAATAATATATAATGCCTATTGCACAGGAAGTAGAATGCAAGTCGAAGAGTGCAAGTATTGTTCCATGTGGCCTTGGGAATAGTTGGTGTTTCTGCCATCGCCAGTTAAACCCTATAATAAGCATACTTTTTTTTTAAATAATTTTCACCACGGACGCCTTTTAGAAGAGTCCCATGATAATAATCCAATGATTCAATCTAAATCCAAACAAATTTCAATTGATTTCCATCAAAAACTTTTTAAAAGTTTTCACCTTAAAGGACATGTCTTTCCTTTTTTTTTTTGCTGTCAACATGATTTTGTTTTTCGATTGATTTTTCTTACAAGTTTTCTGAGGAAAAAAAATTTCAAAAATTATACGAAATGATTGTAGTTGGCGGGCGTCATTTGCAAAACGAAAAGGACTCACACAAATTCTAATCAAAATGAAGAAAAGTTTTTAAAATAATCGCAAAAACAAAAAAACAGAGGAAATCAACAAATGAAGTTTTCTTTGGTTAAATATATATAAAAAAAAGTTTTCCGCTTTTCTTTCAGTTTTTTGGGAAGACAAAGAATGATGAGAAAAATTAAATCTTTTAACCTGTGGGGCAGACAAATGAAGAAAACTGCTGCAATTGAAATTCTTACGAATATGAAAACGGAAGTTAATTGAATTTAATTGCCCACTTAATGGTTCATTGATCCACATTGAATCTCCTGTTCGGGTCGACTCTTCTCTCTTCGCCTTCTGTTTTATCAGTCAGTGTTGCAAAACTGAATTTTTGAAATGGTACTGAACTATAACGGAAAGAGTACTTTTTTGCACCAAATGGTTTAGGTTTAGGTTTAGGTCGGAGTGGTAGCTCTGATATCACAAAGCTCACTTGAGCACGCATAGCGGGCCGTTGTGATGCCACGGGTGAACGCAGTCCCTGTACTAACCAAGTTCCACCAAAATCAGGGGAAAGGAAGAAGTTGGGCTGCACAACAAAAGCACGACTACCCCGCACTGGAAAACCAGCCAGAAAGTTTGATGAACGAAGCTATATCCTTGATGTCAACAGATGATAGCTCCGTTAAGTTAACAAGGAATGGGGAGTCAAATAACCTATATCTACACCTAGCAAGAGACGGGCACTGGCAAAGAAAGTGAACAACAGTCTCCTCTTCCTCAGTGGACCTGCATCCACGGCAGAAGTCGTTGAAAGGAACCTCATTCTTTCCGCGTGTCTACCCATGACGCATTGACCCGTAAGCACGGCCACTGTAGTCGAGATGACATCACGACCAAGACCAAGTAATCGGTTGGTACGCCTTCTATCCATCTTGGGCCAGGTGAGTCTAGCGAAAGAACCTCCGCGCAATGGTCAACTTGACCGAGGCAAGTGGCATACCCAATTCAACAGAAGAGGATTCCGGAAGGAGCGCACCAGCTCTGGCGAGCTCGTCGGCCCTACAGTTTCCCGGAATTCCACTGTGGCCGGGGACCCAGACCAGAGAGATACTGGAGCATCGAGTGAAAGGAGCATCGTTGACGAGGATCCATTGAGCGGCCCGGTAAATTGCCATCACCTCCGCCTGAAACACACTGCAGTAGTCCGGCAGACGGAAAGAAATATTCAGGTCCAGTTTCCCAGAGTAGACACGGCTCCCAACCCCAACATCGAGTTTAGAGCCGTCGGTATATATATCCAGGACTTCCGGGGGGACGACCTTATTAGGATTCTTGTCATCTACCTACTTGGAATCAGAGAGTGGAAAAAGTACCAAATGGTACTTTGGTAAAAAATTATGACCTAACTTCTCACATCACTTATTTTGCGTGCGTTAATTTCATACATGATTGGCGGGACCTACAGTTTAAAGTCGACTCCGAACGACAGATTTTTGAGAAACTTTTTAAGGCAATTTTATTTGCTCTCATAGTTTTTGCCAGAAGGAAGTCGAACAGAAAAACTAACGGCTTATTCCTGTTCCTCGCATACAAGACAAGAACAGCTGATTCGGAACGTAATAAAACGTACAAGCCCCGTTACTTACCGAAATTACATTGCGGTACGACAAGCATTTGCATTGCTTTTCGTGTTCTAAAAACGGATGTACGTTCCGCGGACGTTTGGCTAACCGGAGCTAAAGCCCAATTCTACCGTTAGCATTACGTTTGAACATGTTGCTTATGCATTAATAGCTGAAAAGCGCAAGACATAAAATATATAATAATAAAAAAGTACTGAAATGAAAAAGTACTGAAAAAAGTACCAAAAAAGTACTGAAAAAGTACCAAAGTACTGAATTTTTCAACACTGTTTTCAGTCATAATCTTAAACTTTTTATTAAGAAATCATATTTTAACAGCGTTTGTTAGAACAAGATTTCCATGTAAAACGGAAACTCATATTCAAGTTCTTTTACGTATTTTTTTTTTGCATTTTGCTTCATAGTTTTCTACTATTTTAGAGAGAAATTTAAAAACTTTTTAAGTGTATATGGGTTTTATATTCTTCTTCTTTTCTTTTCTTTTATTTTTTATTTTTCATTCTGCCTTAAAGTTTTTCTTTATATTTTATGTTCATTCGCTTTTTTTTGGTTCTTTGTTAGATGCGCGTGTTTTCCGTTCGTAATAAAACTATTTCATTTGCCACTGAAACTTGCTGTACTCGCTAGGAGGGTACAATAGCAGAGGGAATGAAAATCAATTGCAATTTGCTGAAATTTTTGTTTTTTTCCCATTTCATGAAATTTTCCTTTTTATTTCTTAAAGAACGTTTATACGACAGGAGTTCTTGAAAAGTATTAACAACTGAGTTGCCAAACTGGAAACTGTTGGTAACTTTTTGTATCCCTGAAAACCATTTTTTTTCCACTGTATACATATACATACACACATAATTGGTCATTACAAGCCTTCAGGCAGGGTTATGACCTAGCCTCTAACATCACAGTTTAAAGTCGACTTACCCCAGATATGTTGTATTCTCTGTTAGCTGATCCTTGACATTAAAAATCAAAATAAGCTCGGTTTAATTATTCTTTTTTTACGATAAAAGTGTTCCAGAACCTTGATTCTAGAACTTGCCAGACATTTGATTCTAGAACTTCAAGCATAAGTTAGTGTTTCGGAGTCTCGATTCTAGAACTCGCCAGATATTTGATTCTAGAACTTCAAGCACAAATTAATGTTCCAGAGTTTCGATTTTAGAAGTTGCCAGACATTTGATTCTAGAACTTCAAGCATAAGTTAGTGTTCCAGAGCCTTGATTCTAGAACTTGCCAGACATTTGATTCTAGAACTTCAAGTATAAGTATGTGTTCCAGAGTACATACATAATTGGCCATTACAACCCTTTAGTCAGGATTACGGCCTAGCTTCTCACACCACTCATGTTGTGTGCCTTAATTTTATACTTGAGTGGCGGGACCTACAGTTTAACGTCGACTCCGAACGACAGATTTTTTTGAGAAACTTTTTCATGGCAGGTTTATTTACTCTCAGACTTTTTGCCAGAAATTTGCTGAGAGGGATTCGCCGAAGAAATATTTTTTTTTTTCATATTTCGTTTTGATGTCTGGCCTGGGGCTCGAACCCGGGCTTTACGTCTAATAAGCGAACACACTACCTACTAGACTATGGCGACTTCTCTGTGTTCCAGAGTCCTGATTCTAAAACTTGGTATATATTTGATTCTAGAACTTCAAGCATAAGTTAGTGATCAAGAGTCTCGATTCTAGAACTTGTCAGACGTTTGATTTTAGACCTTCTAGCATAAGTTAGTGTTCCAGAGTCTTGATTCTAGAACTTGCCAGATATTTGATTCTAGAACTTGTCACATATTTGATTATAGAACTTGTCAGATCTTTGATTCTAGAACTTCAAGCATAAGTTTATGTTCCAGAGTCTCGATCTAGAACTTGTCACATATTTGATTCTAGAACTTGCCAGATCTTTAATTCTAGAACTTCAAGCATAATTTAGTGTTTCAGAGTTTCAATTCTAGAACTTATCAGATATTTGATTGTAGAACTTCGAACATAAGTTTGTGTTCCAGAGTCTCGATTCTAGAAATTGCCTGATCTTTGATTCTACAACTTGCCAGATATTTGATTCAAGAACTTCAAGCATAAGTTAGTGTTCCAGAGTCTGGATTCTTAAACTTAGCAGATATTTGACTCTAGAACTTCAAGCATAAGTTTGTGTTCCAGAATCTTGATTTAGAACTTGACACATATTTGATTCTAGAACTTTCCAGATCTTTAATTCTAGAACTTCAAGCATAATTTAGTGTTTCAGAGTTTCAATTCTAGAGCTTATCAGATATTTTATTCTAGAACTTCAAGCTTAAGTTAGTGTTCCAGAGTCTTGATTCTAGAACTTGCCAGATATTTGATTCAAGAACTTCAAGCATAAGTTCCAGTGCCTCCATTCTAGAACTTGTCTGATCTGTGATTCTAGAACTTCAAACTGTCTGTAGCCGTTAATATTAAATTCACAGAACCTAATTTTTGAATTCCTTTAATATGTTGGCAATCCTTTAATTTCCTTTGCCATTAAAAAATATATTGAACACGTTATTGTCGCGCTAAGTCGGCTTTTAGAAGACGAAAAATGAAGCAAAAAAAAAATAGAAAAATCTTACGAGCCTTTCGTATATATATTTGCAGTTGTTGTTAATGTTCAAAGTTTTGCCATTGATGCAGCTATTAAACAGCAATGAAAAATAAAATTGCAAAAAATTTTCTCTACTGAAACGCGTTCTATAAACTGACACCTTCTATAATGCAAGGAAAGGAAAGGAATTTTTCTAAAGGATTCCAAAATAAACTCTTAAGAGTTTCATTTCATTGCTGCATGACTTTACTTTTAATTTTTTTTTTTTGATTTTTCTTTTGGCTGTGAAGCACTCCTCCACATGAGTAATGATGTGTGGAAATTTATGTGTGTTTTTGGAAAAAGTTTTTCTAATAAAAACCAATGAAAATTAGTTAGAGAAGGTATTAAAAAAAAGTATGTACTCGTATAAATGGGTTGGCTGGAGTCACATGGGAATAATGAAAATTTATGATGAAATAAATGACATTTGATTGGTTATGAATGATAAAAAAAAAGGAAGAAAGGAGAGTCAAATAAAAGAGGAAAAATAAAATTTAAGCAATAAACTATTAAAAGGATATGTCATCAAATCAAATATTCTATATATGTATGTATGTTTGATTGACGGTGACTGTTTGTCAAGCATTACTCCCTTAGTGACTTATGCTTCAAATTTACAGGTATTGTTAGCAAAGAAGGCGGGGGCGGGGGCATATTTGCCAATATATTCTATCATTTATTATCATATTTTCATATCAATTTTATATGATTACTGTATCGGTAAATTTCATTCTTTTCTTTCCTTCTCAATAACCTTTATTATCCTTATTTTGTTCATTTCATTACACATCCATTTGCCATGGCATTCGTTCATTTATTCGTTCGTTTGTCGCTCTTTTGTTTATTATACACTTATCGTTCGTTATGTTCCTTTCCTATCTTTTTATATATGTGTGTATTTTTGGGCCAGGATATGAGTATTAATAAATATCCTTAACGTCTTCCATACATTCATTCCTATGCTTAGCAGCATGTGTATGTGCCGGTGTCTGTCTATGAGTGTGTGTGTATGGGTAAAAATATTTCATTTATTTCTTATTCATGTGCAAAAGTATCGTAATAATACAATAATAGTAATAAAAGTCCTTAATGAATAACAATTGCTGTCGCTTTAGTTGTTGTCATTGTTGTTTTGTCTATCATGACTAGACATATTGGTAATAATGTTGGCATATTAAAAAGCGCCAATAAAGCCATTTCTATTGATTAAAACCATTCATTCATTCACTCACATTTGACTTTATATTGCCAAAGGTGTTTCAATAAATTAAGAAAGAGGCAGGAGAGCCGAAACTCATTTAGAGGACATAATTTATTTAGCAAATCTAATGTGAACAGCAATTTTCATTGATCTTTGTATGTTTGGAGTTGAAATTATTCATTATGATGTTAGTAAATATGCACGTATGTATCAAGAGAAGGTCACAAAAATTTCGAAAGAAATACATTTTACGAGGAAAACTTAATTATTTTCCCATATCTGTCTGTTATTTTTACAATGAAATTGATTTATGAAGTCCTTGTAACATATATCGAGTCCTATACTATTAAACTTTTTGGTCACATGATACATATATCGTGTTATATAAGTAGGTCTTGAGGCATTGCTTTTCGATTGTCGTTAAACCATTAACTGGGTTAGGTTAGGTTAGTTTGAATTGCCAGTCGTCTCAATAGTCATAGCTGCCTTAGGTCCTATAACGTGCTGTTGTAATATGGATATTACCTATTCATTTATATAATTACTATTCCTGCTGTCCTAGGACTCTTATTTAGCTGTGAATTTTATTCAAATCGCGTTTGGCTAGAGACGTTCTTAGGATTACAAGCGCCATACAATAATAGAGAATGAGTTCTGTGGTCTCCGGGTATGTGCAACTCGAGAGTGTCTCATTGTAATTCCTATGAATCATATGAGACCATTTGTTTGCTGTAGAGGTCATTAGGTCACACTTTCATGATACTTTTCATGTCTTGAAAAGTGTTAATGTAATGTCAAACCAAGCTAAGAACTGTGAAAATTAATACTACAGCTCTCATGCCACCTATAAAATCCCTGGATATACATAAATACAGTTCAGTAATGTATGTTTTACTTGCGACTACTCTTCAAGAGATGAATAAAAGTCCAAACAAGCAATTCGTGGGAGTAAAGCAGAGATTTGTTGTAGACTTCTTTTCTTAGTAATCAAAAATGGAAGCAACTCCAAAGTGGTTAGAACCACGTTGGATATAATCTGAGTCAAGATAAGCAGCGTTGTTCGCTTGAGAAAACTAAAACGCTTGCGATCAGACTACACAACATACTACAGACCAAACAAATCCTGCCGGCACGTCATCTGCTTTACAGAGATCAACAATTAATCGTTTTTTTCGCTACTCATAAGTAATCCTGAAATTGTGAGTAAGAGTGAGTCAACAGTACTAAAATTCAACTACTTTGATTCATTCGTACTCACTACAACATTGATTTATAAGTACAGCGTTGACATCAAACTCATAACATTCGAAATATGTTTGATTCATACGCCTACTCATTCAGACACATAAATTTAGAAAAATACTTATAATATGCTCATAAATGACTCGAGTGATTCGAATCATTCATCAAAATTTACAGTCTTAGTTGCTGTTGCATTTACAAACACAGAAGAAAGACAAAGACAGCAAGCAAAGCAAACACACAACCTTCTTGTGAGTATTGTAGTTATTTTGTGATTCTTGTAAATGCTGAGTAAAGGAGAATCGAAATCAACAATATCAGGCGTATTGTTAAATTTGAGTACGATGAGTACTCCAAACTTTGAATATGAGTAGTATGAGTATGATATTAAAATAAGTATGAATGCGTATAAGTATTAGAAATTATGAGTATGATTCGAATCTAATAATGTTTTTGAATACTCATTGCTAATCTCTGCTGCCTTATCACAATAATAATAAGTTAACTGAAGATCTAACTTTCCAAGATATCAGGCAAGATATTCGATAGCATTCAGTCCTGACCAGCTCACCTTTTCATATGACCACGACCAATTACATCAGCATGTAACTTTGAATGCAATGAACCGATATGGGTAAAATGGGATGCTGTATGCGAAAGAGTGGTAGTGAGAGGCTCCAACCCTGGCATCCTAGCTTCAGTTAAAGGCTTTTGCAGTGTTCGCGTGACAGAATGTTTCGTCTAGATTTAAATATACGTAATAAATAGGATTCTATTTTATGTCGGGAAATTAATGTCTTTTTCGATGAACGAACATGGGTATACCATAATAGGGCCCTGGACACCCTACATTGGCGACAGTATGTTCTGATTGTAAAAACATCTTATTGGAAACAGTACTTAGGCAAATGTGTTAATATAGCATTTAATTATGAGGTTAAAGGCTTCTGCGGAACTTGCGTGATAGAATTTTACGCAAATTCTCCTGTCGTCAAGATTTAAATGTACGTGATAGAGTAAGATTCTGTTTAAGGTTGGAAAATTGAAGGCTTTGCTAAGCACATGTTAAATCATAAAAATTAATCAATCCATAGTTTTCAGATGTTTAAAACCACTGGCTGCCACATAAACTAAAGCTAAGAAATGATGCGGGCCATTGCTTATTCTAAGCAACTCATGCTCTGTCACTGCAAATCCTTAGGAGCTTTTAATTACGTTGAAAGTCCATATCAATTAATTCTAAGATCCATAAAAACTATTAAAAATCCCCTGTAGGTATCTACGAAGAGAGAAATTCTTTGTACGTTTCCTACAAGAGTGGAAAAAAGGTAATTTTACCTTTCGTATTTTCCTCTGTGCAATCAATTCATTATTCGTTTTAACTTTTATGAAACCTGTGGCAAAATTACATTAGATTCGCTTAAATAACTTCAGTCACATACACAGATTCATTCATTTCAATGCAATTCTTTACACTTTTGCAATCCTATGAAAGAGAGAGAGAGAGAGAGATTGAGAAGGAAAGTGAAGGACAAACAATTGCTGGTCTGGATAGAGTGAGTCAACCAACATTTATCATGATTTATCTAAGCCAAACAAAAATTCCCATATGCACACGTTGACGTTTTTCTTTACAGATTATTTTTCTGTTGTTGCTGTTGTTGTTCGTGCTATTGTACACATTGTACGTCATGTAAAGGTATAATAATAACAATTTACTACGAAAATAGAGAAAAAAAAAGAAAGAGAAAAACAGTGTAGAAATAGACGACGCACATGCAATTTGACAAAAGGTAATAAAAGCAATTTATCAAAATTTCCTGCCAACCATTCCAACCAGGCCAAGCATTCAAACATCCCAACAAGCCATACAAATACGCATAAAAACAACTACACAGATAGACAGACAGACAGAGAGACAGACAAACAAACACAAATTACAAATTGCGTAGGCAAACAAAAAAGATGCTCTCTTGATGCTGATGATGATGATGCGTTCGTCTACTGTGGCGGCTGGTAATAACTCCTGCCTCCTGCCTGACACAGTTCCAACTCCTGCCTGACTTTTTGCACTGCGTTAACAAAAAAAGCCCTGTAACAGATTGTCAAGCATGAATGCATATTGTTGCCATTTTTCTCACTCTCTCTCCTCTGCTGCTGTTCCTACCACAGAGTTTAAGTCTCGTGACTGTGTGTGTGTGTGTCTGTCAATAGTTTGTGGGTGTATTGGTCTTAAGTGGGGAGCTAAAAGTAGTAAAACTAGAACGGTGAGAGACTTGAAAAATAAAATAAAATTTTTCTCCGTTACTTTTATAAAGTGAAGAGAGACAATGTACAATGCACAGAGTATACTATACAGTGTATAGAAAGAGAGAGTTATTAACCTTTTTCAATGCCATAGCAAATGTTACTTATTACCGTTATGAAATATCAAATAAACGTAGTTATATTGTATGTATGTATGAATATATGTATGTATGCATGTATTATTAATACTTATAAGTTTAAATTTGTATGAGTATTTGTACTCATACAATAATATTGTGTGGAGCCAAAAGTCATTTTAGGAAAATCCCTCAAGTCATACTCAACACTGGGAATAGAAAAAAATGGGAAAGAAAAGACACTGAAAATGTAATGCTCGTTCTCGTACACTCAAATAAACGACGAATTTAATTGGAATTTTTATATTTTTGAGAGCGAAATTGAAGAAGTTGTTTTAGGAGCACTAACTTTTGAAATTACGCTCCTATTCAAATCATATCTTTGAAGTGAATTAAACTGCTTTCTAGAGCTGAGGTTGATATTAAAAAGAATTATTACTTTGTCACTGGATAAGCTATTGTTATATGGATGTATGCATTCTGATTTTTCAAATCACCAGGCATGTAGCAATCAGATTTCATTAGAGAAACATTAAATTATTTTCAGTTTTTTTTGAGTGTATGTAGACATATTTTAAAAGTAAATTGCATATGGGAACCTGGTACACTTTGTAAACGTAGAAATTTAAAAAAACTTATTATAGTAACAGAGATATTAAAATGTGAACAGATTTTAAACTCCATTGGCCTTAAATAAGGCCTTTTTTTGGAAACACTGCGCCATCAGTTTGATTTCTGCAAGTACTTTTAGGGTCATTATTACAACTTTCCGTTAAAGTTAGGTTTAGTGAAAGGTAACTTTAGCTAAAGTGAACTTTAAAGTCACCTTTAACTTCTTTTCGTTATTATAATCTAATGACAAAATAAAGTTAACTGTTTTCAAAAATATGGCAATACCGGAGCAATGTCGATAACACTGCTTAATTAAACAAGTTGTTTTAAACGTAGTGGCAACGAAGGGCTTCTTTTTTTTGTTGCATTTGCTCATTTTGTTTATATTTGAAGTTGCCACGTTGAAAGTAATATATAATATGGCAAGTTCTAATATAAACTTAACTTTAAAAGTTAAAGGTAGAATGATGCTCCCTTTAGCTTAACCCTATCTTCTATCTTATTGTCCACTTATAATAATGAAGAACACTTTATCTGTCCGTTAAAATACTCCCGTTAGTTAACGGCAAATTGTATTAATGGCCTTTAAAGTATTAAGTTCAGGTTTAAAGAGCTTAAGTTTCGTAAGAGAAAATATTACTTCTTTTTATATCTTTAATGGGCATTTAATTAATATTTTTGCTAAGACTGAATTAGCATTAAACTAAATTAAATTACAATAACAAAACTATATAGAAGTAACAGTGAGATTCTAGAAGTTGGCGGACAAATAATAAATGAAATATAAACAGAAATATAAACGTAGTCAGTGGGTTGCAATAAAAAGTGTAAAGCTTGATTTATTTCAGTAAAATGATCAAATTGTTATCAATCAAAGTATGGCGTTAGATTACGACAAAAGTTAAGCGCTTACTATTTACACCACCTTGAAGGTCAAGGAGTATAATATGAGGTACAGCTACATATTTGTCTAAATTGGTGAACCCAGGGCAATATTAACCTCTTAACCTTCACGTCAACCCTTTAGACAATGACTTGTGAACAAAGTTTTTGACGCCCATCCCACTTCGCAGAGAGGTGAGAAGCGAATACAGTCTCTGTCCACCTAGTCGACGCGGCTGCAAACGGTCAACCGGGTCGCTATATACATACATACTTACAGAATTGATCATTACACCCCCTTAGTCAGAATTACGACCTAGTCTAATAAACCAACACGCTATTTACTAAACTACGGCGACTACATGTGTCTTACGATTAGAACCAGACTTTCACGAATTGCATTTTGACGTGTATTCACGTCAATGAATGACAAGTATTTGGAATAGGGATATTGTCGGAAACTTTCTTTTCAAATGAGCTGGCTGGGTTAACGCAGAGTTCTCAATCTCCAACATATTAAAGGGCATAAATAAACCGGTTGTAGTCTAGTAGGTGGTATGTTAGCTTATTAGACGTGAGGCCTCGATGCAAACCTTCATCAAAACGAAAATATGAAAAAATATTTCTTCGGCAATTTTCTCTCAGCAGATTTCTGACAAAAACTCTGAAAGTAAATAAAATTTCTATGAAAAGTTTCGCACAAATCTGTCGTTCTGTAAGTCTCATCACCCATGTTTAAAATTAACACACACACAACATTAGTGGTGTGAGAAGCTAGGTTCTAATCCTGGCTATAGGGTTGTAATGACCAATTATATACGTAAGTAGTCGTTAGTGAATGCATGTCTTCTATTATTATTGAGAACCAGAAGAGCTGTGTTATGCTTTCCTTATTCGTGTATTAGGATGGTCTTCTCTTTCTTTCGACGACCTGTTTTTTAACTTTCCAAATTTCAACACAATACACTACTTGAGTAGGATCCATTCTCAGAGTTCTTTTGTCGCTAGATTGTGTTGTTCTTCACATATAACATACAATTTATTCGATTGCATCAAAGGTTAACCCAGTTTTTTAAGTTGTAGCCCATTACATGAGAATGCTATGAGTGAACGCCGAACAAAAATCTTCTTTTCTCGATTTAGTTGCAGAAATTTCGATTTCAAGGATATCATGTAGCTCCTGTAGGCTAGACCTCTGAAAAATTTCATAAAATGCCAGCCTAGAGATAGTATAAGGAAAGTAAGGACTCGTTTTAAAAAGGATGCACAGGCAAAGAAGCGTTCTTCCCATAAGCCCTACAACTTAATTATCGGAAGTATGGATTTCTTCTTCCGCTTAGAAAAAAAGCCAAAGCCTTGCCACATTTGAAGTTTGTTTTGATTCAAAAAAGAACAACAGATCTGACGTACGTATGCGTTGAATTAAATCATTTCATTTTTATTAACAAAGACACACAGAGAAAAAAACAACAACAAAACTTGTCTATTTCAAATGCAGAATATTCATATAATTCTTGAATTTCCTTGTGGCATATCACATGAGTAATAATATGTGCATACGTACGTACGTAAGAGTATGCGACATAAAGGAATACATTTGAAATATAATATAAGAACACTGAGGTGAAGGTTACATTTCTTTTTTACCAGCATCATCATCATCGTCATCATCGTCATCTCAGTCGTTCTGTCTCTGTTGAAGCCGAGTGCAATGCATGTTTGGAATTCATTCATACATGTTCAGTCATTTATTTCTTCTTCGAAATGCATAACCAGCCATTAGCATGTACTTGTACTAGCAGCATGAGAAAGTCACAGGCTTTTTTTGCTTCTTCTTCTTCTGCTTTTATAAGTACTTTTGTTTGCAACTGACACATAAAAGTAGTCTTATATGTTGCAACATGTTTCCGTATAAGCACACACAGATACATACATACATACATATGCCTGAGAATTGTTATTTTTAAGGATTCGTCTACAATGATACCCAGTTCAACTCGTAAAGGTATACAATTGTATTATAAAATGTAAAAGTGTGTGTGTGTGTGCATGGGGAGTATCTGTAGTTGTCTTGTGCACATGATCATTAATTTTCATTTTAAGAAAGTCGCTTGTATTTAATGTCTTGAGATTTACAAATTTTCTGAAGCAAAAAAAAAAAGAGAAAAAAAAAATGATTTTATATGAGAAATAAATGCAACTGCCTCTTGGCATTTACTTGTCATTGTGACAGTTATTGAATGCAAATATGTGGCAAGATTATTATTTTTTTTTTTCTTTAAGTTGCAAATAGAAGGTATCATTTGTTTAAATTGTTTAAATATTCCATTACAGCACTTACAGTATCCGGAGAAACAAAAACCAGAATATATTTTCGATTTAAATTTCCGACCGATTAGACATAAAATATTTGGCAAGAATGACGTATTTTTTGTATATTCTGACGTGGCAGAAAAGGTGCACTATTCAGTGACTGATGTCCTTTAAAACAAGAAACGTTAGACTGCACAGCGTGGACAACAGCAATAACTGAGTGGCAATAAACCTTACATAACATACATACATACATAATTGGCCATTACAACCCTTCAGTCTGGATGACAGCTTAGCTTCTCACACCACTCATGTTGTGTGCCTTAATTTTATACATGAGTGGCGGAACCTACAGTTAAACGTCGATTTCGAACGACAGATTTTTGAGAAGCTTTTCATGGCAATTTTTACCCTCAGAGTTTTTGCCAGAAATCTGCTGAGAGGAAGCCGCCGAAGAAATATTCTCATATTTTTCGTTTTGATGTCTGACTTGGGATTCGAACTCGGGCCTTTCGCCTAATAAGCCAACACACTACCTACTAGACCACGGCGACTTCAGAGGATGGTGATGGAGATAGGAAAATTTCAAAAGGAGAAGAGTTAGGAAAGGGATAAGAAGGAGCTGAGATGATGCTTTTATTATGGACTAACTGTGCATAGCTTTCAGGCGCACGTTAACACAAAACTATTGGTCTTATCTTATTCTTAATTCTTCGCTTAATTCTGAGGTGAGCCTAAAGTTCCTGATGGAATCACAAAATTGAGGTCCTTCGCGGTCTGTGGTAAGTGCAAGCTCTGTATCACACAACTGTAGCGACCATCTGAACCAATTTATAGACATGATTTGAGTCAGGCTTAATTGAGTTCGTGGTTACAGGGACATATGTATTAGCTAATTCAGTAGTCTACGTACTTGCTAGAGAAGGTACAGTGCTATGTGTATAATTCCTATCCCCATGTGAACATATTGTTTCAAAGACAGAATAAACATTCAACATAAACATAAAAGCTGAAAATTTTTTTTGAACCCAAGAACAACACAGGAATTGCGGGAATACATACATACATACATAATTGGTCATTAAAACCCTTCAGTCAGGAGTACGACCTAGTTTCTCACACCACTTATGTTGTGTGTGTTAAATGCGGTAGTAGTGACTAAAAAGATCAATTTACAATAACAAAACTACATAGAAAATGCACGAATAATAGAAAGGTAAGTAATAACAACAACAGATCAATAGCAAGTTCTAGAAGTTGCCAAACAGAAAATAAACAAATGCTGCCAATTAGTTATAGAAGAAAGCGCAATGTGCATACACTATTATATTATAACGGGTGATTTTTTAGCTATTATTTTTTTGGCAACACTGGTTTAAACAGCTCACGCACGTTTCGTGTTTTGTTTCACTGTCAAACATCTTCAGTTTGGTCTATAATTTAACCATGAATCGTCCTAAAAACGAACAACGCTTGCAAATCATTGAATTTTATTATCAAAATGCGTGCTCTGCTAAGAAAGTTCATCGCGCGCTTCTTCCATTTTATGGTCAGTTTAATCGACCCTCTGAAGCGGCTATTCGGGCTATTGTGACTAAATTTCGCACCAAATTTACATTGTTGGACATTAAACCACCAACACGCTTACGTAGAGTGCGAACTGAAGAAAATATCGCAGCTGTATCGGCCAGTGTTAATATTGACCATCAATTATCGATTCGTCGCCGTTCGCAGCAATTGGGCCTATGTTACTCAACAACGTGTAAATTTTGCGGAAGGATTTAGGTATGAAGCTTTTCAAAATACAGTTGGTGCAAGAATTGAAGCCGAACGACCTACCGCAACCAGAATTTTTGGTGAATGGGCTCTTGGAAAGTTGGCCGAAGACCCACTTCTTTATCGAAAAATTGTGTTCAGTGCCGAAGCTTATTTTTGGCTCAATGGATACGTAAATAAGCAGAATTGTCGATTTTGGAGTGAAGATCAGCCAAAAGAATTGCAAAAGCTACCAATGCATCCAGAAAAAGTCACAGTTTGGTGCGGTTTATGGGCTGGTGGCATCATTGAACCGTACTTCTTCAAAGATGCTGCGAATCGTAACGTAACTGTGAATGGTGAGCGCTACCGTGAGATGATATCCAACATTTTTTTGCCCAAAATGCAGGAGCTTGACTTGCATGACATGTGGTTTCAACAAGACGGTACCACATGCCACACAGCACGTGTAACAATGGACTTATTGAGAGGCGAGTTCGGTGAACATTTTATATGACGTTCTGAACCGGTCAATTGGCCGCCTAGATCGTGCGATTTAACGCCTTTAGACTATTTTTTGTGGGGCTATGTTAAAGCTCATGTCTATACAGACAAGCCCGTTTCAATTGACGCATTGGAAGACAACATTGAAGCATTTATTCGTGAGATACCGGCCGAAATGTTGGAAAGAGTATGCCAAAATTGGACTAAGCGGATGGACCATTCTTCAAACATTAAATTATATGGACAGTACTATCGATTCAAATAAAGATTTCATGCATTTTTCTGAATTTGATGTGTTTTTTTTTAAATTTTCCTATAGCTCTTAAAAAATCACCCTTTACAAATTGTGAAATTCTTTTTAGCCAAAGAGCCATGCAGTAAAGTTGATAGCGTGGTCTCAAACAGCATCACAAGCGTTGCTATTATTGCGTTAAGGATAAAAAAGAATTCGCTGCTAATAAGGGGTAGAGGTTACAACTCTGTCTAAAAAGAAGAGGAGATTATTATTCACTACATTTGGTAATACTGTTCACTGACTCGACACAGGCTTTTCTCAATTGGTCTCCCGTTTTTCCATAGTCTAACGGAGCTGTCATCAAATGGATCAAAAGAGTTTTAAGCTTTGATACTCCTTCTCTGTTTGATTTTAAGGGAGTCATGCTTTAATGTGGCGTTCCGAAACCGATTGCCGAGACAGATTAGTCAACATATGTGAGCTCTAAAGTATTGCTTCACAGCTGACTGCGATTTCAACAAAAGCTGTAGGAAACAATGATACAGACTCCCATCAATCATTTATGGTCTTAAAACAAGTTTCCAAAATTTCTACTTTTGTTTCCCGTATTATTTCTAAATCTAATTGAAATGTTTTTATAATTTTAAATTTAAAATAGTAAAACATATTTCTGCCTCATTATCAAATGTTTTCAATGAATAATTTAAACAAACTTTACTGATTTAATGTTGGCTTATATTAAATCTCTATTATACAATGGCGGTGTATCAATTTCACATTTTTTCTCTTTTAAATTCCAAAAATACTTGTTAAATTCTATCACAACTTTTTTTTTGTTTTGTTTGCAATTTATTTTATTTGCAACATACTTAAATTACCATCCAACTCGACAACATCTTTTGCAAATAAACCACACGCCACAATTGCTTTTCCTTGCAACATTTAATCCAGTTACCTTAAGCTTAACGTGCCACTGCCATTCCATCAGGCAAATAATGGTTGTTTTCCTTCATATTCATTTTTTCTTCTTTTTTTGACTCAAATGCGGCTCTTCTAAACCGCAAAAACGAATTACTTGTCATTTTTCATACAACGAGAGACAGAGAGAGAGAGAGCGAGTATTTTAAAGATATTCCTCCTGTCAGTGACGGCGGTAAAGGCAAAGTGAGTGTAAAAGTAATTTAATACCGTGCCTTCATACGTTCATATTCCTTGGCTCACTGCTGCTTGACTGGCACTTACAGGAGCAGGGATTTAATGGTGAACAGAATAAAAGAAATTTGCATACGAGTGCGTAAGTTATTGAAATTCACCAGCAATTTCTTAAGAAATAAATAAGAGAAATGAATGAATGAGTGAGTGAATGAATGGTTGAATGAAAGTCTTTTATTTTTCTTTTGTATAAATTGTTAAAATACCTCTTGATTGTTTGTTTAAACAAGAGTATTATGTTTACGAAATCGAAAAAGAAAATTCAAAAAAATACACGGATTTAAACGTTTTACAAGATTGTTTGCTGAGAACTTCGCTTGTGGTGAATGAGATAGGGAAGGGAGCATTTTGTATGCATAGTTAAGCGTATTATTATGCCACAAAAAATAAAAAAAGAATGTAATATGATATAAATGAAATTGTTGCAAATTTATTTGTTGGGGTTGGCGTAGAAATTCAAATTGATTTGGAAATTTGTTTACCAGATTTCAGACATAAGAAATATGCTCAAATCTTACAGAAATAATTTATTAACCGCAGGCATGTACAGGTGGTATAATAATAAAGATGGGAAAGTTTGGAAAAATATGACGGGGAAAGTTGGGATAAATATAACAGTTGCCATATTCTTAATAAAAATCATAACATGTGCCAACCTCGATTATACTCAACATATAGAAAAACTAGCTTTTCTAAGGTCCTTTTGAAATTAAGAAATCATGACGAGAATCTTCCATTACTATACCAGCTTCACTAGGGAAAAATTAAATAAGGTTGCGTCTGTAAGAGAGTACAGATCTATTCACTTAATGATTGTAAAATTTAGAGACATAGCTCACCAAGGCTATGAAAAAGTTTCTCAAAATTTTGTCGTTCAGAATCGAATTTAAACTGTAGGTACCGCCACTCATGTATAAAATTAACGCACACAACATAAGTGGTGTGGGAAACTAGCTCGTAATCCTGATGGAATTGTTGAAATGACCAATTACGTATGTAGGTCACCAAATCCTCTCCTTAACCAACTCATATCGGATAAGTATAGGGTTACTCATTTAGTGCTTTTAAAACCCCGATCTATATAGGATGTTATCTGTTTCATCTGCAGTACCATTTGCGATTATGAACGGCTTCAACACCAAAGCGAGTGAAAATACAGTAAAAAATTACTACAAACATGGTGGGTCAAACGCTGCTGCTGTTTCAGCATTAAGTGTTGATTATGATCGTCATAACCGATAAGATTACAAAGAAATTCAAAAATACTGAAAGGGTTACAGACATAGTCAAGTCTGTTTATTATCACAATGTACGTTCTGCCGAAAACATTGCTTCCGTTGGAGAAACCTTAGTTAGGGGATAATCCAATTTTATCGATGTCACATAGTTCTTAACGCTAAAGCCTATCTTATGCCTCATTATTTAGATTTACAGCTCCATCCATACAAAATCTAACACACGATACAAATAAAGCTGAACAACTATTAAAGGCTGACCATTCACAACGACTTGAATATGCTGATTGGGTACTTGAGCATCATTTCCCACTTGTTCGTTACATCAACGAGCAAAGGCAAAGTGATTGTGGAAAAGCCATTATATCTAGAAGAAATGTAATGGTTGTTTGGTATTCATTATGTTATGGAGGTATGACTGAGTCGTATTTTTCTGAAAATGATCCTGAAAACAGCAGTAGCCTAGTAGGTAGGTTGCTGGCTTATTAGACGTGAAGACACGGTACAGACTCTAGCCCAGACATCTCGAACAAAACGAAATATATATAAGAAAATTTTTCCATCGGTGACTTTCTCTCAACAGATTTGAGAGCAAATAAAATTACCATGAAAAAGTTTCTCAAAAAAAGCTGTTGTTTGGAATCATGCTCTCACATACAACATACATAAGTAGTGCGTGAAGCTATGTCGTAGTCCAGACTGAAGGGTTATAATGACCAAATATGTATGTATGTGCAATCGACCTACTATGCAAGGAAATTTGATAAAGATTGGATCGCATTTCTTTTAAAAATCAATATATGGTAACTGTTAACGTAAATCAGCCCGCAATTGGAGATTATGAAATAGACGAAATGTGGTTTTAATAAGACGGAGCTACGAGCCACACAATACGACATAAGAAGTTCCCAGATAGAGTAATTTTACGTTTTATCGACCCTGATTGGCCACCAAAATTATGGGATTTCATGTTGTTAGCCCTTTTTTATTAGTGTACGTCCCCTACCGAGCATTTGAGAGCCAAAATTCGTCAAATTGTAGACTTTGCTATTTGCGAGACAAAGCTTTTTATCGCCACATATCATCCTTAGTAGATATTTTGGACATTTTGTATACTATAGTATATTGCCAGTTCTTACATACATACATAATAAGTCATTACAACCCTTAAGCCAGAATTACTATCGAGTTTCTCACATCACTTATGCTGTGTGTGTTAATTTTATACATGAGTGGCGGGACCTACAGTTTAAAGTCGGCTACAAACGACACATTTTTTAGAAAGTTTTCATGACAATTTTTATTGTCACTCAAAGTTTTTGCAAGAAATCTGCTGAGGGTAAGTCGCCGAAGAAATATTTTTTCATAATTCCGTTTTGTTACTGTTGTCTGACCTGGGGTTTGAACTGAGACCTCACGTCTATTAAGCCAACACACTACCTAATATTCGGATCATGTCTTTCTACGGCGAATTTGACATTTCAAACATTTATGTACATCATTTAGGTATCGAGACACAGCAGAATTCCAAACTGTGAGATGACGAGACATTGTATAAAAACTGAACTCTGCGGTGAGGTCCTTAATTTGTGTTCTCTTCATTGGAAACCTGTGAGCTTATTATCAACAATACAGTGTTGGATTCTGTCAATCCCGCGTGTCAAGCTTCGGATACGGTCAAGATAGCACAGCAAATATGATCAAGACTAGATGAAGGGCGTCCGGAAAGTCTTTTCAAATTTATAAGGAGCACGCTTAGCATGGTGGTTGGGGTCCTTAATGGATTGAATTGCATTATGGAAATTTATTTGAAACGCATTGGTCCTGGACATATGGGAAATGACTTTTGCAGTGGCTACAGAGACCGGATGGAGAAAAAAAAATGCGGAAGGCGCTATATCGCATAAGGAGGAAGCACTATATTTTCTCAAATATCTCTTGTAAGTACATATTAGAAGCCTGTATATATATCTCCCTTTTACTCCTCTAGGCAGCATAGGGCCGCAGAAGCCTGTGGATCATTATATTTAAATTCTCAAACTAAAAACGAGCTCTAGTGTTTGAACTGACAATTAAGTTGTAGTCGCCGTAGTATAGTAGGGAGTATGTTGGCTTATTAGACCTGAGGCCGCGGTTTAAACCCCAGATCTGACCTTCTCCTTCGGCGACTTCCTTTCAACAGATTTCTGGCAAAAACTCGGAGAGTAAATAAAAAATTGCCATGAGAAGTTTCTCAAAAATCTGTCGTTCGGAGTCGACTTTAAGTTGTACGTCCCGCCGAGCATGCATAAAATAAACACACACAACATAAGTGGCGCGAGAAACTAGGTCGTAATCCTGACTAAAGGGTTGTAAGGATCAATCACGTATGAATGTATGTCATACGTAGTGTGAAAAATATGTACGTTAAAATTGTTCTTCGATTGTGAGCCTAATGAATAAAGCTTTAAGTTCTGAGAGCTTTGGCTTTAATTTCCCCTAAGCAACTTCAAATCAAAATAATTTTCTTTTGTTTAAATCGTTACATCCTATAATCACATCTCGACAAATTTATATTGCATTTCATTAAATATTGAATGTTGCAATTGTTTTCACAAAAACAAAAAAAAAAAGGTCTTTAAAACCGGAATCTAATTGCTTTCAAATAAATTGCATTTCAACATGATAATGCCTGACATGTGGCACAATAAGCAGATGAGAACATATTTAGACTGAGGGAATCCTTTAAGCCACAAAGTTAACACAAAAGATCAACATTGTTTTTTAAGGCCTATAAAAATCTATGTGTGTGTATTTGTGTCTGTCTGTCTGTTTGTCTTTCTGTCTGTCCGTACAAGAGGTGAGTGCTGTGTAATGGTCATCAAAATGCATATAATTGCACACAAGGGTGTGACAGATGTCAACGTTAAAGAAACATTTTCAAAAATCACCAGCAACCAACATCGAACAACCGTAGCTGCCCTACCCTATACTGGCAACAAACAACAGGAATTTGCAAAAATTACAAACAACACACGCGTATAGGGGGGGATTGACTTCCCTACACACAATAGCATACAACACAAGATACATTTGTTGCAAGTATGTATAGAATCGTTTGCAAGCACTTGTGTTGCCATAAAAGTACACAAAAATTAAGGCTTTTTTGTAAATATTTATCGAACGCACGCACTTTTACACACGTTGGGGTCACCTCTAGGAAAAAAAAAACCATTTAAAGGTTTTCTGTATTGACGATGACTATGGCGATAACAATTACTTGCTGCTTGTTGTTGTCCATTGTCGGTTGTTTGTTCTTTGCAGGTTTTTTTCTCATTGTGTTGCATGTGTAGGTCATATGCATTGGCTATTGCGTGCTCACGCAATGTAACCAAAGTCAAACCCCGATTAGAATTCAACGCAACGCAATTGGAGATGGAGATTCAACAACGTTGAGGAGAAGTTGCAAGGATAACATAATACAGCAGATATGCTGGGTATATGAGCATTAGAAATGGTTTCTAAATGGAGAAACTGTTCGTAATAGTGTTGCCAATTTGAAAGATAACAGCGTTGCCAAATTCATGGAAATCATGTTTATTAGAACTGAAGTTGCAACATGGACTTCCGAACTTTGACAGTTGATAACAGCCATCAAGTTGTCATTACTTCAGTCTGTTTTGCCAGAGCGGCCATTAACAACGGCATGTGTTCGTTGAATGGCCTCTAGGACAATTGGCAATCAACTGAACTTAGGTTAGGTTAGGTTTGAGGACGTGTACTTTTCATTGGGAGGTCAAAATGAGCCATTGTAATACGTTCTAAAGGAGAGAGAGAGCGCGGATAGTAAAGCAGATAGAGAAAAGGATATTGAGGTAGGAAAGGGAGGACAAGGAGACGGGACCAACTGATCTTAATTTTTATCGAAAATCGTTATTAACATTGAGGCTCATTTCTGAATGCAAAGGTTATGTGAGCCAATAAAACTTTTAAATTTGGGACGTTTCACGAGAACCAAGAACATCCAATGCAATCCGAAAAAGTTACAATTTGGTATGGATTTTAGACTGACGAAGTTAAACGATGTTGGTCTCATCACCAGATTATTTTTTTGGTTTGAATAATGAATGAATGCCGTGTGGTCTCAACATGACGGCACTACGTGGCACGCTTCTCACACCATTTTGGATATTCTTCACAAGTGCTTTGAGGGTATGGTCGTCTTTTATGGAGGTGATATCAAATAACCAAGGAGATCTTGAGATTTGGCCGCGTTAGATTTTTTCTTGTGGAATTTTCTTAAGTCATAGGTTTATGGGAATAAGCCACAAACCACTGCGGTTCTCAAAGCCAACATTACACATGTCATTGTTTAAATTCAGTCTGATTTATGTGCAGGTAGGTAGGTAGAGGTGGCTGTCCATCCAAAAAAGTTGGTTGGATGGACACACTTAGGCCGCATTGGGCCCATTGTGTTACCACAGTTATCCGCTATCTCCTAATCTCGAAACCACTCGGAGCTCCTGATGAAGCGATTTAGGCTGCCAATGTCGATCCCTGACAGTTCCTCCATATCATCCATGTAGTAAGTACCCAAGTACTTCTTTCTCCTCTGGCAAAGAGCCGGCGAACAGACTCCTCCTCTTCCTTATCTCTGCAGCTTCTGCAGAAATCGTTAGAAAGGTGCCTGTGTCCCGAGCGCCTCGCATGCGTACCTATAATGCATTGCCCCGTAATGGCATCGATGACCACACTGAGCGCGCCTCTTTCTAGTTTAAGTAGACTCATTGTGAGCCCCTCATCCAGCCTTAACCAGATTTTACTAGCCGTTCTACCCGTTTACGGAGTCGATAATCGCATTATCAATTATGAGCCTGCAGGCCCTCATAGGAATGCCCAGATTCGAGCATTCATCGGAGAGTTCCATGGTAGTGCCCCGCCTGGCAAGTTCATCAGCTCTGCAGTTACCCGGAATACCACTGTGCCCCGTTACCCATATGATATGGATATGTTA